>CM067476.1:21307345-21350106 GCA_034552555.1 Semaprochilodus insignis | reverse complement strand
TATATATATATATATATATATATATATATATATATATATATATATATATATATAAATATAAATAAAAAGTGTTGTTTGTGTGCATCTGTATGTGACCTTTAACGTCAAGTGGTTTCGTGGTTTTCCCCTAGTACGCGGGTCTACAGGTATATGGTGATGAGGTGAGCACTAGGGGGCTCATTGGTGTTGGCTCAGAGAGGCTTTTCAGTCCCTGGCTTGATTTTTTAGCATCCTTCTGAACTGATACTGTGAAGCTTGAGCCTCACACCGGTGCAAACAGACCTTTCTAAATATTACATTTCTTAAGGACTGGTCAGCATGTCCAGATTGCCCTGTCTCTGACTTAAGTCATTACTCTGCCTTCCTCTCGATTTATCTGTTAATCTGTGGATCAGCCTATCTATTTGTCTGTCTAACTACATACTTTTTAATGTATCTGTCTGTATATCTTTTAACCTATCGACCTACCTTATCAAACAGTCTGTTTATCTATCTCATCGAACAATGTGTCTATCATTAGGAACCTCTACAACTCCAGGTTGAGACATCTGGTCGCCATACTAAGAGACACTACTTCTGTATGTGTAGTTCAATAAATATTGCCCATATCTAAATTTATCATCATTTATTGTACCTGGTAACCTTCATCTTCCTTCCAAATAGCATTGCAATCTGACCCTTCCTTCTGGGTGCAACTATTCTTTTTCATGATGTGTATTTAGGTGAGCTATCTGTCTGGCTCTTTGTATATCTGTTTATTAATCCATCCATTTATTATCTATTATGTTTGAATCTATCTCATCCAACCCTCTGTCTAACAGTATCTATCAAACTGATTGATCTTTTTGTTTATCAGTCTATCTGCCATCTATCTGTTTGTCAATCTAGCGTATTGAACAAACAACTGAATGAGCTGATCCATCTGTCTATATATCTTGCTGTCTGTTTGTTCACCTATTAATATATCCATCTGTCTGCACCCCCTCAGTTAGGTTCTTACTAAAACATATTAATTACAGTATAATGAGCTGTAATTTTAACAAGTGAATAATGAGCCTAGGGGTTTATTAGTCAATGTTCTGTCATTTTTTTATTGTTGTTTTACAGTACATTCCTGACAGTAAATATGCATAAACATGTGCTTTGGCACAATGTGAAGGAGGAGATGCATGCATGAATAAATGGCCAGTGGTTTGGGGCTGGTACAGTAGTGCCGCCCCCGCGCTCCACTCAGCGGTCCCGGCTGGAGAAGGGTTCAAGGCCTCATCACATCGGCTCCTTACATAAATGCGCTCGTCCCAGGTGCTCCATTCGCCCGCTGCGGCGCTCGCCGGCGCCCACACGCCACTTTTCCCTGCATTCGAAATATCCTCGTCTCTTCTACTCCCACTCAGTGATGCGCTGAATCACACACACACACACACATGTTTAGCTGTGCAGTTTTGCTCTGAGAGTTCGCTGTAGTGCTGTGGAGTGGAGCGCTGCTGCCATGCTTCCTTTAGGAAGCATTTGGAGGTCACCATGGTGATCTCATAATGTGCACAGTTTACTGGATTTGGCAACTGTAAGCCCATGAATCAAACATTACGCAAGCATAGCTGATGTGTGAGTGTGTGTATGTATGTATAGTTAGCTCTTTTTAGGTGCCAAATGGCAGGATAACAGAAAATGGGTGATGTGGGGACATCTGGTTGTGTTCTTCTCCCAAACAAAAAAGTCGTTTGTCTTTTATTTGGAAATCAATAGATTCCTTTGGGTTATCAGTAATGCAGACGTGAAAATGGCTGACAAAGACAGCAATACAAAATGACTATGTGTGAGGGTCTCTACCTGGAAATGACCAGTAGTTTTGTTATATATTACAATACATATGTATTATAGATGGCACTATGGTGGCACATTTGAAACTAGTGAGCCTGAATGGTACCACTATGTCTGACAATGCATGGCACCTTCTTCCTGTTAAGACCGGAGCTACACGAAATCTACAAATAACACAGCAAGCCCTTGATTTTTTTTTCACCTCCTTTTAAGAGTGCGCTCTTTTCTAAACATTGCTAAGGTGTTTTGCAATGTGCTGCTGGAAATAAAAAGCGCTCATTCATGGGCATGTTGAGGGCTCCTGTGAGAGAGAGAGTGCCAAAGGATGGCATTTAACGCTTAGTCTGTGCACACCCACGAGAGACGGCCTGGCGCTCTGACACCCTGTCATTCAATCCCACATCAAATGCAGCTAAACAAATGAAAGATTTTCTACTGGCTCCATTTGGAGAGGAATTCAGCGTGCGCTGTCTCTTCAGCTATCTTTCTAATACACTGATGAAAAACTGATGAATTACTTTTCAAGGATTGATGTCAACACGGACACACAGTTGTGTGTCAGGTGGGAAATTTCTGCCCTGGTTCCCTTTTACAGGATGAGGAGATTTGGTGCTATCATAATGCTGGTGCGTGTGTGTGTGTGCATGAAGGGTTACAGCAGCTTGAAGATAAATGTCTATTAGAGAGAGATCAAACAGCAGAGAGCAGCTATTACAAGTTTATTTGACCCATTGCACTGTTCAGATTTCTATCAGTGGAGGTCGCCAGCTGTACCAGAGAGAGAGACCCTAGGAGACCCTCTTTCTCTCTCTCTCACTGACTCTATCTTCTACCTTCTTTCTACCTGTTTCATATTGCTGATGCCAAAAGGCTTTTTTGGATTGACTATGTTATTGCCAAAATAATGGAAAGGCAGGTTTTTCCAGTTTAATCACAAAATACCCACAAAAGTATTAGCAGTTCTTCAAATAACAGAACTATTGGCAAGCGAATAACAACATGAATGAAACCTGTACAATATTAGTACCAACATTAATAATACTAGTACCGACACCTCAAAAATTATGATAGTTATTGTTATCATTATCCAAGAAGCCCGTTTCCATTTTACTTTAAAGGAATTCAACTGCATTAATATTGGCGTAGTTGAGTTCGGTACATAGAACTGACGTATTACCATCTTGTTCTTGGAAAAGAGGTTGGCAAAACGTCTGATTCCAAAATCCTAGACTGTTATGTAACAGTTATGACTTAAATTTACATGCCTAAAATTTACATACAATGGAGCAACAGCAATGACAATTGAAGGCTATGTGCGGGCTATGTGTAAAACCCAGGCACTGAAAGTGCTGTTGGCACTTTTAACACCCTTTACAAGAAGCAAAATTGTCAGTGGGCATGGCTGATGTTTATCTCAAAACTAGGCTGAAATTGTCTTCCTATTTGCCACCATCTTAATCACATGTTCCATTCCACTTTAAGGCTTACAGCTTGTACGGGTGACAGAATATAAATGCAGCCCCTTTTAAGCTAAGACACAGAATACGTAGGTGAATACGAAAGCCAACTTCAGTTCACACATCATTTGGGACGACTTTAATTCAAAGATGTTCATTTGTTCTGCACATTTCACTATGAGCGGTTTACCAAACCTTGGACAATACCGAGCCGCTTCACTCACTGAAGAGACTGAGGAGAGGAACAGCTCCACCTTTACTAGCACCACAACCCCAACAGCAACCTGTAAGTAGCAGCCATGCTGTGTGATTTTATCACTGTTTGCTGGTTAAAGTGAGGTCATCTTAAACTGAGTTTCACAGTATCAGCTTTAATGTACTATGTGTTGATGTCGAGATGGAAAGCAAATAGCTAGTACAGGTGCCGTTAGCTACTAGCAAAAAGTTAGTAGCATAGCTAAATAAACCGGCCTCACGGTGTCTCACTGTAAACTAGCCAATCAGAGCTGAGCTAATCAAAATATTCATGAGCTCACCAAAAAAGGAAAAAAACAGCTCGTTTAGTCCAGGGTCAAATCACAGTGTGTAAATGTGTGTGTGAAACTGCATCTGGTAATTTTTTACCCATCACATGTCTTATATGTAGATCAGAGAACAGTTTAAAATGGCGAATAAATACATTCTAGGGCACTTCTAACATGCCTATCTCTTACTTATTAACTCTCTCTATCTTTTACTCACTCGACATCTGAATCATCTTTCTGGTTCATTCTCTCTCTCTCTCTCTCTCTCTCTCTCTCTCTCTCTCTGTGTGGATGGGTTTCGCCCACCTTAGCGCTGCTGCTCCGGCTCACTCTCCACAGAGCGCCTCAAAATGGCGGCAGCTTCTTCCATCCAGCCGCCGGATCCGCTCGCTATCAGCCAGCGCAGCTCACCGTACCCGCGTTGCGAGAGCCCCGCCGACAGTCGCCAGGAGGAGGATGCGGCGGCGGCCGCCGAGGGCACCATCCTGCGGGACCTGCCCGACCTGGAGCCTGAGGAGATCGAGAGGAGGCTGGAGAAAACTCGCCGGGAGCTGAGCAACAGGAGGAAGATCCTCATCAAGAACCTGCCGCAAGACGCGACCAGCCAGGTAACACGGACGGTTTCCAGTCGCACTCTCGGAAAAAAGTTCCTGACTTTTTTTTTCTCGTCTGTTTGTGTCTGAAAGTTTTTATAACGGGACTCGTTTACTTACTACGGGTGTCAGTTTAACTCGCTGGGCTAACGTTACTTTATTCTCCGCCGCTGTAGGAGATGCCGGAGAGAAACGTTACGGACTCTCATTAGCACCGAATTAACTGATAACAGCTCACAAAACGCTCTTTAACACGGTAAACATGATAAGATGGAGTGTACAAACACTGGGCAGCATAACGAATAAATACCTCCACTTTATTACTCCAGCGGAAACAGGTCTAAATCGCAATGTAGTTTGACAGTCAGTCTGATGCTCTCAGTAACTCGGTTTCACAGTCAGACTAGTACGACGGTAGGAGGTTAGCTAGATGTGGGACAGAGGTTGTCAGCCCTTTGCAGACCTTTGATTCAGATAGACGATGAGTAAGAGATTCAGCCTCCTGTGAACCTTAATATAAGCTACACTGTGGCTGATACTACTGAAAAGCTTTCAATAAGTTGTTTTATTGAAGTTGTTGTTGTTTATTATCGTCCGGATTTATGCAATATGGCCACTAAATAATTCAGTGCTGAAGTTGTCATCTTATTTGCCAGGCGCCAGAATGTAAGTACTGCACCATTTAAGGTGGAACGGGAAGATTCGGACAAGAAGCGGGTTATTTAGAAGCTAAATATGATGATGATGATGATGATATCATCATAATCAAAGCGATACTATACTGATAATGAGAATATTAAAATCTCCCCCGTACCAAAACAGCATTTCCCCCCTAAACACACTTTTAGATGTATATTTCTTACTGCTTCTGAAAACACATCTGAGGCGCTAGATGATATTTTAGCACAGAAAGCATGAAAATAATCACGGAAATGGATAATAGTCTTAAAGGCTTTTACTACGCAGCGCCAGCCTAAATGTGAACCTCGCAGCCGGCAAACCTCTCAGAGAATAGAAGTTAGCAAGCACGCGCCGCTAAGCTGTCAGGACTAATAGGTGCCGTTATGCTAAGCTAACGAGCAGCTGAAACACGTTTGAATTTAAAAGGTAACTGCTGTAAAACGGTGAGCGTTAATGCTGCCTCTGAAACTCTAAACGCTTCAACAGAATGTCACACGGATTTTCACCGGAATAAAAGCCTCTCAAAGCTCCCAGTGCTGTGGCGACTTGAAGGTACGTCCGTGTTTCAGAAGTTATTCAAGGAAAGGTTTGGGTTTTATCCTCAGTGATAATGAGCTGCTGTGTTCTAACTATCCAAAAAGATGTTGGTTGGACGTTTGCTGTCAGTTCTGTGAGCCTCATTAGCAAATTCTCAGGCGAGCTAATCTTGCAGGTAAACGTTTTTTTTAACAACCTCTGAACTAATTTGGCCGGTAAAGGATATGAAGTGGCTGGAGGTGGTTGTGTTGTAGGCGGAGGAGGTGTGAAGGCACCGGCTGTGGCGTTTCCAGCTGAAGCTGTGCAGGTTATTAGTGCCTGTAAACATGACGGATGCTGGGGACCTTGAGCAAAGAGTAATATTTCCAGAGCCGGAGACAGCTCAGACATTCGAGGGCGGCGCACGGTTAGTTTTCAGTCTCTTACAGTCGGGTAAGGCTGTGAGGGAAGCAGACATTAGTGCCGCATCTGAACTCACTGTGTGAATGGGGACACTTTTTATTTTCAGGTAGTGTTTTCTCTATGTTCTGCGTCGGTGTCAGTGAAAGAGGTTCAGTGGCTTCCAGGCAAATTGATGGAGACAGTTCATGTCATGATTGATTGCACCATCTCGGAGAGGAATATCAGGAAGAGTCTCCCAGCAGGTGACTGTACACGGCAGCCCTCGTTGTAAACGCACAGCTACTTTACAGCTACTCTTGAATAATACGGCAGTAAACCAGCCAGCTTCGGTTACACTGAAGAAAAAAAGCATTCACTTCATGTACATGTGTACATCATTTTTGTATGAATGACATGTTCCAGTAACAGGTATGGCAAAAAAAGAATGTTTAAGTTAAACGTTTCAGATGTATTTTATTTTATTTGTGCAGAATCAGTGTACTCATTTGCATGAGGTGAATGCAGAACACTATTTGTTCAGTGTGGGAGTCAAATGGACACCACTGAAGTGATTAGGTCACACAGCACTGACTTATCAGTGAGGACACATGTCGGGCAAAGCACCTCATGCTCATCTTGCTATCTCCCTTTCCTTCAGTAGCTCTCGCTTTCAGACACGCGCGCGCGCGCGCGGGCACGCTCATGCTCGCGTTTATATGCGCGCGCGCGTGTGTGTGTGTGTACTATATATATATATAGTTGCTGTTGAAATAGGTGCCTACTATTTGTAACGTTAATCATTAATGTAGCTCATATATATATTTATAACATGGCCTGTCAGTTTTTAATGTACCATGTACCTTGTAGCACAGTGTGCTACATCCACAGTGTTAACATGTTGCTTGTTGTACAGTACTGACCAAACAGTGTAGGACTACCATATATATATGTAATTACCGGTCCAAGTAAGTAGTTCATAACTTGAGTTTTCAAAACATATTAAAACATATAAATGAAATGGACACCAGCAGTCTGGGGCTAAAACACAACGCAAAATTAACCGCTGTCCCCCACAAATGTGTGCGTGTAAACTATTAAGTATAAGTCAATACTGTGTTTTTGAGAATCGGTACTATCAGTTGTATCAGTCTTTACACCCCTGCTTGCTTCGGAAAACATTCACTGGTGTTTCTGTCAACCCTTCCACTGTGTGAAGACAGCTCAACGCCGTGATTCTGAAAGAATGTGTAGCTGTCAAGAAGTCGTTACTGAGGAACATAAATAAACAAAAACGAATACAGTTTGCAATTGAACAAGAGATGCTGCTTGTATTCATAGAACTATGTTCTGACCAGTCCAGGCCTCAAAATCACATGAATTAAAAATTGTGAAAGCAAGAAATGCAACCAACATCTAAGACTGAACTTTGTAGGTGTGGAAAAATATCACTTTCACATTTCTTTGAAAAACTGAAAGGAAATCTCCTGAAGAGAATGCAAAATGTAATCATGGACACTGAAAAAGTCATGTTAAAAATGGATTTAGAGACTTACATACGTTTAAATACACTTAATACATGTTCATACTAAAATGAATAACTTGTACTTAGGAGCTGTTATTTCCTGGAAATAAAATAAATGAAGGGTCTCTAAAACTTTGCACTGTAATAGTTGTTAGTCTGTGTTTGTTTTCTTTCAACATCAGGAAATGTTTGTCCCAGAAATGAACCAAAACAAGTGCGCGCACAAACACTTGGTGCATGTCATGGATCTCCCTGTTTTAAATTATTTATATCTTCAGTGGAACATGCAATGCTGGGCACAAGTTGGGGTAACAAAGACGCACGTGGGGAATACAATTAACTGATTGGCTCTTGGTCATGTGATGAATGACAATTAGCCTCCTCCCTCTGTTCAGCTCATTCAACCCTGCATTGTGTCAGTAGCAGATGTCAAACATTAGAAACTAGACACACACACACACACACACACAAGCACGCATGCTTTTAGGCTCTCTGTCTCAGTGCTCTCCCATGTAACTTCACAGATATCGCCACAGTATGGCTCGATGGCTTATCTGTGTTATTTCACTGAGCCCATGCTGACTCTGAAATTGTCAGTTGTTGTGAAGGTTGTGAGTTATAGGCAATAAGAAGTCATTAAGCAGTACGGATTCCTCAGCTTCTCCTGGAAGAAGCACTTTTCCTGTCTGTCCTGGCTCTGAAATGCTGCTCTGTTTTTCAGGGACTTTTCTGGGACTTAGCTGCTGACCTGTTCAACCACACTGCACTGTGAGCTCTCTATCATACGATGTATGTCCTTGGTCTGATAAAATGGTCTCATAAAGTATTGAGTGGTGTTGAAGGTAACAGTTGAGAGAATTTCCAGATTTGTTAGTATTAAAAGATAAAATGACATTTAAGTTAGCATCGGCTATAAATAAAGATGATCGGGCTATAAATACCTGCATGGTGTGCGATGGGATTCATAGATTGAGAAGCCTTGGTACAATTCAGTGAAAATCTTGTTCAGTGTTTGAAAAATAGGTTGCAAAGCAGATGTTAATGATTGGAAAAAAACAGGAGTGATTGCATTTGGGTGTGGCAAACCCTGTTGTGTGAAGGAAGTATCTGAATTTGCAGGCATATCAAAGCATACGGTCATATGGGTGTACCAGCAGTGGCAAAAAAATCTGGCCGAACTGTGCATTTGATGCAAGAGTGACTAAACATTAATGTTGCCTACATCCAGAAACTTGTCCAGTCCATGCCAAATCAAATCCCAGCTACTTCACAAAAAAAAAGTATTTGAAGCATTTC
This sequence comes from Semaprochilodus insignis, assembly GCA_034552555.1. Lineage (NCBI taxonomy): Eukaryota > Metazoa > Chordata > Actinopteri > Characiformes > Prochilodontidae > Semaprochilodus > Semaprochilodus insignis. Next base: position 21,341,294 of record CM067476.1, on the reverse strand, counting down.
CATCTGTTAAGTTTAAGCAAATGCAGATGAAGGAAGACGGAAAACATTTACTGAAACGTCATGTGTCATGTTTAATGTTTAGAATGGTAAGAAAGGTTTGTTTATTTCGGCTTGAGCTGTTTCAGTGTTCAGCTGGGAGCTTCTAAGTATAGACAGCTTTATAACAAAGTAGCTTATCAAACAATTTGACTGCTTTGGAGTTTAATGCAATAAACCAAAAAACATATTGTTAGAAATATAACAGTTACTAAGAAGACAGCTTTAAAAGTCTTGATTGTGACTGGCTTATTTACAATATTTGATTCAGACATTAGGAAGACAACATTGTCATTTTGTCAGGCAAGCAGCAATTCTGACTGAGCTGTAATGTTGTTGTAATATTGTCACCGGTTCGGCAGCTAGAACCCCACTGGCTTATAGAGGCCAAGCAAAATTGACCAAAATGACAACAAAACAAGCTCTAAAATATGTAGACACATTAGATTAGCGTTCTCACACAACAGTCCTGGAAAGAACCCTTCCTGCAGAGCCCAGTGTCAACCGCAGTTTGCCACAGCTAATCATACTCTAGCTAATAGCTTCATATGTTCCTGATTGACTCAGTCGGATTGATATATAAGGGGCTTAAATAAGGGGCTGGGCAACTTATTGGATACAGGTACAGCTTTTTCCCCACAAATCAGAAAAAATCCAAAAGCTAAAATTATGCTGAATTTAGCTTCTTGTCAGCCAGCTTATTTGAATTTTCTGAAACATCAGTTTACCTCAATAAATGCAATAATTTACCTTAATAAATTCTCAGTCAAGAATTACTTTAAACTTAATGAGCAGCTAACGGCAGAGCAGAGTCATAAGGATTACTGTGGTTTTGAGAGTTCAACATTATAAACATTCATATGACAGTTGTATGTGAAAGTGGGCATCCCTGGTCAAATAACATGTTTTAACAAACAACACAGCATCTAATGATGTATTGCATACATTTCAAAGCATGATTAACATGTATTTGAAATGTATTTAACATGTAAAAATAAATCAATATAATGTGGCGTATGCAAAAGTTTGGGCACCCTTTCTGTTGACCTACTAATGTTATTTCTTGCAAGGTCGGAGCTTATTTTTGTCAGAGCTTATTTGATTCATTACATCTTTATTAGGATTTAGACAATTATAGAGCATGGGCTTATCTAAGCAGCTGACTGAGAATATAAAACTATAGATAAGTAGGACCATTCTTGGGCTATGGATAGATGTGCATGCAAGATCTAGGAGCCATCTGAAAGCAAAAGTGAAAACAAAGAAAGAAACAAAGACTGTCATTTGGCTAAAATCGTTTAGAGGCTGTGATTTCAGGCAAAGGAGGCTTACTGAGTACTGACTGGAAGGTTACCTAAACTTATGCACTTATATTTCATTTTCAGTTTTTTTCCATGCAGATCAAATTGTGTTCCATACAGATTAAAAGGGGTGTCCAAACCTTTCCATATAACTATATTATTTGAACTTAGGGTTAAGTTGTAAGATTTTATTTATAAGTATTTTTAATAAATATATTTAACCTGTACTCAGTCATTCTGCAACAACTGCTGCTACATTCTGCTGTTTAAGAAAATTGTCAGTTGAAAACTGATATCACAATTGACAACTAACACTATGGACTCTAATACAGTTTTATTCCGATTTAATTTCTGGAAATATAAAATTCTGTGACGTACCCTAATGTACTGTACATGCACACGTTATGTGTGCTGAAGCGAGTGACAGCAGTCTGCTTAATTCTCTGGAGCTCCTCCATGTGCTTCTACTTGAATAGCACAAAACGCTTCATTCATGTGGCTCCAAACGTGCTACTTAGGCTAACTTCTCTTTATGTTTACAATGCAAACTGGCTCACACTCTTGAGGACCCTTTGGACTTTTTTTGGACTAATTTTTGTGTTTTCTTTGCTTAGGTGCACATGATTTAATTCACCAGCTAATTTACAAACTCTTCATGAGCTGAGTCAGGTGTGTTAGAGCAGGATGATCACGGATATGTGCAGTGCATTGGATTTTTGGGGCTGGCATTGATGAGCAGTGTCGTAGGGAATGTGCAAATGTTGCCTAAGGGAAATATGAGAGTCAATCTAGCTGTAGAAGCCTCTCTGCATAAGGACATCATCACTTATTGTCTCATCATGCTCTAGGCTTTTTGGAGGTGCCTGGAATGAATGGAGGCGCGATGTTACATTAGGTGGGTTGTAACAATATAACGTATCATATTGTTTTATTGTGGCTAGCATGTAAGCTTGGGGCTAGTATGTTTGCTCTGGAAAAATATATAAGCTACCTCTGAGCCAGATGAGCTTTCCAACCAAATACATACAATTATATGCAGAAAAAATATGAATCATGAGAAGAGGCTTTGACAGACATTGGCAGAGAACATAGTGAAATCATCCATAGTCATTCATAGTACATTTTCGATGAACCTGTGCATAAAAACGTGTCTATGATGGTAAAATCATTGGGCCACGTTCACTAACTGTTCTAAAGACAAGTGTGACATTCATCAGTGTTTTCTTTTTTTGGGATTTGTTCTTAGGTAAGAATAGAATCTATGTACACTAAAGAGCACAGAGCTGTGAACAATTTGTTTTCCTTCTGCTTTGTTGTTACAGCATGGTAAAACTCTCCCATGTACTATAGGCTGTACTTTAGCTCTTATTGTGTATTATTCACTTAAAAATGGTGTTACAGGCACCAAAAAGTGATTAGATGATGCTTTTCCACCACATGGTATGGCTCAACTCAACTCTACTCATTTTTGGTACTAGCTACTTCGCTTTCTGCTCCAGGTATAAGTGTAGCTGATCATCATAGCTGATCATTATAGCGTCACTGGATGAAACTTGTAGTGATGGAGACAAATTTTGTTCACAGCAGGCTGATGGCAGCAAAACAAAAGAATAGTGCAATTTGTACAGTACTATAGGAAAAAAATAGTACAATTTGGGAAATATTACATCAGGGGTCAGAAGATAACTTGGTGTTAGATTGTGCCCGAGTGAAACGAGACAACATTGTATCATATTAAACTGAATGATGCATTTTGTGAATTGTTACACCCCAGATTTACACTGTAACCAAGATGATGATCCTCATGGTGCAACAAAATTGGGAATAATTATATCATTTGGAATATGTGGAAGTGTATCTACAGCAAAATAATGTTCCTGTACTAAATTGTCTCCTTTTCAGAACAAATGATCCCATGCTGAATAAAGAACATGTGGGTCTTCAATATCATATTCACAGTGTGAAAAGCCTCCAAACAGCAGTGGACCTCTGCTGTGGCGTTATTAGTCAGGGCTTTCGTTAGAGCCGATACAGCAGATACTAGACTGCCCCCAGCCTGGTACAAGAACATTTAGCAATGTTTGTGATGAGAACAGGAGGCTTTAATGATCTTGGAATTGGTTTGTGTGAACAATTTTGCTCAACACAGCACACACTGGAGTCTGTGGGCTGTATTATATACCATTTGTTAATCTTTCCAATACTGATATCACAGGTGGCAAAATGCAGATGAGCACCCTTATCAATCACAGTTTCAGATGAGTGTTTTTGTGATTATTTGAATGATTAATTGAATGAATTTAACTTTTAGCAAGATATATAAAAGTCATAGACACATATTTAAAGCCCATGAAACACATTATGTAAAGATGTATCTTGCGAATAAGCATGTTAAGTCACTCATCCTCTAAACCACTTTGCCTTTCTGGGTCACACGGGGTGCTGGAGCTTATCCCAGTGTTCAGTGGACAGAAGGCAGGAAACACCCTGGACTGGCCACCAATCCATCACAGGGCAGACACACACGTTTACACCCAGGGGGCTATTTAACATTTCCAATTTACCTGATAACATGCGTTTGGGCTGTGGGACAAAACCCATGCAGGCACAGGGAGAACACGCAAACTCCACTCAGAAAGAACCCTGAATGCTCCAACCAGGAATCGAACCCAGGGGCTTCCTGCTGTGAGACAACAGTGCTACCCACTGCACCACTATGCTGCCTGCTTGTAAAACCTTTTTATATATTTGTGATAAATGCAACACACATAAATATGGTAAAAAGTAGTTGATGTGTTGTAAGGTAGTTTGAAGATCAAAGTTTGGATCCAGATGCCCGAGTGTGAATGAAGCAATTATTAGCCAAGTCAAATATTGGATAACTACAAATAGTACCAGCCTGCCATGAGGAAAGGTTCAAAAATGTTTAAATAAAACTGTTAAACAAATTCAGTGTTTCTCTGAGCAAATAAATGCTTACTGACCAAATAAATAACATTTTTAAACATGGTATTTGGTACCTGCTTAGATACCTAGAATGTTGAATTAAATCAGTATTGTGTTTAATAAATAACAAGAATTATATTCTTGATAAAAGGCCCATGTAACAGCTGTGTTTCTGTTTTCAGTTTTTCTTTTTCTTTCTTGTTAGTGTGGTTTGCTTGTGGTATCCAATACCTTAAAATGAAATGTTTTGAAGAAAAACACCATCTTATGGTGTTTTGAGTTGTATACTATGCTGAGCTCTGCTTGCTGAACAGGACCTGTTCTCCGAACCAGTCCTTACTCACAGCTTTGTTCATTCTGAGACCTCCACCTGAGCTTGATTGGTCTTGATCACCACTTTGTTCATTCTGAGACTTCCCCCTGACTCTGATTGGTATCAATCACCACGTTGTTCTTTCTAAGACCTCCCCCTGACTGTGGTTGGTCTTAATGACCACGTTGTTCTTTTTGAGACCTCCCCCCGACTGTGGTTGGTCTTAATCACTGCTTTGTTCATTCTGAGCACTCCCCCGGACCGGTTGGTCGTAATCACGGTGTGATTTGTTTGAATGCCTGAGACTGTGACTGGTCCACTGTATAGAGTGGACTTCGGACAGTACTGGGTCATACAGTTCAAGTATACTCATGACAGTGGGCTCAGTAAAAGGTTTTTTTTATTTATTTATTTTTTTAAAATTATTTTGTTATTTTATAGTAGACATATTGGTACACCATAGTGTTTTAAAAAAAAAAAAACTATTCTAAAATCGATAGAAATAAAATAAAGTGCTGGAACTATTTTTTGTCTGGATAATGTTATAATACTGTCGAAGATTTTAATGTCAATGTCAAGGAAGACATAAACAAATAGTAGCATAGAATAGCAGCATGGGGAGCATCATTAATTTTATAAATGCTTAAATATCTGACACCATCTGTTACCTTGCTAATGTTATATATTTAGAAAGGATTGTCATATGGACTTTTATCAGTATCCTCCAGTCCCACAATGGTAAATGATTTTGTAGGCCAAACTTTCCATTATGTTTTTTTAATATATTGTGAGGCTTATGACATTCGCAATATGTAGCAGTAGAATTGTAGTAGTGCTGTTTTGTCCATGTTTAATCCTACAGGAGTTTGTGCGTGTGTGCTTTTAAAACATGTCTCTAGTTTAACTTGGCCTTTACAAAAGCACTATAGGTGTGACTTGTCTGTCTGAAACATTTGATTAAAGCTTTGTGCGCATTAAGTGTGTCTGTGTATGTCTGTGTATACAGGCCACTGTGCAGGGCCAGTGGAATTAACCCATTGAAGTAAAGCTCCGCCCTCTTCTCTTTGGTCTCACAGATGTTATGTTGCAATCATTGCAGTGCGAATGTACTTTAATGGCAGCTCATGCACACTGTATGGACACAGACACAATGCAAAGCAGAACCTGACCCCCGACATCTTAATCCGCATTCACATGCTGACCCACAGAATTCTGCTGCCCATTTAAGGAACTTTACTGTATGTGTGTGATGCAGGTGGGTTTAGAGAATGCTGCAGCTGAAGCAGGCTCTATTGTGTTGGGTAGTCTCATTGGCTCTGATTAGAGAGTGAAAGAGACAGCTCCATGCTCTCTGGGAGGGCTTAGAAAACTGAATTACGAAAGACTAGGCTCCATTTAACTGAGCATCAGCCGGGATGTGATGGGACAAAAATGAATTTATGCGTTTAACTGGCTAGATTGAGGGTTAAGAGTTGAGTATTGAGTTTCACATGTCTATGGGCTGTGTTTGATTGGTGGAAAGAGAGTGTGCAGATGTGTTCTAATGACTCTCTGCACATTACAGAACTGTTCTCAGTGGATTTTGCTGTCAAGCGTTTGTGACAAAGTATATTATTGTTAGTAAAGGCTAGATAAAATTGTGCAAATAGTTTTCTTTCAAGCAATTGTTTGATGAATATCAAAGTTGTAAAATTTTCCCCTTGTTCCTAAATGCAGTCAGTGAACCAAAGCGTGTGTCTGAAACGCTTTTTGAGTTTTGCACTGGAGCTATGAGGCTAATGCTATTTGTGCTGAAAAGTCATTCCACACCTCATAGTGGTATGTGAACGATGGCAGCATAAAGCCATAAAGATTTTCGGGGGAGAGTGTAGAATTAGCAGTGTATATTAAAAAAGACAGGAGGATGCTCTGTACTGCCAGCTATACTGAGTTTGTCCGGAATTCAACAGCACATTTAGTGTCAAAGGCACCCGAAAAAATTCTTTCTGATTACTGCTGCGGTATGCAGAACAATGCCACTTGTGATGGCGGGGCGTAACAGTGTTTTGCCTAGGGGTATGGCAAAAATATAATATTGTGATACTTTAATAAATTTAATAAATACTTTAATAAATACTTTAATAAATCACGATAAACACTGTGCCTCAGTATCTATTTTTTTTCAGACATCTAATCAGTTGGAACTGAAAATAAAGAACCAGCAGTGCTACTATCAAAATCTCTGAGCACAATGATTTTTATTCATGATTTAACCTACTATGTTGAGCTAAATCTAGTTAAATGGTACTAGTTTTGTTTCAAAGTAAGACTATATTCTACCATAATGGCCTTCCCAAGGTTTGCTGTTGTCTGTTAACCGCCAGCATGTGAATGTATCATAATGTAATCGAAGTAGTGAAAGCTAATACTGTCTCCAAATGAGATTATGCAAACTGCTGTTATCTGAAATAAACTTCTTTATGTTGTTTCTGAAACAGTGTGACAAACTGCTATCTGTAAACCTAAACAAGCATCACATTGTACATACGCAGCAGTAGCGGTCAACTTGAAGCAGTCATCTTTTTTTCATACTTTAGTCCTTAGATGACAGTTTGCCAGAAACCTGGCAAGTCAGGGACATTTTGGTTAAGGGGACAATATGGGTAAACTTCATCCTTCCCCATCCTTCATCTCTTTAAGCTAAGAGGATTTGTAATTGAAGCTGTGCTTTTAACCAAATCCAGTTTTGCTGAAAGGTAACAGACCTCACAGCTCACTTTTTGTCTCTAGCTCTGTTTTTGTGTCTTTCACTATGTGCAAATTATGTCTTGCTTTGCTGAATCCCTTGAACCTTTAGTTTGTGTAGGGGTGTGTTTATACACGTGTATAAGAGAGAAAGTTAGCGGTCCATACAGGATGCATAGTTCTTCTGGCTGCATGGATGGAAAACATCAGCTTCAGTTTGGAACTTGCCAAAGTTATTTATTTACTTCTTGCGTTCTTAACCTTTTTCAGAGTGCACCCTCAGCCCCTGTGCCCCCGCCCACCAACATAGCAGTATATACAGTACTGAAATTATGGAGGAATAATCGAATAATAAATCTAGCCACTTAATAGGATGACTAGGCCTGCATTCCTTAGCTAACATGTCACCACAAACCACAAATCTTTAGCCTTGCACTAAAAAGTTTAGCACACAGTCAGTCTTTTAGTTCAATCAAGCCTCTGTAACGAGCTCACACAGTTGAAAGTCATAACTAATATAAAGCAGGGTCATGGACTGCAGTTTTCTTCATGACAATGAAACAAAAGTCAAGTAGGATCAACTCTGATTTGAGGTGGTTTTGTAGGTAATGGAATGGTTAACGTTAGCTGTTTAGCAAGGTTTTGTGAGTGATAAGTGACATGATGCTGGAACATTTCTCAATTCAACATTTAAAAAAAAATAAGACGCAGCTTACTCTTTCGTTTTTAGGGCTGATGGTTACAAGTTTTGCAAATTTGTGGGATTAAAGTTCGCAAAGAGAAATATAATGCAGCCATAAACTACTTCATTTTCACATTGTTGCTTTTTTCCTTTGAAGTGACGTCTTTTTTCAGTGTTCATACAGTATATTTCTTAATATCGATATTATAGTCCTGTCAGTTATATGTTTACTGTGTTTTACATCAATTTAAAATATTACTCATAGTATTACATTAAGTGTAATAATTAGGTGAAAATGGAATCAGACTTGTTTAGAACTCAAGTTCAGAATTTTGAATTTTATTTACTTGAGACTGGTTTTCAGTGTCATCACCCCACACTAAACAGACACTAACCAATATTTTTCTACTTTTATTCACACTTTACTGTGTATTGCTGTGCAAATTTTCATGCACTGTACTGTTACATATGTATTCTTTGAATCTCATATTTTCCACACTTATCAAGAAAAAAATCTGAAGAAATCAAGTTGATTATCAGCATAATGAAAACTTGCAAGATGGATTATCCACTAAAACTTGACAGCAGACAAGCCACTGTAACTGCTGAATATACACAACAGAGTTAGGAGTTTATTTGAAGTTGATCATCGTTTGGGGAGGAGCGTTATTACAGCCAGTAGGCTGTGATAGTCTGGCTAGTTGGTCCTGGTCTACTATAATCTACCCGACTCCTTCAAGACTCCTCTGCTTTATCTCTCACACAGACAACACTGCATGGTATATGTGACAACAGAGTTTTGTGTGAACTTAAAAGGCAGGAGGAAGTGTGTGCGTGTGTCTGTGTGTGTGTGTTTGAGGGATTGTGCATGTGTGAGTGATAAAGATCAGTAGAGTAGCACACAGTGGACTCTGTGTTTGGTGGTGTTCGGTTACAGCAGGGTGCCTGATTTACATACATACACAGGTGTTCTTTTGTAATGTGACTTTATAACTACATTTTTCATGCTTAAGAGTAACTGTGTACTGTCATTGTGAAGCAGGGGTCAACTGATATGAGAATATTGTCTCTGATACTGATTTTGTGGAGCTAAAAATGAACCTATAATGATGGCTGATAACTTTTTGTATGGAACTTTAACAGACTTCAGTAATTTTAGTTAGACAGTGTTTTAGTGACTGCTATGATTGTAGCTTGTCAGACGTGATTGTCATTTATTAGCATTTTTTTTGTTAATTAGCTCTTAATTTTCTCTTGTCATAAAGGCTTTTGATTAAAAAGGGTTAAAACAAGTTGTCCTTGTATTTCTTTCATTTTCAAGTTGCAGTTTGTTATTTTTAGATTTTTAGTTTAAAACACTCTAACATTAACTAAATTATCAATAGAAAGTGAAGAGGTAGCAGTTTTGATGGTATATTAAAGACATCTGTGTATTGTGTTGCAGAGATATCTTTAGCATTCTAACCAGCTAGCCCCAGTCCGTCCTGTCTCATAATACCACTTTAAGATGGGATAGTGAGTAACTGTAGGGTTGAGTCTGCCATCAGTCCAACATGAGAGAATGAAAAAGTAGCACTGCTCCCACAGCATATTCTAAACTTTAGACAATCGTGTTGAAGGCCCTGCAGCTGGGGAGATCATTTAAGGACAGTAAAGGGATGAGTTTTTATTATCACTGCATTTCTTTTGTTTTGGTAAGGAGTGATGAAGAAGGAGGGATTGTGCATTTGACAGCTTGGATCATTGCTCCTTGAACCTTGATGCTGTTTTGTGGTCAAGTTTACCAGTTCAGTCTGTATGGATGTAATAAAGCTAAACAGCTTCTGGAAAAAGTAAAGTTCTATTGATATTGACAGAAATATTATAGATATTGCAGGGATAGTTACCAACATTTTTAGTTGTGAACTGATGGAAAAATGAGGCAGTTAACAGAAACCAGGAACCCCACCGCTGATGTTCCTTAGTGCATGAATCTTAGAGAGTCTCTCCTGTTTATTTGAGTTAAAGAAGTGACAATCACTGATGGTCACATTTGTCAGTAAAGCACTTTTTTCCAAATAAAACTGTTTAAAAAAGCAAAACAACAACAGAAAACCTAAAATCCAAAATGTAAATCTAATGGATTTAGGAATTTTAAGGAATTTTAAGCCTTTTGCTTGGGCCCTACTCAAATGTTACACAAGAGTGTGAAATCATGAGCAGTTCCCTCACTAGTGTTTGTTCATTGCACTATAATACAAGCTACTTTTAAATGTCATTGAATTGTTGGCATGGGCACAGAAGAGTCTGTGAAACGAAAATCAGACAAATTATGCACGGGCCAAGCTCTAATGGGCCTCTATAGCCCGTAGATTGTAGATCAGATCATTCAGAAAATTGTCTAAATCCTGAAAGCAACTGCTTTCTAGTTAAGCTTGGTGGTTTTGTTGCTCCATGATTTTCCAGCATGTTAAAAGAGCATCAGAGGTTAAGTATGCACTTTACATATTTGCCAATCTTGTGTTGGACACTCCTCTCATCACCCCCTCCCCAGACACACAGACACACTCACACACTCACACACACATATACACACTTGCACTGAACATGACACGTCAGCTGCCGTGAAAGCTGAGTCGTACTGTGTCATACTTGCATTTTAAATGGCAAAACACTAGGAACCTAAGTGCAGATTTAAAGCAGTTCAAAAGAGTTCAAAAAGATTAACCCACTGTTGTGTGTCCTTTAGGCAGAAAGTTTTTCTAGCTTGTTTTAATGCTGTCCTGGATGCCCTTCTTTTATTTCTTACCAGTATCATCACCTAAAGCTTAAATATTAAACACAGAAATAGCGTTTTATAATCCCTAATATCTATTGACCGTGGGTAGGTCTGTATAATAACAAAGTACAAAATTAACACTCATGTTATGTATAATCCTTAGCAGTTATCACCTGTATATACACACCCTGATAACCATACAGCTGTTGGTATTTGCTTATGCTTCATGCTACATGATCTGTTGTATGTGGAATTATAACCTAGTTTATTTTGTTTTTGAATACTCTCCATAAACCTATTTTGAGGGATATATTTTTATAATTTCAAATCCTGCTTTTGTACTGTGTCAAGAGATTTACTTTAACAAATCTCTCTCTCTCTCTCTCTCTCTCTCTCTCTCTGTCTCTCTCTGTCTCTCTCTCTCTCTGTCTCTGTCTCTGTCTCTGTCTCTGTCTCTCTTTCTCTTTCTCTTTCACCCATCTATTCCCCCAGGAGGTCCATGAAATTCTGCGGGAGTACGAGCTCAAGTACTGCTTTGTGGACCGGAACAAAGGAACAGGTAATTGCCCTCTTTCAGTCATCCACCAGTTCTTACATTTCTAATGGATCTCTACATTCTGAAATCGTTCCATCTCAGATGTCAAAACACTCTCCACAAAAACCTGTCTGCCCACACTGTCTGATTTCACACACTCACCTGGAGGTTAAGAGCTCTGGGTGCTGGAGGAGTATTTAATGAGAAATCGCTTCATTTTACATTTATGTTGTACCTTAATTGGTGGACGTGTCTGTGAAACTTTAGGTTTCACTGTTGTGTAATGTGTGCTTTACTGAAGATTGTTTGAGGCATTTTTGAGGGAACATTTGTTAAAAGAGCATTGGAGAGTTATAAAAACATTAAAATTAAAGATGAACCAATATGAATTTTTTGTGCCCAATACCATGTTTTTTGGGGTGGGGAGGGGGGAGCAAATTTTGTGCTGTAATAGTTTCAGTTAGACAATTCTTTTATGACTTATATTATTGTTCTTGTAAATCTGAATAACCAACTAAAACCCATATTGAGCTTTTTTGGCATTACTGTCTGTAAGATTTTGCCACATTACGATGATCTTGTGAGTTTGAATCCTGGTGAAGCAGCAACCCAAACAAAGACCTGATTATCAGTGATATTATTGGCCAATAACTATATTGGTTTGCCCTTTATTTCAATCTGGACTGCATGGTGCAGTGGTCTACGTGGACATTTTGGGGCTTGGCACTTACCCACAGAAACTGGTTAAGAAGTTATTAATTTACTTTTTATTACTTTTTTATGCAAATAACTAATATTTAAAATTTAAAACACATTTTGGAACCAAACCTGTTTGCATTTGCCAAAACAGGAAAATACACTACTGTGTGAACAGTGTACTTGACGCTTCAGGCTGAAGCTGTAGCATTAGCTGGTCTTCAGCTAAGGTTGGCCTGGCTAGTTTTTAGTAGTTTTAATCAACAGTATGTAGAGCTGATTTAACACAACCATTAGGCTTACTATGATATACAATGCAAAAATGTCAGGTAAAATTGTATTGTCTTAAATCTAGTTAACATAGCTAATATTTCTCATTTTAAGATTTTTGTAAGCTTATTGTAAGACTATCTGCCAATATAGTGAGTTAATTTGGCTTATTATAAGCATTTAAAACAAGTAAAAGATCCTAGGAATAAATTAAATGATCTTGTAATAAGCTTACAGTCTTGTAAGAAATATTAGCTAAAATAATTTGTCCTCCACATACGAGTGGCAAACCAGTTGACACATTAAAAATGCGTGTTTAAATAATAGTGCATTTGCTATTAAAATAGAGATGAATAATTTATTATTTTTTTATATTGTAATCACAATTTTAAAAACATGACGATTTCCAAATTGCTAGAACTGTAATTTTAATTATACCATACATTATTTAGCATTTTCTTAGTAATTTTTAAGTGGAGAAATTTAATCTAATAGCGCAGAACTTTTGAAATTGGCAGCTTGCCACAATACATCCAAATATTAAGGCTTTAGGTCAGAAAAACTGAATCTGCTGCACATTTAAGTCACAGTATTGGTCTAAAAACAAAACATCACAGTGACATTTCAGCCCTATATTAAACACATTATCAATTAATGATAAAAAGGCATTTGCCCAGCAGATGAAGAGAAGGTGAAGGTTGAGGTTGTGCCCACTGTGAAAATATAATGTGGACCGCTGCCATTGTCCCTAGCCATTCTCTTCCAGATTCAGTTATGATAGGAAAGCCTGAGCTGAAGTACATGCAGATCTCCCCGAGGCCAGTGCTAACACCAAGCATGATTAGCAGAGCTTGCATAGTAACCTGCCCTCACACAGAGTCCAGTGCTCTGAAATATCACTGGGCCTGAAAACCTTTGGTGGCATAGCAAGCATTCCTGAACACTCTAATTAGTAATGTTCAGGGATGAAGGTGAAACCCTATGATCTCACTCTCCATCCTCTCCCGGCTTGTCGCCTCTCCCCGTCTCCACAGCTGAGGCTCTGGTGTCGAGGATCAGAGTGCCGCATGCCTGTCTGAGGTCCAGCCCAGCTCTGCTGATCCCTCTTCCTTTTTGAAAGGGTCCAGAGGTTTATGATCTGCATAGGGTTAAAAGGTTGGGACAGCTATTAAAGGCAAAGATGAAAACAATTTCAGTCAAGTGCTGTAACATTTGGAAGAGATGGTAAAAGATCATGTACTGGAAAATTTGATAAGGAGGATAGGTCCTGACAAAGGTGACAGTTTTGTCTCCTGTATTGAATTTGAGGAGGTAAATAATAAATAATTTAAATTAACCTATATTATAGTTATAGACAGACATTTCTTTACTGACTAATATCAGAGTTATAATTATTTATTGGCTTTATGAAGCACAATTCACATAAAAAAAAGACTTCTGTAATGTAATTTTTTTCCAATTAAAAACTACAAAATATTACTCTTAACTGTATGAATATTAAAATATAACTCTTAACTTCGTGTGCTTGGTGCTTGGCATCAGCGACACCAGGGGGGTTTCCATTCAACAGCCTTTTGTGAATTTTGACAATGCCTAAAAAATAACTAAATGAGAAAACGCCCAAATACTGCATTAAAGCTTTTTATATTAGGACAAGATGGAAATGCTGATAAATCCCTCAAATCCCAGCAACCACTGTGAACGGTGAGAAAGAATTGGCCTGTAGGATGGAGAGGTGAACAGAAACAAACATCTGAGACAGAGTCCTTGCCAGTGCTTGCTTGTGACAGAGGTGGCAAAGTGTGCTATGATATTCCCTAAGCTGAGTGGCTACGGTGTGGGAATTCCTCCTCCTCCTGCTCCTGTGTCATTGTTACGGGCATGGCTTCATGAGTGCTTCTTGGCTAAAGTGTTCGGACTCTTTTCAAGGCCTGTCAATGAGGAGTTGTCTTTCAAATCAGAAATAGTGACAATGCATGCTCCTGTTTCCATTCTATGAACCAACTCTGGATACTGATTGACCTTTGAGCTAGCTGTCTGTCAATATTTTTGTGCTGTTACTGATACTAGATCCTTCTGGCATAGGCCGGTCCACACTTATGCAGCATAGTGTTATGCAGAACTATTATTTCAGCTTGTAAAGATTTGTTTAGATTGCATGATGTAAAAGTATATTCTGTTCAAAAACGTGTTTGCAGTTTTTTAGTTGTTGAAGCAACATCAGACATATGTTTTATGTTGTTTCTACTTTAGTTAGTACTATTTAGGCAAAACAGTTACAGTTAGCATGAAATCTTCATGTTCCATGTTCCAAAAGCACGAATGTTGTAGATCAGATTCAGTCAAGTGTAGCATACAGGTTCAAACTGTGAACTGCATACTTTGGAATAAGCTATAGATAAACAACTGCATGTCGTCTTCTTTTTTACTGCTCATGATTTCCTAACCCCCTTCACTTCAGTGCTAAGCTTGCAGGGTTCGGTTCCAAAAGCCCTTTAGGAAGGAGGGGGAATCATGTGTGCGTAGGAATTGGTTCCACCGTCTTAAATACCAAACAAGGCTGGAGGATAGCTCTCTCTGCTTGGCAGCTGTTGGCCCTCTGGCTTTAGAAATGTTTGGATTGCCTGGAAAGGCAGTGGGCATTGGCTGTGCTTTAGCAGAGAATTAGACTAGTGCTGTGTTCTGTGCACAGTGTGGTAATTTAGATGTGGGGATACTGAGCTTGACCTTAAGTCTGTTTAAAGTCCGCTGTGGCTGGGGTGTGTTGTCAGCTTGAGCAGTGGCATAGTTACTGCATGTCCATCCGGCCTTCATTTGCCAGAGTTTATTAATTTTTAACCAACAGGAAAATGAGCCTGTGTTCCTCCTGGGCATGATAAATACATGAGCATCTTTTACAGATGCATATTCTGGTCCAATATTTGAACCTCCAAAACTTTAGCCCTTCTTTTCTCTTTTAGCTGTACTCAGTTGCTTGATCTTGCTTTTCTGTTGATGATGGAGTAACATCTAGAGCTGTTAGATTTGGTCTCAGGCCGTGAGCACACTCTGCATGCACGAATGGAGTCTGTATGATCTTGTCATGATAATATTTTGTGCTCAGGTGGAAACCCCAATCAGAACATTTATGTAGGTTTATGTACTAGAAGAAGTCATATTTCTTTTTTCCTTACATGACCAGTTTCCAACCTCTTTTTATGCCTTGGACGTACCAGTCCTTCCCTGTGACCTGGAAACTGATTTCATGATCCCATTTTGTTGGCTGTCCGAATACCAAAGGAGATGAGAGAGATCACTTAAAATACCTGCAGAAGCAGTTTCAAGCAGAAGATGCGCCAGTGTATGCTACCTAGGAAGTCTTTCGCAAATTTTAGCATGACGTCACTGCAGACACGCTCAAAGAGGATGGACAAACATAGAGCAATCCAGCTATACTATCAAATTTTGTGTTGTGTGTTTAGTACTTGGTGTAAAGTATTTAGTGTTTAGTATGGTGTAGACCACCATACCTGTTCATAACATGAATAGGTAGGGTCTGTGCTCTCACTGGCACATTGTGATGGGTTAATTCCATCAACAGGTGGCATCATATGTAATTACGTTGAAATCAGTTGTCCGATTTTCCAACTTTCTGCTCGTTCTGTCCACTCTTACTCCTCCCCTCTACTTGATTCCTCCACGTTCTTCCTGGGTAGGAGAGGATGCAGCAATACATTCCTTATGTATATTGAACAGATATACCGTGTGTAAATATGCAGACAGTATGTCATTATGCAGATATACCGTATGTAAATTCACTGGTTTCAGTGACAAAAACAGTACAGTTTTTTAAAACAGGCTGTTTTACAGTTAACATACACCCATGAGCCATAACATTAAAACCGCCTCCTTGTGTCTACAATCACTGTCCATTTTATCAGTTCCACTTGCCACATAGGAGCACTTTCGAGTCATAGTAAATCTATTTCTTTCTTTCTTCCTGCCTTCCCTTCTTTCTTCCTTTTTATTTCTTTACTTTCTTCCTTCCTTCCATCCTTCCTTCGTAAGTGTATGTTGTGAAGCGTACAAGTGACCTGTTATTTATTTATTTATTAAATTTTAGTTCATCCCATTTCATTCATAAAAAAACAACACATACACAATAAAAACTAGAAAACGGAGGATATGGTCCATTTAAAATGAAAGTTTTAATACTTGGAAGTCTAATTTTGTTTAAATTTTGTTTGACTGCTGACTAATAGACAAGTTGCAATGCCTTTGTTCCCATGATTTAAAGCAATTACACAATGAACAATAAACCTTGAGCATAGCTTTCACCAGAAGAACTGAATCAGCGCTGAATCACACATGCAGTATTTTGCAATGGAAATAATGTAAAGAGTAATAAAGAGTGTGTTTTTAAAGTGTCCCAGACTTGATTTTTGTTTTATTTATTTTTTACTTTTTCATTACGGCAAAAATCTACTTATTTGTAAATATTTGTGTTGATAAATCCACCAAAAGACATGCGTCTGGCATTTATATGGTGCATTGTTGGAGACATTGATATTCCTCTGTAATGAGCCTTTGCAAGTGCTGCATTTTGAAAAGACACTAAAGAATGCATTCAGAGTCCAGCCTACTCTGACTCATCGCTGTGGGGAAGAGTAAAGCACAGTGTGCAACGCCACCGAGCCTACACCAGAGCTTTTTTAATTTAATTGCCAGTGTCTAAAGAGGCTATTAAGAATGATTTTTCCTTTATCCTCAGACTAGGTGATTTTATGCTTCATAACGTGAGGCTTATGCATAAGCAGCTTGTTGCAGATGTGAAAGGGATGAAGATGGCGTGAGCAATCTGAATTACAGAATGTGTATGTATGTATGTTAAAGAACTTTAGCGAAGGGAAGGTATTTGCTGCATTTTTAAAGGTAATGAGGAATATTTATCCTGCAGCCCTTAAGGCTCACCTGAACACTTCCACAAATTCCATGCACTGAAAACAGTTGTTGACGTTTAGCAGATGGAGTGTATCTTAGCCCCTAACATTTATCCGGGCTTTTCCTATTTGCTGGAGTTAAAGAGTTAAAAATCTGTCTGTGTTAGTTAGGGGGAATCCGTGATGGAATGTGGAAGGTATGCGTGGTGTTCCGGCCTGCTAGTGGAATGACAATGGAAGTGGTGGGCATGGGAATTAGAGCTTAACAGTGGAACTTTTGTTTGGACTGTGCCGTCCGGTAATGAAGACACATGGGGATCAAAAGGGCCTGCACTGATTCAGAGCAAACTTTGCTAGCTTTGTGCTCCCCTTTAAATAGATGGCAAATTGTATTAAGAAACTGAAGACATGTAATGGTTTCATCAATCACAGTATCCTCTCTATACAGATAATGAGGTGTGTTTATGGCTCAGGGTTTTAGCACTGTAATTTCCTTAGTACAGTCAATAGCCATTTTTCAAACCTGTGCAGTAAAAGTCAAATATTTAAGAACCTGAAAAGTGGCTTACATGTGCATGCCCCATTACATAATTTATTTCTGCTGTGTTGGGCTGTATGTATATGTGACAAAATATATTTTATATCACTCATATTTTGTATTATATTTATATTAATTTACACTACATTTCAGGTGTAATGCTTAGCAGGCTTAGAATACTCACTGATATACCTAAGTACCTAAACACTTGTTTTCAGGGTCCTGAAAACTTTTAGCCTACTCTCCACACTGGATGCAATAGATGTTTGTTTTATTTCTGCCAAAATGCAAGCCTGTTTACACTCATCATCAAAAAAGTAGTTGCACCCAGAAAGAAGTGTCGGATTGCAATGCTGTTAGGTTACAAGGAACAATAAATGCTGATAAATTTAGACTGATATGGGCAATGTTTAGTGAGGAACACATACAAGAAGTAGAGTCTCTCAGTGTTCCGTCCAGCCACCATGTTTGCTAACACAACATGCCAGACATCTCGGCATGGAGTTGCAGAAGTTTCTAATGGTGCCTCCACACACAGATTTGTTTGATAAGACCTTCCCAGCGCTTCCCAAGCTTCAAACTTAAGTCATTCGCATGTCTCGCAGTGTCAAACCTACCTACCAAGTTTCCTTGCTTGGTTTTTTGTTTTTAGTGTGATTAGTGTATTTTTCCATGTGCATGCAAGTGATGTGTAAACTCCATAGGGATCTAGTCAAATCATGCATTTCCACTTTCTTTTAAAGCAATAATTAGGGATGGCCAAATATGGGAAATGTGGGTCAAGGCAGACATTTGATATTTTTTGTGTACATATCTACATACATATTTGTAAAATCTAAAAATTGGGATGAAATCCATCATGATTAACATTACAGAGTATATTACAGTGTATATTTTCTGTGTGTATATTTTATAGGGTTGTAAAATGTGCAGATGTGCTTCTATGGTGTAATAACAAGTTGATTGTGCTTTTTTTTATTATTAATTGTTAAACTGTATTTTCACCTGAAGCAGTTATGTGACGCACCTGACTCAGACATAGTGTGAATACGCATCACTACTTACATATTTGAGATTAATTTTCATTATTTGTGATGTTGCCAGCCTCCTATAACAAATTTTGCTCTGAACATTTTGTCAATTTAAATTGCTCCCACATATGAAGTTTGTTGTACTCTGAGGCAAGGTGACATGCATCCCTGCAATGAATCTAATTTAATTTGAACATTTTCCATATATTATAATAACTGTTCTATCAAAATTTACTTTGTGTTACTATTCTTGTGGCTTCTAAATGCTAATAATAGAATAATGCACAAATGCCTGTGCAAAGAGGAAATACTTATTTGAATTGTTCAGGCCAGCCCAAAGACACAGTGTGTTCCTTTCCAAAAGAAGCAACTCATTCTTCATAATGCTTGTTTCTTTCTGCCTGGAAATCATCAAAGATTTTCTTTTTAGCGATCTACACATATTTGTAATTCACTAGGGTGAGGAATAATCTGGCAGCTTTCAGTAGCCTTCGCTTGTAATTATTTAGAAAGCGAGTTTGCTGAACAACAGCAACCTGGAAATCAAATGGCAAGCCAGAAAGAAATACTTTCTCTGTTTTTGAACATCAAGAGTGATTACAGAGATTTATAAAGAGACAGTCCTAGTTTTGACAGCAAGAAAGAGCCTTCCTGATTTTAAATAGCTGATTACTGTGTGCTGTCAGACCGTCATGGGGAACACGCTGCAGAACACTCTTTCATAAAGGCACTGAAAGGCAGCTTCACTCCATGCTCTGTTCTTGGCATTTAATAGCCCAGAAAGATGTTGTGCTGCTGCAAATAGACCGGAAGAATAGTGCAAGGTTATTGCACTGAAAAGATCCACAAAAGCCGTTTTAAGTTGTTCCAGATATTCTAACATCTCAGCTGTTAAAACATGCTCACAGTTAAAACATTATTTCTGTAATTTGAAGGTTTTGATATTTGGTAATGGGATCTCAGAGGCCATGGCCGAACTTCTCTGTGGTGAAACTAAAGCCAGTCATGTGCACTGAAGTGATGTTTTTTAAGCACCAAACATGTCGGTGTGATGCAGAAACACCCAGATGTGTATTATAGCAGTTGTACACAAAATAATTTTTGATGTGCCTCCTTTATCCTCTCATTCTGTGGCCCATTACAGTAGATGTGACCTGGGGGTACTAAGTTATATTGCAGACATCTCCAGTGTGTACTGAGAAGTAGTAATTAGCAGTGTGTGTGTTTGAATGTGTCAAGGTGGCTAATTGAGTGATTAGCCCCTGCATGTTTCAGTGTAACTAGCTGTGCAGTTGTTTTGAGGGTGCTGTTGTGAAGACAGGCCAGTTGTCGACAATACTTGTAATTTAAAAAAAAAGCACATTTCTGCTTGGTGATTAGCTGAGCTGCTCAGTCTGTAATACGTAGGTAGTGGAATGGGAAAATAGTATTAAATGGAAAATACAGGAGAAATTAGAAAAATGAGCATCCTATAAATGTCTATTTAATTTTGTTTGTAAACAGAGCAACAATGGCTGTCAACCAGGGTTACTAGAGGGTATGGTTACTGCTCTGCATGTTTGGAGTTTTTCTTGCTTATAGGCCTATCAGTTGTTGGAGACCTGTCAACACTCATGAAGTGCTTTTTTTTTTTTTTTTTAAATGCCAGGAAATAACTGATATAACCTTGTAAAAATGAACAGGGATGACTGACATTTAAATGAAGAGCTATAAACAAGGGAATCATAAATATAAATTTTTTTCTATATTTCTATCTGTTGCACTGCTTAAAAATGCCCATTTGACAGTATGTGCTGGTGGTTATCTGATGAGAAAGGCTGAACTCTGAGTTTGAGTGGTTGGTAAGCGAGGTTAACTATAAGCAGGTCTCAGCAGAAGTATAAGGTATGGAAAATGGAAAAAGTGTTTTAAAGGTTGCCAAGAAAGTTAAATCCATCCAGTAGCTGATCCTGTTAAAAAAGAGAGAACTTATTTCATAGCAGCCAAATGACGTTAACATTTAACCCGTTTATATGTTTACTCATTTACTCATTATTTTTAATAAGCCTGCCTGGCTTATTTCAATATATGATGGCCCAAATCTTTCCTAATATGCAGTGACCTTTTATTGATTTTAAACGCTCAAACCATGTTCCCCTAACTCTGTTCCATTTGGCTTTCTTAATGTGGTTGAAATCACCACTGAAAGTCAAGTTAATGAATTTTCTGGTTGCTAGATAGAATATGATCAATAACAGGTGAGGACAGACCTACTGGAACGAGCAGAAACCAAAGACACTAAGAAAAAATAAGAAACAAAACACTAAGACCAAAGAACAGGGATACACAATAACCTACATGGAGACAAAACACCAAGCAAGCACAAAGGGAACAACAGGGAGTATAAGTACATAAGGGGCTAACCAGGAACCCCTGGGAAGGGGTGGAGCTACAAACTAGGGACGGGTAAGGGGCATGACAAGAGGGCAGAAACAGGAAGAGCTAAAAAAACAAACAGAAGCACATGGCACAGAACATCAAAAGGCACATGGAAGTGACAAGAGAAACAGAGACAGAAACAGAAAACCAAAGACAAACAGGGGCAAGACTAGAGAGGGTGTGACAGCAATACAGTATGACAAGACAACATTTTGTGTGTCTATCCTTTGCCTTTACTCTCTCAGAAAAAATGTACTAGCCTGTCACAGAATTGGTACTTTGGTTGTCACTGGGGTGGTAGCCTCAAAGGTACATCTTCAGTACCTTAGTTAGGGGACCGTAATTTTCATTACAGAACAGTAATTTTCATTTAATTGTTCTGTTTTAAACTGTTGTGGTGATGAAAAGATACAATTATGTATGTTCCCCTGAGAAAAAGCTTTGAAGCTTTGTTTGTTTCTTAATGAACAAAAAATATACCTGTATAGTTTTTCTGCTTCTTTAGTTTCCTTTAATTATTTGTTTTATTTCTTTACACTATTGCCCTTTTTATCCTCTTAGCACTTATGTACTATTCTTCTTTACTCTTTTTTCAACAGTCTGTGCATTGTTTATCCTAAGTTTAGGACCCTCTTAGAGGTTAAATGCTAACACTGTTATACCGAAAACTGATTAATAAACTTGAGGTTTTGTGTATTAATCCTGTTAAGGATACTCTCGTTATAGCTGCTGTTTGTCTAGTGAAAGCCAGTAACTATATGTGATTTTCCTGGAATATAACTGATATCCTAGTTTTAGTCATTTCAGATGGAGGTTAACCACAGGGGCAATTTAGCATCTCTAGTTCACCTGACTGCATGCATTTGGCCTGTGGGAGGAAACCCACACAGAAACTGGAGGAACATGCAAACTCCACACAGAAAGGACCCAAGACACCCTTCGTCAGAAATCAAACCCCGGCCCTTTATGCTGTGAGGCGACAGCGCTACCTACTGCGTCACCCTGCCACATAATTGGATTAAAATACATTTTAAACCAAAACTTTATCACAAAACTACAGTAAAACAATGTGTCGGACATCAGGCAGGTTATGTATAAACATTTCATGTAATACGTTTCTGTGAGAAAGCTTTTAGAGGTGGATATTCGGCCACTATCACTGTGAACAATTCTGACAATCTCGCACCAAATTACACTCAATGACTCTGGATGTTGACATGTTAACCATTTAGTGAATCAGAAATGTAGAACAAATGGTAGAAATTACCTTTAAGGCAGACCTGAGTGTGATTGTGTGATTTCTGGATATTGCATATTAAAGCCGCATTGATTCTGAAAACCTCTGTTCCCCTCAGAATATTGATCAGCAGTCGCTGATCAGTCTTCTTTAATGGTTTAGTATGGTATCGGTACATTTTGCATTGTAAATTTTGTGTATTATTGTTATGATTTATGATATGGCATTATTACTGCTGTCATCTCATAAAAACAACCTTTGCTTTTTAGGACACAAACAGTGCTTGAGCATCTGGTATTTCTGGACATAGCACATTCTTAAAGCAGCCGAGTTTTGACTTGGACAAAGAGGAAAGCTGAGACCTTCCCATCTCAGAATTCCTCTCATGTTCCTGACAGCACTTCACAACCTCCCTCTCCAACAGTGTAGCTTATCCTGCGGAGAGAGACCGAACAGAGATAACGTCTCGCAGTGAATCCCAAAGGGACGTGGAGTGCACCATCAAAAGCCCACGCGCTGTCATTTCACGCCTCAACTCTTGTTGTGTGCTCCGTTGTTTGCTGTTCGCCATTTCTACATGACTGATTTACAGGATGGAAATTAATTGGCGTACGAGCGTACTCGCCTGCTCCCCGTGGACAGTTCATCAGCATGAAATATACAGTGGCAGATCTGTAGCATGGGCTGCCACTACCAAGTTCTGACAACCACAGGCAGCGCAGGAACTCACACAGGCTGCCCACAGTCAGGCCAGCTCACTGGTGTGTTTCAGAGCTTTTAGTAAGGTTCAAGCTTTAATAAGGTGGATCAGACCTACCTAGAGAGGTATTGTAATTTAACAGTGAGATTCATGATTTTAAAGCAGCACAAATCTGTCCGTAGTTTTAACAAATTCTGTAAATAAGAATGAATCGTCTTCTGTAATAATTACAAATGTATGATGGGAATCAGCTAAAATCAGATTCCATGCTCCAAACATGCAATCCAGCGTGGCGTGGCCAATCTGTGTTGCATTTTAATAACCCAGACAGCGTTTGAATGCCGCTGCTCTATCTGTACCAAAATTTAATTGGTATTTTGGCTTGGTCTGCCCTGCAATGGTTTGGTGGCCTGTCTGGGGTGTTTCCTGCCTTCCATCCATTGAATGCTGGGACAGACTCCAGCACCTCCTGCGACCAGGGGGATGAAGCAGTTTAGAAGATGAGTGAGTGAGTGCGTAATTTGACTTGACTCAATTGACTTCTGAGCTCCAAAGAATCCACCGTTGAAGTTTTGCAAAATGGAGAAGGAGCAGAACTAAACTTTATGGTTATGGGTGGGAAAGCTCATCCCCACATCACACTAAATGAACAGACTAAATAAACTAGAAGCATATTACGCTGTTTTCGAAGGGGAAAAATGAGAAGAAAGTCCAGCAGGTTTCATTCTTGCTATTTAGCCAATTTTAAACATTAGCAAATGAATATTGCACCTGCAAGCAAAGTGACAACATCATTCTGCTGCATTAAAGTAAACTACATAGCATGCTGCGGTGGTGAGGGATACTTTTTACATCATTGACAGCAATATTAGATGGCACGTTACTAGTAAATTGTTATTTATCCTTTATATGAATATTTTTAAAATGTGATTAAAAACGTGTTATACTATAGAAGTGAGTGATATGGCAAGAATGTAGTATCATGATGCTTCTATAAATTTTTTACGATACACAACAGGTCATGATATTTACTGATAAGTAGGAGCCGAAGTGGCAGTAATGCTGCATGATATATGTGTGTGTGTGTGTGTGTGTGTGTGTATATATATATATATATATATATATATATATATATATATATATATATATATATATATATANGCCTTGTGTGTGCTCTCTGGTTTGGCCTGATTTGGTTGATAATATTGTGAACACAGAATGAGGGGATTGCAGATCTTGCGGCTCGTTGAGGGTCTACAGCAGGAAAAAAAAACATGGCCTGCCATCTACACGCAGCCATATGCTGCATTTACAGTGCACCAAAGCAAAACTTACTTTGTTGACTATTGTTTGCCTTGTGGCTTTTTATCAATAAAATGCAAGCTGTTCAGAGTCCTTGGCTAGTTTTATACACCAGTAAAACAAGCAAAAAAACCTAATATTCCTTTTGAAAATTGAACTAATGTAACACAGTCTCCCACGAATTTCTCTGCCACCTTCAATCATCACTGATTACTAGACTGTAGTTTGAGTGTGGACATGATGCATGACGTAATGAACTGTATCACTTTTTAACAGTGTGATTGCTGCCTGCCAAATCTCACTACTGATTTGTGAAAAATTGGGAAAAGCTCAGCACTGTAAAGTGCTTTCTGTATGCTTTGTCTCTCTATTCTACTATGCTGCTTTGCTGCTGTTCTGCCTAGAAATGAATAAGAAGCAAAATGAAAATTGTCTCGCTTTGGTATAATAAAAACATCAGTGTTAGACCTGTTTAATGCATCAGAGTAATGTTTCAAAAAACACTTTAAGATACAGCCATGAGCAATGTTGTCATTGAGTATGGCACCTGTCGTCTAACTCTGACGTGAACATCTGGGCGATGGCGGTTCAGTTCTGGAATTTAGGGATGTCAAACAGCTACTTTATCCCACAGGAATCAGCCAGTCCTTTACAAATTACATTACAGAACTCTCTCCTGTAAAATGAATCCATCTCCAGTAGTGCTTTAGTTTACTCTCAACATAGGAAAAAACTGTGGTCTCACAAGGGGCAAGGTGTTAGATAATCTTTATCATGCGTGAGGCATGTGTGATAAATAGGACTTAAGAATATGGAAAATACCTTAGTTCATTTATATTTCTAGGTTTTGTGAAATGTGAATGCTTCGCAAACAATATACATTCAGCAGTTGTTTAGAGGTTCACAGACCCCTACGCTGCCAGGCCAGTATCAAGATAACAATTAGCAGACAATATATTGTGGTAACACCGCCAGCGTGAGCACTTAGAGCATTTGACCCAGTCTACATATGAACATTAGGCGAGGATGATGAGGATGATGAAGATCAGTTAACTGGGGGTGGGGCGGGAGTGAAAGGATCCATTAGCGTTGTGCAGGTTTCGTTGTCTGCTCGAAGTCAGAGAGAGACGGGCTTTTTGCGGGAGTGTGTGGGAGTCGCTGCCGGGCTCGACAACCACTTGAGCCAGATGACTGATGCTGGGAAAGCAGAAGGAGATCATAATTAATTGATGCAGTGGCAAGTGTGGGTGGCTGTACCAGGAGGCCGCATACGCACAAATACACATGCAACACACACACATACGTGCACAGACAGGAGTACAAAGGGCCACGGTACTTACTGAGAGTTGTGTCTGGTAAAAGAGCACAGTGTGTTTGAATGTTCAGACTGGATTGTTCAGTGCCGTAACAGCTCCATTATCAAAGAGCTTTGGTGTGTGCAGTTCTGGCTATTAGTCATTGTGTGTCTGTTATTTTGAGTCACCCTCTGTGCTTTTGTTTCAGATTTGGAGATGTAGATTTTATAACTGCTTTTCTTGGTCTTTTAGCAGAGCATTTGACAGCATGGACATATAGCAGGGATGTGCTTTCTGACTAATTTTGAAATTCAGGTATTCTTTAGAGTTGAACAGATTTTCCATTAACTCTGGATATTGTCTGGCTGAAATTAAATGCTGGTAATTGAGCAGCAAACAGAGGTGTACATTTGAAAACACATTGTACTGTACGGAAGTAGCCTATGGAAACTTTTTGCATCAGAGAGGACTGCCTGTTCATCTAAGCTAATGACTGTGGCAGTAGTTGGTGATGGTTATAATAACATGGACTTGCTTGAAGTGATTTTGTATCCTCATTAGATACAACATGTTCGTTGAGAAAAATGCATTTTATTTTTCGTTCTAACTACAGAACCAAGCTGGAAGAGTTTGAGAGGCGTTGTATAGTAGAGCTCTGGGAAGCGGGATAGTCTTATTGACATATTGTGCGCCATACCCGTTGTGCAGATACTACCATAGCACGCTGTTGGCAGCAATGGATAGAAGAAGGTATGCACCAGCCACATGAAGGATCTGGAAGACCTACACGAACCACTGAGAGAGAGAACCGATGGAGTGACCCAACAGCCACGATTGCCGACATTCAGCCAACAGTGATGCCCTCTGTGAGTCACCCATGCCAGCACCATTGGCAGACAGCTGCATGACACAGGACTACATGCACGCAGACCGTTACGACAACTGACCTTAACACCATGTCAAGCCAAAGACTGCAATGGTGTCGTGCCATTCCTGATAACCTTTATTACTTTCCGAATAGCATTGAAGTCTGACACTTCCTTCTGGGTGCAACTGTTTTTTGATGATCAGTGTTTGTCATGTTGTCATGATAAATTATGTCACAACATATTATGAATATTGTCAGTATTTGCAGAACACTGTCAGTCTGCATGTATAAAGAAAGCAAAATTAGGGTTTATTTAAATGGATTTAGTGAAAATCTGTGTAAAAATATCGATAACCATTGTATTTCACAGTTTTTGATTTGCACTTTGCAGCCCTGTCTTGTTACAGCATTTTGCCAAATCATAGGTCTATGTATTTTCTCTCTGGCTTTCCTGATGGAATGTAACAAATATCCAAGTAGTGATTTTAGTATTTGAATAAAAATGTGTGAGGTATTGTGTACGTTTTAGTGCACACCACGGTGTCACATTTCAGAAATCAAATAAAACAGCTTTTGGGTAAACACTCTCATGATGCAGGTTTCGTACAATCCGATGTATAGGTTATAGAGTCAAAAACATTGTGTGACATTCACAGTTCTTTTGTTTATTATTAGATTAATTACATTTTTGTGGTAAAATAAGAGATGGCAATAAACTTACAAGCACAAGTTTTACTTAATATCTGTGAAGTAAAACAGATTAATAGTGTAGATCAGTAAAACTAATCAGTTAAAATGGTTGTGAGCTTAACGTCTTCTTTTATTTTGCCATACAAATGTAGTTTGCATAGGGCCCATATCATAAAAACATGATTTGCTTTTTTGACACGAGAGAATTTGATGGAGTATGTCAACTAAATATGTAACAACCCACTGGTCTGTATTGATGCATTGATCAAATCCCAAACATTCCGGTTTCATCGATGTGACACATAAACATGATGATGATTTCTGCCTACTAGCATGCCGCCAGGTGCTTAAAAGCCTTGCGTGCATGCTTGTGTTCACATTTAAGTACCTAATGATGGAGCTGCAATCTGCCAGTCGTTTGTGCAGTTGCAGCTAAGAAAACAAAAGCGAAGCTCTGCCCATTTACATTGAAGTTACAAGGAGTGTTTCAGCCTACACTGTGGCCAGTCAGAACAGAGCTCAATTGCATGTGTCAGCCTGTTTAACTCTAAGGGATAAAGAGAGTATGGAAAATAGTTGTGTAAAAATGAATTCTAACTGTTTTCGTTACATAAACCCACTTCAGCAGGAAAATCATACCTCCACCATCTATAAAATATAGTCTATAAAAAAGAACAAATGTATGTTACAAGTAGTGGAAGCCATCTTGAAAGTTTGGTCTGAAGTATAGCTTCACTTTGTTGGCTGATTACACTTTTGTTCCCTTTGTAAGGTGATTGGTTACATTTGTACTGTGAAACATAAGAACAATCAATTTTTCACAAATGTATTGCTTTAGTGCCTTTTTGTCAGTTTTGTCAGTGATTATTTGCACCAAATCTTTATGCCATTTTAGTCTGCCGGTTAAGGCATGTAATGTAAATGTGAATAAATAAATAAATGTAGGAGTATAAGTTCTACCAGGCTTCGTACCAAAACAGTATATTTTGACTCTCCAAATGTCTGTTTGTTTATTGTGTGTGTATAACTGGCATGTAGGTCTGAGGGCGAAAGGCTTTGCAGGTTCTTTTATGTTCAGCTGAACCCTCCTTTCATGTTTGACAGATGTTTATGTTGCTTCATGTGTTGTAGTGTTAAGTGCCATGCCACAGGGCAGCAGGTGGAGGATTAAGACTATATTCCTGTGTGTATTTTGTGCATGTGTGTCTGTCACAGACATAGTTGAGGTCAGCTAGTAAAAATGTCTAGGCTGTGTGTGCATACATTGACCAGCCTTGGCAATTAATGATTTGAAAGGTGTGTTGTGTCTGTCTGCCTGGAATCTGTGTGTGTGTGTGTGTGTGTGTGTGTGTGTGTGTGTGTGTGTGTGTGTGGGAGAGGGGTTCCCTGGAAATTGACATGCTGTAAAGCAGCAGGTGAAGGCTTGTTTGTGCTTTGCTAGCGACAGTAACTGCAGGGGGAGGACACTCTGTCAAATCCCAGCCTAAAGAACCAAAACTTGGCTCTCTGCTGAGACGTGGAGCCATCTGGTAATGACACCCAGTCTTATCGCGGCCTAACGAGCCATAACGAGCCACAGTATCAGGGCAGAGTTTATGTCGTCTGCAGTTTAGCACAACCCCAGTTGGCTGAAGTGCCTAAATAGCAGCATATTTTGCATGGCACAGCCAGCAGTAATGATGTCTGACAGCCTTTTATTGAGTACAAGAAGATGCATTTGCATTGTTCCTTAGATCCATTAGGGAGAGAGAATGCAGAATCTTCTTGTTTTACATGCAGTGATCTTTCACCCCCCTGGCTTAATGAGTGCTGATGAGCTCTAACAAGCTCTATTGTTCACGGTGTCAGAACAGCTGATTTGTATGTCACTGAAAGGTGGATGAGAGCGGGCTAATACTGCGATGATACAATCTCACAGTGTTGCTAAAATCTTAAAAAGCATAACAAGCATAGGATAATAAGCAAACCAAAAACGATGGGATAAAATTGCTTATGAATTAGAAATCAATATAGCACATGTGCTTTGAATATTGTGATTTTCCTGCCAGATTTAAATTAACTAAAGCTAAACATGGTGAGGTCTGTAGTCATGCTGACCATCATGACTTGACCCACCTGCAGCCCTCTTTTTGACATTTCCCTATATTTCCCTTGTGATTTGCACCACAAAAAGTCTCACTCTACTGTACTTTAATGAGTTATTGTAGAAGTCTCATGGCAGAACAATTATAGGCTTTAAGCTGCTTCAATAAAGTTGCTTCCTCCCCCTGCTTGCTGTAGCAAAAGGAAAAAAAGTAATAATTGTCATGGCTTTAGACAAAGCCTATAATCAAGTCCCTTTTTGTGATTTAAAAATGGCCGTCTCAAGCCTGTCACCAGCAAATTGCCTGTGAATTATAAGATTATTGTGTAAGCTATTTAAGAAGCTTTGTGCACGTTTTTTTTTCTTTGTCATGATAAAAGTCAGCTAAGCTACATTTATTGTCATCTACTCACAGGTCTCTGAACGTATTGTTGGTATTCTTTGTACAGTCAGAGCCTGAAGAAGAAGGAAGGTGAGGGAAAAAGAGAAGGAAGGAACGGGGGATGGGTAAAGTAGCTCTAGAACATATTTAAGGAAGTATTATAAATGGGTTGTGGGAAGAGAACAATTTCAAATCGTTTGCTACTATATTTACATAAAGGAATTACCGGCCCCTACATACTTCTAAAACAGTCATTACTATTTCAGCATCGGTTTCAAGATGCTCATTAATTAGGTATTGGAGAATATTTATGGGATATGCTGAACATTGTTCATGAATCTTCCATGGAAGGAAGAGGAAAGAAAAAGACTCCACTGTTGTTCAGTATTTTCTAAGCTCTGCATTAGCACCCAAAGTAATTATTAGTGCTTCACAACAGCTGTCAGGACTTAATTGTAGTTGTTTTTTAGAAGATTCCATTATTTTGTAAAGGAATGGGGCAAAAGAAGCAAACATGCAAATGTAAAAAACTTCCAGCATTACTGGGGTGCCAAGCTAGGTGTAAGCCGAGATAACTGAGAGAAAAGCAGCTTAATTAATTATTTAGATTGGCTCCAGTGGTGAACCATGGGGTACCCCTTAAGAGTGGTGCCTTGACTTAAGCAATACCAAATGCTTTTTTTTTCATTGGACATGTTTAATGAATTAGCATCTTATTTCATGCTTGATGAGTTAAAGCGTTCATGCTTTTCATAGCTGATTAAACCCATGAGAGGTAGTTGTGTGTGGTGTGCTGTTTTTTAGTACTTTACAGTCCCTCTTATGTGAGTCCCTCTTATATTCAGCAATTTATCCTGTTCATTGTGTTTTTGGCACTCATTTTCTGGTCTTTTATATGTATATTAATGTTTATCTGTGTCTGTGTGTGTGTCCCACCAGCCTTTGTAACACTGCTAAACGGTGACCAGGCGCAAGATGCCATCCGTTCACTGCACCAAACTTCAGTCCGTGGTCGTGACATCACCGTCCAGCTGCAGCCCACTGACTCGCTGCTGTGCGTCACCAACCTGCCTCACACCTTCACCGCCGCTCAGTTCCAGGAGCTGGTGCGGTCCTATGGAAACATCGAACGCTGCTTTCTGGTGTACAGTGAGCTGACTGGCCACTCCAAAGGCTATGGGTTTGTGGAGTACATGAAGAAGGACTCAGCCTCTAGGGCTCGCTCAGAACTGCTGGGCAAAGTACAGGGCGATCGCATGCTCATGGTGCAGTGGACCGACGTCAACCAGCTGACCACTGCCGAACACCTCCACTCCAAGTGCCTGTGTGTGGACCGTCTGCCTGCTGATTTTGACGACTCAGAAGAGCTGGCACACATCTTCTCTGTACGCTACAAGCCCGTCTTTTGCCAGGTGAGCATCAGAGGGAGGGGTGGATCACATTTTGGGACTTAAGCTTACCTGACTTGGATAAAAATAAGGGCACAGGCTTAAGGAATAAATATAAAGTGAAGGGAAACAGGTATTCAGACACTTTACTTTTGTTATTTAATATGGTTCCAGTGTGCTGTGTTGTGTGTATTAAAGATGCTGCCATTGGTTGAAATTTCACACAGCAAATAGCAATCCTGGTGAAGAAGCTTCACACTATTATTAAGCAATCCTACAGTGGAAAAGGCTAAAGAGCCTTACCAAAGACCTTAAACATCCATGTCAGTACAGGTGGTTTGATAATACACAATTGGAAAGTTGATGTAAGCACATGATAAACACATGTTCCTTATTTATGATAAAGACAGTAAGGGAGAAGCCAACATTTTGAGAGATACATGACAACATGAAAGCACCATCTCCATTCCCTCAACCCATGTAAAAAGAAGCACAGAAATGTGTGTCTAAAATTTGTTCCTGAGCATTTACAATACAAATTCAATACGAATTAGAAAAAACAGCACTGGGGCATCCCTCACACATCTGTGAGGGAATGAATGAATTAATGAATGAATAGAGTGATCTACAGGGAGATATTAGACAGGAATTTAATCTCATCAGCCAAGAAAGGGGAGAAGATGGATGCTTCAACAAGACAATGATCCCAAACATACAGCCAAAATAACTAAAGATGAAAATGCTTGCACCTCCTTACTTGAATCACATTGAACATGTATGGAGCATTTTGAAATTGCAACTTTTTCTCAGTTATGCCATTTCCAGTGTAAATCCACAGGAGGTCTATTAAAATACGGAGACATAGGTACCTGAATACTTGTTTCCCCTCACTGTGTTGTCCACCTGCTAGCAAAAAAGGTATAAAAATTGAGTTATGTACTCAAGTTGAAAGTTATGTACTCATCTCATGTAAAATTACGAACCCTGAACATATTTGCTTGTGCTTTAGGGAAAGCTTATATCTGTCTTCTCATTTGCAAGAGTGGTTTTATGTGCATGTGTTTGTGCATCACACTGCTATCTCACGCTATTAGAGAAGTGCAGCTCGTGCAAGTGTGGTTTTAGAGGCCAGACATCACTTCGAGACACTGTGGCGAGGGTTAGCGTTGAAACTTTACCCCAAGCTTGAGTTCTCATATGTGTGTTAATATGGCAGCTTTTTCTTTGTCCGGCCAGCCCCAGCAAATCAATACCCTATCCCAGCAACAGTTTTAGTCATGACGCAGAATCAGGTTTCTTCAGCCTCCACCCTAATCAAAACCATTTAAAGCCTAAGGCTAAAACTGATCTTAGGCCTGCTGTTAGGAGGGGTTCCAGCCAACACAGAAATCAATACTCAAACCCTCACAGTAACACGAAGCTCGACTGTAGAGCTGCACCCATAACATGCTCATACGCAGAAGTGTTGGAGGTAGATGAAGGGCAAGGTTTTGACCTAACAGTCCATCATTCTGCTCTTAGTCACTCGGAGCTTTTAAGCTTCTGCTTTGCGTTAGCCAGTGTGCTCTCAATTATTCAGCTCCCAGATTATTGGCATGCCAAGACCAGCACTGCTAAGGGCAAACAAGTCGATGGCGAAAAGGTCTCTCTCATTTTCTTTTTGAAAGATGCCAGAAAATGCGAAGTGACTAGCAGGTGTGGTGGTTTTAATGGATAATTATCTTATTAATATTCATTAGTTCACCGGTTGTCATGATCTAATGATAGCAGCTGTGGACTAGCAATAGTCCATGTGAAATAGTCTAATCTGAAGTAAGAGCTGTCAACGGAATACTGTGAGTAAGCAAGAATTCGGTTAATATGGCTGAATATTAATTTTGAAGTTGCACATTTTAGTTAAAGGCAGATTATGTTTCTGGAGAACGGTTGTTGGTATTTGAACAGCAAAACAAACACAAGCCACTGCTGCTTCAGGAGTGTACAGAATCCTACAAAGTCACAAGTAATGTAACTAATGCTAGCTAGGTTGTGGGTTAATAAACTGTCACTACAATTGCTGCTGCAATGCTAACCAGTTGCTATCATGAACGTTAGCAAACAAAACAATACTGGCCTATTGCTTCTGTGAAACAGCAAAAACAAGTTAATGTTACCCACCTGTCAAGAAGAAACAGAGCGTCCTCCTCAAGTCTTTTCACACCTTTCAAATGTCAATCAAGATAAAGTTAGCTTCTTCAAATTTCAAATTCAAATTTTCCCGTTCCACCTCAAATGATGCAGAAGTTACATTCTGGTGCCTTAGCTTACTGTTTGAATTTTACTGTTCACCTTTACACAGTGCAGCAGTTCCATGCTGGCGTTACACTTGTCAGAAACAAACTTTACAACTAATGTAAGTTATAGTGAGCTAATATTAGCTTGTCAGTACCACATCAAATCTGTAAAAATACAGTTTCTAATGTAGTTTATGCTTGAAATATCTGACATATCTTTAATGGTGTAACGTCATAGTAAATAATAAAACATTTGATGCACTTTCCATCTGTGACTGTGTGCCATGAAAAGCTGTTAAACCAACTGTGTTGTAATCAGCTTCCTTAATGCTGTTATGGTGTAAAACCGACCTAAAGTCTGTGTTGTTACTGTTACCCAGTGATTAAAACTACCCAGAAATTACCAGAAAAAACCCACACAGTGACCAACAAGCTAAACCCAGCATTTGGGTAGAAAAACATGTTTACATGTTTAACATAAACCCCATGACCCTTAGCAACATAAATGAGTCAGCCAGTAATCATATTCCATTCAGAATGGATGATGTATGCACCTCTACATTT
>CM067476.1:21213372-21306970 GCA_034552555.1 Semaprochilodus insignis | reverse complement strand
ATATATATATATATATATATATATATATATATATATATATATTTAAGCAGAAATTACAATGAGTATTTTTAATATGATTATTGATTGTTCTTTATTCATTTGTTTTTATTATTTGAGGTGAAGTGCTGATTTATTGATGTATAGAAACTAAAGATAATGGATTAGCAGTTATTGTGCTGAACAGTGTCTTAACCAGGTTTCTTGAAATCCACTAACAGTTTCAATGCAAATTAAAGTACTGAATATGTTGTTTACATGTTCACTTTGAATAATCTGCTTGCTGGTCATCGTCATTTTATTAGCCTTCATGTAAGCATACTCAATCTTACATTGTTGAGTGGACAAGGTCAGCCAGTTACTGAATCTGTTTCAGAGGGAGTTCAGATTGTTGAAATTGGGATTTTACTGGTCTCACCTCTCTCTTACTCACTCTTACTGTACATGTCTCTGTTTTTGCTTCTGGAAGTCTGATGTGTCTGTGTAATGAGTCAGTGTTTTTGGAACTGTTCTGACCTCTGTATGGGAAATGGATTAGTGAGGTCATCCATCACTCTTCAGAAAAGTGTCCTTACCAGCGTCACAAGCCCAACACGTAGAGTGTTCCAGAAATGTTGCAATACCACACTGAAGCATAGAGCACTCAAGCAGTGGTGTTGGGTGGGTGTGCATATGTAGTCATGCAGAGAGAATAGCCAATAATTTGCTTATGTGCTTCTTCCTAGTTTCTGTTCATGTGGTTTCACACTGATATTCGAGATTATGTTCGTCAGTTCCCCTTTTTAAACGTCTAAATTTGTCACAGACACGTATACGTATACTTACATATAGAACTCAAACTGCATCCGATCCTCTTTCTCTTTGTCTCTCTCTCTCTCTCTCTCTCTCTCTCTCATTTTTTTCTTGCCTCTCTCTCCCAGTTATTCTCCTCTTCTATCTATCTCTATTTCTGTTTGTCTGTCTTTATTTCTTTCTGTCTTTCTTATTCTCTCTCTCTCTCTCTCTCTCTCTCTCTCTCTCTCTCTCTCTCTCTCTGTCGGTCAGTTTGACATGAAGGTTGACAAGCATTAAGTCTTTTGACCCTTGGCCTGGCCTCTTCACACAGTCCGAGAGACGGTTGTCTTTGTCCCTTCAAACTGTCAGACACATGTACACACACAGACATTTTTTCATGTTGCAGCTTTTTAAAGCTCCTGCATACATACCTTATAGCACTTCAGCTTCACCCATTCATGCTGAAGTTGTAAAGAGCATTTCAACCTGCATTAGTTGTTGAATGTGGCACAGTACAGGACAGCCAATTAAAACAAATTTACATATATTTGTCATAAAGGCACAGAAACAAGAACAGCTTCCAAAGTTCCCAAAAGTTCCCAAATTTTTTAGAGTCCCATAGCCCTTCAGACATTAAATGTCCTGCAGAGTAAAAAAATGTGAGTGAATGAAGGTGGGAGCTGTATTGATGTGCTTGTTTTTAAGGTCAGGAGATGCAGTCGGTGGAGACCTGTAACAGGATGAGAGGCTCACTGGGTTGAAGTCAGTTCCCACATGTAGGGCTGTGTATTGGCAATTGTACTGTCATGGTATAAAATACACACCACTGTATGCACAGGTTTGCTAATGGTAATGTTATCAGTGAACCCTAATCAGTATTTAATGGCTGAAGATTATTACACTGCTATTTAACAAAATGTTGTTGTCTGCTACAAATATTTCATAAAAACTACTTCTTATACATACATGTGCAGATATTCAGGATAAGATATGAAACCTTCAAAACCCTCTAAATACAAATGCTGTAAAGAAGGCAGTAGGTTCATTTATACACACTTCACTTTGTCTAAGCATACACATGAATGTTTAATGGTGTGAAAATGTTAATATTGATCCTTTGTTTTTTTCTAATTTTGAATTATTTATCACCACATTTTGGTTCATTTTAAAAATTCATATTCTCACATTTTGAAAACTACATTAACAAATGCAGACCGTTTTTAATTTCCACCTTGGTTGTTTTGTTGATTATGATGCTCCTCGGGGGGAATGTTTTGCTCTGATTAGCTTTGTGGCTTCACAAAGGCTTAGTTAAAGGGAGAGACTGCATGGGACTTTACAACTGCATAATGTTAATCATGGTACATTTTTGAGGCTTCACATCACCAGTACCACACACGGTCAGAGAGGAATTTGCATATTGACAGAACAGAGGACAGTGGAGTCGTTGTGTTTGTGTGTATGTGTGCAGATAAATTTGGGTAGGTAAATTACATTCAGGTGTTTTTCCACCAGCTAGTGAGGTGCAGCAAAGGAATGGGCATCTGAGTTCAGCTTGATTTTGTATTGAACTGGAATGCCCATTTCTACAAATTTGTAAGCCATTATTAGAAACAAGTACTTTTATGGCTACAAGCTACTGCATAGTAGATGCAATAAATAAGGACCACTCAGCATCTTACTATAACCGTACTCAAGTGAGCCCAGTTCAAGAGACAAATCCATGGTAGTTAAAATGTGGCTTGAAATGTACACCAAAAAAGGTGTCAAGCTAAAGTCTTGTCAGACAAATGGTAAACATCTATTTTTTTTTACCTCAGCTTATGTTACTAGCCCAGTCAGATCGCTAGTAAGTCACATCATATTTCTCCTCAAACATTTCAGCAGGAAAGCAGCAAGAGTTAGCTGATACCAAACTTGTCCAAGTAGAGTGTAAAATGAGTTTGAGCTTGCTAATCATGTTGTTGCTTTGTTTATACTATCTGGTGCTCTTTGCCACAGGTCATCTACTGGTGCACTGCAGCACTTCTCCTTTGGGCTAACCTTTAGCCAGCTGCAGGAATCTTTCTGTGCTTCCTTTTTCTTAACTTAAACAGATAAGAAATTCTGGCCAAAACATAAGACACAGCCCTGTGGTGGACTATAGCATGATACAGCAACAACCACATTAGTAATTTTGTCTTTATTTCCAACAACAATCAGCCATACTGCATCTGTGTACCTATGCTGAATTGCTTTACCCTTTCTGGTTGTGGTACCAAGCGTGCTAAGCAATCAAATGCAGTCATCAGTTGTCACCATATTTATATGATGGAAAACAGAAACAGGTAGGTGTTCGAGGTACGGGTAGTTCTAGGTTCAGATTAGTAATCGTCACATATCGAAGTGCAGGGTGGAAAAAAATACTTTTTTTAAAATTTTTTTTATATATATTAAATAAGAAACTTTTTAAGCAGCCCTTGAGAGCCACTTGAGAGTGAATTCAGAGCATC
This sequence comes from Semaprochilodus insignis, assembly GCA_034552555.1. Classification (NCBI taxonomy): domain Eukaryota; kingdom Metazoa; phylum Chordata; class Actinopteri; order Characiformes; family Prochilodontidae; genus Semaprochilodus; species Semaprochilodus insignis. The sequence goes on along the minus strand of CM067476.1, from coordinate 21,303,707 downwards.
TAATCCTAATGTGCCTTTCACAAGGAACCTAAATGTACAAACCCTCTGTTTTTCCCAGAGTCCTTCTCTCTCCAGCCTGTTGTTGCTCTAAAGGTCAGCCATTTACTGCAGACTGGGTTGGAGAGCAGAAGACGTGGGGGGAAGCCCTCACAGAGTATGGAACATGTATGTGTGAGAGAGTGAATGAAGGTGGGAGCTGTATTGATGTGCTTGTTTTTAAGGTCGGGAGATGCAGTCGGTGGAGACCTGTAACAGTGTGAGAGGCTCACTGGGTTGAAGTCAGTTTCTACATGTAGGACTGTGTATTGGCATAGTGCTGTCATGGTATAAAATACACACCACTGTATGCACAGGTATGCTAATGGTAATGTCAGCGGTGAACCCTAATCAGTATTTAATGGCTGAAGATTACTACACTACTGTTTGTGTTAGACACAACACAAAATGTTGTTGTCTGCTAAAATATTTCATAAAAACTTCATTAAAATGGAATTGTATTTACATTGTCCCACACAGAACTGACATAAATAAACCTCAAACATTGTTGTCTCTTCCTTCAAATTCATATCCTGCATTTACAAATGATGCCAGTAAAATGAGCTGGTTCCAAAATTCTAGACTGTTATGTTACAATGAAATTTTAGTGGACATGGGTGATGTTCATTTTTAAATCAGGCTAAAATAGGTTTCCTTTATGCCATTCCAAGTTGCTAGGTTTGCTCTGCACATTTCACTCTGGTTTCTAATCCTTGGACAATATCGAGCAGGCTTTGCTCAGCAAAGAGGAATAGAGATACTTCTACCACAACCAAAACAGCAACCTGTGAATAGCAGCCCCTACTCTGTTGAGAAACAGTGTCCTTGTCAGAATCCTGTCCCACTTTTACATTTTCTATTCATGTATTTAGTAAACCCTCTTACCCAGAGTAACTTACAGTTCTTTGTTGATGAATGGTGGGTTAATGTAACTTCAGGAGTCTTCCCAGTGTCATTTATTGTTATAGTGGTGGTGTTTCTGCCTGGATGGGGAATCAATCCTTGTACCATATGTGTCTGGTATCTATGCTGTCCAGCTCTTTTTGGTTTGGTCTTGTGTACATGGGTGTAGTCTAGTTTTATACTAAGTTGCAGTGGTAACAGTATTTCACAATTAAAAAAACAAATTTAGTCACACAAACATGAGAAAGGGTCATAAAAAAGGGTCCATTTGTCTGACTACAGCCTGTTGCAGGCCAGGCACCCGTAAGGCACATGTATGCTAGAATATTGCATCTCTCTCTCTCTCTCTGTGTTTCAGCATTAACTTTGTGTTAAGTGTGAATGCAAAAATATTAGATGTTAGATTCAGCAAGAATTCTGGGTAATATTTTCACAGACTGCCAAAGACAAAAGCAAATGGAGGCTGAAGTCAGCTTCCTATTTGAATTTTTCCCATTCCGCCTTAAATGGTGTAACAGTTACAATAAAGCATGTGGTGCCAGAATGTACCTGCTGCGTCATTTAAGGTGGAACAGAAAAATTCGAAGCTGGCAAATAGGAAGCCAGTTTTTATAATATGTATGGATTGCTGCAATTTGCAGAAAGAACTGGAACCAAGGCACCGAAATGTGGAATTATAGTCAGCGTGTTGTATCAAGTATGCCAGATTTTGGGTTAAAATCGTACCTTAGGTTGTATAGTGTATTGACTTCTCCTCAATTAAATATTGCATTTCTGTTTATATTCCGTGTAACAGTATCTGTATAAAGTTTTAAAACATCCATGACGATGAGCTTTGTGTTCTACAGTCAAGGGTAAGGGGTTGGGGGGTGCTCAAAGGTTAGACAGTGTTGGCTTGACAGGACAAAACCAGTTTTTCTTGTAAGGGGAGCTCCACAAAGCAAGTTTGGACAGACAGATAATGTTGAAGATTTGGAAGTTCTATTTGGGATTGAGAAACATTAATCACAATGACCAGAACAAATTATATTTAACTGTTAAGTCCAACTGTCTTTAAATATAAACTCTTGTTTCATTCTCAGTTTTGCCGTTTCCCTTAATAAACACGGCTTTGTTGTGGACTGTTTTGCTACTCACTCTGACTGACGGGCATCAATACACACCCTCTACTGGACGGCCAAATCCCTTTTCTATTTTTGTTACTGAGGTTAGGGTTAGGTTTAGATTAGTTAATTAGACAGACTCCCACATTAAACCACCAGTTTGACAAAGAATCAAATTAGCATGATTAAAACATGTTTGGTATCTGATATGTGCTTCTTTAGTTTACAGCAGGAGATGTTAGGCTAATGTTGCTGTCACCATCAGATAACGGTATTAAAGCTTTCATCTTTATGAGAGAGGAGAAAATCAGGCTTCACTCTTTATCCTCAGATTTGAAAAAATCCACAGGTGTTTCTGTCTTTCCACTGTGAGACAAGACAGGTCAACACTATGAAAGGAGGTGTCGCGCTTTTAGAAAAACTGACTGGCCACATCAGACCATATCATCACCGAATGTGTATGGGGTTGCCTGGAATGTGAGAAACAGAAAAGGCAACCAACATCTAAGACTGAACTTCGGTGGTGTCGAAAATTATCCTGGCAGATTTCTTTGAAAAACTAAGAAGAGAAAGCAAGTCTCCTAAAAAGAATCAAATCTGTAAATATAAAGGCTGTAAACATTAAAAAAATCTTTAAGTTGTTGAGTTTTTTTTTTATTTTCCTTCAGGTATGTTTTATAGTTTTGACTTTAAAACGAATGCGTGATGGGTGGTCCCTGACTTTGACTTTGTATTGTATGCATACTGGACATATGTATGACCCCACTTCCTGAGAAGTTCTAAAAACAAACTTGTATGTGTGGTGGCAGTTGGAGGAGTTGGACTGGTGTTGAAAAGCTGAAACTGAGACAGTGCGAGTATGTCCCTTACAAGGTGGACTCCTCTTCTGGGAGCACTGTGCATTTGCTGGTTACTGTTACACACAAACACACAGAACGGTTTGGCACTCCGCTACATGACAGATGTAAATGCTTTCTTGCTCTATATATAGACAGTTTCATACACTGTCCTGTCTGTGTTAAAGAGCTGGCACAGTCTAGCCTTAGGTAACACCCCACACAGCTCACTGCTGCCAAAAGCACACCAGTATTGGGGTGTGTATGTGTGTGCATGCATGCGCGCCTATGTGCATGTGTTCTTTTCAGACATCATTGCACCATTTATATGTATGCAAGAATCCAGTTTGTGGTGCTGAACAGTGAGATCCTTAGGGTCTCTACAGATGATTTCTATAGGGACCTGTAGCTGGGGCTATATTAATACTGTTTTAATGCTCACACGTGGGATTGGACTATATGAAAATAAGCTGTCTTCATCATGATCAATTATGCCAATCTTTTCTTCAGTAGATTATGGATATTGTTAGTGCTTCTAGGACACAGTTGCTCATGACACAAAAAGATAAAATCTAAACAACAAATATATAGTAACTGCATAGTAACAAGTAACTGATTGGATGGCAACCCATGTTGCCATTTTATTCTTGTGGTCCTTTATAAATAGTTTTTTCAAATATTGAAAAGTGTTTCTCAGTCTTTTTAAATTTGTCACTTCTGCTTTTCATGCCTGCTCAAAATTGCTCACAAACCTTGGAAAAACTAGGCAGAGCAATATGGCCAAAATTTTTTAATTGTATTGCAACATTTCACTTTTAAAATAATCTGCGATTTGTATGCAGTGATAATGTGTGATACAATAGACGTTTTACATACTAGGCTAGAGTAAATCCAGGAGTAATTATGCTCTTTGTGTTGATTTATTGAGTTAAGTGTTAAGTGATGAGTTATTAAGTGTTTCAGTATTGACAATATCTATTACATGCTTAGATATAGGCATGCTCAAATGACTATAGGCAGGGTCATTGTAGGGAAAAGAGTTGGACATTGAAAAGAGGCTGGATTACATCACAGTATCAGGTTTTGTGCATCTTTTATGTCCATAATCGTCTTCTGACAATCATAGAGGTTTTCATGGCCCATAACTTGATTTGATGATTTGTGTGAGGTCAAGGTTTTTTTTATTTTTCCTGGACTATTTTACAAATATGTCATGACTAGTCCATTTTTCCTGGACTACTAGTCCATTTTTCCTGGACTATTGCTGCTGTAACATTGTAAATTTCCCCACTGTGGGATTAATAAAGGATTATCTTATCTTTTACCCATTCAGTGATTGTGGGAGACTCTTTCCTTAACCATTTTCTGGCTATTGCTTTTTAACTTCAGCTGCTAGTAAAATTTGTAATAAATATCTATCCTCTTTCCGCCAAGGTTGTACATTTCCCAAATATATAACAGTGAAATCAAAGTTAGGCTCTGAGTTTGTAATATAATAATTACACAGTACAAAGTACTGTCTGAACAGATACCCCTAATACTAAAGTAGGTATCAGTACCAGGCATCAGTATCAGGTATCAACAAAAGCTTCTGGAACAAACAAAACAAAACAGAAATGAATCCGGTCTTGTAACAGCTGTGTGCTAAAATAGCAAACACTAAAACAAAAGTGATGTGGTGTTGTTAGGGTGGTATAGTGTTTTAGTAGTTTGAGCATGATGACCTACTATAGATGCTTATCTTAAGTAAAGTGCTTCAGTTATTAATAGCTCATTTTAAAGCTTAGTAAGCTATCGTATGATGGTTTCAGCATCACAAAAAAAAAAAATGGCATTATGTCATAGTTGCCAAACCTTTACTTCCTACTGAACCCCTTCATTCTTCCTTCCTTCCGTCTCTTTCAGTTACATCTGTCAGTCTCACTTTCTCTCTAACGCTCTCTCTCTTTGGCATGTATATAGTCTTACCTACCCACCATTATTTCTCTCTTTTTTTTCACTCACACTGTCTTTCTAGCTTTCTCAAGCTCTCTGCTTCTACACACACACACACTTTTTTATTTCCCTGGTTCAGACACTCTTGTCGATCATGCATTAATTTCCTCATACACCCTCTGACACATGCCTGTATGTCCTCTGTCCAGTTGTCTGTCTCTCTATCTCTTTCTGTTCTTCCCTCTTTCCTTCTATTTCCCTTGTTTTCTGTCTCCCTCTCTATCTTTCTCTCTAGCTTACTGTCATTTCCATAGCACCAGCTTGCCAATGGCCAATCAATGCCTCCCACCCTCCTTCTCTCTTGGTCTCTCCCTCTCTCATGCTCTCTCTCTCTCCACTTACCTTACTCCTTCATTCCCCTGTGGGCAAAGAAACTGACTCTTCATCTGAACCCTAGCATTCTGCCTTCAGCCAAAACGCCTCTCTCTGCGTTTCTCTCTGGGCTGCAGGAGCACTTCTATCCAAGTGTTTTGTGGCTGCCAGAGCTGAAAAGCTGAGTTCATGACATATTTGAGGAAATCCATCATTTATCCATTAATTTCTGGTAATGCACCTGTATGGAATTTCTGGTCATTAATTTTATTTTGCAAGACAAGACCACCCTGTAGGAAAATGGTTTTGTTTGTTTTCTTGGTTTTGCATTTTGGGACGAGATCATGCTAAAATGATTTGTAATTAGTAGCAATACACGTTGGCAGGTGTTCATATGACTTGGCACACTGCCAAAGGATGACCTATGTGTGGGAAACACAGCATATAGGAATTATAGTGAGCATAAGCTATAACTTAATTTAATGCTTTCCAGTATCAGTGATAATTAGTAAATTCTCCTGTATATCAGCAATACAATACATTGTGTAAATCATACGCTCCACCTACATCTTCTAAAATAATAAATTCACTGTTTTTCACGTAGCGTTAGACTAGTCTCGTTTGCATTCCTACATTTTGACACCATTACTGCAAGGAAGCCTTGATGGCTGGAACATTTTAACATTAGAGAAGTCTGTATTTTTGCCCCAGAGGTTGGAAGTTTGGTGGATGGGGACTGCTATACTAAATCATTTAAAATGTTAAAATTCATGCATGTTCCACCTGACAAATTCACAAATGTTTTTTTTTTTAAATAATTCATAGAAAATCATGATAATGCCTGCAGTCACTCCTAAATATTGTTATATTTGACCTGTTTGAGGATTTGTTTTATTCTTTGCAGAATAATTAAAGGCTGTGGGTGTCCAGAGAGTAGGCCTGAAAGTAATTAGCTCCTGAAATGAACCTGAGGAGGCATGAGGAAGAAAATGTAGCTGAAGTACAGCACTCTCTCTCTCTCTCTCTCTCTCTCTCTCTCTCTCTCTCTCTCTCTCTCTCTCCTGAGTGCGGATGGACTCCCTGGTGGTAATGTCAAAAGTGTGACGCACACAGATGAAAGGCAAAGGCGCTCCGACACATCTGGATAGTGTGCGTGGGTGTTGGTGTTTTTGTGTATGTGTGAATAAGTTCACCTTGTAAATGTTCTCGATTCCCAGTGTGGGCTCCAGCAGGACTGTAACACTGAGAAACACTGGTTGGTAATTATGAAGGGAGTTTGAGATTATACATGCAGGTTAAGGTATTTGGGTGTGTCTGTAGTTATTTAAGTTCATTTACTGCTCAGTGCTGGCACAAGATGAGAACAGTCTGTTAAGGAGAACTTCTGAAAGCGTTTAGTCTTTTACTGGGCACTATTAATACAGTTCATTATCACGATATATTTGAAATATATTGTGTTGCTAAATGATATTAAGGTTTGCATAAAAAATAAATTACCTGAATCAATTCTACCTGAGTATCGTTGCTCAGTACTAACACAATAAATTATAAACTTGATATAGGCTGTTTAGATTGGACTGTTTGGTGTGTTTTTCTGTAGAATTGTTAGTTTTTCTCAAATGTAGTTGATTGGCCTTGACTTGTTTGATGTGCAGAGTTTGCTTATTTTTACACTGGACCACTACACTAGAGCTTAGAAGTTTGGAAAAACTGGCCAAAATTTGGAATCAACAATATAAATAATGTTTCACAATATTAAACCATTTGGTTACAGATATGTACATAAAAAGATTGTGATGCAAGTAAAATGCCCAGAATGGAAGAAGATTGTAATATCAATCTAAAAATTCTAAATTATTATAAATTATTATATTAAAAAAAAACCTGTATAGCATTGAGAATTAAGTTTAAAAAAATGAATATCCAAAAATGATCACATTCCAGAGGTGGAGATCAAATTTCAAGGCAGCCACAACTTGGAAATGGAAACTCATCCAGTTGTTCTCACTTTGTAATAAACAATGTAGTTAGTCAGTGTTCTTTGCAAAGTCATGACGATATCCACAGTATACTTACTGTCTACATACATTAGCATAATCATAATTTAGGTATTTATGCATTTTGAATTGTGTGAAATGCACCAGAGAAAATTTTTGTCATCTATCAATATTGCTGCAACTAAAAATCAATACTGTCGCACAACATTACAACATGCATACCGGTATATCACCCAGCACTACTTCACTCCACACCGTTTGTGTAGTTGCCATGCAAATAGCAGTGATTATTATGCTTCATGTTACGCTAATCCTTCACTGTCCATTTGCAAAGGCGGCAGTGAATCTGATCCCTATCTGTACAGGCCAAGTCTCTGCCCTATCAGGAGCTGTGGAAAGAGTGATAAACAAGTTGAGTTGACTTGCTTCCTAGAACTACAGCATGCTTTGGCAGAGAGAAAGTCTAGTTTTAGATCAGCTCCTGGGTAGAAATGACGACATCAAGCCAGTGTTCATGGCTATTTTCACTGACTCAGGAAAGTCATTTACTTTGTTGAGCACGTTGATGTGTAACGCCTAAAATCATCTACTCTGCAACAGAACATGCAAAAGGCTTTGAAGCTTCTGAAGGCATCACTGCACAGCAGAATACTTATAGCTTGTCTCCTACAGAAGAGCACCTGATGTTTCACTTGATACTATAAATTCTAGAGACAGACTCATAAATCCTAATGACAGTGTAATTCTGTAGTGTCTTTTCCAACCAGAAATGATATTCAAGTAATGTTTTTCTTCCTAATCTGAAAATAGTGTTGCACAATCAGTATGGTTCTGCTTCATACACTTGCATTATGACAACCATAAATGAAATCAGGTTACTGTGCATAACCCAGAAATCATATCTTTTGTTTTGACAGTTTTTGAGTTCCTCTGAGTTTGAGCAGCTTAACTCCTAAGTGTAGAGTTTTATTGTTGTTTTGCTTAACTGTGTTACCATTTAACTGTAATTACATAATTTTAATATTGTATGCATGATTCATGTTCTAAATAATTTTATGTCATTGCTTCTCTGTATCTGCTCTGGACTAAGGTTGAAAGTTAAGCTAGCTGAGATAAACTTGAATTTCATCTACATGGATTAGCATAGCAGGGAAATATTACATTTATTTTTATAGAGTTTTGACTGTAGTAAAACGACACAAATAGCAGACATTTTGGTGGAATGCCTAAGCGTTGCCTATATGTTCTTTCCATCTGGAGTACAATAAATGCATTATCAAAGTTGGTTTTAAATATCAGTTGACTCTAAACTTTGTTCTTTGCCGATAATATTTTAAGCAATTATCTGCTGATACTAATATGATACCGATATTATTGGGCATGCATATGATAGTTACTTAAAGTAGGTAAAGTACATAATCAGTTACATGGCTATGTAGTTAAATACATTTTAATATGGTTAATATTTATTTATCATCAGGTTTGAGTTTACACTTCTTATCTGTGGGTTTTGAGGTCGAACAAAACCAGGCAACAATATGTTGTTTTTTCTTTCTTGTGACTGTTTGCACAACAACTTTTCATTAAAATCATAGTAAAATATCTGTTGTTCTGCTTTTCAACAAAGTGGAAAAAAGGTAATAATAATTAACATAAAATGTCCAGATCTTTTGATTTTGTTAGTGAAAACTGTGACTTCTAAGGATTAAAAATAACTGTGATATTATAAGTTATTACTGTATATAATATAATTGGGATGGTCAACATGACAAAAGTATTGTATCAGATTTTTTTCACAATACACAGTGTACATCATAAAATTTAGTTTTTCTAAGATATAAAAAGTTGAAACAAACAAAGTAGAACATGTTGTGGCAAATATAAATATACTGTAATAGTAATAAACAGACCTACAGTGCTTTATAAACCGTACTGCATTATATCCTGTTCAACTGGCCTAATTGTGCTCTCTTTGTGATGAAACAAGTATTTAGTCAGTGTTGTTTAGGTAGGATGTGAATGTATTGAATGTGAAATCGTATGTGTTTGTGTGTTGTAGCTGGCGCAGGATGAGGGCAGTCCAGTCAGGGGTTTTGCTGTGGTGGAGTATGAAACAGCAGAGCAGGCAGAGGCCATGCTGCTGGAGATGGACCGGCACGTCATCCAGGGCCACGAGATCCGGCTCTCTCTGTGCAGCCCGGGAACAGCCGGCCGCAGCACGCTGGCTGCACTCATCGCTGCTCAAGGAGTGGTGAGCAACACAAACACACACACACACAAACATACAGACACACACACAGTTAAAAAGAAGTGGACCACTTGACAAAATGACAGCAGAAGGTATTAATCTACAGTGTAAGCATGGAAAAACACTGACATAAGTTTTCCAAAATGCTCCTTTTGCAAGATAGTCTTTACTTTCAGTGTAGGTGAGTGAAAAATGTTTTATTCCAAGTAATTTTGGGTTGTTCCTTGGTTCAGTCATCAGTATTTTTTTTACAAAATGTTAATAGCAAATGTTGTGCTCAAATAATGTAGAAAAGTGAAGAAAAACATATATATTTTGATTTGGACAGCAATGAAGTTAGCATTAAGACAATAAATTGTGACTTTATGTTTGTCACTGTGTTACCTTATTTAGTCAGCGGTTGTGACCATTTTTTACTACTACTCTTTATACCAAAGAATTAAACAGGCTATTGTTGGTGATACGCCTTTAATCATAATATATGTAAATGTTCTTCCTTTCCTCAGCTGCCCTTTATTGTGCCTCAAAAAAGCAGTCTGGGAGGCAACACTGCTTATAATGTGAATTGATGGAACTTTATACATATATGTATATGTATATGTGCTGGTTTTCTTGATATTATGGACTATAAGGAAATATTACAGAAACAAAGCTTAGTTTCCCTACAGGGACCTTATGGACTGGTGAGTGAATGGAAAACAGTAGTTTTACATTTTATACACGATTAAATTGCACTTAGTCAGCCTTCAAGATGTTGCTGGTTTGTTTGGACTGTGTAGTCCTGGGAGCTACATAGTTAAAAGCATGTAAGCCAGAATTAACTAGGCGATATTTATTAGCTAACAAACTAACCTATCATTTCATTAAGTTTCATTGTCATGGTCATTGTTACAAAATCAGAAGACATTTTGTTCTACTACAATTTTTTTTTTTATTGAGATCCCAGTATATGAATTTGGACTCCATACAGCACGGTAAAAATTATATGGGCATTTTTAGCATTCCTAGGTCTCTCTATGTGACTGCCCAGATATCATTGAGTACATGGTTTGCCTGAATAGTCCTTCATTCTGTTATACTTCATTAAAAAAAACCACACACACACACACACACACACACACACAAAAAAAAGAATGACACAGTTTTCCACTTGGCCAACATCTACCCTGCTTTCCCTGCAGTGACTACACCTGGGACAAATGAAAAATTGTGTAAACTGGATTCGAAATCATGTGTGCTGGTTGTGGAATTGAACAAATCCATGCAGTGGGCAGCACTGAGAAGCAGAGGAAATGAAATATCTGCATTATCAGCAAATATTGTTCGTCTGTAATAGATTAATGCCTGTTTTTTGGTTTGTTTAATTAGTATGTTCTTATGGATTATTTTCTTCATTATTTAATTGATTGTTTTTTAATTCTTAAAACAGTGAGAAATTCCATCAGTTGTGACTAGTCAAATTAGTTGCCAGTTTACTGCAGTAGTGTGTTTTTTGTGTTACAAGACAGCCTTTCTCTCTCTCTGCTGCACAGGAGTTTTGTTCCTGTGCATATTACTTTGGCACGTAGATGCAGTGCACCCATTACTGGCTATTAAGACAGTCGAGATTCTTTGCTCCGTTGCATTGTTGCAATACTGGTAATAAGAAAATGTCAACTGTATGATATGTTTTCATGCCATAGTATATTGTGAACCCAGTATACTGCTGCAACCCAACACAGCTCTGTACACACTTGCACACTCATATACCCTGACTAATGAATAAAGAAAACCTGTAGTAAATTAATTTGCCTTTGCTTTTCAAGATCAAGCAGGAAAAAACAAAGGACTCTGAAAAGCATACACAAGCTCTTACCCACACATGCATACAGCCCAAAAGACGTGAGGGTAGAGGCAGAGGCAGAGGCAGTGGCACTTTAATTACAGTATTCACACACTGCTGTAACAGACATAGCCCTCTCCGCTGCTTTTCCCAGGCTGGAAATAAAGCAGGCTGCTATTTTAGAGATGTGGGACTGGTATGGTGGAAGACTTGCACCAGGCTAATCTACACCAGCATCAGCAGCAAGACCATCCTCATTGATGGTGTTAAGCATTCTACTGAGCACATACTCACTTGGGACTCCCACCTGCTGAAGCGTGATTTTTTTATTTTATTTTATTTTTATTTTTTTTCGTGCGTTTTCTTAGAAAAGGGGTACTTTCATTGTTTAAGGGACCAATGAACAGAAAGGAGCCCCCACACACGCCCACACACTCGCACGTTTTTGTATGTTCTCAGATAGTGGTCTCGACGGATTGGTGTCAGGCATGGATTTTTTTTTTTCCTCCACTGATCCAAATAGGTCAGCTTTCTTCTTGAATCAGTGTGCTTAATTGTGCTTATCGAACTTTCCACTTCCACTCCTTTGGACATAGCTGTGTAGGCAGTTGTGCTGTTTTTTAAGACGTCGCTACATCAGAGCCTTCGTTGATTTAGCATCAGCGGAGGAGCCACAAAGCGGGGAAGTAAATATCTCAGGGGCCTTGTTTCATTTTCCATTTAACGATTTTTCCTTTAGAAAAAAGTGCATACATCCTCCTCCCCTCCTCGGTTCTCTCTTCCGCTCTCCTCCCCTCAGTCTTTTCCTCATCTTTTCTCTCTCGGCCTGCCTCTTTTACGCCTGCTGCATTCTCTTCCTTCTGTAAACCCTGCCATCCATCTCTTCCTATCCTCGAAACACATCAAATCCAACAGAATGAATTCAAGTTGACATTTCTCTGCAGACCTACCCCTCCAAGCCACGAGCAACACTCTGCTCAAATGACAAATGTGCCTGCTTCTGTCGCGCTGAATCACACACACACACACACACACACACACACACACACACATACTCAGACTGAGGGGGCGCAAGCCTCACTCCAGTGGAGCCTGAGCCTTGGGCTGGTTCGAAAGCCCCTGCCAGTGTTTGACTTTCCTGTGTTTTCATGGCAGAGCAATGTTGGAGCGGCCTGTGGACTTGCAGGTGTCTCCACTGGCTCTGCTTATTCCTCACAGGCTGAGAGCTGTGATGATACAGGAAGAGCCTTTGCATGGCCACTGGATATGTCTATCACATTCAGTTAGGTATAAAAGGGGCAAGAGAATTTCACTGCTGCTTCGGCATTTGTAGTCCTCTTCAGCTGTGGCTAGAGATTCAGGTGATTGTGTCGATCAAGGGATGCTTTAATGGTAATGTAAACATCATTCAAGAAGCAGTTCAGAACGAAACACTCATTTTACAGATTTGTTGTTGTGTATGGGTGGAGCTAAACTGCTATAGAGGTGGATATGTAGCGATTTGATAGTCTCCTAAGCACATTATCTAAAGCCAACTGTTTTGCCAGAAAGTGTGTTTTTACTTGAACAAATTGCCATATATGATTCGATTTAAATGCTATGCAGTTAAAAAAAAAACACAAAAAAATTAATAGTTGCTATCTTTGAGCTAGTCTTGAAGAACTTACTTCAGCTCCAAATTTCTCCATGATGCCTCCAGGTATTGCAGAGATTTTAAAAGTTCCATCATCAGCTCACCTGATTTAAAGGGGAATATTCAGTGGTTGAGATGTGAAGAAAGTCAATCAGTTGTTTGATGTGAAATAGTTTATTTGCATAGAAAGATACTCAATTTCGGTAACACTTTACTGTAGGGTACTTTTCACATGAAGTCACATGAAGTTTTCGTAGGCTTGTCATGACAATTGACAACTTTACGTATCTGTTTATAAACACTTATTTCAGTAGATGGCAGCTGTCATAAAGACTACATTAGCTAACTTTAATCAGATTGGCATGTAAACTTTGTAATGAATGACATCTATCGGAACCATGACGAGCTGATGTGGGTGTTGTAGCCTTATACCCTATACCCTACAGTAAACCGATACGAACCATGTGAACTTTCATTAAAATTGGCACATGTAACCTTTATAATGATTGTAAAGAGATTTTTGCAGTGGTGGTGATAGGAACCAGGACTTTTTGTTTACTCTCCATACTCCATAATACTACCGCTACTACCACTACTACTACTGCCAGTACTAATACTACCACTACTACCACTACTACTACCACTACTACTACCACTACTACTACTACTACTACTACTACTACTACTACCACTACTACCACTACTACTACCACTACTACTACTACTACTACTACTACTACTACCACTACTACTACTACTACTACCACTACCACCACTACTACTACTACCACTACTTCCACTACCACTACTACTACTAATACTACTACTACTACTACTACTACTAATAATAATAATATTCATAATACAAATTTGTATCGCGTCTTCTCAGAAAACTCAAAGCGCATAACAAACATTGGATACCATCAGTGAACCTACATGTTCTGAGTTTTTTGTGTAACCTTCATAGTAGTAAATTAATGGTAAATTTAAAATAAAAAAAAATTAATTTGGGACTGTTTTATGTTAGAATGCCCTTCATGTATCCCTCCAGCATGAATGGATTAAAAGAAATGAATTCAAATAAGTAATAGTCCAAAACCACTGGAACATAATGTCTCAGACAGTGTATTCATAACTGTTCCATGTGTCTGGTTATTGTCACAACCGCTGTGAACAATTCTGAGTCTCAAGTTTCTCAGAGCATTTTAATTTATGCAGAAATTTTGAAAAATCGGTGGCATTTTCCTTTAACATAATCTAGCAATGATTAGGAAAAAGGTATTGCATGATGACTGCAATTAGTATTGGGCTGTCACAGGAGACTTTTGGACATGAATAAACTGGTATATTGGTTCTTCATTGGCAATGGAGTAAGACAAGGCTGCCCACTATTCCCATACTTATCCAGCCTGTATGCTGAAAATATGAGAGCACCAGTACTGGAGAAAGATGACTCAGCATTTAAGATGGTAAGTGGAAGAAACATCAATAACCTTATGCAACCAATATGCAGATGACATAAGACTCGTCATGGAGAATGGCCAGAAGATCAGAAACCCTTTGTAGAGAAGGTTAAAGAACACTGTTAAAAGATGAGACTTTATCTCAGTGTGAAGGAAACAAAGGTTTTGACTTCGGAACAAAACTGCTAACTTTACCATAAATGGTGAAAATGTAGAAGTGGTAGACAGCTTTTTGCTTATTTGGATCAGAATTATTATCTACAAATAGCCCTTTTCAATCAACAGAACCCTGGTTTTTGAACTGGTTCCATTCATGCTTTGTAGAAACTTGGTGCTAACCAGGGAACCAGTCTACGTTTGCACCAGGTTTTATTAGAAACCAAGAAACGTAAAAGGATATGTCATCAATGTCAGCAAAGGGCGTTCCACAACAGTAGTAAAAAGTACAAACAGGATGTTGGAGCGCGTAGATTACCTTTGTGCATTTGTGCTATCATTACATATGTTTATTTTTATCCAAAAAGCAAGTACGTATCATCTACTGGTGATCAAAAGTCGTATAGGAGTATACTGGGTATTGCTATTGTTGCCTTCTTTTTCTACAACAACTGACAAGCCCCCAGGGATGTCATCACGGTTTGTGCTAAAGAACCTACTGCTCTTTGGTTCCAGACCTATTTGGTTTTGGTGGAAATGTGCCGAACAGTTTAAAAGGTGCGCGAAGCGGAACGGAACCCATTTCACATTGGTGGAAAAGACGTAAAAGTACACATAAGTCAAGAACTACAACACAGATTGGCACTCAGCAAAACAAAGATGAATTATCTTAAAAACATCTTTAATTGTAATATGTACAAACAAGGATGAGAATTGTCTAGACTGTCATCTTTGCTTTATGGATGTGAAAGCTAGACAATAAAGAAGCGAGACACTGGTGCTGGCGAAGAGTTCTGAGAGTCCCTTATTGGTGCACCCCTTATCAGTCCAGTGTGTGTCCATTATGCGCATACTAAAACTATGTGAAATTATTGTACTTAAAAGTATTTGGCAGCCTAGCATATGTTACGTAAAGTTTTACTATATTTAATGTGTTTCCTGGTTTCTTTATACAGCTGTATTATTGGAGACAAATCAAATTTTGAATAGTATGTATTGGCACATACTTAGAACTTGTAATGTTGGGGCAGCAACATTACAAGTGTAAAAAACCGAGATAACAAAAACCAAGATAACAAGCAAGGGTCACAACCAGAGAATACACAAAAAAAACACACAGCCTAGTACTTAGGTATGAAACGCAAAGACCTTTCAACAAAACAAGCAAAACAAAGGGGTGTATAAAGGAGTCTTGAAAAGCCTGAGATCAGCCTCAGTTGTGAGCAGTAGAGTGGGTGCAGCCAGGGAGAGTCCAAGTGGAGTCTTCCTAGGGGGGGCAGACATCATGACAGTACTTACAGATCAGGGATGGTTTAAAAATGGACTGGGGGATCCCTAGGTATGTGAAGACTTACTGGTTATTGACCATTTTTTTTAACATTTAGGATGTCAAAGTGGATATTTTGTGTGGATCATGAGCCATTGTTTGGAATCATAGTCTGTTGCTCTATCCTCACACTGCCAGACGCGTATGAGTCATGGGGCCACCCCCCCTCACTCATCATCTCATCAACTGCATTAGGACATCTTACCATTACACCCCTACAAAAATTGTGTCTTGTGGAAACCCTAGCTAGAACCTGTCTCTTTGTGTACATGTGAAGTATGTAAAATATTATATATTATATTATATAAAATATTACATATTAAACAAAAAATGAAACATAAAATGTGCAGTCACTTTAACACTGATCATGTTTATGTTTTTGTCTTATCCCAGTGTGTTATATTCAGCAATCACAGTAAGAGTGCATTGATGTGCAGACTTAATATTCACTTAGTAAATAAATAAAACATGTAATTTGAGCAGAGTTGCCTAAACTTTATACATGTCTGTGTACATGTGTGCGTTTGCATGTATGTGTGCGTGTGCGTGTGCGCGTGTGTTTGTACTGGCCTCCTGGGGTACAGTATACAGCAGATGGAGTTTCAGTGTGATTGGGATGAAGCCATTCTACTTGCAGACATCTCAGATCTAATGAGGAGATCAGAGCTTCTACCATTCATGCCAACACATGCACACACACGCGCACACACATACACACACACACACACACACACACACACACATCCCACCCCACCACACCACACACACTCACTGGCCCTTACACTCAGGCTTTTAACTACTGCATAAATTCTGAAAAGGTGAAATTACATTCCAGCACTCTCTATAAATCTGTGCCAGGTGGATTTCAAAAGAACAACCAAAACATTCTGATATTGTTACAGGTTGTTCTTGTGGGTACATGTGTGTGCATAGTGCATACAATACTGTGCAAAAGACAGAGAATGTCTTCCTTTATTTTTAATTCCAGTTAAAACAGCCATGAAGTACAGGTAGATAGGACACTTGCTTTCTATTGTTCAATTCAGTCTGCTGGGATATCTTGCCACACATTTAAAGGTCAGTCTTAGAGTCACAGCACACTTCTTGCAGAGACGGCATAGTTGGGTGAACTACGATGAAAACACTGTATGACAAACCCTGTGATTGGTCAATATAAAAGAGGCGTGCCATGAAACAAAGAAGGACAACATTGAGGAGCTTTGTTTTCTCAGTATTACACCAGTCATTCACTGGTTAACATGTATTTGTTAAATAAACAATTAATGCTTCCTAAATGTAAGATATTAAGTGTAACTATGGTGAGCAGTATCTTAGTTAGGCTCATAAGAGGAAAGAGTTGAAATTGACTTGTTATTTTCTAGATTCTTGTTCAGTAGCTTTTTCTTTCAGACCCATAGT
The DNA here is from genome assembly GCA_034552555.1 of Semaprochilodus insignis. Lineage (NCBI taxonomy): Eukaryota > Metazoa > Chordata > Actinopteri > Characiformes > Prochilodontidae > Semaprochilodus > Semaprochilodus insignis. Next base: position 21,286,457 of record CM067476.1, on the reverse strand, counting down.
GTCTTGTTGTTTTCCTGAACACAAGCAACAGAAACTCAGCTTTAAACAATCTTAAATAATAGGATAAATAATAATATACACAATAATATAAATGCTATAGCACAGGGACAGAACTTTACTTGTGTTTATTTTTAGAAATGTTTTTTGTAGAAATATTTTTTTGTGTGATAAAACACATTACAGCCATTATAAATGTTATATTTAGGTTCACATGTTTATGGGTTTTCATGATGATGTGTTTAACTTGTTCAACCTGTATTGCTGTAATACAAGTAGTTGGTAATTGTCAGCTTATAAAGAGAATGATTTTTCTCATATCTGAGAATTTTCTTTGATGTAATGTAACAAGCTACTAAATATAGGTGCTTTGTCACCAAGACCTCAGTACTGATCTGTTGCTTGGACTATAATACTATTGAGAACACAGATCCAAATGAACCATTGGACTTCATTGACCAATGTTTTATTGGCATTCACTTCCTCACAGCTAGACCTACAGGAACATAAGACTGTTAATCAGAAATAAGATAGAACTGGGTATGTGGATTGCTAATGTGTGGATTATATATCCATTTAATGTTTATGTTGATGGCTTTCAGTATCTCTCTAATATACAGATCTTTTCAATACAAGATCAAAATACACTGCACAAAACATTGAGCAGCTCTGTTCCTGGATTTCTGAAAGTATATATGATAATGTCTCAATACAAAATAGAAAAAAACTGAGCTATTATGTGTCTCTGGCCCTGACACAAGTGTGTCTGTGTTCTCTTATAGATGCTGAGCAATAAAAAGGGTTTGCTGCCAGAGCCGAATCTGGCTCAGCTCCTCAACAGCATGACCAATCCAGCTGCCCTTCAGGTGTTTATGAGACCATACCACGCTGGCAAACGAGGAGGTACACACATCCGCGCGTACACACACACACACACACACACACACACACACACACACACACACACACACACACATACAAACATGCTGACCCTGTTTATTATTTCCTTACTTGCTATGAAAATTATCTCCTGAATAATCAACAACACTTTAGGAAAGTATTTATACGGATAGAACAGTTGAGCTTAGTCTCAATTGCTGGCATTTGAGGCTAGAGCTTAATAACACGCTATCCATGTGTGGTCACACTATCAAAAGCTGATCTTCAGTTCAGCAGCCCAGACCAGGTCCCTCTCTTGATGAAAATCTAATCACATATTAAAATGAACTTTTCATTGGGTCGGAGGATAAATGAGCTCCGGAAAGCCTGCAAGCTGGAGCTTAAGGAGAACACACAATTAGCCCACCAAATATAGCCCATGATTAAATCTTAAACTTCTCCACCTATTCTGGAACAAGCTGCCATTAGTGCCCAAGCTGGAATTGGATATGAGGAGAATGTAGATCGCTGCCATTGCCCATGCTCTTTGTGTTGTTTCTGTACTGTCACCACCTCCTTTTAGTCTTTATTTTTAATCACTCATTTTACTCTCGTTTCTGGCGAGTCTCCACCCCATGGCCGTCTTTGTCTTTTGGTTTTCAGGGAAGTTTCGCCCTCATGCTGTTCCCTTTCTCCGGCCGCCACTAACAGCAGCGCTGCTTCAACTTGGAAAAGCACAGCAGGTATTTCACTCTCTAACACACTCACTAGTCTCTCTCTCTGCCACTTTCTGTCTACCTTTCTCTGTCTATATCGGTTTCTCTCTCTATGTCTCCCCCTCTTCCTTGCTCTCTCCCTCTCTCTCTTTCTCATCCACTGTCTTTCTCTCTTTTTCCCCGCTCTTCCTCTGGCTCTGTTTTTCTCTATCTATGTATCTCTATGTGTGTTTCTTTTTTTTCTGTCTAACTCAGTCTCTCCCTCCCACATGATCTTTCTCACTCTCTTCTTCCTCTTTCTCTCACTCTGTTTTCCTCTATCTTTGCATCTTTCCCTTTTTCCCATCTTTCTCTCCCTCTCCTCCCTCCTTCTCTGGCTCTGTTTTCCTCTATCTCTATCTGTCCTTCTCAATATGACCCTCTATCTCAGGTTCTGTTTTCTCCACCTCTGTCTCTGTTTCTTTCTCTCACTCCCTCCCTCTCACTGTCATCCTTCCTCTTTCCACCCACTTTATATTTTTGTTTTCTTTATCTATTCTCTTATTCACTCATATCATCCTTTCTATTGCCCTCTCTCTTTTCTCCCTCTTTCTGTTTCTCCTCTCTTTATTCAGTCTCTTTCTACTCCATTCTCTCTCTCTCCCTCTCTGTATTATCCTCTAAAACACACTCTATTTCTCTCTTTTCCATTATCTCCCCTTTTTCCTATCTTTCAGTTTCTGTCACTTTCTCTGTATTACTGTCTCTGTCTGTCCGTCTCTCTCCTTCTCCCTATTTTTCCTTCTTTCCTCACTCTTTTTTTCTCAATCTTTCCATCTAAATCTTTTCTTTGTCTTTCTGTTTCTGTCTTTCCCCCAATATGTTCCTCTCTTTGTGCTGTTTTTCTTTCTCTTTTTCTCCTCTTTTTCTTGCCCTCACACTTTTTCTGCTGTTCTTTCATTCTTCCTCTCTGTCTCTTTACCTCAGCTAAGTTACTTGTTATCTCTTTATCTCGTTTGTTTTTTTCTTTCTCTCTTTTTTCTCTCTGTTTTTCTCTGACTTTCTCTTTCTCTGCTCTCCCCTTCTCCATCTCTCCCTGTCTTTCTGGCTGTCATTCTTTTGTTCTCTCTTTTCCCCTTTCTTTCTGTCCCTTTTTTCACCCTCTTTCTGTCTCCTTTTCTTTCTTCCTCATTTCTTTCTCCCTTCTTCTCTCAGACCCTCTCCAAGTACTTTCTCTCCAAGTACTCTCTCTTTTTCTCTTTTTATTCTTTTTTGTGTCTTTGTAGCTTTGTTTTTCTCTTTCTTTCTCCCCCTCCCCTCTCTATCTCTCCCTCTCTCTTTGTTGTAAAGCACACAGGAAATTGAGTGTTGTGGATGAGGGGGCAGTGGAAATAGCACTATCCAAATTCACAGGAACTTGGATAGATGCTGATAGGTCTTTACACATACACTCTTAAGCATTGACTGTGACATTTCTTCTCTCTCTGTCCTGCAGAGTGCCATGCTGGGGAATGGACTGGTTCTGCAGAACCTTCTCCACATGCAGATGGCCCAGCAACAACTTCTGCACATTAAGGACAAGCACATTACTAATGTGAGGGTGTGTGTATGTGAGTGTGTGTAACATGAGCATGTGTACATGAGTGTACGTCTGTGTGTAAACATGTCTGTATTGCTGCATCTTCTTGAAAGTTGATCTGTCGCCTTCATCTAAAGCCAACCATATTATTCAGCAGCTGCTTCTCCTGAGAAAAAAATATTGCTTTGTTCTTTTCTGTTCTTTTTTATATAACGAAAGCTGTGACTTCCACTCAGGAAGACATTATTTTTTGTTTAGTTTGCATGCTACTCAGAGAGCTTGCAGGCTAAATTATTCTTTTATTTGATATTACACAATAACAGTTCACTTTAGCCCAGAGGAGGCATGTGGGAAGGCAGAAACATGATGTATGCAGCTGTAACGCTGATAGTACATCCTTTCCGTACCTCTTGTTAATTTCCTCTGAGTGTGTGAGCAGGCAGCACAGGGTAATACACATGCTGAGGAGTGTCAGTAAGTGTATGCTGTAAATGTTATATTGTGACAATATTATATGATCCTGCATGCTGAAGTTAGTATTTTGGAGATACAAGGTTTTGTTGTGACAGTGACAATATGCGCATACATTGTACTCCGTGAGTAATAAGACGTTTACACACTTTCTCACCTTGAACTCTAGCACGTTAGATTTGTAATGAACTAATAATTATGAATTAAAATGCAGAATGGCAGCTTAAAGTTGGCAGTATTTACATATAGGAATTAGAGGTCTGTACATTCATGAACTTGCGCACCGAACCTGGCCTGCAGCCACAATTTCAGATCTAACCTAACAAGGCCTGTTTGGTTCTGCTATATTTGAAACCCACCCCACCTTTACTGCTGTGGAATAGCTAACGTTAGCTATCTTGACTTCAGCCTTACCTCAGTGGCTCATCATTAGCATAACATATCAGCCGAACATAATACTGAAAAAAAGAACGTATTGGTCTATTAGAAAAGTCCATTTTAGTCAGACATAGCTTCAGATCAAAATTTGTTCTTATCATTAAGTCGGTCATGAGACACTGAGACAGATACGTCGATTCATGTGCTGGCCAGCTAGGCAGTCCAGCAAAGGCATATCTGCTATAACCCTATTTCCACATAAGGCTGGTATACTGTACAAAAAAAATGCAAACCCTATATTTTGTGGTTTAGCATTGTCTTGCATAAATAAGCAAATGCTTTCCTGAAAAAGACGTTGTCTAGATGCCAACATATGTTGCTCCGAAACCCTTATATATTGTTTAGCTTTGAAGGTGTCTTTTCAGATGTGCAGGTCACCCATGCCGTATGCAATAGGTGTGTTCACAGTTGTAGTGAGTGTTACTGACCTGTAGCCAGTTAACCTACTTCTTCTGTGCCATCCGGTGTTTTTAGCATTAACTTTACCAGTTTTTGTTGCTTCTGCCCCAACTTGTGTGAAACATGTTGATGGCATCAAATTCAAAATGGACATATGTTTAAAAAAACTGTAATATTTTTTAGTTTCAGTATTTTGCATGTTGTATTTGTACTGTTTTCAGTGAAATATATAAATGATTGGCACATCATTGCATTCTGTATCCATTTACATTTTGTACAGTGTTGTAACAGCGTTTTACATAATAAAACTTCAACCTACACAATGAATCACACTGACCCCGGCCTTATCCACATATTTTTTGGAACAAGTAACAGACCTCTAAAAGGAATTAGAACCGTCCAGTCCATTTCAGTGAATCAGTGAATTAGAAAATTATTAGAAAATTATTGCAAATACCTTGCAGTTGATGACTGCGTGAAGTCAGAGATCCCTAGATATCACCAGGCACTGGGTATTCTCCCCGCTAAAGTCATTTAGGTGATTTACTTGGCCACTCAAGAAAATGTTTTGGAGCATTTAGATGAATCTGAGCAGGTGGTTCGCTTTGGATGAAGATTTCTTTTTTACTCCATACATTTTCTCATTCCATCACTCTGTTAACAGTTATGCCAGAACTCTGTCATCTTTTTATGCACTTTTCAACAAACTGTAACATTGCCTTTCTACTCCAGTGGTTTCATACCATGTATGTGGGTATGTACATCTCTTTGTGGTAATCTATGACACATCTATGCCTACATCCTTCTTTCATTATTGAAATGATTCCTCAGTCATCCCCTGCTGTAGTCTTGCATGGTCTGCAATGTTGTTTGCTATTGCTGAGCTTACTTACTGCATGTTTGCTTGTTTACTATGTAGCAAACAGTGGATTTTAACAAGTAATCTTTTGAATGTGTCTGTAATGGACTACATCAGATTTTTAGCAATAAAAGGCCTCCAGATGCAAATGCCTTGTCTGGAATGCCAGACCTCTCTATTAGCTCTATGGGGAATAAACTAATGATACGACAACACGTATCTGGTCAAGAAGCAGTCAAATGACCAATTATTTTTGGCCCTCTGTAATAGGGGCACTCTGTAGTCTTATAGTACTCTACAGTCTTGAAGTAAGGAGGACTTATTTTTATTTTTCCTTTATGCCAGCTGAGTGCAATTGCTCTTTTATTTTTATTTTAATGTATTTATTTATGTGATCACACAGCTGTGTCAACTGAAGCTTATTTAAAAGTAAAAGGTAATTGCTCTCCTCATTCAATTTTAACTTGAACACTACCAAGTGTTAGACTTGGACCTGATGTGTCTAGGTCTTGACACATCTGTGTTCTACAAGACAAATTTATTATCTAGCTGCCTAACTATCTTAAATCTGGGAGCAACACAGTGTTCCCTGGGGTAGTGGGGGTTTAGGATACAACCAGGGAATACCCAGTTAATTTTGGCATTTAAACCCATGACATACAATATTAAGTACACTTTGTATCTACAGTCATTGCCAATTTGATTAGATTAATTTACCATATAGATTCTTTATAGTTAAACTTTGTAGTTAAATAACTATCATCTCTCTTTACTCTATCAGTGTAGGGCGGCTACCACCACTGACCAGATATATATGGCATGGTGAACCATTCTCTGCACTGTAGTGACCATGACATAGTAGTGGTATGGTAGTGTTTGTTGCACTGGTGCATCAGATCCAGCAGAAGGCTGACGTTCTGCACTTTAACCTTCATTTCACATCCAATGTACTTATATATTGGTCCTTATATACTTACACACTTCTTTATGTGAAACCATGTTGAGGAGTGTAGTCTTAGAAATTATGCAAGAAGAATTGTTATCCATTGTCCACTTTCTTTCTTCCTCCCTCCTTCCTTATTCCCCACCTCCCTCCTCTCCAGATTCCCAGTCTATTAGGTGACCCGTCCCGGTTACTCCTCCATAAAGTGCTGGGTCTGCGTGCTCCGGTGCCGTTGGCGAAGGGGCTGCTGGGAGATTCCCCCACTGGTGGGTTTTGTAAGCTGGTTTTGCGTGGGCAGCCAAGCCCCCTCCCTGCACCCTGAGTGCAGAGGTCTGTGCTGCTGCTTCAGAGAAATGCATTTGCAATGCAAATCCTCGCACTGTTTGAGAAACCCATTATGAATAGTTAGAGGCTGCTGCTTCAATCAGTGTTTTTCCTTTTGTGATGTTATTCAATGCGAGTGTGTGTGTGCGTTCATGCACTATTATCTGATATATTAAAGCAGATGAAACCTTTGAAATGTATGTACATGTGTAGGATCATTACCATTTCAGTGTCGGCGCAGTGTTGTCCCCAATTGGAACCAAAAGAAGATGTGGTTCTTTTCACAAGACCTTCCACATGAAATTTTTAAATAATCGTCTCTGAGATGAACGTTTAATAAGAGAAGGAAAAAAATGTAATGCCAGTGCATGTTACAATAGTGCCAGATCTGAAAAAATTACTTTTCTCTGGGAACTGTTTTGCCCTACAAAACAACTCTGTGTACCCTTCTGCCTTTATTGTATTTTAAAATGCATGTTTTAGACCAAACATTTATCACACAACTACCATAATGGTTCTTATTACCACCCATGGGAATAATTGTGACTCAAATTGTAACTCGAGATGTTTCACTAGAAACCACCTTTACCATTTTTATTATGTAGAACTTTCGCAATCATCATGAATTGTTCACACAATGTAAAATGCAGCTGGATATTTTAGCACTGTAGTTTAATACTGTCTAAACATTCTGCTCTACCAGAGTACAATAAATACAGCATCAAATATTGATTTATCATATATTGATCAGTATCGAAATATGAGTCAAATCTAAACTTCTGTCTGATGCTGATAATTTCTTTAAAACAATTATCTGTGAATACCAATATGATTCCTAGGTAATTGAAACAGATTTGCTTTCTCACAAAATTTAACTGGTCTTCCTTTGGCTTGAGAACTGAATGGACAGTAAGCACCAAGTCTCACACTTCTTTTCTTTTTACTTAGAGTTGGGTCAGGAGTGCGCTCCCGTTTCATCCCAGGCTGGAGGCTCCATAGCAGGAGCAATGTCTTACACCCCTAGCCGCTGTCACACCGGTTCGGGCACTGAGCAAAATGGTGTCCCAGCTACCTCTGCTGCCCCAGACAAGCAACCTGCACCTCCAGGAACCACAGGGGCCTCTGCTAATGCTCAAGCTCAGATACACAGCTTCCTTCCTGGGTTAACCAGAACAGCCCTGGGGCCATTATTGGGGAGCACAACTCACAAAACTCTGCTCAACCCTCACAGTACTACATCAGAGAGTAGCACTGCTGTTACAGTGAGTGTGTACTTCACATTTTTTATTCTCTTTGTCTTTTGTTTTTTAGTCTTTTGTTTGATGCTGTTTACTCTATTACAAATATTTAAATATTAAGGTAATATTAATTAATCATAATAAAGGTACTTTTTATTTTTTATTACTTTTTTTTTTACTTTTTATTATTTAGTGATAATTGATAACAGTTATATTTGAACAAAGAAGTAGTAGAATTGAACTATGAGAATGTTTTAGATCACATGCTGATTGGCAGTGGCAGAGCTATGGTGACGTAAACAACCCCATGGCAGCAACTTTGATTTCTGACAGAAGTAGGACTATTAGTCTGTGAGATAACAGAGGTAGAGATGTGATTTAACCAGGACTTACCAGTGTTGGTGGTCAAAGCAAGTACAAGTCCATATAGGAAAATCTGTTCACCAAGTGACCGGCTTGGCAGTGTCCCCATAAGAAGTTTCTGGTCATAAGAAACCAACCAGCTCCAGTAACCATTCAAAATCATATTGGAAATTACTGGCAAAATGTAACAAAAATGAATGAATTAATTAAGTAATTTAAAATAGCTTATAAGTTAGAAAACATATTCTTAATGCCTTTACAAACAATGTGATTGGTTCTGGCGTGTCTGAATGAAGAACAAAGAGAAATGATAACTAATTAAAATAAAGCTTTTTTTATTTTATTTTATAAAATAAGTTATTGCTAGGGCTCAACTTTAGTTTTTTGTGGTCTGACAGGGTTAACGAACAGAAATGTAATTCTGATTACTGAGAAGAACTTGACGTCGGCTTCTCCCAGCATTGTCTTGCCCAACTTGAGTCCAGCAGGGAAACAAAATTGTGAGAATATCTCATCTGATCTGTGGTCTGAGCCCAGTGATGGTTCAATTGCTGTGGTATCAGCTTCCATTTAAAAAAGTAAAAATAGTGCATTTATTTAGTAGAAACCAGAACAAGTTATGTTCCCACATGTGAACATAACTGGGCTCAAACATTTGATGATGTGATATCCTACGTTAATAACACATTTGTTATACCAACACAAATTAGATTGTTCTAGAAACAGTTATGCTTCTGTGCTGGTGAATCACGCTTTGTACTGCATGCAGATGCTTGCAGAAAAAGCCATCTGTAAGGTACAGTGTACATTTTACACCACAGTGTTAGGTATCAGACTGAAACATTACTTTTGTCCTCAAAAAACACGACTAAAAACATTTCTCAGCTGTTGTTCATCAGGCAAAACAGGTTAGAGAAATAGCAAAATAGCTTCAGAAGAAGGTAAACATCTAAGATAAGCGGCCATAAATTTCCGTAAAGTTCGTAAAGCTGGTAAAGTTCAGTCATACTTTTTTTACTGAACTGTGCCTTATTACATTATTTTATTTGGCAAAGATTGAGACAGAAGCTGTTGTCGGAATATTGTCAGAATTTTACATATCATATACATATAATATTTTATATTACCATGGTTATTTTCCCCACATTTACCTGAATAAAAGAACTATGTTATTGCCACTGACCTAGAAATACTTATAGTAATTGTTCTATACATTTGCCAGCCATTCATCCAGGAATCTGCATAATAGCAATAATGTATTATGGAAACATGCTGACAACCCCTTTAAGTGTGTGTTCATGAATGTTCATACTCTCCTGTGTCTTTGTATAGTCATTATTTGAACCATAAGCAACTATATTATAAAGCAACTATATTTTGTTTGTGAAACATACAGTTGTGCTCTTTTCTTTGACATTGTCCTCCACCAACATTTCTGCCCATTTCTCCCATATGTGTGTATATGTGTGGAGCTGAAGACTATTAGCCATGCTCTTACTGTTCTTCATCCACTTATACAGCCTCAAACTGCCTATGGCCTGACCTCTGACTACGCACATGTGGACTAATGGACTCTCTTCTCCCTTGCATTATAGATGATGTTTGTGTGAGAGAGTAGAGAGCTTGTATTAAACAGACCTTTGTTCAGTGTGTGTTTCAGTGTACAAGTGTGCCTGGATTAGTTCAAAATAGCTGGAAAATTGCAGCCCTGTAAGAACCTTTCTTATAATTCAATTTCTGAAGTTAGTTTCTGATCGATTTAAGATTGGATTAAGGCCCTACATAGACAGTAACAAAGTGTGGTTTTAGATGTGCAGCGCCAAGGCTGTAAGAAAAAGGATATAAACAAAAGTGCACTATCTATATAAGGCTATATCTCAGTATTAAATGCATCACAAGTTCATTTATAATCTGTGCATGTGATTTTTAGCTAAATCTAGCTAAAATGAAAGTGAGAGGGGACTCTACAATTAAACAGAGGGCTAACTAGCTGTGTGTTTTTCCTTGCTCCGCTGATGCATTTATGTCCCCACAAATGAGCTAGCATACTTTAGATATTTATTTATTTTACTTCTCTTTGTTCATCATTATTGTACTCAATTAAGAAACTTAACTGAATTTGATTAGCTGTGCTTATTATCTTGCAAGCCCCATATTGGAAAAAAAAAAAACATGCGTTTCATGACAACCCTGTAGAGAGCTTCATGTACCAGCTTGGAACATAAACAAACTCTCTTGCTCTCTGACTGACTCACACATTCACTTACTCACTCGCTCGTATTTAGCAGGCTGAATGTGAATGTGTGTTAGCTTTCCACAAAAAGATGTGGGACTGTTTGTCCTTGTTCTGGACACCTGTGTCTAACAGTAAGAATAATCCTTACCCCCCGCCCCCCCCCACCCCCCCCTCTGTGCAGACTCAGCCCAGCTGTCAGACGTCTCTGCTGGGAGAACCACCCAAAGAGGTGAAACTGCCCTCCAATCCCTACCTAAACCTGGCCAGTGTACTGCCTGGAGTGGTACTCCAAGGTATCTGCACCAACAAGCATACATACACACACAGTATGCATAATGATACATTGTTGTAGCTAAAAATGTCCCTCCAACACCTCAACCTAGCTCTAATACAAAGAGTTTGGCCAGAAGTTAAATTTACACCATGATTTCCTTACCTCAAAGACGGAATGGGGCTATTATGTAAAGTATAAACCTAGCTTAATGGTATATTAGTCCTATCTAGTTACTAGATATCAGGTTACTTTGACTATAGCCCAGACCTAATTTGTAGTTATCATCCAATGTCTGGCTTGGCTAATAAGTTAATCAGGTGTGTTTGTGTGTTTATTCTATTCATATCTGAAGATTTTACAAGCAAAAACAGACTGCCAAGACAAATGGCTTTTAGAAGACTTTTGCACAGCACTGTATTTATGTGTGTATCTATGTTTGCATGTATATATGCATGCATGTATTTATTAATATTAACAAAAACACATTAACAAAAACACATGGCTACCAGCAAAACATCCCTACAGTGTCATTTCATTTGTTCTCCACAGAGTAAAACGCATACTCACTCACTCAAATTCTCCCTGTGCGAGCTCAGTATTTCACTCTATTGTGTTTACAGTTCAGAACTGCCTTGTCTCAACTGTTCCCCGCTCAAGGCTACATTTACCGCCAGGGTGCCAACAGCTGGCAGACACTAGCGGCAAAGTGTGTGTGTGTGTGTTTGTGAGAGTGGGTGTGTGCGACAGGAATGTTGGACAGGCCTTGGTTTATTTCTCCTCTCTCTCCCTCTCACTCTCTCTCCCTCTCACTGTCTAACTCTGTGCAGCCCCCAGCAGCAGCAGCGGTAAAGGTCAGGCGGTTCAGGCGGTCAGTGGAACCTACAGCTCAGTCCTGCCTCCTACTTCACTCTCGAACAATCAGTACAGCACTGAGAGCAACTCCTCAGAGTACACGCAACAGTACACTCAGCAATACTCACAGGTGACTCAAATTAATACACACATACTCTTTACACTGGAACTTGCAATATTTGTACAAACCTCATAAAAATCACAGTTCAGTCAGTGTTGGCCACCATTCCTCTAATTGTTGACCTTAAGTCAGGTTTACATTTTCTCTCATAGGCCATTTTTGGTTTGTATTTAGTTGTTTTTGTCTGCTCTTTAATCTGTTTCTCTAATTTTATTAGATAGTTAAACAGTTTTTAATATGGCACATTGGCACATTGGAGTCATTTACTGTTGCAGAGAGGTCCACTTTGGTCCACAAGGCCAGTAGAACAAATGCATTGTAAAGTTTGTCCAGACTAAAAACTTTTTGTGACCTTGTTTGAATCCATCCAAGTGGAAATCAAACTTTTATTAAATTACAAATTGTAATTATATTTTAATTAAATTGTAGATGTCTGGTAATTAATTCTAATGAATTATTTTGTCATGATATATTCAGATCAAAATGACAAAATGCACACACTAGTATTGGACACAAAAAACTTTCCATGCAAGTAGGGGCCCAATATTGTAACAATTCACTGTTATTGTAAAATGTGGGAAACAGTAAAAATGAAGAAGACGTCTACTGTGGAGAGCTGAACCCAAATGTATTATTGGTACTGTATGTGCTATAATTAAATTTGATCAAATTGATCATAGCTTTCTGTTCTTTGCTGCCTAGTGAGCTGTTTTCAGTGGATGACGTGTAAGCTGAGAGACTGGGTCATTTGTAATGTCCACTTTATAAGTGTACAAAATCTTGGCGTTTGCCGGCATTGAAAAAAATGACAAAAGGGAATGCAGATAGCCCTGGTTAGATGCTTTTGAAATACTGCTTGTTAGAGCAGTCAGAACACAGTCTCAAGGCTAAGCACACCACCCCCACCCCAAACAAAATATAAGGCACATTTCAGATCCAGCAGACAGACCATTGCTGCTGAAATACTGGAAATAATGTCCATTCTTCTGCCTAATTTAAGTGCCATTTCTTGCCATCTCTGATTCCACTACACGTATTTCTGTTCAGTCTCAAACATGACAGAAGGGGCTGCAGGGGGTTGGCAGATGCCTGCAGTAAAATGAATAAAGGAGTGGTGAAAACTCAATTGAGAAATTCACAGGGACCGTGGCAGAATGAGGATAAGCAGCAATGATTGGTCTTTGGGAGGAAAATGAAGAGAGGAGCTGTAAGGAACTCTTTCCTTAGACAGGTTGAGGAAGGACAGAACAGTGGAGCTCTCTCTGTCTCTCGCTTTTCCTTTTATGTTGAAATCAGTAAAGCTTTATAGGAATGAACAGCTGAATTATTCTACTGCAAGAGCTGGAATACAGTATTGAAGGAATAGTTTTCTTTTACCCTAACAGTAGTGAATCAGACAAGGCATGTTTAGTTTGCCTCTTTAGTATGCAGATAATTTAGGTAATAAAAAATAGATGCTTATGCCTCAACAATTAGCATCATATAAACTGCAACTTTCATTTTTTCTGTATGTTTGTTCAACTTTTGTTGTACTTTTGTTCATTTTTATAGATTTTCATAGATGTCTTGCCACGAACCACACAAGCAAGTCTATTTGAGACTACTGAAAGGGGACCTGTTATGCTCATTTGCATATTCATAGTTTTGTTTTTGAAGTCATTTTGAAAAAGCTTATTAAAATCCCCTTTAATAAGTTAACGTAGTCTGTGATATATGATTAATCAGGCATGCCGTTTCCAAAATGTTTTGCTTCATTTAATTGTTAGCTACATGAGATTCAGTGCAAAACAAACAAACTTGAGACACCAAAACATGCCAAGCTGCTATTGCGATAAGTAGAAAATTATGTTAATTTGGTTTCACCAAAGCTGGACATTGTGACAATATATTGTTGTCGCGATAAGTTATTTCACAATAGTTGTTCAGTTTAACTGATTTTTGTACATCACAGTATGCCAAATATAAACTAGAAATCATGACCGTTTTGAGAGCTCTTTTAAATGGAGCACTGCTGGTTCCTTTTCTCGGTTCCAACTAATCAAATTTCTTGTCATATCGCAATATTATTTTTTATCGCCCACATCTAATAAATACATATATATATAAAAAATAACTTATAACTTAAAAGACATAGAGAAAATTGAACTCCTAACAACTTGGCAAAACCTGGTAGACCACCGAACATCTCTCCATCAGAGAATCAGGACATGAATCTTTTGTCTTTGAGAGTCAACAGAAAATCAACTCCACACTTGTCTGAAACACTTGCCACTGTTCTTAAAACATTCTCCATCCTTCCACTATAAGAAGACAGTCCAACGCTATGAGTCTGAAAGGATGTGTACCTGTCAAGAAAATAGACAAAAAAAAAAAACAATTTTTGCATGTTTTTTCCAACTAAAGAAGCTGCTGCTGTTTGCAGAACAGTGGTCTGATGACTCCTGAGTCCAGACCTCAGCATCAGTGAATGTGTTTGGGAATATCCCTGCAGGTTTCTCTAAAACACTGAAAGCAAATCTTTAAAAAGGAATGGAGGCTGGAGTAAAAGCAAAGTGTGGACACACTAAATGCCAAAAATGTCCTATTGCATTTAGTTAATGAGGCTTCTGTGTAATTCTCTGTTAATGTATTTTCTGTTTTCACCTTGATTTTTGTGCTTGATCTTGGACTGGAAATGAGAAAAATGAAGGGTGGTCTCTGACTTTTGCATAGTAGCGTATGTAAGTTTTTATATACCCTTGTATTACATGAAACCTCTGTAAAAGCAGAATCTTGTTTCTCTAGACATTTTTGTCCTGGAAACGTAAAAAAAATACAATCACACACACATGCCTGCCCACACTCCCTTCTTGGCTCTGATTTGGGAGGATGAGGGCATTTACTGAGAGAACGAGCCATGAATATGGGTCTCCTCTCCTTCATATTACTCCAAGTGCACCTCTGAGAAACCGAGAGAGAATGTGGGAGAGGGAGAGAGAAAAGGAGGAGGGGGTTGGCTGGGAGTAGTTTTGTCCCATCTGGTCCCTCACTCCCCCGCACTCTTCAGCTCCAGAGAAATGAGACAACGAGCTTTCACGCTGGATAAAGAGGGGTGGGGGGTGGGAGTGAGAGAGAGACATAGAGAGAGTGGAAAAGAGAGCGAGAGAGAAAGCAGCAATTAGGGCATGACAGAAAGAGTGGTGAAAGCAAGTAGAGATGAAGTATGCTCCTGGAATAGTGGATGGAAGAGGAAGAAAGGAGTGAATGAATAAGAGAGAAAGAAAAAGAGAGTGAGCTGAAATGTAAAGACCAGAGCACACCTCAAGGCAAACCTCAGTAAACATAAACATTTTGTTGTTGTGCTACAGAATTTTCTCCTATCCTCTCCTCACACTGCTCTAGAATGCTCTCCCTGTTCTTGCTGCTCTAGAATATTCTCTCCCTTTTACATTGTTCGGGAACGTTCTCCACATTCACATTGTTCAGAATGTTCTCCTCATTCTCACTGTTCTAGAATGTTCTCCCCATTCTTACTGTACTAAAATGTACCCCTACTTACACTGTTCTAGAATGTTCTCCCCATTCTTACATACCTGAATGCTTTCTTTTTCCGGTATCACACAGAAGTTTTGATTTTTAGAACTGGTTTTGATGGCTACCAAAACTGAACTGTTATTGTCTATTTCAGTAACCTCGTACCTCAGATTGTTTTGGGGGAAGCATTATAAACTAAAGAAGTAATGCGTTCCCTTTTCTTTTTTTAGATTATTGTGATTATAAAACCCTTCAGAATGCCCTTTGTCCATTGTACTTACCATGGACCAGGATATAATGTTAGTATGAAGAACGACACAGTGACTAATGTAACCAACGATAGCGAGGCTGTGTTACCAAACTGTCGCTACAATTGCTGCTGCGATGCTAACCAGTTGCTATCACAAACATTATCAAACGCGACAATATAAATATTGAGGAACAGCAAAAATAAGTTGAGGTTAACCACCTGTTAAGCAAAAACACAGCAACGTCCTCATCCCTTTGCATGCCTTTAAACTCCCAATGGAGCTGAAGTCAGCTTTTTGTTCCATTCCACCTTAAATGGGGCTGCAGTTACATCCCAATGCCTCAGCTTCTTGTTCAGATTTTCCCATTTAACCTCAATTGGTGCAACAGTTGCATTTCTGTGTCCCAGGCTAGCATAACAGTCATCATGCTGCACAAATAGATTTTGAAATATGAGATAAAAAGCCTGAAATATGCCGTAGTTCTGCATTTTGTTTTCTCAACCCCTGCCAAAGCTGAAGCCAGTGTGGTATAAATTAAGATAAGATTAGCACAAGGGTGCTAATATACAAACAGAAACAAATCCTCACAGCTTAGATAACAAACAGCTTTAATTTCAGCTCTACATGTTCACAAAGTAAGTAGACATCAGAATGTAACTGCAGCAGCACCATTTAAGGTAAATTCTCTGAGATCTTGCCAACATTTAAATGCCTCGCTGATGTTAACACAGCTCTTCGCCCCTTTACTGGTCTAAAAACTTCTTTCTGAATCTTTGTTCTTCAAATCTTGTCCTGTTTGGCTGTTTCTCTTCCATCTTTCTTTTTTGACAGTGCATGTAGAGTTTGTCCATGTTTCTCCACCCCTGCTCTCCTTTCTTATATGTGAGCTTAAACGCTCCTTTGCTGATTGACTGGAGGATTGTTGTGAGGCTCGACCCGAGGCACTGTGTAACAACACAAGTTTTTTTTTTCCAGCGTACACACAGAATGGACAGCTGAAGGACCGCGAGGAGATACTTACTGAATGTGTATTGAATTTAAATCGTATACTGCATCTTTTTAATAACATCTGACATGTTACATTTAGATATCAGAATGTTTCATTGCATCAATACCATACAGGGCTAGTTTTGATGGTGTGGTTTAACCTGAGAGTACAGAAGCGGACCTCAGAGAGACTGCACACGGTTCATGAGCTCAGCGCTGCTGTTAGTGTGTAATGTGCATGGTGGCTCTTATTAGCGTGTGTGTGTGTGTTTTCGTAGGAGGCCATGCAACAGTGGTACCAACATTACCAGGCACAGAGCTACAGCAACAGTGGCCAGGAGACTGCTACAGCCAGCGAATACAGCAAAGAGCAACCTCAGGTGGACACACATACAAGCAAAGCATTAACTGATGTGAACATTTTGTGACCTGTACCAAGCTAAAAATGATAAGCAGACTTCTTTACTTAAACAACTGTCATTGTTTACACAACACATTTAAAATCAACAATCTTTGGCCAAAATCAGATAAAAATCAAATATAAACACGAAAAGTCTTTCTTTCCTTCTTTCTTTCTTTCTTCCCTCTCTCTCTTTCGCTCTCTCTCTCTCACTCTCCCTCTCAGACTGTAGTCACGTCCTCATATGGAGACTACACTACCTACATGCAGGCTGTCAGTCAGTACTATTCTCAGACTCAGATGAACCAGGCTGCTACTCAAGCCTACCAGCAAAGAGACCTCAGCAAGGTACAGGGACAGTCACACACAGTCACTCAACACATTGCACCTGCTGCAACATTAGTATTGATCATTGATTACACCTAATGAAATGTACAACATCCACACTCCATATCATGACAGTCACAGTAACTTTTCTGAAAGCGTTAAAACGTTAACTTGTAATGTGAATGCAAAAATCTTTTTTTGTTTTATTAGTCTTTTATTAGTCTTTTGTTTTATTAAGCTGCTTCCTTCTAAGTGTCACGTCACTTCCAATTGACAAATAAATAAAAACGTCAAAAATGGATCTACATGGTTTTGATAGCACACCGACACAACACTCATGGGCTTGCCCTCAGTGATAGGCTATGCGATATTAAATATCATAATAATTTTGTTATTTAATTAGCAAATAATTTTATATTCCTTCATGTGTCATGTGTTTGTAATCATCTTTATTGAACCATTCTGTTTCTACTCAGCCAGAACCGTTGTAATCTACAGTTAGTTACAAATGTATGCAATAGAACAAATTTTTGCTCAATTATAGCCTTTAACTTATTAATTACTCACATACAACTGAAAAAAAAAATAGCACATCCAATCAATTGTTTAGTTCTTTATTAATTTTTAATTTTCTCTTATAAACTGTATCTACACATAAAGAGGATGTAATTGGATTACATTTGTAAAAACAATGCCAATCTGACTTTATCAATTATTAAAAAAAATAAGTCAATTCATGCTGAGTAAAAAGTTGGGACACCTAGCTAGTATTTCCACCTCTTGCTAAAATAATCTCAATTAGACATTTTCAGAATTCCAGATCTCTAGATTTCTTTTGTTGAGCCATTCCTTGGTGGACTTACTGGACAGTTTTAAGTCATTGTCATATTGCATGGTCCACCTCAGCTTTAACCTCTTATATTTTTGTCTTATATTTTTCTCAAGCACTCTCTGATACAATAAAGAACCCATAGCAGATTCTATAATGGAGGTCTTGCCAGGCCCTGCTACAGCAAAGCAGCCCAAAACATTTCCACCTCCATGCTTCACAGCCTTATGCTCAAATGCTGTGTTTTCTGTTACTGTATAAATAAATAATTAAACTTTGGAGTCATCTTTCCAAAGCATTGTTCCAGAAGTCACATTCTTTGTCTAGGTGTTCTCCTGCAAATCTCAGTCTTGCACTAATGTTGACAGTAAAGGTTTCCACATTGCAAACTTACCATGAAAATAAAACTCGTGCAGTCTCTTTCTGATGGTAGATGCATGTACTTTGAC
The DNA here is from genome assembly GCA_034552555.1 of Semaprochilodus insignis. Classification (NCBI taxonomy): domain Eukaryota; kingdom Metazoa; phylum Chordata; class Actinopteri; order Characiformes; family Prochilodontidae; genus Semaprochilodus; species Semaprochilodus insignis. Next base: position 21,268,033 of record CM067476.1, on the reverse strand, counting down.
ATCAATTGTGGCAAGTGCTACCTGTATGTCCCGTAATGAAATTGTAATATTGTTGGAGACTTCTTTATACATCTTGAGGTGTGCTCTTGGGCTGAATTTGCTGAAGGCCTCAGAGAGCTCTTTGAATCTCCCCTTTATGATACCACTCACCTCAAAAAACCAAACTAAATGTCTGAGGTTTAAATAAGACAAAAATCCTCTGTAACAATGTTCTAATCATTTGATTCTAATTTTAGGCATTTAAGCTGTAATAAATGTGGACGTCTTTGAACTTTTTCCCCCAAAAGAAAATTGAATTTCTGTTAATTACATTTTGCAAATTATTTTAAAAGACATGTCTTCAGTTTTATTTGTTTGGTTATATTACATCCACCTCTCAGTATAGTCCTCTCAGTATGTCAACCATTCATTAAATAATTAATTAATTAATTTAGCCTCCTGGGTTGCTGTGAGTGCTGGACCCTTTTGGGCAGAAGGCAGAAAGCACCCTGGAGAGGTCGCCAGTCCAGAGCAAATGTCTGTATGTTCTATCCATATCTTAAAAAAGATCAAGTTTTTTTTTAATATTACGGGCTTCCACCAATTAGGTTATTCCCTGGCTGAGTTGTGGTTTGTAATAATAGGTGTTTCACATTTTAAATGATCCACTACCAGGACATGGGGTTGATTAGTTCCAATATATGTAAGTGAAACTACATGATCCTTTAATAAATTCTGGCAGGCTGTAGCTGGGAGCTGTCCTGTTGCTAGTGTTGTAGAACTCTCGCCTAGAGGGTTGTTCTGTTCATGTTCACTGTGTTTCTTACCAGACATGAACAGCTTAATTATTTCTCAGTCAGTTGCTGTCTAAACTGGGTGCTGAAGAGGCAGCAAAAGCATGCTGCTTACCTGTAGATAGTGTTTTACTTAAAGTAAATTATACTTCACTTTAATTCTGCTGATGTAAGTAATGGAGTAATTCTTTTGTTTCCGTAGCACTTTTATAGCAACCAATGTTGAACCAAGTGCTTTATAGCTTTAAAACTACATAACAAGGTTATTTGACTTAATGGCTGTTCACACATCACAGTGTTTACATGTTGTAATGAGTAAAAATAGATTTAGATTTTTGACTTAAAAGGAAATTGGGTGCAGTGCTTTAATCCATCCTCCCCCCTTTCTCTTTCTCTCTCTCTCTCTCTCTCTTTCTCTCTCTCTGTCTGTTTCTCTCTCATCCTCTTTCCCACTCTGTCAATTTTGACACTCTTTGTCGCTGTCCCTCCCTTCCTAATTCTCTCTCTTTCTCTCTAGGAGCTGGAGGTAGTAAAGCCCCCCCTGGCTGCCCCTCTGTCTCTGAATGGCACTGCCCAAACTGTGCTGCCCGCCTACAGTGCCCTGCCAATCATGCCTGGCTTCATCACCCCCACACACACTCACACACACACACCCTGCCCTGTCACACACACACACAGCACACACACCGTGACAGACTGGAACCAGTATTACTATGTAAGTTTGCGCATGCGTGTGCTGAAACACGCTTTGCCAACACAAGTGTACAATTAATTGTGATGCCAATAAAGCCAGTCCAATTGGATTAGAGGGAGGAAGATTTAAAAGGAAAGCAACTGAATGTTAAAATGGAATTATGAAAGATTTACAGCCATGTACTGCATTTTGGGCAGATATTTAGGTCTATAGATTCAAACTTGCTTCTTTATTATCATATTCACAAATGGGTTGTACCACAGACTAACTTCCGTGTTAATCTTTGGTATCGTAAGAAATAAATACAATTGAGTAGGAGTAAATGCACTATATAGTCAAGAGGAAACCCCATGGAATACTCAGTTCTTTATTAAGAAATGATCACATATCAGTGTCTAATCTTGTTTTTATTAATCTCTGGAAAATAAAGTGTTTCAATTGCAAGTAAACTACAAAAATTAACTTTGTTTTACTCATTAAACAAAATATATGAACAAAAATGCAAATGCTGAGGAAAACGTTAGGACACCCTACCCCCGAATAGCTAGTGTTACCCCCTTTGGCTGAAATAACCTCAGTGAGATGCTTCTTGTAGCCATCTACCAGTCTCCGACATCGATCTGAGGAAAGCTTGTCCCACTCCTCAACACAGAATTCCTTCAGCTGTGAGATGTTTGAGGAGTTTCTTGCATGTACAGCCCGCTTCAAGTCACCAAACATGTCCTCTGTTCTGGTGTCCAAATAATTAAATTTTAGACTCATCTGTCCAAAGAACGTTATTCCAGTAGTCCTGGTCTTTGTCTGTGTTCTCTCTAGCAAATTTCAGTCTGGCCTTCATGTTTCTCTTAGCAAGCAAAGGTTTCCTCCTTGTACACCTCCCATGCAAGTAAAACTTGTGCAGTCTCTTTCTGATTGTTGAAGCATGCACTTTCACATCAACAGTAGCAAGAGCCTGCTGTAGGTCCTGTGATGACATTTTAGGGGTTTTGGAGACTTCTTTCAGCATCTTGCGGTCTGCTCTTGGGGTAAACTTGCTTGGATGGCTAGACTGGGGCATGTTAGCAGTTGTTTTGAATGTCCTCCACTTGATCAATGTTGAGGGGTGTCTCCTAAAGTCTACAGTCATCTCAACAGTCTTCAGCGTGTTCAGTTATGGATTGTTTTGACTGCACCAGAGAACCAACTGTTTGACCTCCCTCTGATAAGCAGACTCATCACTGTCTTGGATGAGTCTGATGAGGGTAGTGTCATCTGAAAACTTCAGGAGTTTAACAGATGGGTCTTTAGAGGTGCAGTCATTAGTGTAGAGAGAATGCAACTTTGGGGAGAGAACACACCCTGGAGGAGCACCAGTGTTGACAGTTCGTATACAGTGGGCTGGGAGAGCTCAGAGGAGAGGATTTCTGGGATGATCGCGTTAAACGCCGAGCTGAATTCCACAAACAGGATCCAAGCAAATGTTCCAGAGTGGTCAAGATGTTGGAGGATGTAGTGCAGTCCCATGTTGACTGCATCCTCTACTTACCTGTTTCCTTGGTAAGCAAACTGTAGGGGTCTAGCAGGTATCCTGTGATGTTCTTCAGGTGTTCCAACACCAGTCGTTCAAATGACTTCATGACCACAGATGTCAGAGCGACTGGCCTGTAGTCATTCAGTTCTGTGCCTGCTTGAACATCTATATGTCCAAATATGTTAAAGAACACATAGGCTTTCATAGGGTGTCCTAATTTTTTCACATGACTGTATGTCTAAAAGGTTGTAGAAATATGCTCATCCATTGGTTCTTCGGAAACTAAGGGTATTAATAGGAAGTTTGCGCCTCTTTTCTGCAGGAATAGCTGTACTCTAGTGCTTGGCATCAGCATAGGTTCATGTGCGGCTGCTCCAGAGCACATCATAATTTCAGAAATGCTTTTCTTTGGATATTATACAAGCTGTGTTTGTGCAGTTGAGTGTCTGTGTCAATAATACAGCAGAATAGGAACCATACATGTGGTCAACATGTATTGTGTATATATACAGTACACTGCACTGTTTGTAGTAAATATATTTTATTATATATACACAACCATATGGAATGCAGGTAGTATTGCAAGCCATATTTCTGCCATCTCTGAAAGTCAGAATTCGACATCTATCATCAGAGATGATGGATCTGGTCAGAGTCATTGTAGGAAAGTTAGTCCACTCAAAAGCCATATTGGCAGTGCTCCTGGGTAGTTATTTCCAAGATCCAATGCCAAGTGAAGACCTGTAATAAACAATAACCCCAAACTGAAAGCAACATTGATGTTTCAAAACATTTAAAATCACTTATACAATCTGAGAAAAACAAGGTAAATAGTACAGTTTAGATTAAACAACACACAGAAACACATTATTTCTGGCTACTGCACATGTGCATATCTTCACAACAAGAGGAGAGCTTTTCCTTTTTGCAGCCTAACAAGCAAGCGCATTGGCTTAGTACTGCTCATCTTATTGAAGGGCAGTACTTTACCATGTTGAGCGTTATGATGCTTCCCTATCATTTTTCATTTTTCAGTCATTGAACTGTTTCCTCCAATCCAGCCATGTGCATTTTGCCCCTTCATGTGATCAAGGTTGCTGATTATGACAAAAAAAGACAAATTTAATATCATGCAAAATAACTGATCACAGACTACTGTTTAGCGTGACACACAAGTTGGCAATTTTTTAAAAACAGGCCTGCAACTAAAACAAGCCCACAGGAAATAAATGCTTTGACATAAACTAATGAAGAAGTCACACCAAATGATACCTAACAATTCAAAGAAAACTCCTGAGTAACTTCCCAAACTGTTTTATCCATCTTTCTCTGAAAGGCTTAGTCATGGCGTGCGGAGTGGGCAACATCTTGCATTAGTGTTTCCCATCAGACACAATGTATTGAAGTGTATACAGATGAACAGATGTGTAAAGCTAATCAGAATGCAGTTGACAATCTGACAATCCTGATTATTGTGGCCTATATAGTAAATAGCAATACAATAAATATTAAATAACAAACCAAACATTTTTTCAAACATGTTTCAAATATGAGGCTCATGTTAACTTATTTCTCAGTCAATATGGAATCGTATATAGTGCTATTCATCATGTAAAATTTCTTCATGCAAATTGGTTGAAACGACTAAAGCTGTAGAGTAATAGCAGTATAATAGAATCATTTTATACATGTAACTGCATCAAATTGCCAAATTCTTGAAAACAGTGATTCCAAACTATTGAATGGTAGCGTACAGACAATAGAGGTTGGTATAACTTGTATATCATATAAAGTGCAATTATTGTAGTGCAGTCAGCTTAAAACCAGGAAGGGGAATGTTGAGTATTTATGTGCCTGTGTTTTTTTTTTCCTAGTCTTTGGGTTTAGTGTACAGGCAGCTCAGTAGGAGTCTGGCATTTGTTACGTGTGAAGTGTGTTTATCAGATGGAGCAGGAGAAAAGACAGAGAGAGAGAGAGAGAGACTGACTAAGATGTTCATGTCTGTGTGCAATGCTGCCGGTGTAGCCAGGACAGCTCTGGCTTCAGAGCATGCTGAGACAACTGGGAGTGTGTGTGTGTGTGTGTGTGTGTGTGTGTATGTGTGTGTGTGTGTGTGGCCTAAGAGAGTGACTTTCTCTCACATGGACTCACCATTTAGCCCTTTAAAGTCATAGTTATTACCACCAATTAGAGATGGAAATTTTGGCAAATTCTTCTGCTGTTGTAGCCCATCTGCCATCAGGTTGGACCTGTTGTGCATTCTGATATGCTTTTCTGCTCACCACAATGGTGCAGAGTGGTTGTCAGAGTTACCCTCGGCTTTTTGTCAGCTCGACCCATTGTGCCCATTCCCTGCTTACATCTCTCATCAACAAGGCGTTTCCTTCATCAGAACTGCTGCTCACTGGATGTTTGTTTTTATTGCACCAATTTGAGTAACTCTAGAGACTGCTGTGCATGAAAATCCCAGGAGATCAGTAAATATAGAAATACTTAAACTAGCCCATCTGTCTTTGACAATCATGCCATGGTCAAAATCTAAGATAACATTTTTTTCCTCTGTTGTGATGGTTTATGTAGACATTACCTGAGAGACACTGCACTTCTGCCATAGGACTGGCTGATTAGATAATTTAATGAACAAGAAGGTGAATAGTTCTTCCTAATACAGTCATTTTTGAGTGTTTCATTATCGTTTTACCAAAAGCTAAAAGGCTGATATGATAAATGGAATATATAACAACAAGCTACTAAAAGTTGTATTTGCTGCTCATTACTAGCCCAAGTTAAAACAAGTATAAACTACTTGACCACAGCTTGCTTTGGCACAGTGGACCTCATTAACTCTTGAAAGCTGTACCCGTCCAGCATTTCCTTTTCTATAGTTCTGCACATACATCATCAAAGGAATAATTGCACCCAGAAGGAAGTGTTGGCTTGCAATGCTACTCGGAAGGAATATAAAGGTTACCAGGAACAATAAATGATGATACATTTAGACTGTTTTGGGCAATATTTATTGAGCTACACATACAGAAGTAGTGTCTCTCAGTATGATGTCAGGCCGCCACGTTTGCTAACACAACATGCCAGACGTCTCTGCATGGAGTACTAGCGGTTGCTAATGGTGTCCTGTGATAATCCATCCCATGCAGCTTGAATATTCTCGCACAGTTCCTACAGATTTTGTGGTAGGGGTGGAGGTGGAGTGACTCCAGGCCTTCTGGATGTGTGACGTGTGGCAACAAACCGTTCATGTTGGTGCTGACCACGGTCCCTCCACACAAATTTGTTGGTTGTCCCCACCAAAAAGATGACCCGTTGCCATTCAGAGTCACTCCAATACAGTCTGGCACGGCACCATTGCAGTCTTTGGCGAAGTCGACGTGGTGTTAGGGGCAGTTGTCTTGCATGTAGTCCTGTGCTGTGCAGCTGTTTGCCAATGGTGCTGGCACTGACAGGATGATTAATGGAGTGCATCACTGCTTGCTGGATGTCCACAATCATGGCTGTTGTGTCAGTGAAATATAGTGATAAAGTCTGTCCTTGCTTACATAACATGCACGGCCAAGCGTGAAACTTTTTTGTTGGCATGCTTTTTTGTTCTTGAAAAGTTGTCCAATATTTTTTGTTGTGTGTTTCATAATTTGGTGGTGCAACAAATTTTCTGTAGCGAACAGTTACAAAAACATTCTTCAAGTTGAATTATAAAGCGATAAACTAGAAAGGAAGTAGTGTTTGTTGAAAATGAAACCACATTCTGGCCACCATATTCTCCTGAGTTAACCGTTTTGGACTATCTGTAGGGTTGTGTCAAGGCACTTGTTGTTTATCTTAAAGACAGAATTGTTTATGGTTGTGCTAGCATTCACCGGTTTTCTGGTTAAATTCACTGCCAGTTTGATGCGTCACACACCTACCATTGCCATTTGAAAAACTGAAGTTAAATATGATGATCATAGTAGATACATCCCTCACATGTCCTGTTTTTGCTAATACCCATTTCCACTAGATAGACCTATAAATCCCCAAAACTGGGCTAGTTTAGCTTTAACCGGTAGCATTGCTTAAACAGTTGTATACTGCAGGTTAGTCAGTTGAAAAGTGATTAAGCATTGACATCCCTACAAGCAATAATAAAAGCATATGATCTTAATTTAATTATGGACACATTTTGGTACAAACTTAGAATAAACTTAATTCTCTTTTCTCTCTCTCTCTCTCTCTCTCTGTCTCTTTCTCTGTCTCTCTCTCTCTGTCTCTGTCTCTCTGTCTCTCTCTCTCTTTCTCTCTCTCTCTCCCCTTCTTTTTAGAGTCAAGCGCGAGGACAGAAACGAGAATACCCTGCACTACCTGTACAGGAGGTGACATCGGAGGGGCCGTACATTGGCCAGCATTCTCAAGGCCTTGGTGGCCAGTATGCCGACTACTTCAAAAAGAAGAGAATTTAGAGAATATACACACACATTCACATGGAAGCACACAATTCTCTTGACTACATTGTTGTTGTCATGTCCAAGCCTTAAGTCTAAACTCTGCCCTTGATAGCTGAGACTGGTCGCGTTTAGTGTCTGAAAGTTTGTGTGCTCTCTGAAAGGTCTGAATGTGCTCAGGCCTGTTTATTCCTGGCTTTAAAGCCCAGCTGTTTCTCTGAATGTGGCACACTCTGTGCTGTGTAATGGAAGGCGCTGTGCTTTTGACATTTCTGTCTTCTCTCCTGCCATTTCTTCTGATTGCCTCTGTGTCCTTCTCTCCGTCTCTGTCTCTCAGGCAGGGTACTTTTCCACTCCAGGGGAATGTGTGTGCATGTTTGTGTGTGTATGTATACGTCTGTGTGTGTGTGTGTGTGTGTGTGTGTGTGTGTGTGTGTGTGTGTATTTTCTTTGTAAGTGGTCAAGGGCTGTAAAAAAAAACAGCTATACTCAGAGAACTGTAATCATTTTAAAATAGAATTTGCTTTAACGTGTTGGATCTTACTGGCACATTTGCTATAATATTGAATAACTCATGTACAAATGTTCTGTAAATACTTAAACTCCAGTATGAGTCATTTTATTAGAGGATTTTTCCAGCATATTTCAGTTAACCTCTGCCTGTAGTATCTGTGTCTTAACAGTCGATTAGCACAGGTAATCATTTTCAAGCATTTTGGGCCTGTGGATGTTGACGGTTAACCACAATAACAACCCCCTGTGTTGGTAAAAACTCACTTACCGCAGGTTTAACTAACTATGACTTGATATCGTACACCAACACAGCACGAGATTGTTGAACGCTGAACATGTTTAACACATTCTGTGCTGCAGCCAAATATCATTCCTGTATAAAAACAGCCTGTCTGTTTTAGGGGATTCCTACACCACAGTGTTTCAGTCAGCAGGGAGAACATGTACATTCATAATCCCATTCTTATTGCTAAAATACTAGATTTAGTGATTACCAGTTTTGTGGCCAAATTAAAAATTTAAATATTGGAAATATTGTCACTGTTTGAGCAAAGACTTTAAAAGACCCCCCCAAAAGTTATACCTTTACAAGAGAAGGGAAAAACATTAATAATTTGTAACGTATGGTAAAGATTTTAATTCAGGCAGTTTAATACTTTTAATTTCTTTTAGTTTCTGCTGGTCCATTCAACATGGCATTGTCACACAAGAGCAGCCAAATGATCAGGACTCAAATGATCAGGACTCAAATGATCAGGACTCAAATGATCAGAAACATGACAAAGGACAAAACAGTGATATATTTTATTCCAACAGGGAGAAAAACATACAACCACAACCAAAATTATTGAAATGCATTTTTATGTTCTTTTATTTCACAAACACACACAGCACAGTGTGATTTCATTTATGGGCAAATCACACACAGTCATTCAAAATTACAGGACAAAATTATTTTTGTTGTTTTATTATGCCAGCTTTGTTATTTCATAGTTTTAATTTGTTGTTGTTGCTGTATATATATTAATTATTCTTATTGATGTACACATAAAATATCATTTAAACCTAAAAAAAGACACATGCTGTCTTCTACAAATCAAGCTTTTTTTTACTTATTTAAGAGCAGTCTGTTACTGTGCTTGGAAAAGAACAGAGAATCATTGTTATAACAGTTAGAATACAAGCCAGGGGCAGTTGCTGTTCTGTTCTTTTACTAAGCACAGGTAAGCACATCAGACTGACTGTGGCAGTTGGCTGTTTGCTATATGAGCAGCGGATAATTCGAAACATGCTGGAGTATTCCTTTAACACACGGGCCAAATAGACAACCCGGTATACAAAGGCATGTATACATGAGGCCCTATTAATGTGGAGTAATCCTGACTTACGAAGATGTGTAAATGTACATTTTGTGTGTGTGTGTGTGTGTGTGTGTGTGAATAGCTCTGTACATAGTGCTGTAACTGTAGGAAAGATCAGCCATTCTACTGCAGGAGCCTTAAGGCAGGACGAGTCTGTTAACTAATGCACTTAGGCACTCAGACGGGCCATAGCAAAGGCTAAAGGCAATAATGTGTAATGGGTCCTCTTCTCTCTGCTGATGGACACACTCTACAGTCACTCTTTTCAGGCTCAAGTGGATGTATACGCCGCTCGTCTCTCTGCAGCCTGTTGTTTCCATGAGAGATAATATTTTTTTGCCTCTCTGAGGTGGAAATCTGAAAATCTTCTGGAGTATTTACTCAGAGCAACTTGTCTGCCATTTTCTATACAGCAATAGTAATATTGCTCGTCATACCAATTGACCTACCCATGCTATGCCCACAAATACTTCCTTTCCTTGCAGCGGTCAACAAGCTTTACTGAATGTTCAGCCTAAAGAGAAATTGTAGAGTCCAACTTAAATAACACTGGTTTACAGAAAGTCTGTCAAAATGTGTACATTTAAAGCGGGTCATTGATTTCAAATAATATATATATTTTTTACAGTACTGTGCAGAAGTCAGGGAACACCTTTCATTTATTTCATTTAGAACATCTGAGAGATTAGCTAGATAATCCACTTGCATAAGGAAGACAAAGGAAAATAAATAAATAAAAGATACAGAGGAAATGAGAATCCTAATCATCCTAAAGACCACCAAACCTGTTACCATCACATTAACAGTATTTAAAGCTTTCATCCGTAAGAGAGAGGAGAAAATCAAGCTCCCATCTTGCTTCAGATCTAAAAGCATGCACAGGTCTTTCTGAACACCATGATCCCGTGATCACTCAATGCAATGTTATAGCAATATGTAAATGCATCGGTCTCTCCAAGACATTCCATAACCAAAACTCCCAGTACAACCGAAACCAACCCCCACGCAGCACATCAGACGTGTAGAAGTGTGATCCATGTCTGAGAGGAAGATGATCATGGAGGACGCTCATGGTTGGGAACCGAATGTAACTAAATACTAAACTGCAGACGATTTGCATATTCTGTCCCAAAAAGCAATCAAATTTCAATCCGACTAACTGGAGATGCATTCAACTACGAAGTGTAAACGCAGGGGGCTAAATTCTATATCAGCATAGAATCCAGATACTAGTTACATATGGTGTAAAACTTTGGGATCTATGGGTCTGAAATGATGTATAACTTTCAGGAAGCTGTTACTGTGAAATAAAAATAAACAGAAAAGAACATTTGCAACTGGACTGACCAGTCCAGACACACCATGACATCACCAAATCTGTAACAGTGTGGACACACTGATTACTGAAAAAAAGATGTAGTTGTCGAGGCTTCCGTGTTTAATGTACTTTCTGCTTTTTTTCCTGACACTGAAAAATGAATAACATGGAAATGAAATAATTAAAGGCATGGTTCAAAATACCCCCTGGCATTCGGGGGTATCTGGCAGTTAGCTGGCTACTCCATCGTTAGGTGGCTGCTAACTCACTTACTGTAGCGGTGCTGATGCTAGCTTCAGTGGCAACTAAATGTTTAACAATTGCTGTGTTGGTAACGTGGTTCTCCACACATTAAGATCATACACATTTCCTTTTTTGTCTTAGGTTTAAGAAATGGGTAACGGTTCACTCTTTACACCAATCCCTCTGGAAATTGCCATGTTAAATCACATTTACAAATATGCTACATCATATTGTTAAATCATCGGACCTGTGACTCGGTAAACCATCACCTTGAGCCAGACTGGTGCTGCATCTCTAGTTGGTTTAAAATACCAAAGAAAGAAGCTTGTTGATTGTGGGTAAAGTGGCTAAACAGTGACCTTTACCTGAATTTGTATTATAGCATCTGTTTTTCTGTACAGCGTAACAAAATCTTTGGCGAACCCCCAAAACATCAGTTCAGGAGGTCCAAGAAATTATTAAAGGGTAGATATTTTGCACCTTGCTTGGAGGTGGTGTTTGACTTCTGCACAGTACTGTATGCATGTGAAAGGTCACACTATCAGGTCTGATCAGATTTTGTTTTTGTCATGTACTTTCCAACCTACCTAGATTCACTTTGCTGGTCTGTTGTCCACCTCAGAAACACAGGATTTTAAACTTCCATTCAAAACAAAAGGGAGATCCCTAAAGCTTGTTCAGCCATGCATCAGTCACTATGAAAGGACAGGTGTGTGGGTCGGGCACGGGTAGGTCAATTCTGATAACAATGCAATGCTGCTGGAAGGATGTAATGTGTGTAATGGGTCATTGTGGCCCTTCAGATTAACAGTAATCTGTGGAGGTAGAATGCTGGAAAGCAGTTCCCATTTGAAACACCCTGCCAGTAATAATCTCAGCACAATGCCACTATATGGCTGTTAGTGCTCTGTTATTGTGTACTTTACTTACTCTCCCTCTAATCCCTTAATGGTCTGTTAAGGCAGTATTTGTGTGGCATTACTGTATCATATGACTGTACTAATAATACACAGAATGGGACTAAGTGCTTATTATATTTACCATTGCTTCTTTAGTGGGAGCATTCTAATCAAAGTGGGTTTTTATGTAAATGATATTTAACCGTGTGTTTGATCGGCTCAAAGCCATAGCTCTTTTTTGTGTGTATCGCTTACCGACTGGACGTTGTCCATCAGTAGACCAGTAGATTGTCTTCAAAAGCTGATGCTCAGAAATGTCCCTTTCTTTGGCGCGAGTGCGTCTTTGTCGTTGTACAGAGTGTACAGGCTGCGTTTCTTGCTTTATTCAGCCATTTATTAATAAGGCTGCGTGTACGTGTGTGCGTTCTACTTTCTACTATACTTAGTGATTGTATCGGACTAGCTCGACTTCCTTTGCCCACTCTGAAAGCCATTCTCTCTGGTATGTGTGAGAGAAGCAGTGCAGTTGAGATCACTGTAATCTGGCACTATTGCGAGTTCTAAGAGCCAGGCTGAAGGATTATAGCAGTGCTGAAGCCTGCCAGGGATGATTACACACACACTCTCTACTTAATATGGACATTAAGAGAGCTGTGAGAAAAGCGGGTGTATGTGTGTGTATCATAGGAACTGTCATGACAAGCTATGGCTCACGTCTTTTCAGGGGTGCATAAATTTATTATAACAAAGTACCGTAGGGGTCACTCCACACCAACTCACTCGTCATGGATTTCCACAAAATCAAGCAAGAAATTAGAGTTCAACTTGTGCAGCCGTGCTGAAGTTCAAATCTGTTTCTTTTACCTAGGACAGGCTCCAAATTGTGTTTTACATACTGACCTTTATAGAATAACTGAATTAAGATTTTCAGATTTTATGCGTGTTGTTGATATGAGAATATGGCATAGATATTTCCTTTGCACATACAGGAAATATCTATGCTATGTTATGATTTATTAGAGACATACATACGTTTTCCGTTGTATGTCAGCTGCTAATTGTTATAAATGGATATACAGGATTTTGGAATGAAACTCATCAAATACAGAATCTAGATTCATATTTTAGTAAATTCAACAGGTTAATTTGCTGAATGTACTTAGTGTGTAATGTGCAATTTTTTGTCTTTTTAATCTGATGAACATTTAAAGATACAGGTGTGCTCTGATTCCTTCATGACTATTTGACTATAAACATTTAGTAAAACTATGTATATAGAACACACCGGATTTCCAAATTAATCTTCATAATCAGAAGGTCCGTTTTTAAGTGGTAATACATTCTTGTTTTTTTGTTATCCTGTTTTGTGTCCTGTCCTGCCAATAAAATGTCATTTTTAGTAGTGACACTATACCTTAAATTTTGCACATGGAAATGAATAATTCATTAGTTTGATAGAAATGTAGAAATTGTACATAAAACCTGAATTTTACAGTTACAGTGTGACATACAAAGGAACATCTGCCAGTAATTTAACCTGTTGTAAGAATTTATTAAAATGAACCCAGTCAATTTTAAATGAAAGGATTAGTCTTGTATGAGTACCCAGTAAATTTCAGTTCAGTCATTCTGTGAGCAGCTAGATTCAATATAAGATGCAGTTTATAGCCAGATACGGCAAACTTAACAACTAATATTAACAACACTTGGAGCACAGTGGAAGCTTTGCACGGATTCATGAGTTAAATTGAAGTTTTTGCTTGAATACTTTTCATTGAAACCCATGATCAAAGTCCAAGAAGCCAGAGGGTCTAATCTTTTCTCTCATATCCTTAATATCTCTGTAGTTTCTCCTACCTAGAAGACTTTTGCTGAAGTCTTCTGCTCCTCAGATATTTCTCCTGAACAAAAGACCTCTGTAAACACCCATCTTTATCTGCCAGCTTTACCCTCTCCTGTACGTCTCCTAAAGAACTGTAGGATAATCGCCCTTAAGACTCCATAGTCATTACAGAGCGTCATTAAAGCAATAAAGTTGTCCTCTTGGTGAGTCGGCATGGAATGATTGTGATTATATTACAGATACTGCTGTGTAACCTCACATCTCCAAAGAGTGAACTTCATGGGGGAAAGAAAGGTCATTCTTAACTCTGAGTGGAAGTTAACAAACTTGTTTTTTAAATTGGTCTGCATTCATTTGACCAAAATTCTGCTTTTGCTGGTTTAATGCCATCATTGATCCAAAACACCCACTGAAACTGATCTGGAACAGGTTAGTCTGCATTTACTGAACAGACAGGTTGTTCAGAGTCTCACTTGCGTATTACAGTCTTCTATCGGGATACTGATTTGCAAATGGTATACTGTACGGGCCTGCTGTTAAGCCGATGTGCTGTATGGCTTTTGGCTGCTCATCTTCTGCTTCCCTACGTTCAGCTCAGTGTTTTGTCCTCCATGTCTCCAGTGGTCAGACAGGTTCCCAACACTAACACTGCTGATCTCCCCTCGGCAGGGATTACTAAAGCACAGTTACCTCTGACCAGCCTTGCCACAGTACTTACCTGTTGCCATTACTGTTCTCTAGCAGTGTGTCACAAAATGGCACAGTTGCACAAGCTTGAGTGTTTTACAGTGTTCTGTCCCCCAGCACAATTATTCCAGACGAGGCTAAAGCAGGTTTAGCGTGTTGATTCGTGGGTGATGGTGGTTCTGCTGTGCCTCTTCTCTTTGTTGCTATGATAGTAATATGTTTTGTTGATTGTTAATATCATCGTCCCCTCCTAATTTTTAAACTGAGTCGGAGACAACGAATATAGCTAATTCGGTAGGTGCAGATTACTCAGAAGAGTGAATTAAGAACAGGATGACCATCTTGACCTCTGAATGCCGTTATAAGGTGTGTAAATGCTGGCTTGTATCACGTTGCTTTGCAATACTGGAGTGTTTCTATATGACTTAGAAAATATGTGTTCACCTGTCTGAAGGTGCAGGAGGAATCGGCGCTTTTTTTGCTCTGTAGACATTTTTGCAACTTGTTTTTAATTTGAAAGTTTGTACATTTTTTTCTGACCTGGAATTCAGATTTTGCAATATTTTATATCCAAACTATATTGATATTGCTTTCTGTGAATAAGCTATTTTTAGGTACAGTGGGATTTAAGCATGCTTTTACCTTTGTGTATTATAGCAAAAAATCACTTTCCCCCTCTTTAGTAGGTCTTGTTTTAGAGCTCCAGGCTTATTTTGAGTTTTAAACTGTAGTAAAGAAAAAAGTTATTGTATTTATTTGTCTATTTATGTACATTTTTTCCCTTATTGGATACAATTTCTGTCTTATTCTTCTGAGAAAAAAAAAATAGTTTGGAGTTTTCATTTTGAGCAGAAAGAAATGGTTTTACATTCCGCAATAAAGAAAAAGAGCTGTGCTGCCCATCGTGTCTCCTTTCTGTTCCCAAGCACAGTCAGTAACTGTTGCCTTGCTGTTGTTTGCTTTGAATATTGATACATTATTATGCAGTAGAAAACCCTAATGAACCTCTTAATGTGGTTTTAGTCAGCCACAGCTCTGTCAAAAGCAAGAAATCAAAACCCTGTAACTTCACCCCAAAACAAACACAACAGTTCAGTTCTAATGATGCATAATACAACAGTTCCTGTAACAGTACATACCATCCCCAGTGTGATACATTGCTTTTAATTTCTGAAGATAAAAATGATAAAATATTCAGGCTCAGCTCTTCTCACACTCGCAACTGCATATAAGCTTTATGCTAGATTTGAGCAAGAATACATATCTTATTAGATATAATAGCTTTCATAATCTCTGCTGTCCCCTAGTGCCTACTGTAGGCATTTAAGGTCACTCACAATGCACGTCAATAACACAGCCTTCTACATTCCAAGGTACATGTCCATTTCAGTCTTTCATGGTCATTGGCTGGAGAGCAAGGTGGAGGAGAAATTAAACAGGTTGAGAGTGCTGCAATGTTGTGAGCAAGGCTGAGTGCTGTCCTTAAAGTGGCTTTAAAGTCTGTAATTCAGCATGTCTGCAAATGACGTTCCAGACTGTTCCGTAAAGGGTCACCTGTCAGCTCAGAGTCCCACTCCATCAGTGTTCTCACACGCACACAACTTGTCCCCATTCAGCATGAACGCTCAATGCCGACGTGTCACACAGCTTGTCCCTTCACTCACATAAGCTGCACAAGGTTCCAGCTTCTCCTGGCATGTCTGGCACAAGCTCATTTCTTAAAGGGCAACTGTACTGACTTTTAAGAACTGCATAATTAAATGGTTAAAACGTAAACACTGGTCATTCAGAGGGGTCGGATGTGAAACACTCTAGAGGTACTTGTTCCACTGTAAAGAAGAACACCAATCCACTCTGAATGACAGTGTACACCTCAACTAGTGAATTAGGCAGAAGCTTCCATTTAAATTTGTGCATCATTTCCACACAAAACGCATCAGCACAGCTGTATCTTTCATTTTACACTCCACATTATCTGGGCTGATGTAATGCATGTCATTTGTGTGGTGCAATGATGATGGACGCCTTTGAATCAGGTGAATTCGATGCTTCAATCCCTTTTTTTTTCAGTTGCATTGGTCCGAGTGGCAGCACATTTCCAGCGAATGACTTGCACTGTGCAACAAATGAACTGACCAAGCATTTAAACTTACAAGGTTCAACAAATAATGTGTTTGTGATAGCTCTGCACACCGAAAGAAAACGTGCATAGGAGTTCACAGCCTTTCTCTTTGACTACATGTACAGTAAAATCAGGTGGAACACAGAGCAGTCACTATATGTTTAGTTTTACGGAGGAAGTGTTAGGCTTACAGGAGAAACAGATTAATGAACATTTAATGAATGAAGTGGTCGTTCTCCACTTGCATACTTGGGAGAGGGACTGGACTCTCTGCTGCCTCCTGCAGTGCAGTCGACTGACTATTTAACCATTCAGCTATTCAGCTGCAGGCAGTCTATTCACCAGAATCATGACTTGAGGTCTCTGTGTGGTAATCAGGTGAAAGACGTCATGTGACCATTCGTGCTGAACCAAGCGGCGGAAAATGTTTCATGAATTCTTTTTTCTCTTCTTTTTACAGAAGTTCATTGCGCCGACCTCTCACATTGTCTCTAGTAAGGCAGGTGGAGTCTGCAGCACTGTGGATTGCCATGGTTACAGGCTGTCGCCAAGCATCTGCTGAAAGGCAGCGATCAGGCCTTTGAAGTCTATCCTTTTGTCAGGTGTGCTCTCCCAGCACTTCTTCATTAAAGTGTACACCTGAAAGAACAGAGAGAGTGGTCACACGCTGCTCAAGGAGACAGCACCCTCGTCAGTGAACTAGCATCCCTGCCTTGAGGCAGTTTACAATCAGCTGAGGGGTTTGCATTTCAACACTGTGTCATGTTAGTTCTGTGTGGTGAATGTTTTACCCTCTCTGGGCAGTTCTCTGGCTTGGGCAACCTTTTTCCCTCCTCCAAAACTCTGACCAATCGGGTGACGGTCATCTGGCCGTGGGTCGGACCAATCATCTTAAGGAACACCTGGTGGGGGTGCAGCAAAGGTTCAAGTGTCTGCTAACCGTCATACATTCAATACAGAACTACACTGAAAAAAGATCTTACTTGATTTAAAGGCGTTCATTTCTACATGAATGAAATACATACGGCTGAGAGATCAGAGATATTCATTAATATCTTTCATTTCCAGTCAAAATGGTCATTGAGTTCAAAATATACACACAACTATACAAACTATAACACTCTATGCCACTTTTCAGTATTCAGTGTATCTGCCGTTTACCTTTATATTACAGCTTTTCTGCAGAGATGCTTTCAGTTTTTCAGAGAAATCTGTAAGAATATTTTTATATCTCCTAAGTTCAGTCTTACAAGGTGGCTGCATTTTCTGCTTCTCACAATCTCAAAAACGTTTAGTGAAGTCTGGAGTCTATTGTTCTGACAGCATCAGCAGCTTCTTTGTTTAGTTTTTTTCCCTCTTTACTATTTTTTTTGTCTATTTCCTTTTCTAAATAACATCTTGACAGCTACACATCCTTTCATACTCTGTGCAGTGTAAGTTGTTTTCTCACAGTGGAAGGATAGAAAGAAACACCTGATCTGAAACCAGAGTGGAGCTTGATTTTCTCCTCTCTTTCAAAGAGAAGTACTGCTTGTCTGACAGGGACAGTTTAGCATTTTCTCTCTGTTTTAATAATATTCTGAACTTTTGGAAAGCCCTGTTTTTTTACTGATGCTCCTGAAAAATGAACTACTTGTTTTAAAAGGCATTTTTGACTGGAGTCATGAATGTTTGAGGTGCTCTACTCGGTATTCATTTGAGAAATCCCATAATATCCTCTATAGTGCCCCCAGT
Source organism: Semaprochilodus insignis (assembly GCA_034552555.1). Taxonomy (NCBI): domain Eukaryota; kingdom Metazoa; phylum Chordata; class Actinopteri; order Characiformes; family Prochilodontidae; genus Semaprochilodus; species Semaprochilodus insignis. The sequence goes on along the minus strand of CM067476.1, from coordinate 21,249,903 downwards.
CCGGGCACAGAGGGTAGAGTGGGACTACTGTATACTGATCTGGCACCAGTGCCCACACAGCCTTTGGGCAAGGCATCTGCCACCATGGGCACAGACTGGCACCATCTGCCAAAGAGAGAGACTGAGCCTCTATCACAGCCTGTCTGAACAAAGAGCTCTTTCATTAGTGGACTAGAGTACAGCACTGTTCTACTCAATGAAAGGCCAAGTTCAATCAAATCTCTACATAACTCTCACACCTAGGATTCAAATAACAGAAACCTGATGCACATCATTTACTGGGCACATTCCAATACAGGTCAACACGTGTTTAGTCTGCTGGTGTCACAGGAAAGGCAATGTACCAGGGCTATTGTCTTGAAGGACTCACATGACTCATTTAAGAGCAGTTTGAGTAAAACGAAAAGTGAGCAGAATGCTGGCAGTGATGATCCCCTCAAAATATACTACCAGCACATACTGGGGTAAGTGGGGTTTCACAGGCTGCTTACCGACATGGGGCTGCATGAAGCATCACAGAAGGTCAGGAGCTCATACATTGTGACTCCAAATGACCAGACATCTGACGCCCTGTAGAACTTACAGTGGACCAAGCATTCTGGAGCATACCTAAACCATGGAAAGAGAGAATGGTACAACAGATTAGTGAAATACACAAACAAATAGCTCAAACAACATTAATTATATTTATTAATGAAAACATGCAATAAACACAATGCACTTCTCTGAAGGTGTCAAAATAACTGTAATTAAAAAGTTCGATCTATAGTTTATTTACTATACTATTGCTGTCTATGTTCCATTACTGCATAAGACCCTCCAGTCACAAATGTACTTCAATGTACACCGATCAGGCATAACATCATGACCACCTCAATGTATCTACACTCTATATCCATTTTATCAGCTCCACTTACAACATAGGTGCACCTTGTAGTAGTACAATTACAGAGTGGATCAGACACAGCAGTGCTGATCGAGTGTTTAAACACCCAAGTGTTTCTGCTGAACTGAAAATAGTCCACCAACCAAAACTATCCAGCCAACTACATCCTGTGGGCAGCACCCTGTGACCACTGAGGAAGGACTGGACAAACTGTGCAGCAGCAGATGAACTATCGTCTCTGACTTTGCATCTACAAGGTTGACCAACAAGGTAGGAGTGTCTGATAGAGTGGACAGTGAGTGGACACAGCTCCAGCAGCACTGCTGTGTCTGATCCACTCACACCAGCAGAACCATGTCTGTGTCACTGCAGAGAATGATCCACCTCCCACATAATACCTGCTCTGGGGTCCTGACCATTGTATGGACTACAGTCTGTAATTGTAGAACTACAAGGTGCACCTAAGGGGTAAGTGGAGCTGATTAAATGGATAGAGTCTAGATACACTGAGGTGGTTTTAATGTTATGCCTGATCAGTGTATATATTCAATATATAATTATGAACTGTTCTTAAACAATAATGTAAATAACAGAACACGAAAAGGACTGCAGTGTCAAGAATGACAACGGCAGGCACAAGTCAAAGGCTTATACAGTAGATCATCACAGCCATGACAGTATCACATCTATTGAGTCACATGCTAATTTTAACAGGTAATTTAAAATGTATCATCTCACAATATACCAAAATGAATTACTCTTGTAAAAATGGATTTATGGATGTAAGACCAACTAAAATCTGGGTTTTTTTTGTTTAAACCTAGAAATAACCAACAAAAAGAATCATATACAATTTTAATGTTAAAACAAACAAACCAAAAGTAATGTGAAGTGAAATGAAGAATTTACAGTGTTAAGGATTCTGCATGACAAATTTGTGGCCCGTTGTATAAAAATGTCTATTTTTTGAATAGATATTCGGATGAGTCTCAGGTGGATTTGATCTAGTCATCAAATGCTTTTGCACAAACTTGGAATTTTCACATTCCACCTTAAATATTGCAGTGTTTACATTCTGGTGCTGACATTCAGCTTCTTATTGCCAGCTTCTTGTTTGAATTTTTCTGTTCCACCTTCGACAGAGTCCTTATCAGAATGCTTACGCTCCAGCCAGATAAAGACTTTGCACATTTCTGCACGTCGCTATGCCTTCTCCTTAGCATCAGAGGAACTTACCAAAAAACAGGGCTGTCCAGGTCGTCCTTCACCGTGTAGTAGCCTTCGTTATCTTTAATGCTTTTAGTCAAGCCAAAGTCTCCAATCTTCACCGTGCTCTCGTTCTCCACCAAAACATTACGGGCAGCAAGGTCGCGGTGGATGTAATTCCGGGACCCCAAGTAATCCATGCCCTGCAGTGGAAAGAGCAAAACAAAGGAACAAAGAAGCTGTTACATTATGTTAAATGCAATCCATACTAGTGCACTACATGGGTTATAACAGACTATTGTGGTCAAACACACCTTAAATTCCAACATATTAGAGGGCTTTATCTCTATCTATTTCTCATGTGTAAGACATATGCAGAAACTTACCTGACAAATTTGTACAGCATAGTTGAGCAAGGTCTTTAGATCTGTCTGGGCTTTGTTTCTGGGAAGATATTCCTTCAGACTGCCTGCAGGCAAATACTCCATGATGAGTTTGATGGACCTGCCACCTGAAATAAAGATAAAGAGAAAATGTATGAAGTTGATGTCAAATGTTCATTTGTTAGGCTAATTTTAACTGAAGGTTACTCCTGGGGCGAGGGGGGTGATGGGTGGGGGGCACTTTTACATATTTGATATGAAATTGCAAGATTCCAGCCAAGGGGTATTATAGCCTATAGTGAGCTCAATAGAGTTTGTGCTCTTGCAAAAGAGTAATAAATATGTTCAATAATTAAAAAAAAAAAATGTACAAACAGTATATCATCACCACACAAACAAATATCTCCATTTTATTTGATTTTCATTTTTCTGCACCATTTGAACACAGCAGCTCCACTCAACATCATACAAAGGTTTCATGATGAATGTAACAACAGAAATGCTCCAAAACTGCTTTTTAAGAAAATCGGTTTACATTAACTTCTAATAAGAAGCGAGCTTTTATTGTAGGTTGCCGTTTTTGCCTTCTTCTATAAAGCTGAAGTTCTTGAGATATTTGTTTCTCTTTGGACAGCGATGATATTTGCATAATGTATAAAATGAAAATTAAATTGACATGAAACAAAACAGGAACTACATTTTTAAACAACCTCCTGTATTCCAGTGTCTAGTACATTGGAATCATGTCATCATCATTTGTGTTCAAGTTTTTCTACATGTCTACACCAGATCCATAATTGGGCAGGAGGTGTATGTTCATGTGGTCTGTATTTATTACCTTCCTCCTGGCAGATGCCCTTGTACTTGACAATATTCTCATGGTAGAGCTCTCTCAGGATGTCGATTTCACACCACAGGTTACTGCTCTGCTCCTCTCTGCTCTCTGGTTTCAGGGACTTTACCGCCACCAGCTCTCCTGTCCGGTCCCCACGCGGGTCATACCGGCATAGCTCCACCTTTCCGAAATGTCCCTGTCACATACACACACATACAATAACTTCTTCTATCTTTTTTATCTGGCAATAACAATAGTATTAATGATAAATGGCACATATTGTGGCACATATTATTGTGATAGACTTAAAGGATTTTAAAATATGGATGAAATTACATCATATCATGTCAAATATTGTTACATTACAAACCTATCTATCTATCTATCTATCTATACAGAATCCTCTGTATATAAAACTCCTGCATCACAGATCATAAAGATGAAAAAATTACCTCTCCCAGGTCTCTAATCTTCTTGAGGAATCTCTTTTCAAACACTGTGGGGTCCACCTCTAGAGTGGGTACAGGCTTAATGGAGGGGTCTGCAGTGGAAACATACTGCATTAATACTCTAAATCACACATGATTCATCAATCAACTAAAATAATTTTACACAACTTGTACAACAGAAGAAGAAATAAGAAGAAATAGGTAATGTTTTCTTGAAACAGCTTCCCCACCCGCATGTCTTTTATCAAGCCACAAGGGGTCAGTGTTTTAAGCACAGCTACAGAGTAATGACGGGCTCAGTCAAGGAGACCAGGATCTCATTTGTCAATTACATGTCAGTTTCAGAACTATTCCCTATCCTGTGCCTAGGGATGAGTTGTTTTCAAACCTAAAACTAACCAGATTTAGGACCTTAAGCCACAAGATGCATATGTGGGCCCAGTGTTCAATTCCTCACCTTCATAACAATGCATTTCATTTAATTTCATTTCAGATTTCTTGGGTTTTAATAATTAAATAACAAGCCAGACGTTCAAGGAGTTAAGTTAGCAAAGAGCGTCCCGTCTCTCTTCTGTCCTGTTACTGTTGTCTTTACCCATATGATTACAGGTAGGGAGTCATTTCCCCTTAAGACATCCTGTTTAGGAGAGCAAGAATCCTGTTCAAAATTGTACCCTTTAAGGTTGCTATGTTTACATTTATGTCTGTTCCACTAATTAAAGTCCATATTTGTCATGCAAGAGAGCTGATTAGAGTACTCAGGTGGTCTGGAAAATCTTGTCTGGATTAAATTCTTTACTGGCAGGATTCCTAAGGTTAGCCGTGATGTTGGTCATATGTTTGTAACAACATTCTGCAACCCTCACCATGGCAGTCAGTCCTACCAAGCACCCCACAGGCACATTCTTGACATGCTGGCCATTATGCATCTATGCATAATGTGTCATTTATGGCTTCAAATTCAAGAGATAAACATCTGATCTTATTTTTCATAATTTATCTAGAACTACTGTGTGAATACCTATATCTTACAGGAGCTGAAGAACCTCACAATTTAATGATTTGCCCCGATCCCAACACATGTTTGGTGTCTAAAGTTCGCTTCTTGCAATTTCTTTTTTTACTTGAGAAAATGTAGCTAACAAGAAACTCCAAACTGTTTCAAATGGTTTCAAAAACACAACAAAAGTACGCTGCACAGTTAAAACAGTAGCAGCAGCCAAACTGAGGCCTTGTCTGTGGCTACGTTTGTTCTGTTTGTTTGATCTATTTTGTGCTTTGAAATGGCAAATAGAAAAAAATGCCAAAATGGCTGTCTTAATGACACTGTATTGTTACATATTATATTAAATACTTACAAATAAAATTAACCTACTTCATACGATAGCCCTGTGTCAAATCAATATACTGTGCCTCTAACAACAGTGTGATGAAGACAGGAAGTGGTACAAATCATGGAATTAATTGTTTTCATACATATCTGGAGACAAAAGCAGTTTCAATAAAAAGAACTACAGTTTATGAATGAACAGGTCAAAATGCTAATGCTGAATTTACTTGAATGTAAGTCTTTAATGTTGTTTAGTGTTCTGGGCTATCAGTCCATGTTCACTGTAACATAATCATTGTAATGGGTGATTCAGCCAAAAAAGACTCTGTTTAAACAATAATTTGTAACATTAATTAGGCTACAACTACCATATGCCGTAAGTATGAAAGGCCGGCATATGTGAGCTGTAGAACTCACACTGTTGCATTGCATAAACACATATCATGTGTAAATCATGCATGGTAAAGCCTAAATGTAAAGGTGCTGCTAAAATAATTTTCATAGATAAACTGGCAAAAGTCTACACTGCATTTAACACATAACAAAGCACCAGACTGTTAGTTACATTTTTCTGTAATTTCATTTCTGCATCTTTTTACTTTTTTTTCTGCACTAGAGTCTGAACCACATATAACGCTAATGTAATTAATTTTACATATCAGACCTTAATATTTTAACATTAACCTTGACAGAAGCAACTACACTCCTCAGCCCGTAACTCTTAGTTCACGGCACTAGATGTCAGCATTTGAAGCACTGCTATAGACTACAGTGGGGCAGGGAGGAGACTGATATCCTCAGTCGTTTAATGGAATTTTCAAAACATTCCCCTTCCTAGGGCCTAAGGGCTTTTCAAAACTAAAACTTTCAGAATTCAACATCTTAATCCTATAGAGCTTTACTCTCATAACTACCTTTTACTTACTATCACAATTATTACTGAATAACAATTTTAAGTACTATCCTGCTGGACGAGATTAACTTTCCATGAGGAGATGGGGTATTGCAAGTTCATCACAGAACTCCTGTAAAAAACATGGCGGTGGTGAGCAGGAACATTTCATTTAAACTTTTTAAACACTAAACATTAAAACTTTATTTACCCTAATCATATGTCCTGTTATTGTCAGCATTCACAGTGTCATTTATTTAGCTTGCTCTTAAGAAAAATCTCTTCTTAAAACTCACTTATGCAGTTTTCATGAAGCTTTTGATATTCACCAGTGTTTTCTTATTCAGGATTTATTCTTAGGTAAGAACAAAATATACTTCTCATTTTGTATGTCTTTGCTTAACGTGTTTTGCACTGTACCATTTCCTTAGATTTTCCTTACTCTGTTTTTCCACCATGTCGATGTCACGGACAATGGCTCTGAAGAATGGTCTCTGATGAGGGTCGTAAGTCATGCAGTGGGTCATGAGCTTGGCTAGCTCCTGACAGTCCGGTGTGGCCAACTGACACTGAGCTGCGTAAAACCTCTCCTTCTGCTCAGACAAAGAGCAAGTTAGAGAGAGCGATTAAAAGAGGAACAGTGGAAAAGTGATATTCCTATTCCCCAAGTTGTTCGGTGTGAGACAGGGTGAATAGCATATGTGTTTACACGCTAACAGCTGTTTCCCCCAGAGCTGTAACTTTAAACTCATAGTTGTACACAATCTCACTGCATCACAGTAACTACTCGGTAACATAACATTTGTTTGCACAGCTGTACAGATGTTAATATCATTCTGTAACATTCTGAAAGTAGCAGTTTTTATAATACATGTCTACTCAGACTTGCACATGTATGGAACATCCATATAGATACAGCTATTCATGTCTTAACTCCTTCCCAGCTCTTTATTATTCTTATGATTTATTTATTCTATTTATTGTATTTTATTTTCCCTTAGTTATAATACTAACTAATATAATACTTAAAAATCTGTGTTTATATGGTCTGTTTATATATTACATGTCATACATCTGTGACTTACCAAAACAAATTCCCTGTATGTGTAACATACTTGGCAAATAAATATATTCTATTTCTGATGCTTACCTCTGTGAGCTTCTTGTCTTTGAGCGGGATCTCTCCATTATAGCATATCTCCCACAGAGTCGTGCCAAAGCCCCATTTATCTGCCGCTACGCTCAGGTTAGCTGTGTCCTGCACGCACTCAGGAGCGATCCATGGAATACGGTCCACACATTCTGCGTGAACACAAACGCACATATGCACGTTTTGTTAGACACAGATATTGTTATATTTGCAGGTGCACATTCAGGTCTTTGAAAGCACAATCTATCTTTACCTATAACCCGTCAGTTCATAAAACTTTCACTTCAAGAACCATGAATCATGTTTCAGCCTACAGCAGGTTCACTCAAGCAGAACAGAAATGGGGGTGAAAATCTTTAAAACCTGCACTGCTGCTATTTATTCAAAGACAGCGTTTGGGAAATATGAGAGCTTGCTCTATTCTGAAAAATACAAAGTTATGCTGTTAAATATGTAATATGATCTCCTGGCCACAGTCCAAAGCACTTTTTTACACTTTCACAATATGTCTGTCAAGCTCTCAGCACCCACATCTTACATACACACATGCACAAACACACAAAACCTGTCTTTCTTTTCAGAGCCCTGGCAAATAGCAAATAAAGAAAGTTACACAGCACAGCAGCAGTACTGGACAACGGCCAGGAGAATTCCTGCCGGTTACATTATCTAACCTGCTTTTAATCTCAACACACCTTTATCGTACATGTTACAGAGAGCATTGCACAGAAGATGGCATTATGTTTGGAGTTTGCTATTGCAAAAAATGTAGAAGTTAGTTTTTAGTATTATATTAGTCTGCATCCAGATTTTAAAGCCTAAAGAAGGCTCTGAAAGAACTAAAAAAGTATTTGCCTTCACCGTACTGTAGAAAATCATCTAGCTTAACATTCTGTTCACTGAGAAGTAAATACACTGTGAACACTAAAAACTGGGGTAAATATTTGTGGTCAACTTGCAAATAACTGCAATCAGCCAATTATGCAACAATTGTGACAGGTCTAGTTACTTCTCCTCAAACTCCTTAAAAACTGCACTCACTGTTTGCAATGGTTGATAGCTGTTAACATAAAACAGACAAACGAACAAGCCATCTAAAGCTATTGTCCTATATACCAGCAGTGATCATAGCTACAATGTATACCTTTGCACTGACGGGGCTGTTTCACATAGATATTAATGTGATTTAAAATGCTCAGGCAAAGCAGTAGATAAAAGTGTTAAATCGTTGATAACTAGGTATTTGACTTGATCAACAGTAGAAGTGCCTGAGGATTATTGCCAGACAGCTGTTTTGATAAGACACAATACAGGAGAGCCAACCAGAACAGAGCTCAAGTGCTTAGTCTTAAACACACAACAACAAAACAACTAATTTAATTCTAAGGGATAAACAAAGGGTAAAAAAAGTGTCATGACTGTTTCATGACCATACAAATGTATCTCAGGAAACAGGTTAACATACAAGAAAACGTTCTAATTGAAATCAACTTTAGTAGTTTTTTAGGTACGGGCTCTAAACATCTGCCATTACGCACAGTGTGGTGTTTGTAATGCTCCTATTAGCAGTGTAAGGCTCTTACCCTCTCTGGTGAGGACGGTGATGGGGATGCCAGGGTCACTCAGCTTGATAAAGGGACCGCCCTCGCTTTCCAAACCATCTCGAGCCAAGAGAATGTTCTTAGCACACACATACCCATGCACAAGCTTCTTATCCTCCTACAGAACACACACACACACACACACACACACACACACACACACACATATATATATATATGGCTTCAAACATCCTATTAGTGCAAAGTAACTTGTTAGCCTGCTCTTTATGTATTATTTTGTCTATATAGTTTGTCTGTATTTTTTGGCCTACATAGAATAAAGTTATGTCTATTAACAGCCCTTCAATGAACAAATATATATGTCTGCATTGTGCTGCTATATATATTGTAGAATAATAAACAGTAGTGGTAATATTGGCATTAGCTTAAAGGAGAGATTATAGTTGTGCTGTTTAAAAAACAGAAGCGAAGCACAAAAACAGAACAGAGCTGTTCCAAAAGCAAAGGGTGGTCATTTTCTTTAATAGGTACTTGCTGTCAATATATAGGTCAGTGTTTCTGTTTCTGTAATGCTCTGTCTCTCTATTTCTTTTTGTATGAACACCAGGTCAGCGCTGGTTATCTTGAAGTTTCGCACACAATACAAATTCATTCAAATGTTACCAACAGTTAAGGTCAGCCTCAGGAATCTCCTTCATCTGCCTTCCTTCCACGCCCCACTACAGTACTGCTGTAACCATGACAACACTGACTAATATACGGGTACACAATGTTTGCTTTGTGTAATACTGACCCACATGAGATAAACAGATAATTCAGTGTATGAAGTGTGTATGTATTTACCAGATAACTGAGGGCGCTTGCCAGCTGTTTGGCCACCTGGAACTTCCATGAAGTGCTGAGAGGAGTCGTCTGTCTGCGCATGAACAGATCCAGCGGACCAAACTGCACAAACTCCTCCACCATGATATCTACAAACAAATCAGTCAGAACAACATACATTAGCCTGCTCTGGGGTGTATGTATTAAATTCCTCACTCTCATGACTGCATAACTTGCATATTATAGCAGATACTGTGAAAAGAATAATGAGCAGTTTAACCCTTTACAATGAATGTCATGACAGTGAAGCACACATATTGTTTATATGTGTAAACACCATGTGTTTACAGTGTGCCACATTTCCCTGTGAAACACCAGGACAGATCTAACTAACTATCTGCAGTCAACAGTACTGTCTGTTAACTGGATCGTACACAGATCTGTTAACATTGGTCATATGCTTTTTGCTTTGTCATTATTTGGTAAAATAAAGACAAAACACACCATCAAGTGGATACAATCAAAGTAGTGATTCAGCTTTATAGACCCTCTAATATTGTTTTAGAAATGTGGCCTCAGACATAGAATTAGTGCAACTTCTGAGATACATCAAAATAGTTGACCTCAACTTGGGTGCTGAAAACCTACAAATGATTGTCAATGGCAGTGATGGGGAGGCTGAAGTCACTTCAGGAATATCAGTAGTGTTACAATAAGCCAGTAAAAGCATGTACAGAGCTGAGGTTGTTTTTTCCAACAAAAACAAGATAAAAAAGCATGGGTTTTTTTTTTGTCTTTTTAAAGAAAATTGATTAAAAAATAACTAACTAAGAGGTGATGAAAGAAATCAAAAGTGTAAAGCATGATAGCTCCATCCTCTAGTTTCTGTTGCATGAATCTATTACTGAATCACATGATATGGACACTTACAGTCTATTTTATCTCTACAGTTGAAAATAATGATATGCCCAAGTGGGCCCATCCTAGGCTTAGTCCTCTCATGGTTCAGGGGTTAATCTCAATTGAACAAAAGCATAAACAAGCTCTCCACTGCTTGCTCACATACACTTATGCACACACAGACATTTGTTTTGTCTCCTGTCTACTTGTGTTTTTCAGACAGGGCAGCTTGCACTATGTTGATTGTTAATGTTCTGCCAGAGGGCTAAAGCAATCAAGTGTGCTTCCATTGTTAGCATACAGCATACACTTACAAAAACAGCTTGCTTGTCAGCAACTAAAATAAATCAGCACCTTTACCATCCAGTATCAGTCTATGATTATAAAAGTTGACAAGATCGAAACATTTTTATGCCTCTCCCCCTGCCCACATGCACAATTTCAGCTAAAAATGTGGATGTCACTTACTCTCCTGGTGTCGCACACATACTCCATACAGCAGGGCAATGTGTTTGTGTGAGACCTGGCGCATCATACTGGCTGTCTCAAAAAAGGCCTAGGCAAAAAGAACAATTAAATTAAGGTCTTGTTCCTCATTATGCACTATAACATCCACTATAATAGGGTACATAAACCATTTTTTTAAAAATATTTATACAAAATAACACATTAGCATAAGAGTGAACATCAACAAAGTTAATGTATTAAAATTGGTCTACATTAAAAAGAAGAAAGGGTCCATGCTGAAAGACCAGGGCTTGCTAGTTAGCCAATATATCTACTTCAATGGGAACAGAGAAATTGAAGCATTGAGAGAGACAGAAAGAGAGATGGTCTCACCAGAGATATGTCCCTGTGTCCAGATCCCAACACCTTCAGCACCACCTTCACCTCCTGAGAAGTGCCGTAACCCCCAAAATCATCATCATCCTCGTTTTTCATCTTCAGCACACCTGCATAGATGTTGGTCCTGGTGCCCAGACCTAAGTGCTCCCCCTGAACAGCAACAAAGGAAAAACAGGACTATGGTCAAAACCACCTTTGATGAGTCCACAAATATGACTAGTCGATGACTGAGTCATGACCAGGGATCAAATCAATAATGCAATTTATTTTTTCTTATGTTTAGTCAGTTTTCATCATATAAACTAAAACTTTGGGTTATAATTTACAACCAGCAAGTTAAAGATTAGGTTTTAATGCATTTTACTGTTATTTATTATGTTCAGTGTGATGGAGTTTGGTGTTCATGTTTATCAATCCAGACGATTTATAATTACATTCATAATAACAAAAAAATAGCTGCTCCCAGAAGGAATTAACTGATAGGAATGAAGCTTGGTGGGTTGGTTTGACATCGAGAGACATGAGAATGATTCAAGTTTCACGTTTCAAGCATGTAATAAAAGCAAGGACGGGCCTTATTGCTGTACCTGACTGACTATATAAGATTGCCCTGCTGCGCATGCTTTCCATTCTGACTCTGTGCTGTTGTGTTGGTAGCATTCTCTACAAGTGAAGTATGCTTCAGAGAAGAGTTTCAAAGCAAATCGAGCAGTTGTAAGAGTTACAGAGGGCTCGCATTGTAGGGCTCCAGGAAGCGGAATGGTCTTATCAACGTATTTCTCAAGAACATGTATATGTCACCACACCGTGTGGCAGTGCTGATACTACCATAGCACGCTGTTGGTGGCAGTGGATAAAAAAAAGCACGACTTGCACAAAGTGACCCAACAGCCACAATTGCGGACATTCAGCCAGCAGTGATGCCCTCCATGAGTCACCCTGTTAGAGTCAGCACCACTGTGAGATGGCTGCACAGGACTAGATCTTTACGATGACTGCTCTCAACACCACATCAACTTCATCAAAGACTGCAGTGGTGTCACAAGCACACAAAACCTGTGGGATTGTTCTTAAGTGTTTTAAAAAAAAAAAAACAATGTCCAAGTCATTCTGCCATCAGCTGAGCGTTCACAGTGTTAATGTGGCTTAAATGTTTGCAGCATCACTCCCATTCAAAACAAGTATATTTTAATATACTCAGGTTACTCGGTGGTTTAAGGCAGTCAGCTGCCACAAATACTAATAATCAATTTAAAGGTTCAATTATTGCAACATCATATTGAGTGGTAGGAACAAATATTTTAAGCTGCATCCACACAAAACATTTGTCACCATAATTTAAGCAATTTACGTATCATCTAAATAAAAACTATGTGGAAAGTAAATACTGTTCAATGTATGCGATATTATATGGAGGTCTCTTACTCAGATAATGAAAAAACATTTTTCTGTCTCAATGGCTTCATTAAGAAATTAAATATACTTTTAATGTACTTAAATCAATTTAATTTACCTTTTCTGTATCACATTTATTTCAAAATATCATCTGATTCTTTTGTGACAAACTGAGCTGTTTTAAGTAATGATGACGACCATGTGACATCAAATGAAATGAAATGATTATGTTCGTCACTGTGCTGCTGAACGTTCAATGCCATCCAATCAGACTTAGAAACATGTTTCTTAAACTACTGAAAACCCCAGGTTTTCTATCTAACATTACTAACCAAATTAACCTCTGATTAGCAAGCAATATTAAACCACAAACACTGTTAGCTGGCTAACTAAGTGCAAATGTGTGCACTAAAGCGCATTTTGCCACAGTCAGTTGGCAAACAGTAGCCTAAACATTACAGCTATGCATAGCTGTAAAACACATTTTACACGGGGTAGGACCACTGCACGAACAAATGAGTCATGACATCTGTATCCTGGCTATGCAAAAATCTAGAACTGAACCCTTTGGTTGAGGACCTTTTGTTTTTCCTGTTATCCTGCAAAGTCTCCATGTCTGTAACTGAGCTTTAAACCCTTTGACAATATTGTGTGTTTGTCTTCTCTGGTTTTGACCCCTGCTTTTGTTTCCTACTTTTTCCTGTGATAGATTTGTCTCTGATGTTGTCTACCTGTGTTTTGACCCCTGCCTGTCTGAACTCTGATTAGTGGACTGCCCTCAATAAAGCCACTCTGTGCATGCAACCTGCCTTAGCTTTTGTTACTTTAGATTTAACAGAACAAAAAATAGCAAATTATCTAGGCTACTTGCTCAGGTACGATGAAATACAAACATATTTAGCATATTGTAATATCATGAAGCAACAAGAAGTAACCTCTAAGTACTTTCATGGTATAAGCACACCGATCCAAGGGAGGACAGGCCACTTAAACGTGCAGTAGCAAAAAACACCCAGTTTGAGTTTTGCGAGACCGTGTTATTGTTTGGAAGTTATTTCTCTGTGTTGTTTACCATATCCAGTTAATCTTAATTTACGATGTTCAAAACCGAACACAGGCCAATTACAACAGAATTTGGCTACAGAACAGAATGCTAAGAAATCAATCAAACCAATGCATTTTGAACAGTAGACGTTTATGAATGTACAATCAAAATGTCTACACCAATTTTGCATTTTGTTGTGTTTTATTCCTTTTGTTATCATTCTTATAGTACGGCAGAGGGTGGTGTAGGATTTTACCTGGACAATCTCCTCTTTAAGGATGCGGTGGAAACTTAGCTGACTGACTTGAGGTTGTCTCTGTGGGGCAGGCTCTCTGTCTGTGGTCATCACTAACAGGTTTGAAATCTCTGAAAGACACAGAAGGATGGCCAATGATTAGAAGAGAAGCACTGACCTAAGAAAGCACCTGACACAGATGTCTCTGAATTGACCTTTTGTCTCTGCTTAGGAAAGAACGTAATCAGAACAGTCTGGATCAAATTAAGATTGTACATGTGAAATGTACATGCGCACATTAAGAAATTAAAGAATTATTGAATAAATACATTTAAATGTATACTAGATTATGTTATAGTCACATAGTATAAAATAAAAAAATGCATGTAAACAAGACAAGCGAGTGTATTTATATAATGTGTCTGCTTGTGGTTAACTTGCTGCATATGTGGGTGTCTCAGTTCTACACTGCTGCCACATGTGTGTGATCTTCAGATGCTGTCTGAGGAAGGAGGAAATCGCACAGCGTCACACAGAAAACTGATAAAAACATACTGTAAAGTTGTTCTAAAAGAGAAAGACAGCTTTCTCTGATAGATATGTCTTGCTTCTAAGTGTCTTGCAACATCATCTAGATTTTATCTTGATTTACTTTACAGCTTGTTAAAAACACGTCCTACACACCCATGTGAAGGTAAGACTAAGTGTTTCACAACATGACATGCTGAGATCTTGAAGTGAACAAAATCTGAGATCTTGAAGTGAAGAGCAACGGAAAACCACATTTACTACACTTCCTGCTTGACACCAATGCCTCAGCATGTACTCATACAGCATGTGGATGTAAACAAAACAGTGTGGCTGCCATTTATGCAGGGGCACACATTTCATTTGTTTTACAGGCTTCTTAAATTGTCCCCTAAATTCTTATTTGTCTAATTTCATTTTTAGCTTACAATCAAAAGTTGTCCCTGTATTGTCTCCATTATACAGTTCTGTGAAAAAGACCCATTCATTCATTTTAAGTCAAGTCAAAACACCCGTCAGGTACAAGCCATTCATTATTCAGAAACAGAAAATATGTCTATCAAAAGTTACCCAACAAGGAACTACCCTAACACATCTTAGTTGCCTTGTAAATTGTGAAAGAAAACTAAAACTGGACATGTGAAATGGAATTTGAGATCTTTGGAAATAATAGAAGGCAGTATGTGTGTCCCTTAAGCAACTAAAGACTCGTCAAACCAAGTATACGTTCATCAGTCAAGCACAATGGAGGATCGGTGCAGGTCCAACTTGTTGCTTGCTTATATAACCTCTTTTTTATGTTACAAAACGCATCTCTTCACTGTTATTCTCCTGCCAGAGCACATAATAAACAGGTGGCTGTCAGCAGCTATACTTCAACCATAGAGAAAAGGTTCAAAAAGCCATCTAAAACTGAGGCAGACAACAGGTGAGACAATCAGAATTTTTACAGGCGGAAAAATACACTAGTGCTCAAATAAATTAAACCTTTCTATATGAATAAAAAAAGTTTAGTGAATATGTTTGTAAAATACTTAAATAATCTGTGTATTTGAATAAAGTTGAATTGAATTGAATTGAAACAGCATGGTGTAACTGCTGTAAGAACATAATGATAATAATAACCACAAAAAACTTCAAAATGTGTAGGTCAGTTCTGCTTTTGCAAACTCTCACTACACTGACTGATAAGCTTTACTGTCTTTATTCGCCATAAAAAGGTGAAGTCTCACGTCCTGCAGTTTCTCAGGGATATGCATATGTCTGCATGCACCTATGTTATGTACATAAAGTACACCTGAAATCATAATAAACATTCTCTACATAAGAAGCCAAAATGCAAAAGGCTTAACATTTTTAAATATGTTTAATGAATAGTTTAATGTAAACCATTCTGTACAAAGTATGTTACTGGAATGACTTAAATCTTTAAATCCCTGTGTGGCTGCGTGTCTATCCAGTATTAAAGTACTAGGCAGTCCCAACTGCATATGTTTCAGGGTTGCCCTGCTATCACCAAACTCTGGTCTAAGGTGGTCTCAGATTTGTCTGACGCACTGGGCTTTGTTATCAGGGCTTCAACCACCTTGTTTCTCTTAAATGGTGACTCTTTATTGCAGCTGTCCCTTCCACACTGAATGTTTTTCCTTGTTTCAGTTGCCAAAACCAATTCTACAAGTTAGGTTTAATCCTTTATTATTCCTTTAATTAATACTTTACCTGAATTAAGGACCTTGTCAGTTCACAACCATGGTCAAATAAGTCATGTCTATAGCCATGGTCAAATAAATCATGTCTATACCCATAGTAAGCATATTAAGATTTATCATATCATGATAACAATAATAATTGTTTTTGTTTTCCTGTAAATTTCCATCATTCCATAATTTTCCATTTTTGATTACATCACCACAGACGGGGCAGGTAAATATAACACCCACATCATGCAGCAAAAAACATTTAGCTAGTTCGGGGGCCCTCTGATATTGTGGAAAAACATCACTTTGAAAAAAGATCACGGTACTGAAGAAAAATACATTACAATATTTCATTTCCTATTTATTTCATGTTGAGACCACTATATTATGAGACACTGTCACTGAACTATTGATCTGATCAGCTTATTATGATTTGGTCTGAATGTCTCTGTTCCAGACACCCTGTAGCCCTGTGTGCACACCTCGATCTGGAAGTTCTTATATTGAGGTACAGATCTGGACTCGCACAGGTCCATCTGGAAAAGCTAGAAAAATAGAACATAAGCCGACAAACCTTTAGGGTATTTCTACACTTTTGACATTGTGCTCTACTGAGGGCATAAATTTCCATTCCAGCTGTGTTATTTGGCATGTTCAAGACACTTGGGCTGTGCCAAAAATGCTTGTACATGAACCTGCTAAAATTAAATTTTGAATGGGATGACTCAAAATGAATCATCGCATTTGGATCATGTTACTGTTGTCATAAATCTCAGATACTTTTCCCCACGTTACATTGTAGCATTTAGTAACTATCATAAAACTAATATATATGTTATGTGGTTATGAGTGTGAAACGTGGACCTGCATAGACTTAAAGGGGTTAATGTATCTTGTTTCTCGTAAATGGTGATTCTTTATTGCACCTGTCCGTTCCACACTGAACATTTTTCCTTGTTACAGCTGCCAAAACCAATTCTACAAGTTTGGTTTAATCCTTTATTATTCATTTAATTAATACTTAATTGGCCTTTTGTACCTTGTTAGTTCACAACCATGGTCAAATAAGTCATGTCTACAGCCATATTAAACATATTAAGATTTATCATAACAATAACAATTTTTTTTTTGTTTTCCTGTAATTTTCCATCATTCCTTAATTTTCCATTTTTGATTACATCACCACAGACGCGGCAGGTAAATATAATGTACACCCCCACATCATACAACAAAAAACATTTAGCTAGTTCGGGGGCCCTCCAATATTGTGGAAAACCTTCACTCTGAAAAAAGATCACGGTACTGAAGCAAAATACATTACAATATTTCATTTCCTATTTACTTCATGTTGAGACCACTATATTATGAGACACTGTCACTGAACTTTTGATCTGATCGGCTTATTCAAAAAGGAGCTGAAATATAACACAACTCAGGTAACAACAAGAAATCCACTCCTGAAAGGTCGTTCAAGCCATCAACTACAAAAACTAAAGCTGAGTGTATCTTTAAAACATGAGTTCATAAAGACTACTTACGCAGTATCAATTTGCCTTCAGTATGTGGATTCTTGTCCATCTCAGAGAGGAACAATCTGCCTGGCTAACTTCAATCCCTCATGAGGTTTGGCTGAATTCAAGTGCTTATCAGTTTTGACTTTTGACAAGAATGTTTCTCCTTGAAATTTGAACTTGAGGCCATCACAACTGCTTAAAGTGAAACTGCACTTTTGGTGTCTACATGAAAGGTTGTGTTTATCTCAGTAATGTGACACAAAAGCCTCAGAAGGAACAGGCTTTCTATAAGCACTCAAGTTCCTCATTCAACAACAACAGCATTTTGTGAGATGACCCTTTAGTCAGCTAAAGAAAGATTTTTCAGTGTCAGCGGTCAGCTAGCCAAGTGTCAGTGGCTTGAGATCTGAGCATGAAAGAAAGACTTAAACATAGAAACAGCTTTCTAACTGTTTAGTAACTTTACTGTAAGAGCACTGTCTGAGAGTTTTACCACCAGCAGTGAAAATGCTGACTTGAGAGGAAAAAGACCCTACAACAAGTGTTCTCAGTGACATTTCAGAGTATGTGAGCTTGTCAAGGATGACTTGTGTGTGGGTGAATAACGTTGTGAAACATAAATGTAAGGCTTCTGCCATCCATGTCTTGTGGTTGTTACAAAAGCAACAGATCATTCAGCTGTGACTCCAAATATTAAGCAATGCTCCCACTATGCTGTAAATAATCCACCCGGAAAAACAGGTGTCTGAGTGTGTTTTGATTATTGACGCTGTTTTACTAAATGCTTCTGGACGTTCAGACTAACTGCAGAGTGGATCAGAATCAGGCTGAGCCTACCTCTGGGCTGTGGTGGGCAGCAGCGGCGTAGCTGAAAGCGCAGATGTTCTGTCCGAAGGCTCTGGCCTTGCAAGTGATCCAGAAGCTCCTTTAGACTCGGTCTGAATGTCTCTGTTCCAGACAGCCTGTAGCCCTGCGTGCACACCTCGATCTGGAAGTTCTTATATTGAGGTACAGATCTGGACTCGAAAAGCTAGAAAAACAGAACATAAGTGTGTGTTTGTGGACAATAATTCTACATAGAATTAAAGGGGTTAATGTATGTATTAGGGGTTAGAGGTGCACAAGATCAGATTCAGGCAATATTTTAATAGGACTGCAACATTAATAGTAATGTAAATCACACATAAGATGTGTTTAAGCATTACTCTGATTAAATAAACCAATTAAAAGCAATTGATGTTCCAAAACACACTCAAACCAGCTTGCGTAATGGTTCTGAAAAACAGCATTTTCAATTGCAATTGAAAAATTGTGCATCTTTCATACAGTAGCACCAGAGAGCACAATGTGCTGACACATTCTACTTAACTGCTGTAGCTCCTCTGGCAGGAGACTGAAATTACTACATAGGACGCCAAAGTCTTTGTAAAGTCATCAGAATCACTCACAAAAATGATATGATGGACATCTAATGACAATATAGTTTGCGTACGAGTACCTCCATGCAGACAACAGTCATGATGATAAAGCCATAGTCTGTACAACTCCAGCGGAGGACATAGGACCCCTCTTCATTGCCCTCTTGTCGGAGTTTGTGAATTGCATACTCTGTGCTGTGGACAGAAAACACAGAAGGTGAAAATTACTGCTGGTATCCACAACCACATGCTAACACATTAGTAGCATTCTGTTAGAAGATTAAGTGTTACTATACCAGATGGGTCCATGGCAGCCATTCTGCAGATTCTGGACTACAGAAGAGGGAGCTACCTCAGTGCAGAGGTAATGATGAGCATCTACAGTCAATCTAAAATATCCGTCCACCAGAGCAGCGAAGGCCAGAGCCTCTCCACGATATGCCAACTCCAGCTCCTGCACAAGAAAGGACAGTTGAATATTTTCCTTAAGAACATTCATTTAACCAATTCAATAAACATTTAGCTCCCTAGAAGAAAACACTTAACAAAATATTTTTAAACACCCAAACTAAAACACTGAAAATCCCACAAGATCAACAAGGTGGATGTACCATGGTCTTGTTGTCTTGTCTGTAGATGGTGACACAGGACTCTTTTGTGACGATGTGGGTGATTTCATAAAAGTCTGAGAAGAGTATCCATCCACTGCTGGCATCTTTCTTTTTGTCATTTTTCTGTTTGCTGTCTATCTTGTTCTTCCGCGATTTACTTTTTTCTTTGACTGCCAGGAAATTCTGTTCAAGAAGAAACAGAAAAAGAAAGCTGAACAAATCTCACAAAAATAAAGGTCAGATGTAAAGCAACTAATCCTGACAACAAAATAAACATACAAGTATATACATGATGCAGTAGACAATATCACAGATTAGAGCTGACTCATGTAACTGACTACTACTTCATCTTGATCAAATTCCAGCTATCTGGAATCCTAGAGCTGGGAATGCAGTTATTCCTATTAGCATTGTTGAGCATAGCTGGCTATGTTCTCAGTGGGCAGGAAAGGAAGTAAGTGGACCTGATAAAATGGACAATGAATGTTGATACACCTACTGTCTATTAAAGTGATCAATGTATGTGGTTATTTTTAACACTGTACTCCAAGTTTATTTAAATTCATCAATGACCCCATAGCCAATTAAGTTGGCAGACAGAGTTTTCAGAGTACTGGAGGTCTATGTGGCTGTTCACCCACTGATCTGAACTGGCACACTATCCAAGAAAGTAGCTATGACTGAACTGAGAATGGAAAAAAAATAACTGTGCATATAATCAAATAATCATGATAAAAATGCACAGACAGACATAGCATATATAATATGTATACCATAGCTGAATTAGTCAAAAAATCAAATTTGTACTACTTTTCTCTTACCCAGCATGCAGTTAACCAGCCAAGAGGTTTATAAGATACATGGTAATCCTATGTCATATGAACTAACAGTTTTATTTCATAGGCAAATAATTTAACATACTACGCCTTTTATATCAGTGTTGTCTTTCAGCCCCCTATTAATCTGAAAGGCTCACTCACAAACTGAGGCTTCTTCCGCCAGGATATCCCAGTTGTGCCGGACACCTGCACTTCATAGACCATTCCTTCCTCTCCCGTGCTGGAAGTGTGGGCAGGCGAGCCCTCTCCCTCCCCGGACACGTGGAGGCATCTGGGCTCTACCACCTCTCGGCCCAGACCCCATGTAAGAGTCTCCAAGGTGGACAGGTACTTCACCTTCAGATCATACAGAGTAATGTTGCTGTCCTTGATGGTCTTGCAGTTGAACTCATTGAGGAAGTTCTTAAATACATTGCTGATGCGCATACGGGTGAGGAAGTTGCGCTGCTTGATGGTGCGGTTAAGGCTCTCAGGGATGAAGCGCTTGTAACTACAAGTGAATGGGGGAACAGGAGGATGAAGGGTACAAAAGAAAAAAAGGGAAAACAGAAAGAGGCAAGTGAGATATTTTAGAAATTTAGACATTTAGATATTACAGACATGAAAATTTCAATATAAAAAAAATAGTTATTATATTGTAAAATATCAAACTTAATTCAAATTCACTTCTTGTTTTATCATACTAATATAAAACTTTTCTATTTAAAACCATATTAAAATTTAATTGTACTACACTACGTGCCAGATTCACACGTATTAGCACGCTGGTCCCTACATTCTGTTGTACAAGTTTGTCCTAGGTAAAAGTCATCCAACATTGACATGCTAATGAGGCAATACATATAACAGACCAATGCTCAGCGTGTAGATGCCAAGATGAACATGCTACATCAGTGAGAATCCATGCTCGCCATTTGAATTCCGTATTGATGCAGCAGGTTTTAAAAAGACTGGCGACCACTGACTACTCTTAGGAACCTACAGTGTTTGGACAAATAATTATTTATGTGATTTTTTTTCATTGAGTAATGGTGTATTTTATCATGATATTATATTTTGTTGCTATTGTATTAATCTATGTTGTGCAACAACACCTCTTAAACACGGTAAAATCACTATAACGCACAGCCTTCCTATAGCATATTGCTTTAATAGTGTACTACTTAACACACTACTTCACTTTGCTTTTTCTTACAAATCCTTTTTCTAAAATCCTTCTCGAGCAATCATCTCCCTCGTCATTAACGTCAACAACTAAAGATGCAATGTGCATGTGTACAGGTCTACATGTAGTACGTACTGCATAAAACTGCTCAAAAATAGGGATTCGTCTCATGAGTAACATGGAGTATTCTGAAAAGCGAAAAAGTGATGAGGCCGATAGTAGTTGTGAACGTGTGTGAATGCAAAGAGAAAAAAAACTGTGAGCAAAAACTGTGCCTAAAGTAAACAGCAGCAACTCCACTGTGCAGACAGGATCTACTGACTAACACCTTTTAAAGGATGCAAATTGCAACAACAACATAGACCTTCCTTTCAAAACTATCAGCTCATGTTACAGTATGCTACAAAGTCTTCTTGTTTTTTCTACAGAGAAATAAAAAAGGTTGCGACAAGTGAAGTACTATCAAATTATACATTTTGCTGATCACCTTTTTATGAGATAAACTTAAATAAATTTGCAACTTTTAATGCACAATTATTATTTACACGGGCACCTATTCAGTCAGCACTCCCTTGTTGGCTGGAATCGCAGAGTTCAAACATTCTTTGCAGCCAGCTAACAGGCTTTCTGTTACTGATTCATGATTTTTTACTGATTGATTTTTTTATGTATTAGGATTTTATTTTCCTTTTCCTGCACATCATATTTGAGATCCACCAATAGACTTCCTAGTCTGGGCGCAGTGAAGGCCAAGTAGTTCAAAGGTTGATTTTAACACATGTTTTGGAACATTGTCTTCTTGTAAAATCCAGGCCATTTTCTTCTGTAGACTCCTCACTGGGTATTTAATAGGGCTGTACCCGACTCAGAATTTTGTCAGTCAAATCGGATTCGCCCATCCTGGCCGACGATTCGACTATTCGTTCATGTTTTTTCTCCATATACGTTATCTAGTAATCAGTAAATCAATTTGTATACGTTTCAGATATGTCCTCCTCATTTAGAAGGTCAGCAGAGTCACAGGAACATATTTTTGAACTAAAAGAGACGTGGCATATGATGAACTATCTGAACTGGAGCCTGATTTAATTACAGAATATAGCGTTGGGCGGCAAGCAACGTATTTATGCTAAAAAATTAGCGCTTATAGCCTGTCTTTTTAATTTCACTTTTAACAGACCCTTCGTCTTTCATCTCTCATAAATAATGAACTCCTAAATAAAACCAAATTAGTCAATATTTAAATTATTTTTAGATGAAAAGAAGAATGGTAGACCTGAACCATTTAATTATTATATTACCCATGCTGAAATAATTATTTCTCGTTTATCGGCAGGTATATTAAGTATATGTATAATATAATAAGTATATTAAGACTGTACTTATCTTGAAATTATAATAATCTTAGCTGTAAACGAATAAATACAAATATCTGTAATTTAGATTCTAAAATAATGGAATTATAATAAAACAAACGTCTTCTGTCCGTTTTTCCTTCACCGCAAACAGCCATTATGTCTAAAACGAAAGTCAACTCACTCCTTTGAAGCAGTGTTCGATGTCTGACTAAATGACGAGCAGAATTAGCTTTAATTTGTTCAGATTCTCTTCTTCAAAAGCTCCTCCAGACTTTTTCTGAGACATCGTTCCACCCGTGTTTCTCAGCTTCACAGCTTTAGCTTCCTTCAACGGTGAACTGCCAGCGCACGTTGTCACGTGGATTTAATTTTTTAGCAAGCATGCGTCATAGCCCAGTTAGAACTTAAATATATATTTATTATTCCCCTTTTAATAATTATTAAAATATCTTTTTAAATTCTTAAAGTTGTGCATGTTTGTAAGCTTTTGTCTGTTTTACGAGAAAAAAAAAAAGAACTCGTCACTGTTGTCACTGTTGATTTCAATATGCCTCTATTTTAAATGTTCTGTTGCATACCTCAGGGGATTGTTGTTTTTCAATATAATCATGCCAGCCAAGTGTTCCTGTTGGTGCTTGGTAGTGCTTGCTTTGAAAACCAAAATTTTTTTTTTTTTGGTGTTCAAGATTCTGTTTTGACCTCAACAGTTCTCCTTATCTTCTATTTTGTAATGACGTTTAGGGAAGTGTGAAAATTACAATCAGAAAGCTAAATTTTTTATGTTAAAACTAGATATTTAAATATCTTTTATAGTCCTCTCTTGCAATGTAATGGTCAATTATCTTTAAGTGGAGATTCTCAGTCAGCTGCTTAGAAGAGTGTTCGAAGAGGTTTACACTCTGTAATTACCCACACATGATTTGGATTAAAGCCTAATGAGTCAAATATGCTTACAAAATACAAAACTAATGAATTCAATTAAAGGGTTTATTTGAGTGTTTTTCAAATGTGTTATATTCAGCAAATAAAAAAAAATGTATTTTTGCATTGAAATGATATGTAGGTTTGTACCATGCAGATGCTATTAACTTTTGTTTTGCATATCAGCAAAACATGCAATTTGACAAGGAGCACCCAAAATATTTGCATACAACTCTATATTACCTCATGAGTGAAGCAAGGTAAAGACAGTCTTGTGATTCAGTAATGCATTACATAACCTGGAACTGACTCATTTCTCCTTAATCATACTGTCATTAAATACAGCAACAGTAAAGTGACATCAGAAAAGTGCACTGCATCTCTATTCAGAAAAGACAATGACCTGAAACCAAAGCAATCAAAAGTTCATCAGTCTTTCAGTCTTCCAATTCGTATCCAAACAAACAAACAAATGCAAAGAGAAGTGAAAATGAAAGGAATTATGAACCTCTTATCATAAGCAAGAACTGAAAATGACACAAAACAGAAAGGGTCTGGACCAGACAGAGATGATGATATTAAAAGTCAACCACAGCATATCCAACAAAATATAGAAGTATGAGTTTTATACTACTTTTATATCCTCAATCCTAAAAACAAACGTTCTAGCATTCAAAAATCATACACACTCCAAAAGTGTTTTCTGTCAGTGGTTTTCATCATACTGGAAGCACCCAAAGGTGGTAGACTAGAAAATGCAAAAAAAGAACAAATGCTACATTAAAGATAAAGAAAATCAAAATTTCAGAATCAGAGCTGTGGATTCTAACAAAAGAAACAGTAGTACTGTTTGGCAAAAATACAATATCTGGTATACAACTGCATAAAGAACATATCTAACATCTTGAATATCTATTTAATATAAGACAGAACTAAGACTGTTTTGTTAAAATAGAAAGAAGTAACATGAAAAAGACAGCATGCTACAATATGGTGTCATACATCTTTGCATATTGACGTCACAGGATCAAAAAGAAGAAGCAGGTCGATGTTTAAGCCTCAAATGCAAAATCAATACAAAGATATGATGATGACTATAGTAGATAATTCACCTCCTCGAACGACACAACATTCACCATGTTTTGACTGAGTACTCTTTCAACTTGCCAGCAGCATCAGATTGGTCTACAAAGATCAACCAACATCACAAAATGTTGTGCATCATGCATTCACGCATTTCCACCAAAGAGTTCTCCAAATCCCCAGAGTTCAAAGCTTTAGGTTGTTTTTCCACCAGACAGTTCGGTATGGTATTGTTATTTATCTGTGATCAAACATTTTGTCTTCATTTCCAAATAAACTACACCTTACCTGAGTACTCATGTTTAATTTGGTACCTTTCTCCAAGGTGCCGAGTCAGAACGTATGAGTGAAGCTTTCTGTTTCTGTTTCTGTTTACTATTAATACTAGAAATTATGTGACCACACAAGCTAAGGGGCTTCTGCCTGCATCCATGGTTCTGCTGTACAATGGTAAACAGGCTATTCGATCAGGAGATGGACATGGGTTTGGATTTGGGGTTGGATTTGTAATTGCACCATTCTGTACCATACTGCCCAGTGGAAATACACTATTAGCATGCCTACCATGTTTGCAGGAACCAACAAGCAACAGACACCTTGATAAAAATGATTGTAATGTTGAGGCTGAAAGCAACAGACACGAGAGGAATGATGCCAGTTCTGATAGATCAGACACACAAAAGACCACCATGCAACAGCTTATGCTAATCCTGACAACAGCAGCAATGTTAGTGTTAGCAAATGTCCAAATAATGACTACAAGATGGTGCAAAGCAGGTTATCTAACTTCAGTGGGACAAAGGAAGAAAAAAGACCACGTTGTGTTTTGTGCTGTGAGATTCTCCACGTTGAGAACATCTGAGGTGGTACATTTAAAAAATAAACGATTTTAAAACATACCTACATGCTAGCTTGCAGATTGCAAGAGTGGATAAGGTCCACAGAACTGACAAAGAATTTGTTTACCTTTGGCAAAACAGAGTATTACGTGTGGAGAAAGTGCAGCTCACCAGCTGGATTTCAACAGCTTGACCTTGTCAAAGGACACAGTACTCATGGAAGTACTAATATGGCAGATGGTGTCAAAAGCAACATCACAGTGTGAGTGCTTTTTCAGGTTATTTTCAAATTTGTTACAACACTGGTTTCTTTTTTCTACTAAATCCTGCTTTTTCCTGTCCAATTCAGCATTTTCTACTTATATTAGCCCATTACCAATACCCATCCACACCATTGTGCCTTCTCTTTTTAATCCCTATTGTCTGAGTAAGCTGCAAGAGGGCTCACCTGGTCTCTGCACTGGTTCCAGAGAGGGGTAGGTTGTTGCTCTTGGCGTGGTGAGTGATAGCCAAGACAGCCATTCCGAGACACTCATTCTCTATCTCATGGAGCTCTGTCTCACTTTGGGGGCTACGTACTGGAGCCAGACCCCTGAGGAAATCATACTGGCCCTGCAGCACATAAACACAAATTTCTATTCAGTCCTACTGGTCAGGCATTTTCACTTTTAATAAGGCTTCCATTTTAACTGAATAAATTACAGTGTTCCCCCTACTGTAAATATAGACAAACAGTCAAGAGATGCATGGTGTCTGCCTCAAATGGACCAAAGCACATTACATAGCTATAAAGAATAGAAGCACTCATCTAGAACCCTGAAGTGTATTATTACAATGTCAATTTTAGTGTATCAATTACAAGGGAGTAATACTGCAGATTTTAACACATAAAATCTACAATTAAACTAAAAACACCTAACAAGAGGCAGAGTACTAGATAGAAGAAGGCAAGACACATGATGTATGCATGTCAACCATATATTTATATGTATATATACTGTATATTTTTCTCCTTTTTTTCTCTTTTTATCTGACACTGAAAATTGATAACTTCATGCTTGCTTCACCTGGAAATTACATAAATTAAGAATTTTAAACAGCACTGTACATAAAAAACTACATATCACATAGCAACCCAACAGCTAGTATGGTCCTACAGAATGTATAAAAGTGTTGTTTATTTTCTCTGCTCCCAGACAGGCGACTCTTTTTTCCACGCACCCACCTGGGCAAACAGGTAGTCAAGCGAGGCAGCGTCCAGCAGAGGTGTCCCATCAGGGCCTTTCTGAGGGCTTAAACCCCCCTTCTGTTTGCTCAAAGAATGCCGCCACACTGGAGACTCACTTTCAGATGTGCCGTGCCAGTTTGTGAAATAGAACCTGCAGGAAGAAAGAGTGTGATTTAGAAGTGCGTTTGTGGGCAAGTGTGCAAGCAAAAAAAGGAAAAAAAAGTAAGTTCAATATCGTTGCACATATGAATGTCTGCATGTACTACACATAATTGTGACAGAAGTAGTAACATTACGATAAGACATGATATTAATTATTTAGAGGTTCACAAAGCTTGTGGTTAAAAAACAAAAACTAATAATTACAATTTTATGTTTAGCAGCTATATGTAAACATTGGGACTTCTCCTGTATTGTATGTAAATAATCAGGGTGCGTGCACCACAGAGGTGCCACATGAGCAAAGAATCATCATAAACAGGAAGTAACACAGGTAAAAAAAAAAAAAAGAGAGAGAGCTGTATAGTATGTACCACAGCGGAAGAGAGTGAGTGCAAAGGTTGACCATAACCTGTTTGTGTGCACAACAGGTATATTACACGGTTCTAAACCCAATTGTAACACAGAATACTCCATCTGACTCTTATCTTAGTTTCAATGGTTAAAAAGGGAACTCAAAGGGGATTTTAAGCATTTCTGCCTGCATGCAAAGCTTTTACTTTCTTTATGCTGCAGAAGATTTCTTTCATAATATCTATTAACTCAGAGAGCGTGATAATCTGCCTTAAACACTTCTCCTTTTCGATTCCAGCAGGGAACATAAGTGGTTCTCTTTTTGTCCAAGAAGCAAAATAAAATAATTAAGTGCAGGCATAGTCTTTGTTCTGCACACAATGGGAAAGCTCTGATGAAAAGGCAGGAAGGCGGCAGGCAGAAAAAGTTTAGAATTTCCACAGGAAGGCTGTGAACAAATACCAATAATACCAACAGGTCAAATCTCCTGATATAAACTATATGAACATGTCAGTAATTAGCAGTTAGACATCCTTTTTTTAATTACAAGCAGCATCTGTTTATCAAAGAGTGCTTTTATACAAGCTCAATTTATATCAAGAGGAAAACTGGGACATGATTCCAAAAAGAAGCAGTCTAAACAGCTGGCAAAAGGCCATGAAGGGCAATGCTCCATTTCATTTATCAAATGAGAATTACTAGACAAATGTTATCTTTCCTCACTGCTCCTAGCTCAAAGTTACACAGGTTGTTTTGAACACTGCCTGTGAATAAATAAATGTTCCTATCATGAAAGGAAAGCTTCTACTGCCTTGTTTTAGTATTTTTGTTTCTTTTGATGAAGCAGAAGCCAAAGTCAAACAGGAATGTGCCTCACAAGCAGGCATTTTTTTTCTAGCTCACACGAGAATATTAAAAGTGCATTAGGAAGTGTGCATTAAAAGATGATATTAAATGTGCACTTAAGTGTGCATTTAAACTTGTTTGTAATCTGACCTCTTTACGTTCTTATTAAAAAGCTATTTGTAAGACTATATAATGAATAATACATTAACATGGAGAAAAACGTGTGCACATGTTTTTTTTATGTCAAACGTTATTTTTATGCTCACACAGTTCACAAAGAGGTGCATAAAAGTTCCCACAATAGTATCCGATACCTTCTTTCACAACTACACCCACTCAAGCCAGATGCATCAAACTCAGTAGAACTAAAATGGAGATGATGAGCTTTTGCATGAAGGGAGCACGGGTAACAGTAAGCAAACATTTCATGACCATGTGTACATTCTTCTACTGAAAGAGTACCGGCTCACAACACTGTGCAATGTGTTGCAAAAGCCTCTCAGGCATGTTTGCTCCTGTTTGTTAAGTTATGTCACAAGCAGCAGGTATTGTTCAGGCTCTGTAGTTGACTGGGAATGCCTAGGAATACTCAGAACCCATGCCACATGTAGGTTTGCAGTTTCCACTCTGACTGAAACAGCGCTTTTAACATTTCCCATTAAGACAATAAAGCCCAGCGTCCCATCAGCTTTACTTTTGCTTTAGTTCCTATAACACACTGGTAAAAATTCAAAAATTTCACTCTACTTGAAAATCAAGCAAAGATCATTTTTAGCAGGATTGTCAAAAAGTACATAACTGATAACATTTTCTCCCACACCAACTATACAGAGTTACAAGCCAAAACAAAGGGTGTTGTGCTTTAACAATGACATACACAGCATTAGCTCTCATCAATTCAAATTTCCTTTACAACACTGCCACGTTTAGTGGTGCTAGCATTTTATACATCATACAGCCCCTTAGTATCCATCCTCTCCACTTGTCAGATCAAATCTGCACCCCCGCCAATTAATAAACTTTTACAAAACCCAGAAATTGGGAGCAGATTCACCTGGATTAGCATTATAGAGAAATGTGATGTTTATTCGTACATGGCTACAAATCTAATAAAAAAAGAATACAATTATTACATTTCTGTCCAGTAAGCCACCACTACCTAAGCATTCTACTCCTCTAGAGTTATTTTTTTCTGTTCTGTCTATGGTCAAATATACATATCAAAATAAATACAGCTTTGAAATATATTAAGACTTAACACTTAAGGACCAGAAATATCAGCTCCATGAAATACGCTGCATTATAAAACGCCTGAGAACATTACACAGAGGTCAGCTAGTTTCAAGGGGTAACATAGGCAATCTTTCTCTTGTTGTTATTAACTCTTTGGTATCTTACCTCATGCGGTAGTGAAGCTTAATACAGGTGTCTTCAGTGATCTTGAACACATGATTTGGTGCATACCAGAGGTTCTGACTCTCTTCATATAGAGCAAACAGATTGTGACACAGGGGTGAAATGCCTGAAAAAGTGAGAGACATGACAATGAAAAAGAGACAACCAAATTATCTAATTTACATATACATCTGTAATGGAATAAAGAACTTCCAGCAAAAGGCCACTTTTATTTACATGGTGTCATTGCATATATGCAGACATAACAGTTAACACAGAATCGGCATATTAAGAATATTAAGGGCCCCATTTACAATACATGAGTGCAGTGATGACTACTGGATGAGTAAAGACTTCAGAGTGCTCACATGAGATCAGTCTTTAATGACCCTTTTATCACTGTATTCACTCAAGAGCATGACAGTATCTAATAAGAAGCTGTTGATGGCCTCTTGCGCATCGAAAGCATTTTTCTGAATTCTAGTCTTGCATAAACTTCCCTTTCCTCTTTCACTGCCCAGGCCAACTCGTGGTCTTGGCCACAGCACAGCTCAGAGGAAACTCTGTGCCTGACTTGACAACACGGCAGCCATTTTGTGTCTAAGAATTGATTGGGAGCCAAACGCACAAACATTCCTTTCCAGTTGGAGACTAAGGGAGAGGGTAGGGGGAAGGGAGGGTGCTGCATGTTTTACACGCCAACAGCAAACAGGAACAATAATACACTTTAACCTCTTTTCCACCCTCTACTTTGTTTGTAATTATTTACTTCTAGTATGACAATAGTTATATACAGTTATGTACCGTTGCTAGATCGCAATTTGCATTGTGTCATTTCCATATGCAAAACTGCTTCTGCTCTATGACAATGGCCTGTTGTGCCTGTTAGACAAGCATTCAATAAAGGATAAAGTCTGTGCCAAAAAAAAGGACTCATAATAAAAACAGATCTCTGGCAAGTGAGAGTTAACCATTTAAACAATGCCCAAACAGCAGTCCTGTCACTGTGTAAAGACCACAGTCAATTCATTATCTGCCTTCTTGGCTGAGCCATGTTCAAAAACTATATACAGCCACAAAAATATAGGCACCCTTCACAACGACTGAATTCTAAAAAACAATGTGCAGTCAATATACTGTTGTGTTGCTCTCATGAACCACCAGTTTTGTTTAAACCGAGGGAATGAGAACTTTATTTTCCTAACCACAAGGCTAAAATACAGCTAACAAACTAAACTGCTCTTCAAAATTCTACATTCAATATTACATACAGCATAAATATTCAGCATAACTTGAATGTTTGAAATATTCCAAATGCCTGTGGTCTATTTCTGGTCTATTTGCCTTAAATAGTACTAAAAGTTTGGGAAACTTGACTAGAACTTGATTCTACCGCAACACATCATTTTTAGGCACAACAGAATTAGTCACTTTCTTTGCTCTGGTAATGAGCAAAAACTACTTATAAGGCAACTGTTTCTGTATTTAAACTGCTGTATTATATCTTTATTATTAGATGGCGAAAAAGTGACTGCAAAACACAATAATAACTGACTGAATGTTTTTGTTCTTTCAGCAGTCCAACAACATCATAGTCTATTTCTTGGTGGAAGAATGGATTATTGAGATTATTATTCACAAAATAAATAGGTTTACTTGTAACGTAGGTAGTAAAATCTGTGATAATGAATTTTTATATGACCACTGTCCAGCCTCCCTTTATGGTTTAGAATTATACAGCCTTAGGTCTTACAATTAAACAGGCTGATTTTTGTACCTTTAAGACTGACATATGTAACTGAGTTCTGTTACGGAATGGTTGTCCTGTATTGTGACTCAGGACACAGAATGTTGCACTTCTTAAAACCTTAGCAAGAATGGGCAGGACTAAACTGGATAAAGCTGAAGAGATAGATACATGTAAACAAGTGGAATTGTGTGTGTGTGTGTGTGTGTGTGTGTGTGTGTGTGTGTGTGTGTGTGTGTGTGTGTGTGAACTCGCTAATATTAAAACAACTGTGGCCACATGAGAACAGTGGCATGAATGACACTTGCATTAAATCTGCTTTCAAGTCTGACTTGACATCTTGGTTTTACAACTTTAGAAACTGGTTTACAAACAGGTGAGATCAAAGACATAACAACAAAAAGGTGTTGTGCTGTTGGAACAGGAATGGAATGACTTTCATTTTATAGAACACAATGATCGGACACACCCATTGAGGCAAAGCACAGACGTTTATGGTTGACGTAAACAAGAGATCTAGATGATACTCACAGCTAACTGCTACAGCTAACATCTAACTATATTAACCAAAAATTACCCTTACAACATGAAATAACTAGAACTAACAATTTCTAGACAGCAGTAGCTTAGTGATTTACATTGTTGTCATATTATACAAAAATACACTATACTGCACATGAACATGTGATTGGACTAACTAGTCTACGGGCATTTCATATGTGTCTAATAGTGTACGGTAACAGTGTACGACAACCTTTTTTATACTAACCATTAAAATAATTGGAGAAGGCATCCATACAAGACATATTCCTAAATTCCTACACCTGACACTTCTATGTTAACTGTTACTTTCTGCCACCAGTTAACCTCCACACATACAAAACATGTCATCTTGTTTTACAAACACAAAAGTGATCCACATAAACAATGCATGTAAACCAGGAGATAGTGCTCTTTAAAGATTTTACCCATCCTGTCACTAATTCTGGTAACTTTTTTTGTTTGCAAAGTAAAAAATCAGAAGTAAAGACATGGGTACATCTACTGTTTTCTCACCAAAGGACTAACATCTCTGCTAGAAGAAACATTAAAATCAAAAGTAGCTGTAAGTTTCTCATGTTGATACTAAGTGTGATACTGATAGGGACTTTTCAGGCTTTCATGTGGCATAAAAACATAGTGCAACATTTAGTATTAATATACTACATAATAACTACATTTTCCCATATGTAAATGTTTTTTAAATCCAGTCAGTACACTAAAAAAACATAAATAAAGACATCTACTAAAAAAAACTCCCTTAAACCAAACCATTATATAGGTGTAATCAGAATGAGTTTGATCCACCATTTTGGCTGCAGGTGGAACAACAGTCACTATGCTTTTTTTTTAAATATATGTCTAAAAGACTTAAATGAACCGCTTCTACTAACTACACGCAAGTTCAAAACACTGTTTGTTCTCATTTCCAACAGGAAAATAGTAAGAAAGTCAAAGTAATAAACTAGGAACACAAAGCTAAAATAAAATTAGGAAACAGGTAATTTCATGTCACTACCCGTCTATACCAGAAGATTAAATGGCAGCCTTTAGTGCCCCATAATAAGATCAAAGAGATCATGTCCAAAAATGAGTCACAATTTTTTTCAATGTTTACATTGTGTGAACACTTCACGATGAATGCACCAAAAGAAATGCTCCAAAATTGCTTGGAATAACATCATGTTACATTTACTTACATTAAAAGAAAAGAATGTTTTTACTGTTGTGAAGTTGTCATTTGGTAGCTATAATGATATGTATTTAAGCAACAAGTTCCCTTCTCAAAGCACAAAATACTGTGATGATGGTGAACCACCTATTCTGATTTACCAAGGCTGATGGTAAATAATGACTGTTTGCTGGTTAATGCATGTCTTAGCTTGTCTTGTTTTTGCTACTAACATGGCTGCCACTGGTTGTTTAATTGCTATTTCTTAATATTTTGACTATATTTAAGAACATTCATCACATTAGTAGAAAATGAGTAAATTGTACTATTGTACTTAATAGAAAATTGTAGTAAATTGGGTGTTGATAAACACACATATTGGCTGTGCAATCCCTGCATTACAAAAGTTGGTTACGATGTTATTTAATGAATGCTGTGGGTTCACACTGCACATAGCTAAGAGGTTATTCTCACCAGTTTAAAATCAAACAGCTCACAAACTATGATATGCTAAATGAAAAAGGTGTTTTCTAAATGCACTCAGCAAGTTAAGCTAAAATAATTCGTTTCCTCAAAACAAATGACAAGTGACGCCAAAATAATTGCACACTTTCTAATAGAGTAATGACACATCTTTTGGACTTACTAAACTAAATTACTAAACTATTATTTGAAAGTAATGAGTTGGAATCGGAATCAGAAACAGGGAAGAAGGCTTCCGTGCAAACAGGGGTTCATATTGTGCTTGTCATATGTTAATCACAAACCTGTGCCTGTGTTCATTTGCATGGACGTTTTTGTAGATATCCTGGCCACCCTCACCAGCACAAAATGTGGACACTCCCTGTAATTACTGAGTTCAGGTGTTTCAACTATATATTGCTAAGGTGGATAAAATCAAGCCATGTCATTTCCATAGACAAACACTGGAAGTAGAGTAAGTCAAACTGAAGAGCTCAGTGACTTTAAACGTGCTACTGTCATAAGACGCCGTCTTGCCTGAACTTTTTTCCCTGCTAGATCTTTCCTGGACAACCATAAGTGTTGCTATTGTGAAATGTTCATAGTTCTAAACTGCACTGAAAGCCCACATGGACATGAAGAAATGTTCCAAAGAATGATCCAAAGGAAATGAATAATTCTGAACCTTAATCTGTCCACCTGTGCCTATAATGACATGTTACTAAATAGTAGTAGTATCAACAGTATTGTTGTTCACCGACACACTAAATGGGTAACAAATAATGTTATAAACTTGGGGAGAAATTATTAAATGTGGAGAAAAATGTTGCTTAGGTCCTGATTCACTCTTGATTCTGCTGTGAGGCACAAAACATAACTGGCTTGTAAAAAAACAAATGTGCCATGTACAGTCTACATTTAAATTTGACTAGTTGTGAAGACCAGAATGTCACCTACAGAAATAAAGAATTAAGACATATTCAGACTTCTTAAAATCACATCTTGACAAGCTAAACATAATTAAATTGAATCGTGACGTGCTAAGTCGTTCACAGCTGTACTCAGCATGTACAGACCCAGTCTTGAACTTGTCACTGGCAGACTCCATTATGAATTTGTTTGGCATCCACTTCATATCATATGCACATTCAGATAAGGCTGACATGCATATGTCTGAGAGCATGTTTAAATGTATACATACAACATTTCTTGGCAGCCTCTACGCACAAGTCCTCAGCAGTGTGGCAGTCTTTAAAGTATTCGAGCTGGTTGGTGTTGGGCAGGTAGAAGTGAATCTCCAGGCCTTTCATGACAGCAGGCACTGTCGGTTCAGACTTCTTCTGCTTCTTCATCTTCCCACACAGTTGCCTGCCCAGCTCCATGACTGCTAGCTTTGGCATCCAGACACTGAAGAGCAAAAGAGAGAGAGTATGAAAAAGCACAGCACTTTACAGATGCATCTAGTCACAAGGTCTGTATCTGATGATGCTAGAGGCCTGAGGTTTTACAGGCCCATGTGTGATGATAATGTAGATTTAATAATGCTTAAATTGTGAGGGATATTTGATCCACCTTTTTCAAACCATAAATAATTGGCTTTTCCAACACCAAATTGACGCATGTGATATGTTAAAAGATTACAGAGGAATGGAAAGAATGCATTCTTAAGGATTTACAGACCCAAATAACGGGATTAAACTTAACTATATTCAAAATATAAATTGACATGAAACTCATTTAACTCTGTTAAACACTGAGAGATCCAATTTGTGTTTGAAATGCAAAGCAGCTGACACAAACTTTACTGAAACTGTAACCATTTCCTTACTAAGTAGAGATACTGTCTGCAATTAGGTCTATCTGACTATTACGCTAATATACACTAATTGGCACAGAGGACATTGAACAAATGCTGAAATCAATATTCTGTATCTATGCCTCAATTCGCAGTGTGACATACAATTGGATACAAAGGTTTACGCAGTCTGGTCAAACACAACAAACTGTAGCAACATGCTTTAAAAGTAAAACTTTATATTTGATTAAATACATAAGAAACTAATTATTAGAAACAGGCTGGACATCCTTCCATCTGTAAAATCAACAAATCTAATTCGGAATGTAAAGTCTCTGAATTTAATGTGTTAGGCCTGAATTGGCAGTTTAGGACTGGTTAGGTAGGTCTAGAACTGTCATTAGGAATTTCAGAACAGCATTAAATTCTCTGATTCTCCAAAACTAACACTAAACAAGCCTAGTATCTTTAAAGCAGCTAGCCAACGTAATTCAGGGTGACAGAACTATTGCATACAACTAGGGCAGGCCTCTGAAATCTGACGAGTTGGACTATCACTGATTTATCAGCTGACAGATTTTTTTTTACTGGTCAGTCAAATAAAACAGACACAAGCTTACAAAAAATGAACATTCATCACATTTTAATGATTAATTATAAGAGGAATCCTAAAAATATTTTTATACTCTAGCAGGACTAAGTGGCACATTTCTTTTTAAAAACATGCGCTGGTGGATAACTGATAAGCTGAAGCCTGAGGTGGAGTGATTAGCAAGTTCAGTATAGACGTAACCAATCTAAAGTCTAAATGCGACATTTCGATCTATTGAAGGACTCCACAGTGCAACGGGGTGGCCATTCTCTAATATATGGGCAGATTTAATACAGAATTATATATATATATATATATATATATATATATATA
>CM067476.1:21169825-21205201 GCA_034552555.1 Semaprochilodus insignis | reverse complement strand
ACTGTGGCGCAGATCAATACTGTATTGATTTGAACATGTAGAGACTGTAGCTATTCCCATCAAAAGCAGTCCAAATCAGCACTCAGAAACACTGTGGATAGCCTGAGAAGAAAAATGACTGTAACTGCTGTCCTGCATTAGCTTATACTGTATAATCTTATTTCAGCATTACTGTAAATAAATATTTCTCATTGATTGCAAAGTTGATGTGATCATGTAATGGCTGTTCCATGTTACATAAATGCAACAGTATATATGTAATGTAATACAATAATGTACAGTGACATAGTAATAACAAAGCTAAAGTCCAAATGGAAACTCCAAAACATCAGATGAGTCACAGGCTAAATATAGGCAGTGAGAGTGTGGAGCGATGCCATGAAGATCTGTCAGAAGCAATAATGTTTGCCCTTCATAGAAGGATTTGGGAATTTGGGAGCAAAATAAAAAACAATAAACAAAAACATAAATAAACATGGCAGTAGTGGTAAATTAATCAGCTGATCCTCAAAAAAGGGGTGATAAACAACAGAAAAAGCGCAAAAAAGTGGAAACGAGAACAGGAAAAATAACCAGGGGAAAGAGGAAGCGAATCTTTGGATAACTTTGTTTACCAAAAGTTCAAATTAAATTATTCCATAGTCACATCTAACATAACTTCCTTGAGATCAGTAAGCTTGTTTTAACTAACTGGATAAGAACACAGTAGTGAAGCTGGAGTCTACAGATGAGTCAGTTTAGGGGATATCTGAGAATAGCGGTGAAAGAAACATAATTCTACAACCCCAGTGTTTACATTACTTACAGCATAGGGGATTTCCAGCCCATCTACAAATGTATGAAACAGGGATTCACATTTTTGATACACGCACAGTTTTGCATAACAGCATTTGATGTATTTACACATGGACTACCTTCATTACTCTTACGTGAATGTTAATGTAAACAAAACATTTGAAACATGAATAGGAGACAAGTGCTGAAACTTCTCAGCTATACACTTTATTATAAAATGACAGACATAAAATAGCAAAAGAATAACTACAAGTGTGAATATAATGTATGTAGATTTAAAGAAACCAGTTACAAATCTCTTAAAAATAACTAAACTCTAACTTCTGATTTAAACATCACACAAGAAAGTTAAAACAGAGGAGCTTAGATATTTACAATGTCTTTAAAAAAGGTTTAGCCAAAAAGTACATTCTGCAATCAAAATATAATTCTATATGCATTCAATGTGCTAACTGCACTTATCCACAGTTTCCTCACTGGAACATGATGTCAAGATGGCTGCCATCCTTCAGTTATCACAGTACTGTACCTTTAAGATGGACAGCATCAGCACTGTGATAACTGAACCAGGGCAGCCTGTCACATCAAGCAGAGCCAAGACACTGGATTTCCCGTCCATCCACTCCTACAGATTCCTTACCTTTAGACGGATTGTAAACATCAGGAGGAGTCAAACTTGTGGAGAAGGATCGTTTAATTGGTGAAATATTAATGGCAGTTATTTATAGCACACCGAAAAAGAAAGGGAAAAAAAGAAAGAAAAAAGCTAAATAATGTTAAGACTGTAGATTTACTGC
Source organism: Semaprochilodus insignis (assembly GCA_034552555.1). Taxonomy (NCBI): domain Eukaryota; kingdom Metazoa; phylum Chordata; class Actinopteri; order Characiformes; family Prochilodontidae; genus Semaprochilodus; species Semaprochilodus insignis. The sequence goes on along the minus strand of CM067476.1, from coordinate 21,203,609 downwards.
ACTAATTTCAAAGAACATCTCAATATTCATAAATAAAATGCTAAATAAAGATGCTGCCATTCTACGGTATATATTCAGAAAAGGCTGCTACTTCAATGATGCTTCTGTAACTAGAACTGTAACCTGTTATTAGCTTATGCTGGCAATCATCTATAAGCCATAGTTTTATACCTGCCTAATTAAAATGAATATTTATATTTATATATATATATATATATATATATATATATATATATATATATATATATATATATATATACATACATATACACTGACAGCAGTAAAATGATAATACAGAATTAATTTAATAAAATATCAATTTTGTTTAATGAATTTGTTTGTTAAATATGACACGGCTTTTCATATCTATCATGTAAACAGATTTCAAACAATTTTGAAGCATTTCAGTGAATTCACTCGTCATGAAATATAAAGTTCAACTGGTTTTCTCAAGTTATGTCCAAAAATAATTAACATAATAATACATACATATTTGTAATTATTATTTATTGACAAGTTTCTGTATCAGAACCTCCTTCCTGCACCTCCTTCCAGCATACTCCACACCCAAGCCAATTCTTTAACAGTCAAACTGCCAAATCCCCCAACAGGCCTCTCAATAATTAATACAAGCCATCCTCCTTACGTCAGACTTGTTATTATCCTCCAGGCTCCGCCCGCTGCGTTCGACACTCCTCCGGGTGTCCAATGGCGTGTCACCTTTTGGCCGGGCTCCGCCCACGCGCGCCCCGCCCTCCCCGCAAATCTCTTCTTGTAAACAACTCGATCAGCTCCGTCGTGTTTGGCCATGGCAGGACGGCGCGAGCTCCTGCCAAAACATAACATCTGCGCAACGCTCGAACAACACAAGAGATAAAGAAAAAAGAGGCCCAAACACATTTCCTCACAGCTTAAATCAGAAATACTTACCGCACACCACGCACTCTGTTAATACGGCTTAATAAAGTGAAAAGTCCGAACACAGAACGACGCAATAATACAGAAACCATAGACCAACAGGTAACAAGGTTAGAGTAACAACTCTGTAGAAGAAAAATGACATATGTATAACCCTGAGCCTGTTAGCCGACTCCACAGCTACGTTAGTCCACAAGCATGCTGGTATGCCAGGCACTGGCAGCTCAGTGGACTGTAATAAATCATAAATATTACACGCATGTACTTTTAGAGCTTATTCTCTGGTATTTGCATGAAGCAAGCAGCAAAGCAACACGGCTACGCAAAGCAAAAATAAACGAATGAAACTTGCAATGCTGGAGAAAAGTGCTAGAAAAATAAAGGCGCTTTCCTGCATGTTGTATGGAGAGTGCTCCCATTTCGCACAGTGCAATGTGTGCTAACGCCCAGCAGCAGCAGCAGCACACACCCCTCTCACGTCCAAAACAAACACACCACGTATACATACAACAAACGTATAACGTACAATATCGGCCCTCCAGCTGGATAGACTGTAGATTTACTGAAGTGCAGACTCACTCACCCGCGTTTTCCACCTTTCCTTCTCGTGTTTACGTGAATATATTTTAATGACGCAGCAAGCCCACAGCGAACAACGTGACTGTCGCCATTTTTGTGTTGTTATTGAAATCTTCCAACCATGTGACAAAAATAAAATAGCACGCTTCCGGCTCCTCGCCCTAAAAAAAAGTGCACGCCAGCGGTGTGGCTGGAGAAGAATAACTCGTTGTCTTGTGAGAAAGCTGGGGGAAAATATCCTCACCTGATAAACGTAGTGAATAGGAGCCCATCCATTAGGCTCTGACGCCACCGTAAGGCTCCTGAGAAGTCCATTTACACGCTTGGCAAATTAGCCCGAGCGGGGAGCTGCGAGCTCGATGGGCTGTCACTCCAGCAGAAAGACATCGTGGAAAACGCTGGAAACACTATCTGCCTATCTGGAGGACTGTTTTGTGTCCGGGCTGCTCTATCAACAAGTGTGCCTCTATGCAGTCGGATGAAATGGTCAAGTGATTCACCTGCAGGTCCATGGAGAAATGACGACTTGTCACCTGACAAGAGATATGTTCCCTATAAACCCCCGCCATAACTTTTCCCCCTCAGTTACAGGTGGCCAGGGTCGCCTCAAACCTTTAAATACAAGTCCGGTAATTTCAGCCACAAAACAGCTCCAGAAAAAGGACCGAAAACAGACAGAGGAACAGTTTTAAATGGTTCAGCAGAGCTTCTGTTAGCATATCTAGACTCTCGGCTCAGGAACGGGTACTTTAGAAGCGTTTCCTCTCTTTTTTCGTTTAAATAAACGGCTAAAGCTCAAAGAGAAGGTTGAGAGCTACAGCGCTGCAGTGCATATGAGCCCACAGGACAGACTGAAATTACACAGAACAATATAACAACAAATGAGAGGCATTCAACTGGCACCACTTCATAAACAGCCAGAAAGGAACAGATACATTTCAGTTACACCTTTTACAGCTACAGGTACTACCCTCTGATCTTTAATGGATCCATCGATTTACCAAAAAGAAAATTCTACATCATTAAATGGTTGAGATGTTAACCAAGTGCTTCAGAGTGCTTTAGAGCAAAACACTCCATCCTGGAGAAACTTGTTGACTCTGTGAATTGTTCACAGTGGTGGTGATGGGAACCTGACATCTGAAGAGTTGAATTGCTCTGAGAGCTCCCTCACAGATAAATATTACCTGAGATGGTACATGGTTTGATGATAGTTTTGTAATAAAAAGTTTTGGCTTAATTATTATTTTTTTCAATCAATTTATTTTAATCTATTCATGGTGGAGGGGTACATGAAGGGTGTGGTAAAGCAAAATAGTCCCTAGTATTCCCAATTAAAACTTTTGTTTATTTTATTTACCACTATTTTACCATCATCAGGATTACATATTGTCATTGTCCAAAGAAAAACATCTATCTAGATTTTTATTGATTTTTACTTTTATGCATCATTTGATTACAGCAGCTGCTGTTTACATTGTGTAAAAAATTTTGTGATGAATGGACCAACAGAAATGGGCCAAAATTGCTCGGAAAACAAGTCTAGTTCTATTGACTTACATTAAATTAAGCTAGGTATTTGCCCTCTACTGTAAAGCTGCCATTTTGGAGATACTTGGTTTTCTTTGGACAGCGGTGATATAAAACCTCAGAGGGTGCATGTATGTTCGCTGGTGGTTTGGGATAGTAAACTTAAAGGGCTATATTTGTATAGTAGATATTGTGACCCCTGACTCATCACCATCACCATCACTGTAAAGCAATCAGAGTCTGTATGTTCCTCTACAATAAGCAATTTCATGCACTGTAAAAAAGTGCAACTTAATAAATTCAGTTTTACTCAACTCAAAAATTACCTTGAATGAAAGAATAATCCTTTCTTTAGGTTGAATAAACCTAATTGATTTGCTTGTAAGTCATTTTTTTTAGGTTGGACCAAGGAAACAATTTTTACAGTGTGTCAAACCACTCTATTTGTTACAAGCAAATGAATTATGTTTATTCAACCCAAGTAGTAATAATAATAATAATAATAATAATAATAATAATAATAATAATAATTTGAACAAGTGATTGTTTAAATAAAAGAGTTGAGTAAAACTTATTTGCTTGCAACAACTTTTTTTTTAAGTTTGCACTTTTTATAGTGTAAAGAGCAAAAACCGCACAATATGACTGTAAATTCCTGTGAACTCTAAATAACATAATTCTCCATTTCCAGTTAGCCAATATGACAATTTAACAGCATTTACAATGTAGAGCTCATTTCACATGCTCATCTAGTTTCACTTGCTCTTGCCTATTCATCTGTTTATACCAGCTTTTATTGCTTTTAAGCTTTTAAGTGGCACTGAGGTATTTTAATGCATTTGTGCTGTTCTGATTATCTTCATTAAATGGTAGGCTATACTTTTTTGATAGAGAGGAAACTAATTTTAGTTTTTACATTTAGTTCTATTTCCCTCTTTTCTTCTTTTTTGGGGGTTTAATTAAATTCAGTTCTGCAACTAATCTCACATTTCTCATCTGTGAGTTTTGAGCATTGGCCTTTAACAAATCACAAAGAGAAAAGGTGTCTGACAAGCTTCACTTGAGACTTGATTTGGCACCTGACACTTTATCCTGGTTATTTTGGTGGCTACTTTTCTCCAGCAGTCAGAGAGCTGGTGAAGTATCAGCACTTGTAACTGAGTGGCTGTAGGCTCCTGTAATCTTCCCTTGTGAGGTCTCCACTGAGCTCCCGCACGCGGCCGAGGTTTACACTCGAGGTCGAGGTTATAGATCAGGGTCCGTCTGGGCACTACAAGCCCCATGATCCTGTGCGCGCCGCCTGGTGCTGTTTTTTTTCCCTCCGTCTTGTTTTCTCTGCGCTGAGCAGGGAGGTGTTCGGAAAAGAGGGCGTTCGGATTTCTCGTCCATTCATTTGCAGATACAGAAAAAGAGCGAGCGAGCGAAAGAGAGAGAGAGACGGCCTCCATCTCTGTGCAGAAGTGGGTGGAGGACAGTTATAATCTTCTAGTTTAACTCCACTAAAACACGTTTGTTTGGTCTCAGTGGAAAGGCACCATATCAGCTAAGAGGGGGCTACCAGGTGGGGTTAGTTTGACTTCTGCGTCCCTTTCTTAACTGCTCATCTGCTTTAGCTTCCCATCCAGCTGGGTTCACTCGCTGAACACCGTCTATCCCCTTTATTTACGCACCCAGCTCGTCTGTGCTCAGTCCCATATCCCGCACGGTCTCTTCATGATGTGTCCTCTTTTAACTCTGAACAGGCCGTTTAGGACCGAGGAAATGTCCAGACTGTTCCGAGCGGTGATCATGGGTCCGCCTGGCTCGGGGAAGGGCACCATCTCGGAGCGGATCGCCCGAAGTTTCGGCCTGCAACATCTGTCCAGCGGCGACTTCCTGCGGGAGAACATCGCTGCCAACACGGGTGGGTCATTTCCACGTGTCTAACCAAACTTTTCCTCGAAATGTCTGGTCGCACGTTTCACACGTCCGCCGGAGTGGGGAGAGTGGGTCAGTGCTCGAGTTTTGGGGGAGTTCAGTTGAGGTAAAGCTGCCATGTTGGCTGTATGCCCTGCTGTTGCTTTACTATGCATTTCTGAAACTGATTTCTGTGTCTTGATTGTGCAGTTGTACAAGTGGCCACTTGTTTCTAACAAATCAGCAGCATGCTGTTTCTCTTAGTCATGCCATGTAATCCTCGGACGCACACGGATTCATTAGTGCAGGTTTTATTGACCCCTTTAATCTCCTCGCTGAAGTCACTATTTTAGCAAAGCAGGTCTTTCATTTGCATCTATGAATTCTTTCATGCCAAGTGTGCAGCTCCTTTAACTCACTCCCACGTAGGATAGAAGTGCAGGTTTTTCATGCATGTGAAGCTTTCTTTTCAAGCAAAAGTATTTTTCCTTCTGCTCTATATTTAGGAGGGAAGGAAACTACTTTTTCCTCAGTTGCATTTTAGTCATTCATGTTCAGTTCCTGATTCCAGCTTTGGGGTTTATATTCATCCTGTTCTGTTGCTCTGGAACTTTAGCATTTTGTATTCTACCAAAAGGATCCCAAAAAGAAGAGAACAGCTTAACAGGTTTCAGTTCCTATACTGATAAAGATATACTAAGTTCCAATGCAGTTCTCACACTTGGTTCTTCAAGGATTTTTATATTAAAATGGTTCTATATAGAACCATGAACACTCAAAGAACCCTTTGGATACTAAAAGGTTTTTCTGCATCATGAAAGTGTTGTTCAGCTTGTTGGAAAATGTGCTGTAGATGGTGCTATATAGAACCTTTTTGAACAGGGCTCTATGCAGCACCAAAAACGGTTGACATTAAGACAATAGAAGAGCCCTTTGTGGTGCTATGTAGAACCATTTTCAAACAGGTTCTGTAAAGAATCATCTATAGCACAATTTCCATCAATTTGAATTACGCTTTATGATGCAAAGAAGACTTAAACATGCAAAGGGTGCTTGGAGTGTTCATGGTTCTACAAATAACCATTTTGAAAAGAGTTCTTTATAGCACCAAAAATTGTTGACATCGAAATAAATGAAGAACCTGTTTTTGTACTCTATAGAATGTTTTTTTTCCATGTTAAAGAACCTTTTATGATGCAAAGAATGCTTTAATTATGCAAAGGGTTCTTCGAGTGTGGATGGTTTTATATATAACTATTCTCTTAACAAAGGAACCTTTAAAGAGCTATCTTATTTTTATTGTGTACATGTTATTCAGTACTTGAGGAGATTTTTGGTGCTGCTCCTTTCCTAGTAAAGGTCGTTTTTGGCAGTTACCTTCAGTTCACTTGATTTATTTTTTAATTGAAGTAGAAATGCTGTAACTTGAGTGTCTTGGCTTTGTGGTTTTAGTCTGCTCTACTGACTTCTGCAAAACCTTATTTCACCACTGCTGCTGACGAACAGTCAAACAGCATGTATCCTCCAGAGCCACAATGAATGAACTGTATACCACATTTCCCCAGGGGTTCCAATAACCCATAGCCAATAAACTGTTATTCAGCTGACCCACATTTTATGTTGCATTTAATAAGGTGGTATGGTTAACTCACTTGTTTCGACTGTTCATACTTTCAGAGAGACTCACATGGTTTAAGGTTGCAAATTCTCAGACCTTGTCTTTGGGTGCATCTTGGTAATATCTTATTCTTTGCCTTGGTGCTTGCTCACTGCAGACTTGAGCTCTTTATCCTACTAGGTAAGCAAAGGAGGATCATTTCAAGCTGACTTGAGTACTGCATATTTATGTGGTCAGTGTAAACAGGTCACAGGTTATGACGCACATTTCTAATAAGGAAGCTACCACTGATACAGAGCTAAAAAGTGATATCAGTTCATCAGCGCCATTCACAGACCAAGGACACTGACAATGCTTTTATCTCTCGTTTCAGAGGCTGGAGTTTTGGCCAAAACGTACATAAAGAAAGGTCTGCTTGTTCCAGACCATGTCATGACCCGCCTGCTGCTTCCCCGACTGGAGGAGATGACCCGTCACAGCTGGTTATTGGACGGTACAGTAGAAAACCGCTCCTCATAGCTGTACTGTAGCTGTACTTTTTTCTGGCACTGCGTCTTAGCATCTTTCCCACAGGCTTGGAGATCAACTTCCTACAATTCATGCTCCTAATATAAACTTTCAACTTTCATAAGTTTTATTTTGTAACTATGGCAAAACAACAGTTGCAACCTTTGATAACAGTTTATAACATGAGCACTGTGTGGATTTAAGCGAGTTCTATCTGTATACTATCCTTAACAACTGAAACAGTAGTGCACTTCAAAGATGACTCACATTTTTGATGTGTCACAATTGTTTTTGCATGTACCTGTTCTTGACAGAGCCCTTGAACTTGACTGTACTCATTTGCAAGGCTGACATGATGGGATAGCAAAGACAGTATTGCTGTGTTACACAACGCAGCAGCTCTTGCTCAAGGACATAACAACAGTGATTAGAGGAAAAAGGAAGTCAACAATTTTTGTGTCCACCATAGAATCTCAAAATCTTCCTGCTCCACATGTGTTTTTAGTGTACAGCTTTAACCTGCTGAGTCATCGTGACACAGGGCAGCCAGTGCACAGAGAAGACAATATAGGTTTCTGTGACAAAATGCATGGTGGTGTATTTACACCTGTTGTGTTTGCGTGGAAGACTCAGCATTGTGTTTTGCCATTGAAATGCTCTGTAAATATTTTCCTATATACATTCACTTTCAAACGAATGGCTGCAAAAATAGTTGCACCCAGAAGGAATCAACTGACAGGAATGAAACTTGGTAGGTAGGTTTAACATTGTGAGACATGCGAATGATTGTTGATGAACGTTTCATGCTCAGCCACGCACGTGACTGACCCAACAGCCACTATTGTGGACATACAGCAAGCAGTGATGCCCTCCATGAGGCATCCTGTTAATGCCAGCACCATTGGCAGACGGCTGCACGACACAGGGCTACATAACTGTTATGTCAGCATCGCCAAAGACTGCAATGCTGTCATGCCAGACTGTCATGGAGTGAATGGCAAAAGTTCTAAATCAGTCTAAATTGTTCATAATTTATTGTTCCTGGTAAACTTTATCTTCTTCATGAATAGCAATAGCACTTTCTTCTTGGTGCTACTATTTTTCTGTGATTGTGTATTTACAGATATACAGGATCAATTCTGGCATGTTTGTTTTTCTTGCACCGGAAGTAAACCTGTCTCTACAAAGTACAGGTCTAGTGTAAATCACATAAATAAATAAGTGCTTATGTAAGCATGTAATTATACTTAAAGTAAATTTTCATATATTTCAGCTATATTCAACTGTACAGTCCAGCTATATTCAGATTGCAAAATGTAAACAACAGTGTTTTTATTTAGTTTAAACTTATCATTATTTCACCACTATCAATATTGCGCATATAAAAAATCCAGGAGACACATGTGGGTTCACTGGTGGTTTTGGATAATAAATAAAATGGCTATATTGCTTTGGAAACATTATGACATTATGACCCTTGTCTTGTAAAACGTATGGCAAATTTAAAAGTTATAATTTGCTAAATTTCCTTTGGGATCAATAAAGTGTCTGTCTGAATGTCTATCTATCTATCTATCTATCTCTATCTATCTATCTATCTATCTATCTATCTGTCTGTCTATCTGTCTATCTATCTTGTCTATCTCGTCTATCTCATCTATCTATCTCATCTATAGGTTAAAGCTGGTGAAGTTCATCTGCTAATCTATGATTGAAACCCCTTAAACATTAAAAATATGTATGTGGAGCCTCATGTCAATTCTGTATACTCACAACTACATAACTCCCATATTAGTTTCATATGAGTTACTGAACAATTTATGAATAATAAACCTTAAAATGAAAAACTAGTGTTCAATGAGCCAATATTGGTGACTATTCACTGTATTACTTCAAATGGATTCTACCTGAATAGTATAATAGTATGCAGCCAATAAGATGACATACTTTTTGGTAATAAGGCAAGACCATAAATTAAAGTATTGATGCCATAAATTAATGTATCAAGGTCTTAAAGGGAAATATTGGATCACATATTAACATATTGAGTCCATGAGGTGAGTTTCTTATGGATGTGACACCAAAATGTATATTAATTTGTGGCCATGACAAATTTACCTTGTGGCCTCAGTATATTTATTAGTGGCTGCCTTATTAACAAGGTAACGATCATGTTGGGCTGGGGTAAGCTGAGGTAGAAACCAATTCATTCAAGTAGTGAATGTCATAAGACACTTCTGAAGAAGGTCCTCCAAAGAATCCTGGCACTTGTTACTGATTCCCTTCCACTGTTATCTCTGAGCACTTCCAGGAATTCATCACCACTGCTACAGTGTTCTTGGATATTCCAGAAGCAAACCGCAGTATACTATCAAAATACCCAATCAATGTGACGTAAAAAGGTTGTTGAAAGAGTGAAAAGAGCAGAAACCCGCTTAAACAAACACGTCAAACATATTTTGCTGACTTGGCTAAATAGCCTCTTCAGTAAAATGCCATCACCCAATAAAAGACCAGATATAAACAGTAACAGAGTGAGGAGGGTGGTGTCTGACCTAGAAACAAGCCGAAACAGGTCCAGACTGGCGTGCTCTGTGGTTTGTAAACAGCTGGATTACACTTAAACAGTAGTCATAGGCTGCAGTTCATTTCAGGCTTAAAACTTTTGACTGACTTAAAAATCTTTGACTGACGTCTTGGCGAGAATAAAATGGCAGATGGCCTACTGTTGCTGTTCTTCCTTAACGGTGTTAGAAAACACACCAGAATGCCTCCATGTAAGGACATAAAACTGCTGCTCCTCCTATATTTTAGGCTGTTGATTTTTTTGTGCTGTTCAAACAGTCATTAATATGATTAAGGTTGAAATATTTTGGAAGAGGAAAATCAGTACACATCTCGTCTTTCAGTGAAATTTAGTGTGTTTCCTCTGACGCCAGGCTTCCCCCGCACTCTGGCACAGGCTGAAGCCCTGAACAGTGCTTGTGAGCTGGATGTGGTCATTAGCCTTAACATCCCCCTAGAGACGCTGAAGGAAAGACTGAGTCATCGCTGGATCCACCCATCCAGTGGGAGGGTATACAACATGTGCTTCAACCCTCCTCGTGTGCAGGTAGGCACCTTTCTTTCCTGCCCTGTGTTGACCCTTTGCAAAGAAAGGAAGGCAGTCATACTGGCATACTAAAATAGCACTTTCTGAATCATTAAATAATGATGATAAAATAGATCATGAAGATTTTGCATTTGGCTGCAAATTTTCTATCAAATCGCAAGATTCTAATGATTTCTTTCAAACTACGAATGTCGAATACCCTCTCAGTTTGTATGCCTGCTATGGCTTTCAGTTAAAAAATTCATTTGGTTTAACTCACACTATTCTAAAAATATTTTACAAAATATTTTAAATACATTATATTTAAATAGCTGCACCCAGAAGGAATCAGCCGACAGGAATGAAACTTGGTGGGTAGGTTTAACATTATGAGACCTGCAAATGATTCGAGTTTGTGACGTAAGCAAGGACAGGCCTTATCGCTGTACCTGACTGAACCAATAGCCATGATTGCGGACATTCAGCAAGCAGTGATGCCCTCCATGAATCATCCTGTTAGTGCTAGCTCCATTGACAGACGGCTGCATGACGCAGGACTACATGTATGCAGAAAATTACAACAACCGCCCTTAACAACACGTCAGCGTCGCCAAACAGTGTCGTGCCAGGCTGTCTTGAAGTGACTTAGAATGGCAGCGGGTCATCTTCAGTGACGAGTCCTGCTATTGTCTTGGTGAAGACAACCAGTGAATCCATGTGTGGAGGCACCGTGGTCAGTGCTAAAATGAACAGTCACACATCCAGAAGGCCTGATGTCACACTACCTCCACCCCTACTGCAAAATCTGCAGGAACTGTGTGAGAATATTCAAGATGCATAGGATGGATTATCACAGGACACCATTATGAACCTCTACAACTCTGACAAGTTGCAACATATGGCATCTTGCTAAAGCAAACATAGTGGCTGACCCCATACTGAGAGACACTACTTCTGTATGTGTAGCTCAATAAATATTGTCCATATCTAAACTGATCATCATTTGTTGTTCCTGGTAACCTTTTCCTTCCTTCCCAATAGCATTGCAGTCCGAAACTTCCTTCTGGGTGCAACTGTTTATTTGATTATGACTGTAACCTCGCTGTCAAAAACAAATCCTTCTATATCCAAAATGCTAATTTTATAGGAGAATACTTACTTCACTATTATGTAATCCTTATGAGCTCTAAGCAGGGGAACTGAGACATCAGAATATTAAGTGGCACAAACTAAAAGAAAAACCTTAACCTCAGTGGCTTCAATGAGATAATCTTGCAAAATAATTTACTTCATTAATATATATGTTTTAATTATTAGCTTTAAAATACTTTGACTGGAAAACATTCAAAACAAATATTTAAAGGCAATTAAGCAGACATCATTCCTTGTAAATCCAACAAAACAGTGCTGCATTTTTTTTTAGCATTTTCCATGTTTGTGAGTAAAACCCACTCTACTGGTTAATTCATCATAAAAGATGTAACCGTGTCAAGGGCAACAGGCGTTTTTAAATGACGGACAAATAAAACAGGACAGAGAACGGAGATGCAAGGTTTAGTTCCGACAGTGTGAACGTGCAACACATTTTTTCCATGCAAAAAATCCCCCAGGCTGGTTTCTTGCTAGTGCCTGCGTCAGTGAAAGCATGCACATAGTTCAGGCAGAATAAGTCTTGATCTAGTGCAGCTGGGTGCAGTAACTGTATAGTATCACTAAGCCAAACGGCTACAGCAGTAACTTGCTTCACATTACATTCTACATGTATAAATGCTATGTGATTATTAGCTATGCCCTAGTGCACCGGATTTTGCAGTGTTGGCTTTCCAGTATCAGAAAATGTTAGCCACCTGAAATAGACCATAGAAAGAAGCAGAGAATGTATTTCTGTCTGTTACTGATAAAGACAGACCTATCACTTTGTTTAGAGTAGCCAAAATGCTGAAGAGCTGCTATATGTTTGTAGATATTTCTGCACATTAAAATGCTAAAATGCTGTTTTCTTTTTTTTGTTAATGGTCAGCGGTGGTATGTTCTTCTGTGTGCTCAGAAGCTGTTGTGAGTGACTAACTGGCCTTCAGCTGTCTAGAAGCTTCTAAACATTGAAATGAACATTTTCTACAGTGGAATGTGCATATTCTTATTGAACTTGATGAATTTCATACTAATCCCTGGCATAATCCCTAGAATAATTGATACCAGACCCCATATGTCTGTGCCTTTGGAACTACTTGCAGTGGTGAGCCATGAATTGTGATTGTAGGTCTGAGGCACAGAAAACATTGTAGCCAGGCCAGTTATTTTAATGTTACTGGGATGTTGGAATGCTCTCTGGAATGACACTGGAATCACACAGGTGTTTAAAATATTTTTCATACTGCGTCCAGTGCCCAATAATGTAATCAGAATCCATGTAGAAAGCTGTTTTGTGCCTTATTGTGTGCTGTGGTCTGTACTCTGGTTCTAGGGATTGGACGATATCACCGGAGAGCCACTAATTCAACAGGAAGATGACAAACCAGAGGCTCTGGTTGCCAGACTTAGGCACTACAAAGATGTGGCAAAACCAGTTATAGATTTATACAAGTAAGTTGTGGGTATTGACTGAACGACAGATGCTTGCTGACAGTGACCTAAATAAATTCCCTGCAGTTATGAATCAATTATTCATGGGCAGTTTAGACTTTGTTACAGGAAGAGGACAGAGCCATTCTTTCCTGTTACTAAGCAATCTGCTAAGGAACTGAGCGTTCAGTAGGTTTACTCTCTTTGTGTTCTCCTTATTCTAACGAGGGATGTAAAAAAGAGACAAATACAGGAGTGCGGGTCCAACCAACATTGAATTTGTGCTTGGGGGTCTGCCCTGAAATGGTGTATGCAAAACAATGTCTGTTGGTTGAGGCGTGTACTTTTCCATCCCATTTATTCTTAAAGTGGAAAAAAATAGTTTTTCCGTAAACCATAAAGCTGTATACAAGCACACCATTCCGGATCAGACCAAATATTTCAGAGTTGGAACAGTGTCGATATCCTGAAAACTCCGGGACTAGTTAGTTGACAAATCCCTTGCCGAAAAAAAAAGAAGAAAAATCGGATAACAGTATAACAGTATAACATAATTAGCCTTAATAATACATTGATACGTTACGCTGACATTGTCTCTTTCATTACGGTGAAGTTGTATGTTGTTATTTGTCACTAACCAGGTATGATGTACACTAAGCAACTATGACATGAGACTGCATCACTGTGAATGGAAAAAGTGGTGGCAGAAGAAGCTGTAGTGCTTCCCCATGTTCCTTACTTAAAGAGTCCATGTTATTATTATTATTTTTTTAATTAGAAGAATTTGATGTAGTATATGAAATATATGAAATCTAAACTGCACAAACAGCTTCTTCTGAATCCGTAGTTTTTGTGATTTCACGAAAACCGACATACGGCATATATCCACCTATTCAGCCTGCAGCAGTTTAGCCCCGCCCATTCAATTCCAAGTTATAAGGAGTGTTTTAGTCTGATTTGCTTTTTAAATGATGTGCAGTACTGTTGAATTATGGACATGCACATAAGGACATATGGAAATATACAAATAATTGCTGACATAAACATTACAAGTGGACCTTAAAACAGAAAGAATGCCTAATATGGGATTTTACTAGTGTACAGAATGCTTTCCCTTCCACAAATACAGCACATGGCACAGAAAGGCACTGTTTGTAGAATTATGTAGAATTATGTATATTAAGTGTTCGAACTGTATGCATGTGCATTCCTGTATTATTATGTGTATAGTGTGTACAGTCGCAAGGAAGACAACTCAACAAGCACAGATTGAGCTTTTAGGTCTGCGGTCAGTCTTAGCATTTGTCATTTTAATGTGGTCACTCTGGAGTCAGACACCCTGTTCTACATCAGTAAACACTAGTGTTTAATTAACTTCATAGTTAATCTGAGTCCAGTTTAACTTTGCATTGTGAGAAATGAGCACTTTATGAGTTATGTTAACACTAGTGATTTCAAAGGGTGATGGTCAGAGTTTGCCAGGTCAGCCAGTGTGGGAAAAGGAGGCGATGTGTTACATTCTAGACAGAGGTGTGGTCTGGATTAAGCGGGTGCTGCAATGTTAGACAAACTTTGCACAGCGGTAGCAATTCAAATGCTATGCAAGGTATGCAGTATGTGACGCAAATGCCGTTAGCATATGGAATAATAGATGCAATAAGGCATGCATTATTGTGTATATTAAAGGTAGTTTTAACTGCAAGGTTTCTCTGCACAGACTGCTTCCTTATTTTTTTCAGGTTTGCTCAGTTAGCTGTAGATAACAGATTGAAATATATAGACCTGTTAGTGTTTTATGTTCCAATTATCTGTGGTGTATGTTAGTTTAACATGTATTAAATGAACAGTAGGGTCCGAATGTCTGAGGCTGCTAGTAGAAATGCTTCTGTTTAGCATTTTCTTATCACTTAAAACGACTTTTGGCATTTTGAATGAGCATTTCAGCATAACGATTTGAGTGGAAAGTAAAGCATGAGAAATGTCAATTTGAACCTAAAGGAATAAGACCTTTTTTTTTTTCTTTTTTTTGTACAAAGGCTTTAACATAGTCAGTACTTCAAATTAATTTGTGATGTCAGTTGTGCTTCGGACCATTTCCCTGAGCAGATAAATCTGTTGAGTGTTGAAAAAGTAAAGCAAAGACAACTCAATTTGGTGAATGTCACGTCTTCTAAAGATGTGAGTAAATGGTCTACTGTCGTCATCATGTCTTCATCACATAAAGATATGTAAAGATGAATGATATTATTCCTGACTTCTCAGGCTTTAAAGGTCGACTCACTGCAGTGTTTTACTTGTTTATAATTTTTTATTTTCTGTTCTGTTGGTTTTTTTCCCCCCATGTTTAAAGCAGCTGATCAGAAATCACACCCAATGCTGTTAATTTTTCCCAAATGAACTCAGCAGGCAGCAGTGGGTTCCTCAAATGGCATCAGGATAATCTTGCTAGTTACTACATTAGGCTGGAGATTCTGTATTCTAATTGGAGATGTAATATCCATTTGCAGGGCCAAAGGAATTCTGCACACATTCTCGGACACAGACACGGATCGGATCTGGCCCCACATCAGTTCTCTTCTGAGTACCAAGATTCCAGCGGATCGATCAGACGCACAGAGAGCCTCAACACACTGAAGAAATGGTTACATTTTTAAACAACAGTATAGCACTGCTCGATCTCATATCGCCTGCAGCTTCACTACATTATTCCACAACAAATCCTGTATTGTGAACCATAAGTGAACCATCTTAAAGACAGATAACCTTTCATTCTTAAAGAACACTTAAAGAACCAAAGGAATACTAGTTATTGGCTGCTTCTATCAGTTAGTAGCTAATATTTCATATAGCTTTTGTTGCGGTAATAATTGGTCACATTTGACTGCATCTGAGCCAATAACAGAGACCTAATTATTAGCTATGTTTTTACTTTTTTCCCCAGGAAGCACAGCCATAAATGGTATTGATTATGAGTAAATTAAAAATCCATTAGGAACAGTGAGGCTCACATTCACAGATATACTCGACATAGTATGTAAATATATCTGCACAATAATCACACGAAAGTAATGAATATATGTGACTGCTGTGAAAGTGAATGTCTGGTAGTGTAACATGACACTCATTTCAGTGACTTTGTAAATGATTTTGTAGCTTTTCTTGATACTTAAAGGAGAATTCCACTAAAGTTTTCTGTATAATTCAAGCATTGATACATAAACAAAGCCATTGAGAGTGTTTTGATGTGAAATGTTTCTTTGTAGTGCCAACGATTTCTTCACAGCAGTGGTGATAAGAACTGGGGGTCTCGATGTCTGTTATTTACTATTCAAAGCGAACAGTAAACCTGTCATAATTGTGGTTTTGATGATGGTAAAATTTGGTGGTAAATTTGGAAGAATATTTTTTTGCTACATGCACCTACATGCACCCCTCCGGCATGAATGGCTTTTAAAATACTGTATATGCTTTAGGCCAAGTCCTTAGATCTTCAGAAACCATGTCTCAGACAGCAATGGAGTGCTTTACATTACATTACTCTGAATGGCTTTATTTACATCCTAACAGTTTAATTTTGCACAGATTTGAAAAGTCAATGGAAGAACCCCTGAAGCTGCACCTAAAACTCAAGTTGCCTTGTTTAATGCAGTGAAACATTCCCACAACAACGTGCCTATGTAAAATCCTACAGTTACAGAGTGCATGTACAGATTCAAATGATGCTTTACGTGCTTTCAGGAGAGTGTGATTGAGGCGTCTAGTTAGGTTGGAGAAAGGTTGAAGGTTGGGCTTTTGGCTCATCAGACTTCGACCCCCAGACTTTGAAAGAATGTTACATGTTGAGGTTTGTTCTGTGCTGTGCTGCCAAATGAGTGTTACCTATTATGATTGCTACATGCAGACAGCGATCAATGGACTCTTCATTTATAGTACTTTGAAAATGTTTTGAGGGTATTTTCTAATGGTCATTGTGGCCTAGCCAAAATATGTACCAAATATATGTCAGTGTAATATATATTATGTAGTTCAGTACAACTTCAACAAAGAATGTTGAAGATCTACAGCTGTATGCTTGAACTCCCTCAGTCAAATTACAAGGTTTTGTTTGTTGCCCAAGTGAAAATGAATACAGATCTTCTACAGCAAACACACTAATGTACATTTGAATGCACCCTTAAACTGTATACATTTAACATACTGAGGAAACAAAACCAATAAATAGATCCAGTGCATTGAAATCTAAATGACAGAATTGCATATTTGAGTGTGTTCTCTGTAGAGGATGTGGTGACTTATTTTTGCTTAAAATGAAACATGTAATTTAACCTGGGGACTTTTCACAGGCTTTTCTCAACACAGCATTATGAGTATATTTCATCTTCGGCTGCACCAAATCCCAATCCTGAACACCTGATTGTACAATCACCTGTCGAAAAATAAACAGGATAACCTCATAAACTGCAGTGTCTGAGCTCCAGGCAGAGAGAGAGAGAGAAACAAAATGAAACAAAATACTGTTTACCTCCCAGGGTTGTACCACCAGTTTTCATCATCTCCCTCTCTTTCTCTGTCTGTGTGAAAAGGCACTTTAATTACAAACCAAAGGTTGTAAAATGCTGAGGAACAGAGGAAAAGTTTTCCTTCCCTCCACTACTATCCTGCTGTGAAGCACCACACAGAATGCAACGACTTTATATGGATTCTGAATCTGCCATTTCCAAGAGAAATAAACATATTTTTCTTCAAGAATGAGAAGTGTTATTCTTTTCTTTATTTCATATATTTGCAAATATATTCAACATATAAACACAAATACTTCAAAACTGCTCCAGATTAAAACCTCGTTATAGTGTCTTACACTGAAAGTTACGAATGTTGTTACCCTTTCCTGAAAGGGTACTGTTTTGGAGATACTTATTTCTCTTTGGACAGCAAAGATAAATTTGACTGTTACTGCCACGTGGTAATGGTTGTGCAACACATGGCAAAGGTTTGTTTTTGTGCCAAAAATCTAGCTAATCACTAACATTTAGCCTTGACATTATCAGGCAATTATTTTAAAACTTATTAAACTGGATGTCCACTTAAATCAACTTCACCATTTACTGGTATTTCCTGCTCAGTGGTTCATATATTTAGCATATTTAACAGAAAAATCAACTGTGGCCTAAAGGATACATTACATTACATGCATATTGTTTTATTCAATTTATATATCTATATATATTTTATATTTATATATATGTAAGTAATGTAAGTTAATGCGAAAAGATTTTATTCAAATTAGTTTTGGAGAATTTCTGTTGGTCCGTTTATACTGACATTTTCACGTAAAGGGCAGCTGTGCTGCTCAAATGATGTAGAAAAATCAAAGTAAATATAGATATACTTGTTTTTTGTGTTTATGATTTGATGACAGGAGAGTTTTTTTTTTCTGGCAAGACTTCCAATAGCCTGTTGGCCCAGAGGTGGCATCTTATTACAGTTTTTAAGCTGTGTTGACTTCAGGATGCAACCAATTCCTGCAACTACCCTTCAATAATCCTTTAAAAATGTTTTGCCTTTTAAACATCCTCCTTTCTGTACAAGGGGACAAAATACACTGGGGGTTGCTCTCAAAATGTCTTAATTGTCGCTCGAATCGTAAAGATAAGTGGCGTGGAGCTGTTTTATTATAGTCTAATCACTTATTGCCTGATCTTCTCCATGTTGATGGATGCCTGAGAGCATTTGATGTTTATTTGCATTATTTGAATTGATCTCATATTTATATACAGCAAAACAAGAAGATATGATCACTCAAGAAGTAAAATGAGCTTAAAATAAATAAACATAGATACAGTGGATATAAAAACTCTACACGCCCCTGTTCAAATGCCAGGTTTTTGTCATGTAAAAGAATCAGACCAAGATGAATCATTTCAGAATTATTTCCACCTTCAATGTGATTATGTGACCCACATAATCTGTACAATTCTGTAAAATTTTAGGGTATAAAAAAATAAGAACTAAAGAACTAAAATAATGTGGTTGCATAAATATGTACACCTGTAAACTAATACTTTGTTGAAGTACCCTTTGACTTTATGACAGTATTCAGTCTTTTGGGGCAGGAGTCTATCATCATGGCACATGTTGGCAATCTTTGCTCAGTCTTCCTTGCAAAAGTGCTCCAAATCTGTCGAATTGTGGGAGCATCTCCTGTGTACAACTCTCTTCAGGTCTACCCCCAGATTTCAAAGGGATTTAGGGCCATTCCAAAACTTTGATCTTCTGGCGATGGGATCCTTTTGTTGACTTGGAGGTATGCTTTGGGTTGTTGTCATGCTGAAAGGTGAAATTCCTCTCAATCTTCATCTTCTTAGCAGAGGACTGAAAGTTTTGTGCCAAAATTGACTGGCATTTCCACCTTGACTAAAGCCCCAGTTCCAGCTGCAGAAAAACAGCCCCAAAGCATAATGCAGCCTTCACCATGCTTCACTGTGGGTATGGTGTCCTTCTGGTGATGTGCAATGTTGGCTTTGTACCAAACATACCTTTTGGATTTTAATTTTATCAGACCATAACACGGTGTCCCATATACTTTTGGCAGACATGATGTAGATTTTAGCAAAACCTAGCCGGGTTTGGATGTTTGTCTTTGTTAGAAAAGTCTTCCGTGTTGTCACCCTACCCTACAGCCCAGACATATGAAGAATACGGGAGACTGATGTCACATGTGCTAGACAACCAGTACTTGCCAGAAATTCCTGCAGCTCCTTTAACCTTGCTGTAGGCCTCTTGGCAGCCTCCCAGACCAATTTTCTTCTTGTCTTTTCATCATGTTTTAAGGGACATCTAGTTCTTAGTAATGTCAGTTTTGCACCAAATTTAATCTACTTCTTTGACTGTCTGCAGTGTGTTCCCTGGTATATCAAATGCCTTTGAATTTTTTTTGTACCCATCTCCAGACTGATACCTTTCAACAATCAGATCCCTTTGATGCCCTTTGATGTGTTGTAAGCTCTTTACGGACCATGGCTTTTGCTGTAAAATGCAATTGAGAAAATCCTACTAGAACAGCTCAACTTTATATGGGGTTAATCAGAATCACTTTAAATGATGGCACCTGTGTACTGACTACTATTTAACATGAGTTTAGATGTGATTGGCTAAGAATAAGGGGTGTGTGTAGTTTTTATATCCACTGTATATAGTTGCATGAAATAGACTGTGAACTCAGTGGATTTCTGCATTGGTTACTAATAAAATATGATCTGATTGTTATACTGTATAAGTCAATTATAGACAAACAAAATTTAACTAAACTAAAAACACACAGTTGTACTAATTGTCTTTTATTGGGCACATCCAGAATGCAGGCTAGAATAAGTAAAGAGATTGGAAGTGTGGAAAGATGTGAGAAAGAGTCCAAGGTTAGGAGCTAAAGACCTGCAGAACACTCTACAAACTGTACACGTGTCCATGATTAGTAAAACACTAAATAAGAATGGCATTCATGGAAGGACAAAACGAAGGAAGCCACTGTTGCCACAGTGCTCCTGAGAAAATGTTCTATGATAAAAGTGGAGCACTGCACACCAAAACCTCATCCCAGCTGTGAAGCATGGTGGAGGTTGTATCATGGTTTGGGGCTGCTTTACCGCCTTTGAGCCTGGATGCCTTGCAGTCACTGAGGGAACAATAAATTTGAAAGCATATCAAGACATTTTACAGGAAGGTCAAATGTGGGCAGCAGTCCATGACCTCAAGCTGAAGAGACGTGGGGTGATGCAACGAGACCTAAAGCACGCACATAAATCAACTTAAGAATGACTGATAAAGAAGAAGGCTTGTGAATGTCCAGAGTACTCCTATCGAGATGCTGTGGTATGACCTGAAGAGGGCTGTACAAGCAAGGCAGGGAATATTGATGAACTGAAACACATTTGCAGGGAGGAATCTCCAATATTCCTGCTCAACGTCGTGCAAACCCTATTTTTAGCTACAGGAAACTAATACTATAATCCATATATAATATGTGAATATCTAATAATGCACACCCAGCTAACATAGCGTACATCTAATCAGTAATAATTCTCTGCAGTCTTTATGACAGTGCTGTTCTCAACGCTGTAAGCCTGTAAAAACCGTGCTGTGACATCATCAGCCGCGCGCTCAGCGTTCAGGCGCTCGTGGATGCGAGCTGTAGGTGATGCTGCGCGTTATGATGAAAAGCAGCCCGCTGTGTGAGAGCCGCTGATGCAGCTCAGCCTCCGTCCTGCACCCATCACAGCAGCCCCGTCTCCCGAGCTCTCTCCTTTAGCACGACTCCATGGGGAAGGAGTGAGCGATCTGACCTTTGACAGGCAGCGAATGACAAAGCAAAGGTCAGCGCTTCTGCAGTCAGCTGAGGAACAGAGGAGGATGAGCGCACTGGAAGGTAGGATGCGCTAACACCGAAATGCTATGTTTTACACCGGGAAAAAAAACAGCTTCGGAACCGGCGAGTCCGTTCACGCCGTCGTGCGTTTGTAATTGAGATCGACCTATTACATAACAAGTCGTGCCCGTTACATTTATCACTGGAATCGCTGAGAGAGGCTGCTGCACATCTCACTCTGACTCGGTCAAAACAGCCACCAGAGGCGAGTATATAAGGCATTTGGACACCTATGAAGGACAGAGCATCAGCGACTGCTGCGGTAACACGGTTGAAGTTGGCTCCTTATTCGAATTGTCCTTTCCACCTTAAATGGTGCAGCAGTTGCATTCAGGCGCCTTACTTAATGTAACTGCTGCACCATTTAAGGTGGAACGGTTAATCTGAAAAAGAATCCTGAGCAGAGATGGTGGGCAGTGTGTTGCGATTTAGTGGCGATTGCCCTCCTCTCTATGGTGGGATCAGCTCTGATTTGTTTCTGGAAGGGGCTTATAATAAACCTGGTGGTTGGCGGGGGGTTGCTTTATGAGTCGATCTTTTAACGGTTGCTTTTCGTCAAGTAGTCTATTGAAATCTACATTTCGACGGCGCCAACTTAACCACAAGTACAAGATGGCAAATGACTCGCCAACGTTTGCAGGACAAAAATGACTTCAGATGTTTGTTTTTCTCTCCCCTCTCCACAAACTGGAGCTGCGGCCAGAGAACGGAAAAGAAAACGGAAGCGGTTTACTGACGTCACAGGCTTTCTGGTGTCGCTGGTTAGCAGCGCAGGCTCTTCTCGATAGACAAAAATGGACATTATTCACCGAGTACTCTGAGCCATATTAGCTTCTAACGTCTGTCCAGTGTGTGTAAGTGCTACCACGGTTCGCAGAGAAGAAAAATGGCTTTAAAAAGCAGTGGGGGAAATCCTTATATCGTCGCGGAAGTGCGTGTTGCGGTACCTTCTGAGAATGCTAGCTACGGCTCCATGAAGCGGACGTCACTTCCGCCTTGGCAGAGGCAGGCTGTGCAGAAAAGCAGAGGCTTCAGCCTTAAAGGATTTCAATGTAAATAGTCTATAACTGAAGAATTCTGCTGTTTTAAGATGTACCCTATGTTAACACATGCATTTAATTCAGCTTCCTAAACACGGTTCTGTTATAACCTCCATAAGCATTTATAGTGCCAAACGTTGAGCTGTGGAGCAGTGGAACTGTGTTGTCTGGAGTGATAGAGCTCCATGCCATCCCTTTGGAATGAGTTGGAGTGTTACTTGTGATCCAGAACTGATCATCCAACATTGGTTCTCAATAGGACAGGGCCAATAATGTGACATGGTGGTTATTTTTTTAATATGGAGTGGCCCACAAAAGAATGTATTGAGGGTTAGGGTTAGTTAGGCCACAGGCCTCAAAATATTAATTTGTGGCCTCAGATTAGTACTTTGTGACCCCAATGAGAATTTTCTATATTTACTATATACACAATTTACTATATTGAGACCATGAATTACTAGTGTCACTTTCCAACACACTTGACTGGTTTTCCTAGTTTTCAAATGCTGTAGATTGCTGATTGGTAGGAGGAAATGTTTGCTATCATCACCCTAAATACATATGCTAACACATATGCTAACGGTAGGTACCAGGTTAGCATACCCTTTGGCGTTGTCTTTCAGCAACCAGAATTCACTTCAACGTCCTGTGAAGTATTTCCTAAACTCTACTGTTTTTTTCAGCAGTCTTTGTCTCGCTGTCATCAGCTTCTTCTGAACAACGTATTTGTTTTAAATGGCATTGCTATACCGACCAGCTTACCTGAGACCATGCAGTAGAAAAGCAGCAGAGTTAAATTAAGGCTAACAGTTATGACATACTTAACTCAATATACTATATTAATTTGTAGCCCCTTATAAAAAAGTCATCATGTGAACTTAGGAAGCTCATACAATAACACTGTTGTAGCTGAATGGAAACAAATCCTCATAGCAATGATCCAGCATCTATAAAGCCTTCTCAGAATAGTAGAGGCTGCAAAGGGAGTATCTTCAAACATTAGGACACATTTCAGAGTATTTATGTGCACTTTTTTGCGATAAGTGAGGATTTTGTCCTAATACGCCATTTAATCTTTGTATAGTGGAGAGGTACTGGATGTTATAATGTAAAATATTTGCCTACAGTGTTGAATTAACACCTACAGTGTGAAATTAACTGGGGGTGTGACTTGATGTTGTCAGGTTTGATATGTTTTTGATTCTATGGTCAGGATTTTGTTCTCAAATAGACCTTTTAATACCTGCCACATTGGCCACCAATAACTCCTCCAAAATCTTAACAGCTATATAAAAAAGCCAAGTTTCTTTGAATATGTGTCCCTCCCTGTTGACTGTTCTCTAAAGTGATGCACCGAGATGCCTAGTTTTGATCTTTGACAGTGGTTTTCATGACAGATGATGAATAAGAGACCCTCTAAAACAGAGAGATGGATGTATCAGCAATACAAAGTCGCAAACCTCATTTGGTGGAAAAAGTCAAGTGGGGGAAAAAGTCTTAGTTTCAATTCACAGTAAATTGACAACAATTTTGAACTAAGGCTGCTGTGTACCAGACGTGTCGTGTTGTATAGTCTCACGTAGCAGAGCGCCTCTTTAGAACACTGTCAGGGAGAGCTGATTAAAAACTATGTTCAAGTTTATTTACACTCTAAAATAAATTGAATCAAATAAAGCATTCAGCATCACATATCTTGCTTTGTATGAGTTTACTTAGAAACTGGCTGTTTTTAAGCTGAAAGATACAAGCTGAAACAGGCTGGGCTAATAACATTAGCTGAAGCTGTTTATCTAAAAGACTGCCTTTCTAAATTTCAATAGTAAATTTCAAGGCACATGTCATGTACTGTGGCTTTCTGTGGTCTCCGTATGTTTTTAAATAAATGCAGTAATGGCAAAATGCAGAGTGCTGCCAATATGATTACCTCCATTAAAAACAATGGATTCAAAATTGGCATATTAGTTGTTTGGTGGCCTTAACAGAAGGCAGATTTGCCTTCCCAAGATGTAAAGATATGTACATGTAGAATATCAGATATTGGTATTGGTCCAGTATTCCCATATTGGTGCATTCCTTGAAAACAATTGCTAAATAATTATTGTTTTATCTTACCAACTTCACTGTTTTTGTAAATGTAGACTCTGAAATTAATGTCTGCAGCACATTCCAAAAAAAGTCTAGTTTGTAAATTTCTTTAGACTGATATGACATGCATATTATATGCATTGAACTAGTTACATCCTTAGAATGACCTATTACTGTGTTTGTGTCCTCAGGAGGACTTACATACAGCCTGCAGGTGTTCATTCAACCCTCCACTTAACTGGGGATTTTGCACCTTAAAACCTGAGAGGATTAGGATTGTTTACCAGCAGCAAGAGGAGAATGGATTAACCATTTAATCAAGCCTACTGCGTCTGATATCTCATCCATTTCCAATATGTTAAACTCAGCAAAGAAACAGAAATTGTGCACAGAAATATTTGCACTTAGGAAATCAAAACAGGTAATTTGACCGAGGGTGTTTGCGTACTGCACACGGAAGAGCCTTTTGCCATTATGACCTCTCACAAATAGTGAATTGATTGAAGTGAATAATGTTAGTGTGAAGTCAAGGCCTGGGATATATTATTATATATTATATATTATGAAGTAATTGAACAGTCAGTCAACGTGGAATGAAATGACAAGGGCCAAATCATTATGGACAGACAACTAGGTTGTTCCATCTTAGAAACCGCAAGGGTTGTGGGGTGCCCCTGGTTGGCAGTAGTAACTACGTACTGACACACTGAGGAGGGATGGATAGATAGATCCAGATAGAGGGATAGATAGATAGATAGATAGATAGATAGATAGCTAGCTAGCTAGCTCTGTGACAGCAACCTACCACTAAACTTGCTCCTTTTGTCCATAATGATGGTGTGCCCATCATCACCCATAATGGAGAGCAGTTTGTGCAGTGTCCTTCTCTCTGCCACCTTCACCACAGAATCCAGTTCCGCACCAACAACTGAACCTGCTCGTCTGACCAGCTTGTCCAGTCACATCTGGACAAACCACTAACCAAGCCCAAGGCACATTGATGTGCGAAGGCAATGAAGCCTGACCCATATGGTACAGACTGACAGAAGGACTACTGTGGCACAGGTCACAGATGTCCAGGCACGTGTGTGCTGTTCATCTGAAGAGGCAGTAGCACCAGGATGTGTTGCAGGAAGAAGACAAGCTAGTAAAGGGACTGTGATGCTTGGAACAATGTTCTGCTGGGACACACTGGGTCTAGGCATGTGGACATCAGTTTAACACATACCACCTACCTAAACATTGTTGTAGAACAGGAACACCCCTTCATGGCATTGTCTTCCCTGATGCACCCTACCACACTGTACACATTGTTTGGGAATGAAGCATGACACATAGTTAAAAGTGTTGGCAGGCCTTGATCAAGCATCATGTGCAGGGCAGCTCCACCTTGCAACTTACAGGATATAAAGGATCTGCTGCAAATGTCTTGGTGCCAAATATCACATGGCACCTTCAAAGGTCTTGTAGAGTCCACACCTTGGTGTGTCAGAGCTGTTTTGGCAGCGCACTGAGGATCAGCACATATTACTCAGGTGGTTGTAATGTTTTGACTTATCAGTGTAAACTATAAGGTCTAATCTCTGGTCACAGTTTGCAATTCATATTGCTTCAGTTCTTAGCATTAAAGTACACCTCATCCAGCAAATGTGTTTGAAAAAAAGAAACTAGGGACTGAAACGTTTGAACGCCTGGGTTACTGTCTTCATAAAGGTGTTAAAATGACAGGTCTAATTCTAGCTCTGCTGTCATAGATGTTCTCTCTGTCAGTTGGTGTTGCTTTTGTAGGAACTCGGTGTACAAACAGGCTCTGTGTTTACTTTCACACCACTTCATTTTTGTGCTGTCAGAAGAAAATGCACAACAATTCATTTGACAAAAATCAAATCAAATCAAATCAAATTCATTCAGATGCATCCACATGTTACTTTACAGTAGCTCAAAGCTGAAGGTGATTATAGATCAGCATTTTAAGGACTTTGCTCAGTGAGATGAGCCGTATCATCCAATAACGACCATGCGGAAGGTTATGGGGCATTTATAAGTTAAAGATCTTGTAAAAGATCACAAGACGCATGTTAAATAGCCATCTCGTCATGGTGGTACATTAACCCATGTCCCAGCCCTTTTCAGCTTCTTCGTCCCCTGCAGGAAAAGAACATTTCTAGAACATTGCTGAACCCGTGTGGTTGTGTTGCTCCCATTGTAACGTGACAATGAGGTGCAGAGTCAGAGGCAGCATTAAGTTGGTAATTAATGGCGGACAGAAACCGGAGACTTTCTCTATGTGACACTTCCTACACACTGAGTTTCCAGCCTCTCCTCTCTCAGTTTCCCAGGCTCAGTTGCTCTTGTGAGAAAGCATGCCACCCCCCGGTTGCCAAGGAGTGTGGCCAAAAACGGAAGTGATTAACACCAAGTAGCTGACTTGGAGCTAAAGCGTTCTCAGAGAAGTAGTCTTGGATTGAAGAGCCTCCACAGACAAAGCGCTAAATGGTTTGTCAAGGTTGATTAAAGGGTCGCATCCTCATTCACTTGTTTTTAGCTGCCTACATGGGAAAAAATCTGGTCCTAATCTTTTTTTAGATAGATAGGTTACTCAGAGTTATAGACTGTTGTAACTGATTGAAGTGAATTTGATTATTGATTTACTGATATTAAATCAGTAATGTCCTGGGCAACTGAAATGTGTTGTTTTGCTTGTGTTGAAGGAACACTTGCAGTGTTGAATCCCCAGTACTGAACAAAATCCAGCTGGAATTAATTTGATGGTTCACAAAGAAATCATATGCACACAGTTTCCTCCTTTCCACAAATAAATCAGCCAGTGCTTATTCAGTGTCTGATGTGTGCTTCTGTAGTTTTGTACTGCAGTAACAAGACCCATGTAGCTATCAAGTAATAGATGTATATATAGAGAGCAGTTAAGTTTGGTGCAAGCTGCCTGCCTAAATTATGCATCCTAAAACTGCAAAAAGTTGTCAAGTTTGTTCAGAGTTTTGACCGAGCCTTTTCTTTATATTGCAATGTGTGAATTAACTGTGTTGATTCAATACAGGAGATTGTTTTATCTGTGTGAGACTTTAAGTGAAAATGGGTCATACAGGATAATGTGTATGTATAGGCATGTGACTGGAATATAATGCAAAGGTTTGGGCACTCATGGTCAAAATTCCAGTTATTGCGAATAGTAAAGCCACCAAATGATGGCCTGATACAGTTAAAAATGACAGATAAAGTTAAAGATGACAGATTTTTAAAATGCACTCATCATCGAAAAAATTGTTGCTCCCAGAAGGAATCAACCGATAGGAATGAAACTTGGTGGGTAGGTTTGACATTGTGAGACATGCAAATGATTCAGGTTTCACACTCGGCCATGCATGTGACATAAGCAAGGATGGGTCTTATCGCTGTACCTGACTGACTGTATGTGGTTGAGTTTTGTATGTGGTTGACTATTGAGTATGATTTCCATTCTGAGTTTTGCTGTTGTGTAGATAGCATCCAACACAAGCAAAGTATGCCTCAGAGAAGAGTTTGAAATCAATATGAGCAGTTGGAAGAGTTTGAGAGGGGTCGCTTCGTTTTACTCCGGGAAGGGGGATGGTCTTATAAATGTATTGTGTGCCATACTGGTCGTGTGGATATTGCCATAGCATGCTGTTGACAGCAGTGAGTAGAAGAAGGCAAGCACCAGCGACATGAAGTATCTGTGAGGCTGACATGAACCACAGAAAGAGAATTGTCTGACATGCGTTGAGTGACTCAGCAGCCTTAATAGAGGACATTGAGCAAGCAGTGATTCCCTCTATGAGTCATCTTGTTAGTGCCAGCACAGATGACTATGCAGCACTACATGATCACAGAACTACATGCACGTAGACTGTCACGACGACTGCCCTCAACACCATGTCAATGTGGCCAAAGACTCAATGGTGTTGTGTCAGACTGTCATGGAGTGACTCAGAATGGCAGCGGGTCATCTTCAGTGACAAGTCCTGCTTTTGTCTTGGTGGAGATGACTAACGAATCTGTGTGTGAAGGCTCCGTGGTCAGAGCCAAAATGAACAATTTGTTGTCATGTGTTGCACGTCCAGAAGGCCTGGTGTCACTCCACCTCCACCCCTGCGGCAAAATCTGCAGGAAGTGTGTGAGAATATTCCAGCTGCATGGGATGGATTATCACAGGACATCATTAGGAACCTGTACAACTCCATGCTGAGACGTCTGGCATGTTGCTTTAGCCCGATGCCATACTGAGAGACACTACTTCTGTGTGTGTAGGTCCTTGCCCATATCAGTCTAAATTTATCATCATTTATTGTACCTGTTAACCTTTACCTTCCTACCAAATAGCATTGCAATCTTCTGTCTAGAACTCATTTTTCTGATGATGAGTGAATTTTAAGCAAGATTTCTTTTTTATTGCATCTTTTGTAGTTTTCACATAACACAAAAGGGAAAGGGCCCGGAACAAAGGTTTGGACCCCCTGTATGGTCAGTGCTTAGTAACACCCCCAATGGCAAGTATAGCAGCTTGTAAATAATGCTTTTTATAATTCTTGTTTGGGGAAGTTTCACCAGTTCTTTCTTGCAAAAGGCTTCTAGTTGTGTGAGTCTTGAGCCGTCTTGCATGGACTGAAGAATATTTATAAAGAATATTTATAAAGCTATGGAATTTGCATCACCTGGCATTTCCTAACAATGACTGCTGACACATACTTACAACATACATTTGGCCCAACATGGCAAAAAATCCACTTTTGGTGTTCGGCTGAATAATTTTGGATGCCGAACATTCGGTGCATGCCTACTAATCTTGTTTTAATTGTCTAAAAGAATATTTTATCTTAAACTTTATGCCTTTTGGAGATCAGTTTATCTTCTATTCCCTTAACTATTCACAGTGACAGAAATTTTAACTGGAGGTGTCCAAACGTCTGTACGGCATTGTATATTTGCAGGAATTTCATGTATGAGTGTATACATGTATGTTGTGAATTATGAATATAGGATCCACACGTCACATAATCTTTCCACACTCTAAGTGTCAATGTACTTTAAGAGGTAAAGGAACACTGTAAGAATTCACTGAACACCGTAGACTGTAGGTGTTCATTCAGTCTTATAGGTTTAAGAACTAATTTAACACTATAGGTGAAATGTGCATTATGGATACGTCAGAACACAAAATAACTGCGGACATTAATTTTGAAGAAGGCAATGAATTCAATTCAGGTCATTCAGTCTTATAGGTGTTAATGCACTGCAAGAGTTAATTCAACACTGTAAGCATTAATTCTGTCTTAAGGGTGTTAATGCACTGCCAGAGTCAATTCAACACAAGAGTTAACTCAGCACTGCGGATGTTCATTCTGTGTTATAGGTGTTAATGCACTGCAAGAGTTGATTCAGCACTACAGGCGTCTATTCAGGCTTATAGGCGTTAATGCAATGCAAGAGTTGATTCAGCACTACAAGCGTCTATTCAGGCTTATAGGTGTTAATGCACTGCTAGAATTAATTTGACACTGCAGACGTTAATTCTGTTCTATAGATGTTAATGAACTGCAAGAGTTAAATCAGCACTACAGACGTCTATTCGGCCTTATAGGTGTTAATGCAATGCGAGAGTTAATTGAGCACTGCAGGCATCCATTGTGCAATAATAGCCCAGTCCATACTGTAAGAATTACTGAAAGCCTGCATATTTTGCTGTGTAATTCTAGCACAGATATAGGCAGAGCGCTCTCGTCTCGTTCGTATCACGTCGCTGCCGGTCACGTTACCCGGTGCGAATCAGGCGCGCTGTGGCCTCCTATTGTCGTCAACGGTGATGTGGAGGCGCTAGAGCGCGAGGACCCGCCAGTCCTCACTTAGCGCAGCGCGGTAACGGGGGGATCACCGGCGAATCGCACCCCCTGAAAAGGCAGTGTAAAGATGCATAGACCGTCTTGAATTCACCTCTACCGTCTGAACTGGTGCTAATGAGCCTGCTGGGCGGCTACAAGAAAAAGCCCGGTTACGATGGCTACGAATCTTTGCAGCTTGTCGATAGCGGCGGAGACTTCAGCAGCGGGGGAGGAAGAGGAGGAAGAGGAGGAGGAGGTGGTGGTGGCGGCGGAGGAGCCCTGTCAGCAGCGAGTTTCGGTGCCAAAACACGACCGGACGATTTCAGCACCATGGACAGTTCAGGTAAGCGTATAGACGGCGTTATTGGTTTTGTCCTTCCACCCGTTTTCCGGCAACCGCCCCCCCCCCACCCTCACCTCCCTGCACTGGGGCCGGCCGGTAGTAGCTCTGCTCCTGCGCTGGGATTGGTTAGCAGGCCAGACTCTGCTGTAGGCGGACTGCCTGTGAGTGTGAATTACTAGCCAATCTTAGCGCAGGAGGCGGGGCTTATCCGGAATACGGGTGAGAAAGAAAACCCTGACGCTTTTTGGCAGTGCCATTAGAGTCAGCATGAAATGTCCTACAGGGAATGTCTTGCATTGCTGTGTGCCTGTGATCTTGTTGTATCTGTTGTTGTAGTAGTGGTAGTAGTAGTAGTAGGTCAGCACCAGCATTAGAAGTGAATGCAGCCCATCCCGTGGTAGCCCACCCCAGAAGCATGCTTTGTGCTGTGGCCGTCGCTGTGTCATGATTGGTTCCCATATGCAGTGAAATGTTCAGGCCGATCCACACTAGCACACATGGATGGAAGTTCCTGGATCAGGCTGTTCTGTTGAGCATGTCTGTGCTAGTTTGGGTTCTGGTGATGCTGGATTAGCATGCAGGTAGCTAAGAGTTAAACAGACAGCAGGATGGAGAGGACAGTCGTCTGCTGGGTGTTTTGTGGGTGGGCTTGCGTGGCTGGCGTACTGCAGTGGCCTGAAAAGAGTGTGGTGTGGGGGGAGAGGGCGTTTCTTCTTTAAATAAATGCTGTCAGGTGCTCTTGTCTCAGCTGGTGTCTGCCGCTGTCTGTATCCGCAGTGTGTGTGTGTGTGTATGTGTGTATGTCTGTCTGTCTATCTGTCTCTGTGTGTTAGAGGAGGTGGGAGTTAGAGGTGTCTTTGTCTTGTAAGTGAGACACAGACCCTGAGAAGGCACAGTGGCTACTAAATTCAGCCTTTTTTAAAGCAGTCCTCAGCTCTGGTAACACTGCTGTGGAATCAATTTGTTGTTTTTTTTTGTATTCCTAATATTGTAGCACTCAGGGAACACAAGCTACATGGTGCATTCACCATGTGTAGTAAAGAAGAAGCTCTGATTTCCTCCCCATGTTGTTTTTTGCAGTGTTTTACTTGAAGTCGATTCGCTTAGATTTCTACATTGTAAAAAATTGTCACCTTAAATATTGAGTTCTTTGAAACTATCAGGCTATGTATATAAATGTATATGTATATAAAGTTATAGTGACAAGAAGTTAAAAATACTGTATGGCTTCTTGGCACATTGGCAAACCAGTATGTGGTTGTGTTGATTTTGAGCGCAGGGTCTGATACTTAAGGGGCTGATGTTAAAGCACTTCTTTCTTGACTCATCAGTCTCATCGCATATTTTCTTTCCTGTGAGATTCTCATTTTTCCACAGAGCGACACAACCTGCGAGACAAAAAGCTTCCTTTCTTGTTCACTGTGGCTGCATTCTGTGCTGTGGATCTCCCCAGACTGTTTAAACGGGAAGCCAAAGCCAACTGTGAATTTCCGGGAAGTGAAAATTAGACTTTTTACTGTGCCGTGTTGTGTGGATGAATACGAGAGCAGCTTTGTGTCTGTCTGAAAGTGATCTATAATTGAAGCGCTAGAGCGGGGTCCAGTTACAGGACACACACACATAGATCCACACGCATATACCCACACACAGGGGTTTGTTTTTATACAATGTCAGGAAGTGGACTAAAAACATATAACACATTTATTACATAAATGGCCTTTACCGCAAGGCCTCTTAAAAACACACCCGGCAGAACATTAGCTTAAGCATTTACCTTTATTTTATCTGGGATGCTTTTGATGATGTTTAATTTTCATTAGATATAATAAACTTTTAAATGTAAATTGAACGTAATTAAACACTGAATTGAAGTTTGTTAAGAGACGTTATTAAAATACTAAATATCGGTACTGGTGTTGGTATTGGGCTATCATCCTTGATATTGCTTTGGAATGAATGGGAAATCTGTGATATCATCCATCCCTAGAGGAAAGAAAGCAGTCACCATGAGCCATACAATTCACCTTGACGTTGACGCCCAACACAATACATCCACACAATAACCCCACATCCCGGCATGGATTAACACATGAAACGTGTGCACCCAACTAAAATTAACAGACAACAACACTGAACAACATAAACAGCCCCTTTGTTGGAGGTTGGACAGCTACCATGTGCTGTTGCATGCGGCCTCTCTGAGCCAGAGCCAGCCTTTAGGGGGTCTCTACAATACACATATTGTATCAAATAAATATGAAAGTGCTTGTGTGTAATAATAATATATCCCATATGCAGGGTGCAGAATACCCGCTGGTATTCAGGGTGTCCCAAGTTGGCTGGCTACTCCAGCATGTGAAGTACCCACTGGTATTCGGGGGGTCCCATGTTGACTGGCTACTCCAACATGGGTTTTGTGTTAACTCATTCTCCATAGTGGTGCTGGTTATAGCAAAATTTATACAGTTATAGCAAATATTTGATTTCATAATTCTTCTCCTAGAAATGCTCTTTTCTAGTTTGTTAATTCGCTCGTCTATCTCCTTTTTCTATCTTTAGTTTAAGAAATGAGTGGTAATTTACTCTTTCAATCAGTCTCCTGGAAAATTGAGAAAGCAAAATTGCAAATATGCTATATTGAAGGCAGGTCAGTGCTCCACCTCTAGTTACTTAGGAGTTTACCTAGAATATATTCCATAATAAAAGATGCTCAGTTATTACATGTTATACATCACGACATCTGAACAAGTGTAGGCCTCCCCTTAGAATTTCAGGCCTCCCCTTAGAATTTGAATTGTGAGACGTTTAGGTGGTTCAAGAGGTTAATTAGGGGGTCCAAAACCCCCAAGATCTCCTGTATTCCACACCTTTCCCATATGCATTAAATATATCATCACTGTCAGTACAAAACTTTGTATCTCCTAAATAGTACCTATATAGGAGAAGGAGAAAACCTGGTTAACTTGTAATTGACGTTAGTGTAACAAGCCTTGTCTATTGGAAATGCAACACAATCCAAAGGGTACACTGATACATAAGAACCTATATGTAATAATAATAATCATTATTGAATAATAATAATAGAGAAACTCTGTGCCATAGAGATCAGGTCTAACTGCTGGACTGAGAGAACAAAAGGGAGGAAAACTAACGAGGACATGTGTGAGAGACTAACACTTTTATATCTCATCTTTATTGATCTCTCTGGCCTTATATGGGGCACCCCTCATGGGCCCCCTCTCTCTCTATCTGTCACTCTCTCTGTCTCTCTCTTCGTCTCCGTCTCCGTCTCTCTCTCTCTCTCTCTCTCTCTCTCTCTCTCTCTCTCTCTCTCTCTC
>CM067476.1:21119917-21169818 GCA_034552555.1 Semaprochilodus insignis | reverse complement strand
TCTCTCTCTCTCTCTCTCTCTCTCTCTCTCTCTCTCTCTCTCTCTCTCGTACTCTCTCTTTTCCCCCTCATCATACAAGCCCTCATAGGATAAAAGGGACTTTAGTAGGAGTTCAGAGGCTCTGTGTGTGTGTGTAAGAGCAGTCCTGGACTTTGAAGTCAGCTGGGCCTCTGAGTCTCTGCCCACTCCGAATAGAGCCTTTCTGTACTTTTATGGCTCTGACAGGAAGTCTACTTTGTGCCCAAGTCCACTGCTTCAGCACAGCCAGGCCCCCCCGCTCTTTACTGACTGTGAAAAGCATCAGCAATGTGTGGTCAGCAAAGAGACAGAGTGCTGACTCAGTCACATTGGTGTATAGAGTACAATTCTACAACATTAATCAGCATTTCATCAAGAGGAGGTCAAAATTAGGCTTTGGCCTGTTTGAGCTTCGAGTTTGGGATGTGTGTGTTTGCCAGTTATCCCTATAAATTCTAGGCTTATTATTGCGTTTTCAATCTTACTGGATGCCATTCAGCAACTCTGACTTATTCAGTAAGTACATCATAAACAGTTGCTGTAATTACACCGTACTTTACAGTAAAATATTAAGCTTTTAATGGTCTTAACCACAAATCATTAGTCAGAATATAAGCAAATATTAAACAAATAGATAAAGTAGCTCAGGGTGGGAAAGATTGTCCCTTTGATTTCTTTAAATCAGTAAGACAGTATCGTTCCATTTAGCACCGATGGCTTCAAGCAGTTGAAAAACAGTGCCAACCTAGTTTGTGTTGAACGTGAGAGCAGATATTCTTAATAGCATTTAAATGTGGACTCTGACAAGCCAGACTCAAACTATCAGTGAAAACTATTATATTTTGGGCTTCAGCCTTTTTTCAACAATGGGTTTTGTAGTGTTCAAATACATACTATGTCTTCTCCGTAGTTACACAATGCTGCCGTGGCTAGGAAAGTAAAGACTAACATTGGGATTCCTTGAGTCATGTGAAGCCAGCCACCATATCTTTTTGTCACTGAACAGCTCAACACACTTGGAGGGGAACACTAACTACAGTTCTAATAGACCAGCTAACAGATCCCCTCAAATGCTATCACTTAGCTAAGACCAATTCGGCTCTAGTGGACCCCAATCACAGATGTTTGTTTGGTTTTGATGGTCTATATATATGAGATAAGACATATCTCAGCGAGAAGTCAGCGAATCGGGGTTGATGTCATGGGTTGTGATGTAGTTAGAGTATGACAGTAGCCCCAACAAGTCAGGGTCAGCATTACCCAGGCACAGTGGGTGTCAGGCACTGATGTACCTTCACTGGTGGTAGTTCACACCAGTGAGTAAACATCACCTGTAGGTGTGCACAGTAAAGGTTTGGCACCTGAACTGACTTTCAGGTTATTAATTATGTACTGTTGTAATTCTGATTATATGTCTGCTATGCCATACCTTATGTTAACCATAGATTTACACTTTCTGTAGATTTTAGCTGTAAAAAAATAAACAGTTACCACATTTTTACAAAGGAGTAGTTAATAAAATAATGTGTCATTTAATGCAATGAACTATAATTACTGTAGTAATGTTAGGGTTATGGTTATAACAGGACTCTAGACCTGCTGACAGGTGCTTGAAGTTTAAAGGGTTAATTGTTTAAAAGGCTTTTTCACTCAAGTTCCATAATTACTGTGAAATTGATTTGCTTTCAGGCACTGTAGAGGAATATATCCATATAATACAAAATAAACACCACACAGGAGACCAGAAAATAGATGTAGTGGGGGAGGTTAGAGAACTATTTGTTTTCTGTAATAAACAGAGGAAAAGTACAGTACTAATAATAATCATAGTCTATATTTATGAAGCACATTTCATATCGATGGCAGTGCAAAGTGCAAAGACGGGTGATAAATCTTAACAGTAATAGCAGATACTGTTAGTACAACCCCAATTCCAACAAAGCTGGGATGCTGTGTAAAATGTGAATAAATGTAAATATAAACAGAATGCAATGATTTGCAAATCTCACAGACCCATATTTTATTCACAATAGAACATAGAACACAAATCAGATGTTGAAAGTGAGACATTTTAGCATTTCATGAAAATTATTAACTCATTTAGAACTTGATGGCAGCAACGCATCTCAAAAAAGTTGGGACAGGGGGAAACAAAAGGCTGGAATAGTAAGTGGCACTAATAAAAAACAGCTAGAGGAGCAATTAGCAATTAAGTCACATGACTGGGATATAAAAAGAGCATTTTAGAGAAGCATATACTGTGGGATGGGTAGAGGTTCACCAATCTGAGAAAAAATATGTTTAAAAATTGTGGAACAATTACAGAAAAATGTTCCTTATGAGGGACATGACAGTATCTACAGATCATGTGTTGGACAGACAGACATTTGGTGATGTACACAGGTGCTCGGCCATTTAAAGCTTTAAAACCTAGTAGCAGAACTGTAAAATCTATCCTAATAGATACAGGCAGCAGTGGAGTTCTTTTACAACAGGGGTAATATGAGCTCTCTTTTTTGTTAGGGTCCGTGCTGCTCTGTTTTATATGAGTTGTAGAGGATGTATTGTTTTCCTGGGAAGCCAAGTAAAAAGAGCAGAAACCAATTTATGAGCCTTCTCAAACTGGAGTGCTGTAATTAGTATAATGTAAGGATATTCAGGCCTGTTCACTGGGCCCTGAAACTGCTGTGTTGGGTCATGTTATTTGAACCATGTTCTTTGAAACATGCTTCGATGGATAAGTTAGTAACCTTATTTTTAACAACATCCTTCATAAATAACGTCTTAAAGTTCAACACTGAGTGGTCAGTAGAGCAGCTCCTCACCAATACAAAATAGCCAATACAACAGAGCAGTTCTTCCTAATACAAAATATGTAATAGTTGCATAACAATATTAGGTCAAACAATAAAATACATGAGACTTTGCATTTTATAGTTTCATAGAGACCATAAAAGTGGCAGAAACAAAAGCTTCAGGATGTTCAAAGACAACAAAATATGGACAACATAGCCTAATAATAATCCAAAGACACACATAAACTACCAGTAGTGTTAAAACACATGTAGTAGATTTTATTGCTTAATATATTAATAAGTCAGTTGTTTCTGTGACAGTTCATAATTCAGAACAGACAGTTTTAAGTGATAGGAACAGCTTTCTATATGTATGTCTTCATAGCAGTATGAATTTTTGGCCTGCCCATTCTTTTCACTCCTGTAAAACCATGATCAGTCATCCATTCTTTCATGTTCTAATTGGCACAACAGAGCCATTTATTGGAAAGTTTGTTGCAACCGCTCTAAAAGTCTGCAAGTGCATTTATTATGCTGATTTATCATCTTTCTATGCACAAGCCAGGTCTAGGTTTTTGTCCACACATTGTATTGCTAACTTATTTTTAGTATACAGTATATTTGCAGAATCCCAATGGGTGATTGAAACATTCCCAGATGCAGGATTGTGAAGTGCTATATCTAAAGACTCCAGCTCTTCAGAGTGAGAGGACCGTATTGCTGTGTGTATGTGTGTGTGTGTGCATGCTGGAAATAGAGAACATGTGTCATACACTGCAATCTGGGCTCTGTTTCTTACAGATAAGAGTAAACTTGCATATTCAAATATCAGCAACATGTTGTGTACTTATGTTGTAAAAATTCAAGTCTGGCTTAAGGGGGTAGTTTAGTGTGGCAATGCCCACTATCCAATCATCATGCTCCACTACCCACTGCTTAGTATCATTGCTTATATAGTGTCTGTTGGCAGCAACAAAGTAAAACTAAAGTTTGTGTACCCAATATAAAAGCCAGTCAATTAACATTTTGCATTGGCCGTATTATAGAAATGCATTGCATGTTGTGGGAATGAGTAGAACTTGCTGTAAATGTGGTTCTACTGTTGATTTTCTTAAAATTTCTTTAAATTTCTTTAAATCAGGGGTCACGATTTGTTATCCAATTCTATTTGACTTGATTGGAATGAAAACCTGCGTCCGCACCAGCCATTTGCCGTTAAGATTGTTGTGGTGACCTCCTGTTCTAGATTTATTATACATTTATCAACCATATTTTCCTGTATTCTACTTTATTGTGTGGATGTGAGTCTGCAGGCACCCAAAGCCATTTCATTACAATGAATTGCAACTCTATTAAAAAAAAATCTGTTGTTTATGTGCCCCACTGTAATACTGTATTACACAAATACATCATACAGCAATTGGGGGTCCCATCCCTGGTGATAAAAAAATCTGCTGGTATGTGGGGGGCTAATGAAATGGTGTTTGGCTTC
Source organism: Semaprochilodus insignis (assembly GCA_034552555.1). Lineage (NCBI taxonomy): Eukaryota > Metazoa > Chordata > Actinopteri > Characiformes > Prochilodontidae > Semaprochilodus > Semaprochilodus insignis. The sequence continues at coordinate 21,165,513 of CM067476.1, read as the reverse complement.
CAAGCTGTAATGTTAGCTATCTGTCGTACTTCTGTATTACCCAGCTAGCAGGAAAACTTAAACATCCCATCCTCATTTATCCGCCACATACTTCTTGTAGTTTTTCAAAAGGTCCCTCCACCTTCGAGATAACATGAGAACATTATCAGAGAGTGGTCTCCTTGTCTTTAGAGCTGCCTGTTGTGTCAATCTGGATCAGACTGGATAATATTGTGGCTAGATTCACACAGTCGCTCTGAATTTAATACACAATAATCTCTCTTGAGCCTGAAGTTGTTCTTGTTCAAAATTCTGTTCTACCTTAAATAGTACAGCAGTTGGTACGCTAACGCCCATCCAGGCGTCTAAACAGAGCTACTAAATCATATAGGGTGGAACAGGAAAGAGAATATAAAGCCTAATCTAACCTCCATCTTATGTACGAGTCTCAGTTACAGCCAGCGAATTGGTACACTGGTTTAAACACTAAATTCCAGATACACACCTGGACGTAACATTTGTAGTTTGAGTGTTCTTGTGTTGGAGCTTATACAGTAGCTCTATCTAGCCCACCTAGGATTCTGCACGCTCTCCCTAATACCCACTCCGGCTATGTTCTGAGAGCAACAGGGGCACAAGCTGCCTCCTGAGACCTGTCTATGTATAAACTTCATATCTAGTATGTTTACACTGGGATATTTTGAATATTTTGGGCTGGTTTGCAGACATGGATTGAGCCTAATCTTGAACAAGCATGTGGGTTAACAGATGCAAACAGCATCCAGTTAAAATGGCCTTGCCTTTTAAGGCAGAAGTGTGAAAGGAAGTACTGTTCCTGGTTCCAAGCCCTTCATGCTTCTCCAGAAAAAAACCTCAGGAGAAAAATCCATAGCTACATTCCACATGCATGCAAAAGTACTCCTAAAATGCACTTCTTTTAATGCATTTTCAGTATATAATATGTTAGAAATTGATCAGCAGTTAAGGATCCTGGTAGCTACATGACAGAGCGCTGAATCATTGCTGAGTGGTCTGACCAGCTCTCCAATGACTCACTGCCTAAAAACAGGGATGACAGTCTTTCTGTGGTCACTCTCACTCTCTGTGCAGTTTTGGAAATTATTGGTACTGTTAGTATGTTGTATATATGCTCACTGGCCACTTTATTAGAAACCCCTACCTTAGACTTCCACTTACTGGGCACTGTATGATCTATGCCTACGTTATAGGTCCATTTTATATGTGTACAATTACACACTGTATCTACACAATTTGTCTACCACTCACTCTTCTACTCATCACTGGTCACTTTCTGTCCACAGGACCACTGATGACTGGGTGTGTTTTTTGGGTTGGATTGTTGTCAGCAAAGCAGTGACACTGACATGGTGGTGTGCGATACCAGTACAAGTTTATCATGTATGAAGATGTTTATGTTTCTGTATACGTCATTGCCCCTGCAAGGTTGACAGTGGTCTACCACCCAAAAAATACCAAGCCATGAGCAACTCTGTGGTCAGAAACTGATCAGTGATGAAACAAACTTAAAAATGGCATTTTCTAAAAACTTTGGTTCACAATTTCTATTTATTATTTTGTTTGAGTTTAAAATTGGAAAATAATAAGCCATATTATATAAAATGTGCCATAATTTTAAACAGACCACATTTTCACTTTTTGTATGTTTTTTGTATGTTAAATTCAGCAAGTAAATAGTATAGGATGTGTGATGTGATGTATATTTATTCTACCTTAAAAACATTAAAATGTGTAATTTGACCAGGAATCACAGTATATTAAGAGAAGTTATAAAAAGGTACAAAATCTTTAAACTGAGACCTGTTATCCTTATTTTCGGTGTTCATTATTTTTAGCTTTTAGCTAAAGCGTCTACTTTTAGCGTCTACTAAAATAGATTTTACATTCTTCAGTTTTCCCAAAAACACAATATTTTTCTCCTACTGTACATCTGGATTCACCCTCTGTTAGAGCTCCTGTGTCTTTAAGCCCCAGTGTCAATGAACCTAGTGTGCTCTGATTGGTCAGCTTCTGGGTGGAACTTTTGAAAACCTACAAGCATTTTGGGATGGATACTTACAAATGAACTCCAAATGATTATTTTCCTGCTAGCTGGTGAAGGCGACAGGAAGCCAGAGATCTAACTTATTGGCTGAAGATGATTATTAAGATTGTGTTTTATTAGCCTCTACATCAGTGGCTTCACTTGCAGTCATTAATTCTTTATGACTGTAGGGCATTGTCTCAATAATTTGATGCATTTGCTAAATGCATGCTGGGTAATGCTGTGATAACACTGATGGATAAAAACACAAATGATAAAAAAACTGCAAATTCTATCAGTCCAGTGAGGCTGCGCAGTGCCACACTCTCTTCTATGAACTTGTACTGCTATGAATTTAATGGTATGTGCTTATTGGGGGGATAATAGTGTAATGCCTCACCTCCTGTCAGTACACAGCAATCAGTGTTGGTCCAGGTAGTCCAGAGAATTATGCATTTGTACACTGCTATGTGTGCGGCAGCTGAAAGAGTCTAATTGACTGCTTACATACCCTTACGTGAAGTAGCTTATTTGATCAAGAAGGTTAAGTGGGATTTCTATTCTTATGCTAACTATGTGTTCATATTCTTAGGCAAGGGGTCTCTTTCTCAAGTAGAAGGGCTGTTTCATAAGCAGGAGGGCCGACTAGTATTGAATTGCATTAAGTACATAGCAAGCTGTGGATGCCAAGAGACGAGAAATCTGACCTCATATCAAGTAGTATAATTAATTATACAGTGACAGTCATCAAGTGCATGCTTTATTGCTTATGCATGGCATATGTATTTCTGCCTGCGTTATTGTTTTGGTTTATTATATGCGCCTTACTTTGAGCATGTGCATTTTTGGTGGTGTCCCGTCCTGTGTGTGTTTTGTTGTAAGAAGTCAAATTCTGATCATTTAAAGGCCCTCCATCTCCAGATATGGACGGGAACTACGGGGGAGGACTGTTGGACATGGTTAAAGGAGGTGCCGGCAAGTTCTTCAGCAACTTTAAGGACAACCTGAAGGACACCATCAAAGACACCTCAACCAAGGTTATGCATCAAGTGGCCACGTAAGTACTTACATTGTGATTGAATGATAATTATGTGTGTGTGTGTGTGTGTGTGTGTGTGTGTGTGTGATAATACAAGTATACTTGAGATCACAAGTTGCAATTCTAGTAGACACTCTGGCCACTTAATTAGAAACCCATACTTTACACTTGCTTTGTACTTCCAATTAAAATAAAATAAAGGGAAATGTGACTCTTAACAGCCATGCAAGACATGGTAGAGCACAAAACTGTTTTAGTTTGATGTCTTTCATTATAAAGCAAAACATTAAGCTATAAACAATGAAACCTTTTATGAGTAGCTGTGTCTAAACTTTGACTAGTGTATATGTGCACTTTAAATAGTTTTAACACCGGATACTTTTATACTTCTTCTTTTATTACACAACACTTTGATGTGAATGGTAATGTCAAATATAGTGAGGTGTTTTTTCCACTCGAGCAGCCTTATTAGATAAAACACTCTGAACACAGAAATGTCTCCCTGGTGTAGTCCTGTTTCATCTTCCTCACACAATCATTAATAATGCTCTAATGCCACATCACTGTGTGGAACACTGGAAATTATTACTGCTGCTTAGCCTTAGCATAACAGAAAAGCCCTGCCTAATTGGGTCCAAAGCGTCTTGAGTTTGTGATTTGGGATGCAGCCCATGATTCAAGAATGTTTCTGGGAATGCAAGAAGAGGGTGCTTTCCAACTCTCATGAACTATTCATGCTTGTTTACTTCACAGTAAAAGACCATTTAGATACCACTCTACGGCTCGACGCTGTACAACAGATTTCCCTTTATCATTCCATTATTTCTTGTTCACTTCTGTTCAGCAGTAGGTTGTTCATACACTTGTATATGGCCTAAATGCTTATAACAGTTGTTATAATTAATATAATAATCTACAGCTACAGTGATACTTTCTTGGTTTGGATCACTGGAGGTGGGGTTGCATCCAAGGAGTGTTTTCTGTATATCTCTCAGACTCTCCTACCCCACCCTCTATCGTCATCAAGTCTTACAGACTATGAAGCAATCAGTTCATGATCCCCAGGCCTACTCACAGAGTGTACCATAAAACATATCCATTATTAAGCAGCTTGAGAGAAAATATGACTGTATAGCAGTCTGCAGCTGATGAAGAGTGGACATGCTTCTTGAAGTACAGTAGATCAGTGTGCTTTTATGGCTGGGTTGGGAATTGAGCCAGTACCTGTGATAGATCACCAGAAGCTTGTTAGCATACAGGTTAAATGAGCGCTTGCTTTAATGATTTTACTTATTTAGCTTATTTTATTTAGCTAACTGGGTTTAAATTGAGTTACCTTAGGATACATGATCATACTTCTATGTAAGTCCTGCAGTTTTTCAGTCTCTGGCATACATTGCCTTCTCAGCTGCTGTTATGCAATGGGGCTTGTTGGCCAGGTGACCCTGCCTGATCCCAGACGGAGCTAGGTCTTGTTTTGTGACAAATACAGCGCGTGGTGCTTAAGAAAAGAACTTGAGCAAGTGGAAAGTCTTCAGGATAACGTTCTTAGGCAGCCTGTCGTTACGGTAGCCAGGTACTTTGTGCTGTTTAATATAACTTTCTTTCTCTAATTCACAGATATCGTTCCCCTTCTGCATACAGTACTGTGATAAAGTCAGAGATCATCCTTCATTTATTCAGTTCCTAGTCAAAACAGCTATTAAGTAGGAGTTGTTCGTTTTTCAGAAGATATTTCGGAGATGCTTGTAAGATATATGGGGTTTAGGGAGATATACGATAATGTGCTTGCAAAAGAAGGGAAGTGTGTGAAGAAGGGAAAAAAGAAGACAACCGAGTGAAAATGACTGTCACTATCAGATGTACTTTGCTTGAAGCTTTCTTTGTGGGAGAGGAGAAAATCAAGCTCCACTCTTTCTTCAGCTCTGAAATAATTCAAAGGTGTATCTGTCCACCCTTCCACTGTGAGAAAACAACTCAATGCTCTGGGTCTGAAATGATGTGTGACTGTCAAGAAGCTGCTAGTGTTCAGACCTCAAAATCATTGGCTGTGTTTGGGATTACTTGGACCATGAGAAGCAGAAAATACAACCAACTTCTAAGACTGAACTTTGGAAGTGAAGGAAAAAATTCTCCTCAGATTTCTTTGCAAAAACGAAAGTGAGTCTCCTAAAAAGGATCCAAAATTTAATGAAAGCAAAATACTCAAAATTTAGTCTTTGAGACTTTTTTAAATTATATGTTTTCTTGTTTTTTTCTCAGACATTAGAAATATTTAACATTTACTTATTGGGCCATTTTGGCTGGAAATTGGTCTCTGGACTTTGTACAGGACCATATTTGTATGTGTCTGTTTTTTTTGTGTGTGTTTGTATGTGTGGGTGCACTTGCATGTGCTCTTCACGTCCCACAGAAGCCTAGAACAGCAGACTGTTGACACTGCCGTGTTATCTCATTAAAAGGATTGGAGACAGCTTACTCGGGTGACTTACTTGTTGCATAAAATGGCACAGCATCACTTCAGTAAGGCTTATAGTACACATCAAGTTCCTTACATTTGTACACATGGTATTAAGCTCTGTTGACCAGAATATCAGCATTTTAGTTAAATGAATATGGTTAAAAAGGCTGCTATGCTGTAGTAACATTGCAAGGCCAAAGATGCATGTCATGTTTCTTACTCACATACTTTGTGCATGTAAACAGTGGATTTTCCAAGTCAGTTTGTATTAAAGCCAACCGGATCGAAACAGTTCAGCTGTGCCTTCCTAGCTGGCACAGGCAGATATAGTATTTCGAAATAGACTTGATTGCTCAAAGTTATTTTTGGTAACTAGGCTGTAACCTTGGTTACATCATTGTTGCCCAATGACGGGTTGAGTCACTTTTTAAATCGTTCTCACTTGTGTAACTTTGCATTTGCTTGATACTGTGCAAAAGTCACAGCCTTTTATTTATTTAATTCCCAGTCAAAATGGCCTTTCAGTACAAGATATTAATTTATCAGCATCAGAAAAAGAGCAGAAAACAAAATATATTTATCAGAAAATTACGCAGAAGCCTCAACTAAAACAAATGCGGAGCTTGATTTTCTTTTCTCTCTTTTAAAGATGAGCCTTTTAAGTACTGTTTATTTCATAGGGACAGTTTTGATAGTCTACCAGGTCTTTCACGGTTGTTATGAGTACCATTTTCTCTACATCCTCAGCTCAACAACATGATGTCACTGACTGCTTTGGGAGCAGTTTTTGCTGGTACACAGCTTTAACTGATTTTAAGATTGTACAGATGGAAGAGTGAAAGTAGCAGAAGACTGCACAAAAGTAGACGTGGACTAATATGTGGGCTAGTATTTTTACTTCAGCGTTTGGATATTTCTGTAAGGAAGCCCTAAAAGGGGTTTTGTTTTCCCGAGATCTTGTGATGCATATTTATATCATTATGACGGCAAACCAAACATTTTTCAGGATTATTTATATCATTATCATGACATAACTAACATGATTTATCGAGATAACATTCATTTTGTAATGATAATGACATAAACAGCTCATGAAAGTAATGTGTTTTTTTTTAAATAATTAAATAAATAAAAATAACTTTCCTGCGATAAAAAAATATTAATAGTTGTTGTTGAGTGCAAATTAAATATACAAAATGGAGTTTCTGACTTACTGTGTACTAATTACCAGCAGTAGTTTTTGGGGAAAATATATGCAATCCTGCAAGTTATTAATTCAATAATAAATTACACTGAGAATCAATGCAAAACCTTTGTATGAATGCAGTATGTTTTCAATATGTGCCTTATACTGCTGTGAGTAAAAATGTAGCATAACAGATTTATAGTATAGACTCATTATGCCTTTCTACTGCTTGTGTTTTAGCTATACAAAAGGAGAGCTAGACATTGCCTACATCACCTCACGTATCATAGGTGAGTAAACATCCCCTATTTATACTATATCTTTTGAGGAATTGTGGGTCCACAAACACTGTCTGTGTGTCTCTTGTTTTCTCTCTATCTTTCTTTCTCTAGTTATGGAGTCCTGAAATGTTATTACAGCAAACACTGTCCTTGAGTGGGCCGGAGGGCATGCTGATCACTCCATTTCTGTGTGATTGTGTTTAAACTCTGTACACACTGAGTGACTGTATGTTTTTGGCTTGTTGTTGACTGTTCTAATGCACACAGTTTTACTATTAAAATACTACCGGATGCTCTTTATGAGCTCAGGTGTCTTAGATTTACCCCTTAAGTGACCAGGACCAATCGACAGATCTAAAGTTTTACTACATGCTTCTATAACATAAGAATAACAGTGTGCGTTGTAGTCCATGTAGTTACTGAATAACAAAACTTAATATGTATTAAGCCATGTATTAAAACATTTACTGCATAGAAACCTTTAACTAAAACTAAGCTTGAGCTTATAATTGATATTGGCATATAAAACCATCATTTAAATAATATATAAAATAATTATTGAACCTTTCATATTGTAAAGTCTTCCTAATCTATGGTTAGTTAAAATGTATCCAGTAGAAAAGATTGTACTTAATTTTAGGCCATACAAACATAACATTACCAGGTAGTACACTACACACATACATCATTTGGATGACAGTTGGATGACAGATTTTCAGCCTGGGAAAGAATCCTAAGGAAATACAAATGCTCCAATGCAGGAGATCTACTGTCTTGTAAAAGTAAAATGGATAAATGTCACCAGAAAAAGGGCTGACTGATAGACCTTGTCCTCTGTTGTCAACCAGATCCAGTTTACCATGCTGGTGGTATTACCACCTTTACTAATACCTTTTCTACCTCCAAGGCTTTATACTACCCACTACCACCCAGGCTTTACACCACCCTCTACCACTCAAGCTTATAAAACCCTACCACCCAGACTTTACACCACCCTCTACCACCCAGGGTTATACCACCCACAACCACCCAGGCTTTATACCACTCACATGGGATAGCTCATAACTGAATTTGGATGAAAATCATATTATTTATCACAATAATTATTAATTAATTACAAATGATAATCTTTCATTAGTTATAAATGATATTTTTTGTTTAAATTGACGTTATTGTTAAAGTTTAACTGAATCTGAAAACCACTAGTTTATGATGCACTAGACAATGTAACAGAAAGAAACAGTTATCAAAGCTTAGCAAGTGTAACTGATGTGGTGTTTTGGAGACCACTCAGTTTTGTATCTCACACACTGTTAAAAGCAGTGTAAGATAGGGTAATCCTGTCCTTTTCTCCAACCAGTGATGTCATATCCTGCTGAAGCAGTGGAGCTGGGCTATAGGAATCATGTGGAGGACATCCGCTCTTTCCTGGACTCGCGTCATGCTGACCACTACACTGTTTTCAACCTATCCCAGAGGAACTATCGTGGAGCCAAGTTTTCCAACAGGGTGAGGAGATTGCTTTGGATTTATGTTGTCCAAAATCTGGGAAGATAAGCAGCTGTGCTGTAACTATTCAGAAACATTGATAAGAATATCTGTGATAAGAAGAGGCTCTGCAGATGTAGATGGAAGATGAAATGTGGAAAACCTAATGGAAGTTTTGTGAAAGTGTTTTGTTTTTCATCCTAACCTCTATCTGCCATATCGCATTGCACCGTCAATTACCATGGACAATAAATCCAGTGATACCTTTTTTCCATCAAAACGCACTTATAATAAAAGCAGTTTAGTTTATGACTGTTTGAAAAACAACCGTTATATTCTAACAATATAGATTTTTTTTCTAACAATATAGAAAGTTTTGTTCAACTTTAAAGGAGCCATATATAAGATGTTTAGTTTAAAACATACCAAAATTAACTATGATTATCAACAGAGCATGAAGAAATAACAGTTATGACCATATATCAAAGACTTCTATGTATCATGTTGCAGAGATATCTACTGAAGTTACCATGTTAACCAGTAATACCACTTTGTACTTCAGTAGGTTATAGGTAGTCGCTGTAGCGTCAAGTTGAATCAGTCCAGCATGAGAGGATGAAGAAGTAGCACTGCTCCCACAGCATTTTCTAATATCTTGTCAGTCATGTTGAAGGTTCTGCTCCCGGGTTAGATCACTTGAGGACAGGTAGCCTATGAAAGAAAGAGTAACAATGGCTGAAGCTTTTGGAATTTGCAAACAAAAACAAAAGAAGTGATATAAATGGAAACAAAAGAAACATTAACATTTGCATTGCTTTTTACTGATGGAGACGCTGTTGGCAGGTAATGGTTGAGTATGAATCCGACAGACCACATCATCTTGCAGATTGCTTCTTTAAGAGCAACAAAGCCAAAAAGTAGTTCTGGTGACTTTCACTTTCCCTAAGATTTTCTGGTATAAATGCAGGATCTGGCGCCACCTGTGAAAACTGCCAGTTCGCTAACATATTACTACAACTTCTTCCCTAAAAATATTCACAAAAATTTATTTAACTTCATTGTAAATTATGAAAACCCATGAAAACATGAAAACGTGCCTGAAAACACATAAAAAGTCATGCCTGTGGTAATGGACCATACACTTGAGAAGCAACAGAGATTAGGTTGAAAAACAATAGTGTATTCCTTTAAGGAACAATACAGTTAAAGAAAAACCCAGCAATATTGTGAGATTTTATTGTGAAATTATTTTGTCACTGCACTGCTGCTCAGGCCATATACCAGATCATCAAAGTGCAGTGAATCCTGGTTAGATGACAGAGTGAACACCTTTATGCTGTCACCCCCAGTATTATTATGTATTATGGTGTTATTAGTATGACTATCATGATGGTTTTGGTAACTGGGCCCTGTGTATCTGCAGCTAAGGCAACCTTATAGACTCTAACAGACTGTCTTGCAGCAAAAGCTAAATGGGCTCTTTTTCCTGTGCTGTGGTTAAATTACTCAGCATATTAACTTCATAATGGCTCCCTATTCTCTAACTCACATGGCTCATTTGAAGTTATTACAGCAATAAAAGATACTCAGCTCTGCTTGATGTGATGCATAATCTAGTTAAGGTTATGTTATAACTATAAAGCTACTGTGCTGCCACAGCTACCACTGCTGTGAGTTTCTGCCATTATTTGTTTTTTAAAACGTGTTTCCAAGAGTTGCTTCCAACCCTCTTCTGTGCTTTCAGTATGTTTCTTTTTTCTCTTTGTCCGTCCTCCAGGTATCTGAATGCAACTGGCCATCCAAACAAGCCCCTAGCCTTCACAACCTGTTTGCTGTGTGTAAGAACATGCACAACTGGCTCAAGCAGAACCCTAAGAACGTCTGTGTGATCACTTGCTCGGTAAGAGGACGTTTCAAAAAGAGAGTTTAATAATAGAACACATGTGACATTATCCAAAAAACAAAAGCAATCTTTGTGGACTGAGACATGTTAGACTGAGATATATATACATATTTAAAATCTTCAGGCAGCTGAAATATACACTCATCATCAAAAAAAATAGCTGCACCAAGAAGGAATCAACTGACAGGAATGAAGCTTGGTGGGTAGGTTTGACATCATGAGACATGTGAATGATTCAAGTTTCATGCTTGGTAGCATCGTTTGCAAGTGTCACGTTGTAAGGCTCCGGGAAGCGGGATGGTCTTATCGATAAACTGATGAATTGTCCGACTTGCGCAGACTGACCCAGCAGCCACGATTGCGGACGTTCAGCAAGCAGTGATACCCTCTATGAGTCATACTGTTAGTGCCAGCAGCATTGCCACATGACTACATGACACAGGACTACATGCACACAGATCATTACGACGACTGCCCTTAACACCATGCCAACGTTGCGCTGAATGGCAGCGTGTCATCTTCAGTGATGAGTCCCGCTTTTGTCTTGGTGAAGATGACCAACGAATCAGTGTGTAGAGGCACCATGGTCAGCGCCAAGATGAACAGTTTGTTGTCACGTGTCACATGTTCAGTAGGCCTAGTGTCATTCCACCTCCACCCCTAATCTGCAGGAACTGCGTGAGAATATTAATAAGATGCATGGGAAGGATTATTCTCTGCAGCTGTATGCCAAGCCAAATGCATGTTGCGTTAGCTAACATGGTGACCTTACTCCATACTGAGAGACACTACTTCTGTATGTGTAACTCAATAAATATTGCCCATATCAGTCTAAATTTATCATCATTTGTTGTTCCTGGTAACCTTTACCTTACTTCCCAATAGCATTGCAATCCACCCACTTCCTTCTGGGTGTAACTGTTTTTGTGATGATGAGTGTGTATATATATATCGTCGTTGTCCAAAGGAAAACAAGTATCTCCAAAATGGCAACTTTACAGGAGAGGGCAAAAACCTGATTGAATTTGAATGTAAGTCAATGGAACCAGACGTTTTTCCAAGCATGTTTTGGATATTTCTGGTGATCCATTCATCATGAAATGTCCACCCAATGTAAACAGCAGCTCATGTGATCAAATGATGCCAAAAAATAAAAATCAACCAAATTGGAGATACATGGTTTTCATTGGACAGCGACGATATACTTGTTTTGATCTTTAGAGAAGATCTTTGTTCTGATCTACTGACCACCATCTACAAGGCTATGTCCTCAGTGGTTTACTCTATAGGCTTAAAGTTCATTTGGTCAGACTGTGTCGGTGCTGTGTTTCTCTCAGGATGGCAGAGGTCCGTCAGGTGTGCTGGTGTGTGCCATGTTCTGCTTCTGCCACCTCTTCGCCAACCCTGTGCCTGCCATGCAGCTACTCAGCGCCAAGAGACCAGGCTCTGGCCTGTGGCCTTCACACAGGAGGTACCTTTAGCTGTAAACTACATGCCAATCATTATATGTACGCTCTTTCTTTGCTTACCTTTATATAGTGATTCATGACCGGCTCTAGCCATCTGGGGGCCCAAAGCAGGATTTACTTGCACCCCTTATTTTGCTAGCTGATGTACTGTAATATTGGAAGCTAACTAATAACAAGAAGAGCCATAGGCTCTTATATAAAATATAACATATAAAATATATAAATTAGTAAGTAATTGTGAATTGTGTGTTACTAATGTGGTTGGTGTGGCGCAACGGATAACACCACTACCTGCCTGTGAACTACCACCTCATGTGGGAGATTGGGGTTTGATTCCAGGTCTAGGGCCGGTCTAGGACCTTGGGCAAGGCACCTAACACTACATTGGTCTGTTTGTAATATGATTAACCTTGTAAGTTGCTCTGGATAGCATCAGCTAAATGCTGTGAAATGTAATGATTAGATGCTTGAATAATTGTTCATCATAGTTCCTGTGATTTAAACTGCTGGATGTTTGATTCCTGTGATTGTGTGTGGTCAGGTACGTAGGTTATGTGTGCAGCATGGTGTCAGAGAAACCCACGGTGCCCCACTCTAAACCTCTCGTCATCAAAACTGTCACCATGAGCCCCATCCCTTGCTTCAACAAACAGCGCAGTGGCTGCCGACCATTTTGTGACGTCCTGATCGGCGAGACCAAAATCTTCTCCACAGCGCAGGAGTATGAGAGGATGAGGTAGGCCTACTGGTGTAGTAGGTAAACCAGCACAAAAAAGTTGGTTATTTTGTGTGGTTTGAGTTGTGCAAAACCTCGGCTACAGCTATAAAACATCAAATATATATAAAACAATAATACATCAGACAATCCATTATATGGACAAAATTACTGGGACACACCTGTTTATCATTGAATTCATGGGTGTTTCGTTCAGTCCCATTGCTATAGGTGTATAATCAAGCACCTAGCCTTGCAGCCTGTCTTTACAAACACTTGTGGAAGAATGGGTCATTCTATAGAGTACACTACGGTGGCCGAGAAAGCCCAACGAACTGCAAGTTAAAAACGCGCTGCAAAGTCTCAAAACACAAGCATCAAAATGACACGACTTGCACAACATTAGCCAAACGCGCTGCAAGATCTGAAAACACAAGCATCAAAATGAGACCGCTTGCAAACCATTAACCGAACGCGCTGCAAAGTCTCAAACGCGCAGCAAACACTAAAAACACATGCAACTTCCAAAACACATGCAGAAAGCCTCAAAACACAACGGAAGTGTTTCCGAGGGACACTGAAAGCTGAGACACCCCCAGTTCCAGCAAAAGTAAGTTTAATCTGTTTATTAATGAATATTCAGTCGGGTTATTGGCCAGGTTCTTGTGTTAACTTAATAAACAGTTAAACCTTAATTTTAGCCACTCGGTGTGCATTGTTTAAGGTGGAACGAAATGTAAACAAGAGAAACTGGCCAATAAACCGAATGAATATTGATTAATAAACAGATAAACTTTTCTTTCAGTCACTCGGTGTGCATTGTTTAAGGTGGAACGAAATATAAACACAAAAACCTGGCCAATAACCCGACTGAATATTCCCGGGTACGTCCACTTTCAGTGTCCCTCGGAAACACTTCCGTTGTGTTTTGAGGCTTTCTGCATGTGTTTTGGAAGTTGCATGTGTTTTTAGTGTTTGCTGCGCGTTTGAGACTTTGCAGCGCGTTCGGTTAATGGTTTGCAAGCGGTCTCATTTTGATGCTTGTGTTTTCAGATCTTGCAGCGCGTTTGGCTAATGTTGTGCAAGTCGTGTCATTTTGATGCTTGTGTTTTGAGACTTTGCAGCGCGTTTTTAACTTGCAGTGCGTTGGGCTTTCTCGGCCACCGTAGTACACTGAATTTGGGTGTGTTCCTGTTATATGATACCACCAGAGTCCAGTTGTGGCATGCTTTACACCACCCTGAAGTTTTGCTACTAGTATGCTAGACCAGAACATCATGCTAATATAACATTTTTAGAATCAATATAGTGTTTTTTTTTATCTTGGTGTGTCTATTTTTGCCTCTAATCATAATCAGCCTGTGAACGCAGGACACTCTGTATGGTGGAATCCAGCATGGTGTCCATAGACAAAAATTAACCAGTCAAAGCTGTTTATTAATCATGCAACTGACCAGTGGAATGGTGCTCTGTAAAACTCACGCGATGGGTTTCTTCTTCATGACTTGTGAGGTGCATCGGCATTTTAAAAAACGTGGTTTATATTAAAGTTTATTTGAAGTAAAAATGTACATGACTGTGAATCATCTTCTCTTACTTCTCTCCCTCTGTCACCCCATAGAGAGTACAGAGTGCAGGAGGGAAAGGTGCAGTTTTCTGTGGGAGTGAGTGTTCAAGGAGATGTAGTGATCTCAGTCTATCACATGCGGTCCCATGCACTGCAGGCCAAGGTATGAGTCTGGAGCCTGGAGCTTCTTCAATCATTAAGATGTAAACAGTCATGCAGAGTGATTTGATGTGAATTGCTTTGTTTAAGAGAGACTTATCAAGTCAGGTTTGTTCACAGTAATGATGGTGGGAACCAGACATCCTATAGTTTAATGCCTCTAAAAGCTCACAGAAAACTGTTATTAGAAATGGCTATAAATATATGCTGCCTTTTGTGATTGTAATTTACTTTCTGTTAGTGAAACAGCACTTTATTACAATATTACAGAACTGATAAACTGATAAAACAACCCCCTTTCCTTTCCCATTCCACCTGCTTTTAGGACAGTTTTTGGGATAGTTTCTTAGCCTGTTCTTTAATGGTCAGGATCCCCACAGGACCACCACAGCAGGCATTATGTGGGTGGTGGATCATTCTCAGCATGGCAGTGACACTGACGTGGTGATGGTGTATTAGTGTTTGTTGTGCTGGTGTGAGTAGATCAGACACAGCAGTGCTGCTGGAGCTTATAAACACCACAATAGTCCACCAACCAAAACTATCCAGCCAATAGCGTCCTGTGGGCAGCACCCTGTGGGCAGTGTGCTGTGGGCAGCGTCCTGTGACCACTGATGAAAGACTCATCCCTGACTTTGCATCTACAATGCGGAGCAACAAGGTGGTAGTGTCTGATAGAGTGAATGTTGGTGGTGTTTAAAGCACTGCTGTTACCAGTGTAACAAATACTAACACACCACCACCACGTCAGTGCTGAGAATGATCCACCACCCAAATAATACCTGCTCCTGTGGTTGTCCTGTGGGGGTCCTGACAGTTGAAGAACTGAGTGAAAGGAGATTAACAAAGTATAACAAAGTAGAATCAGATGGACTATAGTCTGTCATTGTAGAACTATAGCATGCTCCTGTATGGCAAGCACAACTAGTAAAATGGATACGTGTAGAAGGAGGTGTACTTAATAAATAGCTCAGTGAGTATATTAAGCACAGTAATATTATGGCTGTATTAGGTGTTGGATTCACTGTTTATGTTGCTTGCAGGTGACAAACACCCAGATATTCCAGATTCAGTTCCATACGGGCTTTATCGCCCCTGGCACCACAGTCTTAAAGTTTATGAAGTAAGTACCATGCACGTAAATGGAGCTTAAAATTCAGATATATCTCACTCATTGGTTGTGTATATGCATATGGGGAGATATACATTACCCTTCCAAAGTTTGTAAGTACTTGTTATATTAATAATAACTCTCTAACTCTACAGTGACCCCATAAAATCTCTTAGTAGTGCAACTAAGGAAATTAAATATATGTGTGTTTGTGTGCAGGTCAGACTTGGATGCATGTGATTCTCCAGAGAAGTATCCTCAGCTGTTCCATGTAGTGCTGGACATTGAGGTAGAAAACACAGAAAAGCAGAAAGATCTGACCCCACCATGGGAACAGTTCCCCACCAAAGACCTGAGCCCCAACGTGCTCTTCTCCTGCCACCAGGAACACAAGGATGCACTTGCAATCGCAGGTAACAGACACACACACAGTGACTGACAAACACAAACACACTGCTATGTGTGTATATAATGAATCTCTTTGTGTACTCTTAGGGGTTTGCTAATTCCCATTTTATTCTTGCTTAAGATGAAATGGAGGGTTTGGACCTGGAAGGTAAGACTTAGTGTAGGTGGCTAGTAGAAAACCATAGATATGAAAGAGTGGATGTGTAGAAAGTGGATAGTGAATACTTCTAGTTCCTTAGCTTAATAGTTGATGATGTGTTAATTAGTAATATAGTTATTTAATGTAGTTGTACTCGTAAACAGTTTTATTTCAGGCTTCTGTGAGAAAAATATCCATGTTGGGAACCAAAATTACACTTGCATACCGAATGTGAAAAAGTAATTTCCTGTATTTAAAACTTTTTTGGGTTGTATGTCTGCAGCCACATGCAAATGTTTGAATACATGTAATTAAATTATGTGGTTTTTTTTTTTTACGTTAACACATCCACATTTGAATGCTCAGTTTATTTGCTTTTACAGATTGGAAAAAATAAAAGCATAAAATATAAAATAAGCCATAACTTTTGCATTGGCCTCATCTTATGTTTTCATTTTTGCAATATGTAAAACGTCAATGTATATGTTCTGGGGATTTGGAGACCTCTCTCGTGGAGGACTGTAATTGCACGCAGCCTCAGAAGAGCATATTGTAAGTGGTATTTACCAAGTCCGATCTAAAGAGCTCTCATTGGATTGGACTTGGTAAATACCACTTACACTACAAGTAATATTAGATCTGTTTGTAGTATAGATGTTTCACAGTAGTGACTTAATTCCTATTAAAAATGAACTAAAATGTACATATTTTTTAATTAACTTAATTTTTATTTCACCAAAATAAAGCTTGTAGTAACATGTAGGAAAAAATAAAAGCATAAAATATAAAATAATCCATAACTTTTGCATTGGCCTCATCTTATGTTTTAATTTTTGCAATATGTAAAAGCTTTGATGTATATGTTCTGAGGATTTGGAGACGTCCCTGGTGGAAATCTGTAATTGCACGAAACCTCAGAAGAGTATATTATAATGTCATTTGTGCTTTTCACTGAGAACATGAATCTAATAATTGTACATTTAAAAAGTATTCAAAGAGAACTTCAAAACTTGAAGACAGGACATGTTTTTCTAGGATGTGAAGTGGTCGTTGTATCTCCATCAATATAATGCACATTTGGCATTTGGAATGCAAACATCAAACCAGGCCTTCTTTTTAAGCCTCCGCATGTGACTCTAATGCTTCTAAATTTTTTAATGATTATTTCAAATTTCACAGAGTGACTCGCAGCAGTGCCCACACACCATATTAGTAGCACTTCTTTCAATTTTAAGGAAAAAAAGAATCTTCTATACAGGATTATTTGGCCACACAACAGGCTGCTCATCTCTCTGAATCTTGTACGTTTTAAACAGAACCCGCACTTTAGAGAGGGTCCCTTACCGTCTTCAGCACCTGCTGCAGCAGTTCAGGCTATAGTAATCAAACGTACTCTGGGGAAATGTAACGATTGTAGTTTGTTCCCTGGTTACCGCAACTTCGAAAATGCAGAGATGTAGGAGGTTGTGAGCTGTAGGAGGCACGAAACCCGAATATCCGGCGATTATCCGATATCAGCTGCACTTTACAGAGCTATATTAGCCAAACTTTACTGAGCTGCTGAGCTAGAGAAAGAAACTGACTGGACTCCCTTCTCAGGTTAAGTGAATGGAGCGGGGGTTAAATGTGGAGCCTGTGGAGTTTAGTTACTGTATGCTCCTCCCTGCTCTTTTCATAACCTAACGTTAACGCTAATCTTTGACTAGCCAAACGACACAGTCTCGTACCTTTTTCTGTGGGTTCTGTAGTGACGGAAGAAGTTGGTTGTGGTGGTCGTGTCACTGATGTTTGACCTGCAGACCCTCCATATCGCTGTTCTCTCTTGACCACCTTCATCTACAACACAATCCTCTAAACCAGCCTTCACACTTTCTGGCGTAGCCGCCTTCATGATACGAGCTACTTTGTACGTTTATCTCTGCTGGTCTCCAGCATTCTGATAGGTTGCCAGGTTTGCTCTCATTGCAACAGAAATCACACAAATCATGTTTCAACAAAAATGCTAATATTTAATACAAATCAAGTCATTTCAAGTCATCTGTGTCACGTCAAAGTCAAGTCGAGTCTTTTATCAGTGTTAGTTAAGCAAGTCTCAAGTCCTCAAATTTGCAGCTAAAGTCTGACTCGAGTCCCCCAACTCTGCCCGGTATATTCTTTAGATCCTGCCCAAGCACATGTTGGTCCCGGGGGCCGCCTGGGGCCGAATGAAGAGAGCGAGCCCTCGGATGATGAGATGCTATCACTCTCCAGCCAGCAAAGCAATGCTAGTAGTGAGAAAGCCAAAGCGGCAAAGAAGGCAGAGCCTCAGGCTGCTCCTGCCCCACCACCTGCTGAGGATGTGGACCTCTTGGGTCTGGATGGGGGTGACGTTCAGCGTCCTCCAGCTTCTCCACAGCCCCCCACCGCTAGCACCACCACTGACCTATTGGGAGACCTGTTTGGAGCTCCACCTCCACAGCCTGCGAGTGGCCCTGGCTCTGCCCAGTCCACCCCCAGGAGATCCGCCCCCTCTACATCCCCCTGCCCATCACCTCGAGCTGGAGAGAGTAAGTATCCATATCTCTTACAGGTAACAAGAAGTCTTAGGCTGGAAAGCATTTAAAACATTTCCCACACATACATTTAAATCACAGCACCAGTCCAGTGCACTGTAAGAGCCTCAGTAGTATCTAGAGCAAGAATGTAAAGACCCAGGCTGGAAGGAAGTAGGCTCTGCATGGACAAATGACTGATCCTTCAAAATGAAAGGGTAAAGGTTAGAGTTAGGGTTAACTAGTCACTGGAATGGTTACACCACCAATTTTCACCTAAAGTTTACATTAGCTACCTCACCAACACCCTTGTTTATTAGTTAAATTGTCTACTTGATTAACTTTGAAGTGGAATTTGCAGCTTCTGTCCAAGCTGAGACTCTAAACTGATAAAGTACAAATCAGTCATTATTCCAACAGTAACAGTAAATATGGCAATCAGTTGAGGGGTGAAAGCAGAAATCTAAAGAACGATGTAATTTCCTTATACGAGTTTCTCCCTGTCCAAATGACGTGCAGGCTGCCCAGTAGGGTTGCCAAATGTCTGTTTTTGGAACAGACAGTCGAATTTTGAATTCCAGTGCCTGGCTGGTACAGTCCGGTTGGTACCTTTTAATAATCGGTTAAGTCCAACTCTAAATGTAGCGTGTATTTAGTACACCAGCAGTGGTGCCATTAACATTCTTAACATACTGTTAAATACAGTGTTATGTAGTACAGTGGAATGCAGATGGAGATTGGCTGAAATCTGGCAACCCTACCCACTATAGAACTATTTGCAACAACTCCCAGAATGCAACTTATATTTGTGTGACATTATGAATCTTCGATGACACATTTTTGAGTGCAATGACATATGAAATAGATTTTGTGCAGCACTTGCATATTTACGTGAGGTTTGTTTGGTATTGTGAGTAACACCTTTGCCCGCCATACTGCAGACTAAGGGTCGATCCTCTGTTTCGGCAAGCACCCTGCCCTAGACCAATAAGAGTCCGTGGGCAAGTCTCCTGAAATCAAAGTTTATTTATCACATACATAGTCATACACGGTACAACTAGCAGTGACATGCTCCTAACACTACTTCCTTTTCCTGCCTGTGTAAAATCATCACATTGTTAGTTGGTCTGGACAAGAGCAATAGCCAAATGCAATAAATGTAAATGTATTTCTGACCTTTAAGACATTGATGAAATTATGTTTACAGCATCTAAAAGCTGTTCCAGAAACATTAACTGAATGCCACTTGTGTGCTTTCTTTCAGCTTTCGACCCATTTGGGTCAGCGACAGCAACTGCACCTGCCCCAAAGCCTCAAGACTTTATGGGGGCATTCCTGGGTCCAGGTAATATGGGGCAGCCGGACCCCTTCCTGCATGCCGCACGGTCTCCGTCTCCCACTATGCAGAACATGGGCATGGGTAAGGCATGCGCCTACGCCTGCTGCACTCAGAGCTGCCAGCGTGTGTCCGCATTGTGTTTGTGTGGGCAGCTTGTTTCTATGACAGCCTCCAAGCTGTTTTCCAATGAGGACTACAGACTGTAATACACCTCTAAATGTGCAGCCCTAACTGTGCCTCCCTGACTAGCTGTTGTTTGTACTAGTTTGCTATGTTGTGGAAGTGTTAGTAGTTTTCAAGGCTTCATCGTGTCCTGGATGGTGGTGCCTTTGGTTTGAACGCATATACGTGACGATGTGAATGATGTTGCAGGCAAATGTTAATGTAAATTTTCTTGAAGGCCTCAGCTCCAGACTGCATGAAAAGGTCTGTTCATGAGTGAAGAGGAATTTGTTGTCTTGTACAAAAACACTGCATTGTGTTAACAAAATGGTCTCTTCTCATTTTGAAGGGCTGGCATAGATCAAGCTTGATGAGAATGGCGAACTGCAAACCGCAAAGTGATTTTTGAATTGACCTGCCAGAGACCACTTTGTTTTCACTGTCTGAAATGATGTCATCAGCTATGCTGGGTGCTTGACATAGTCATGGATAACCTGTGCTAATCCCCTGACCAGGCCGCAGCTCCCCCGGGCCTCCAACGACACCCACGGTAAACATTCAGCAGCAAAACACTATGGGTGGATGGGACTGGAACAGACCAGCTCCCCCAGGCAAGTGAAACTGAACACCGAAACTGAAGTGAGCCACCTGCTGGCTGCTTCTTAAATCATAACAGGACTGGCTTCAAGGCTGTAGCCTCATGGTTCCAGTGTATATCTATGTGAGGACACTTCAGACACCAAACCTGTTTAGGCCGATCAAATGCATCTGAAAGATATGGAGACATATATAAATGTATTATTTCTGTAAATTCTTCCTTTAAACTGTAGGCTTATTTATTTAGTTACTGACTTTAATTTACTTACTGACTTTAAGATGTATTATTAGCTAAAATGGTTTGGTAACTACTGGGGATGCACAGATCCAATTTTAGGAATGGTCCATTCACTTTAATTCATTTGTGACGCATGTTACGCCATATGTCAGCCATCAGAGAATGTTTCCTATGTTTCCCATCTGTTAGTAAAGCACTTAAGTAAGTAAGCACTAATAGGTGTATATTTTGAATGTTTTGTTTTTGCGCTTATACAAAGTACAGCCTTTCTTCTCTCTAGGTATGAGTGCTGGCTTGCAATTACTAGATAGTGCTCTTATGCTTTATATATTACTTGTACTGTATTCTTCTTTCCTTGTTCGGGCAGCGAGTCTTAAGGCAAGTCTCCTCAAATCAAAGTTTATTTTTCTCATACATTGTCATACACGGTACAACTAGCAGTGACATGCATACACTACTGCCTTTTCCTACCTATGTAAAATCACATTGTAAGATGGTCTGGACAAGAGCATCAGCCAAATGCCATAAATGTAAATGTATTTCTGACCTTTAGGGTATACATTGATGACATCACGTTTACAGCGTCAAAAATGGTGCCAGAAACATTAACATTAATATATATACATATATAGCATAAGAGCAATCCCAAGCCATGTGTGTGTGTGTGTGTGTGTTTGTTAAATTTTGTTTTACAACGTAGTAAAGTAATGATTAAGTCAATCCTGATACCTTAAGTCTCTCCCACATGGTGAAGTATACGCTTTATTAACTCAGCAATGGTATCAGATTGGTATTGGGAATCGGCCGATAAGCGAAGTTTGTGTATCACTATCGTTATAAGAACTGAAAAAGTTGGATCGGTGCATCCTGGTAACTACTATGTAGCTAGCATGCTATGAAGCTTTCAGTTATTCAGTTGTAAGAGTGAGGAACATGTGCCGGCATACAGACTTGTTTTAGTTTTGCAGTTTTAGTTATTTTAACATAATTCAAAAGATAGTTGATATTTGTAATTGGCACATCTGGAAAGCAGTTTATTGTATAATGTTTGCATTGTTTGCCTTCTTTGTTTAAACATAACGCGTAATGCTGAGACAATGGGCATGCAGTACTAAATGCTTCTTCATGCTAACAGGTGGAGGTTTCAGCATGGGCAGTAAGTCCGCTGGTACAAGTCCTACTGGTTCTGTTCACAGTACTCCTACCCATCAGCCCAAACCAAACACTCTGGACCCCTTCGCTGACTTGGGCAACTTAGGAACCAGTTTAGGAGGTAGGGGAGCAAATGTGGTAACATGTAACTGGGGAGTTTACGTTGTGTGAAAACGTCATGCTGATTGGAGCAGTAGAAATTCTCCAGTATCGCTTGGAATAAAGTCTCTTTACATGAACTTATAATAATGGTATATGTTGTGTTTTTAGCATCTCCTTTAAAGTTCTTTGGACAATGAAGATTTGTAAACATAAAACAAGTATTGGCTAAAGTTTAGATATATTTGGCAACACTTCATGTTTGTCTGTATGTCATTCCTACTCAGCAGGTTTAGCCTAAATAATGATTTGACAGTTTACTTTCTCCAGACTATAGTTACAGATAGCACCTTCAACCTTTTCTGCAGGTGGCTCGGGATTCTCCAGTAAGCCCACCACTCCAACAGGCACAGGAGGGGGCTTTCCCCCTATGGGCTCCCCACAGAGGCCTGCTCCTTCTCCCCAGCACACCACCACTACCGGAGGGTGGCAGCCCAGCACAGGTTTCCCTTCTTGGCAGCCTGGTGCAGGGAGCGGGTGGCAGCCCCAAGCCCCACCCAAACCTCCAGGAGCCTCCATGCCCCACAGCTCTCCACAGAACAGACCCAACTATAACGTCAGCTTCTCCAGCATGAGCGGAGCTTCTCCAGGAGGTGCAGGGGGCAAAGCACAACCTAACATGGGTCAGTAGCACCGGACAGTCTCTGAGTACAGTCTATGTACATTGACTGAAATGGTTTTTATTTGTAACATTAACATTAAGTAATACATGTTTCTTGGTAGTTTTTAACCTAAATATATGGAACTTCTGGATCTTAAGTAGCACATTTTAATGTATTTTACATATACATTTATAGATCATAAATAGAAAATACAGTGCCAGCATGTGGCTTAAGAAAGCTGTTTTATCTGAATTATTTCTTTCCAGTGAAAAACAAAGCAGTAAAACAAATAGCATACTACTGTATTGTTATGACGACAGTAATACGTGTCTCCTGTTCTTCCAGGGCCCAAGCCGAGGGCCACAGATGCAAACTTTGACGACCTGCTGTCCGGACAAGGCTTCACAGGCAGTAAAGAAAAGAAAGGTCCAAAGACAATAGCGGAGATGAGAAAAGAAGAAATGGCAAAAGAGATGGACCCAGAGAAACTCAAGGTAAAAAACGTAATATAAAAAGTCAGTCAGTTAGCCAATATTGCATACAGTCCTGGATAATAAATCATGCTAATCTATATTGCTTGTTTTTAATCCAGAATTTCCAGATTAGACATAATTGCTACCCACAGGCTTTACTATGAAAGGCCAGGTGTTGAGGAAGTGAGAAGAGCTTGAGTATGCTTACTGTCCAGTGCTGTCCCATTGTTGTATTTGCGGTAGATCCTGGACTGGATTGAGGGGAAAGAGCGGAATATCCGTGCGCTGCTCTCCACCATGCATACAGTTCTGTGGGAGGGAGAAACCCGCTGGAAGCCAGTGGGCATGGCTGACCTGGTCACTCCTGAGCAGGTGAAGAAGGTCTACAGGAAGGCTGTGCTGGTTGTCCATCCAGACAAGGTAAGAGGTTCTCTATCCATGCTTTTTGGATTCCTAAGCGTTCCAAAGAATCTTTTATGTCAACAGAAAAACAGCCATATTGGCTGTAGCTGTAGTTCCAGGGCCGTCTTGCAGCATAGCCCAAAACTGAGTGCATTATTGCAATGAATCTCCTTTCATATTTATTATTAGGTTTTCACCCATTATTGACACACAGAAAAGATAAATAACCAGATAGCTTATTTATATTCTGTGATGAAAAAATATTGTACTGGCAGCTGTTCATAGATTACAACTGCATAAAGTGAAGTGATATTTAAAGCCATCACAATTTGAAGTTTTATTATTTTAGCTTATGTTTGTTGTTTTAATAGTATTAATTGTATTAATTATCCTAAACTGTACAACCTGGTTGAAGATAAATTAAATGAAACAAACAAATGGTGGAGAAGGTGTATTATCCAAAAGTACTATATTATTTTTTACAAAATCTAAAACTGAATGCTTATAATCACCAGGGTTTGGGCGTAACAAAAAGCATGTATTGTGAATACATATTCAGAGTACAGAAATTAAGTATTTGTATTCAGTCCAAGTTACATTTTGCAAAGCCTGTATTCATAATACTGTGTATACTCAGTGCATGGAAGGGACCTCATTAAACAGCTTCTTTACAAACTGAATTCTCCACTAAAGTCTGAGTAGACTGATAAATCAATTTGATGAGTCAGTTATTAGCTTCAGCATAACTGAGTGCTGAGAGATTTTTATAAAGGCCAATCCAAGAATAAGAGGCAAAACAGGCAGGTCAATACACGGGCAGGCAGCATCAGAGACAAATCCATAATAGTAGAACCAAGAGACAAAAACGGGTCAAAACCAGAGACAAACACAAGGAAACACGGCTTAGTATCCGAGCAAGAAACACAGAGACTTTGCAAACATGCAGAGCAAACATCATAAAAAGTACAGTTGCTTCCATAAGGAACTGTCTGATTGCAATGCTATTGGGAAGGAAGATAAAGGTTACCAGGAACAATAAATGATGAAATATTTGA
This sequence comes from Semaprochilodus insignis, assembly GCA_034552555.1. Taxonomy (NCBI): domain Eukaryota; kingdom Metazoa; phylum Chordata; class Actinopteri; order Characiformes; family Prochilodontidae; genus Semaprochilodus; species Semaprochilodus insignis. The sequence goes on along the minus strand of CM067476.1, from coordinate 21,140,836 downwards.
TATGGACTGATATGGACAATATTTGCTGAACTGCACATGCAGAAGTAGTGTCTCCAAGTAAGAGTTGGGCCACCGTGTTTGTTAACGCAACCAGACCAAGCGTGCCAGACGTCTTGGCATGGAGTTGTAGAGGTTCCTAATGGTGTCCTGTGATCATCCATCCCATGCAGCTTGAATATTCTCATTTGTGTCTCCCAATGTTGAACCTGCCCACCAAGTTTCATTCCTGTCCATTGATTCCTTCTGGGTGCAACTATTTGTGCATCTATTCTTTTGATGATAAGTGTATGTGAGAGCCCTAATAAATCCTAGAGCAGTTGCCGGTGTGAGCAGTGGGTGGAGCAGGTGGAGCCAGGACATGTCAGAATGTATGTGTAATACCATGCAAGCCCAGGAGGGGGTAGTATATGACAGCTATTTTGATTGATGGTAGAACGTATTATGTCCTCTGTTTGTTTGTGAGGGATAAGTTTAGCATCTGTGTTGTACCAGACTCTGCAATGTGCTTTCCCAAGATTTGTTTTAAATGTATTCTAAATACATCACTGTTATATATTGTAATGGAATATGTCACTGACTACATGTAGTACAGTGCATTCAGTATTCACCCATCACTGTGTTTTCAAAGTATGTTCCCCAAACCTGATCATCATTGTTGGAACAGAGCCTTGTATTTCCAACTTTACAGGAGGTGGAAAAAACCTTCTTAACTTTTCATGCAAGTCATGCATAGAGAAAGCCTTTAGCGTTTATACCACCCTTTATCACACAATTATGACATGCACGTAAATAAAAACGACAAAGAAATGGAGAGAGATGGTTTTGTTCTGACAGTGATGTTTTCAGTTCAATTACTAAAATGTCAGACTATTTTGTCTCTTTTTTTCTTCCTTTTCCAGGCAACTGGAGAGCCCTATGAACAATATGCCAAGATGATTTTTATGGAACTAAACGATGCCTGGTCGGAATTTGAAAGCCAAGGACAGAAAGCTCTGTACTGAGACTTCCAACAACAAGCAACTTCAGAAAGCCCCTTCCTACTGCTGTTATTGACACAATCAGTCAGCATGTGATACCCGGCTTCATTCTCTGAACTCAAAAATCCTGCTATCCTCCCTATCCTGGATCCTGCTCCATTTACTATAGACACTGCAGTCTTCATCTGTACAGTGTACCTGAGTGACAGACTAATGACTCTGTAACCGGTGAATATGTGATAAAACAACTGTTTTCAACAAGCCGCTGTCGAAAAAGGCACCAAGCTTTTTTGGGGGCATGCTAACAGATAGGTATAATTGACATATCTATTTTTAAACAGTATTTCCTCTCCCTTTTTGTAGCTAGTTCTGTTGTGGTGCAGGCATCCAGCTATGGATGCGCAGTTTTCCTTTGTTTTCAGTACCTGAACAACTGCAAAATAGAAGCGGCTTTTGTGTTGCAAGTAGTGGTGTTAGCTGAAGCTGTGAATCAATATGCAGGTACAAGATGAAACTAAAGTGTAGCCTTACTGATACTCAGCAGGAGCCTTTTCAGGACTGGAGAGCAATGGACAAAGGTTAGCATCATTGTCAACATATACACAAAAAAAAAAAACAAAACACAAGAAAAAAAGCCCAGTGAAGCTGAAAAGTACTTTCACTCAGTGCTGTAGGGTGAGTGCTTTGGACTTCAGATAATGTTTAGCACTGGGGGTAAAAAGCACAGTAAGACAGAGTGAAAGCCTAGCATTCATGCATTTAAAAATCTTGCTTATCACGCTCATTGGTGTTAAGAAAGCTGCCTGTCTCCATATTTTTGGCAAAGCATTTAACTGAATCTGTGAAATAGATAATAGCGGTCGAGTTTTCTCCTGATTTCTACTGACTACTGTACTGATGTACTGTATGTGTGTATAGAATGTGCTGCACTGTATTTAATGATCTTCTGTTTACAAAATTATTATCTTAAGAGAAATGGTTTCTCCGTATCATAGGAACTACTGAACAATAAAAAGCTACTGTTTGCTGATATGTACACAACAGTGACAAAATCAGTTGAGTTGTAAAAAGTTTCCATATTATGCTGTACACTAAATTAACCGTAGCATTTTTGTTACAATATTGCTCTTTTAAAAACATAATACCGTGTGCATTTAGCAACTTAAAACTGATCTAGATGGGTTAGAGGACGTTACTTGAAGAACAAAGAATTCTGACAATATTGAAATCATATTGTAAGCCGGATTACTGATTTAATATTTTTCCCCCGTTTTTTGTGATTTATGATCTTTTTCTGATCTTTTCTCTATAAATGGTCCAAATTTAGAATTGATACATTCTTTTCTAGACTGGGACAGTATAAAATGATCACGGTGTGGCAGAATTGTAGATTTGCCTGGTTAAAGAAGAAATAAAACACTGGTCTAGACATGAGCTCAAACAAAGGAACATGTAATTCAGTAGAATATGTACAACTGAATTCATTTAGACTTTTATTTTAAAACATTTGTCTACAATGTTTATGCAATCTTTTTTAAACTGGATAATATCTATAATGAATAATAGGCTCTGTGATAAATTATAGTATTTAAGTAATTATGCCTCCTAAATTGTGTTACTGACGTGCAGGATATTTTCACACCCTATGTTTTCCTTGACTTGACAGTTCATCTAATAGCAAAAGGTTACAATTGTCCTGTTAGGAAGCATTAAAACTATTATGTTTCTGTTTCTAGAGATTTGGTTTTGGTGTTTATATTTTGGGTATATTTTGAGTACATTCCAGTGAAAATGTAATAGTCTTTGGACTGCATTGCATTGAACTGTTATTTTTTATTTTCCTCTTTTATTGTGTGTGTTACTGTGCAAAAGTCAGAGACCACTCTTTATTTAATTCATTTCAAGACAAATCAGCCATTAGGTTATTAGTTTTTCAAGGAAAAAAAAAACAACAGAAAAAATGTATTTACACAGAAGCCCCAAAAATGAATTATAATATTTGCCTGTATTACAATTTCCATTATGTTTGTTGTATTTATATTATATTTATTATGTTATGTTTTCTGTTTCTCACAATCTCAAACACAGTTGGTGGTGTTGAGGTCTGGTCTCTGGGGTGGACAGTACATTGTTCTGAAGACATCAGCAGCTTCTTTGTTTAATGTACATATTTTTATTTAAACACTTTATCTTTGTCCTTTTCACAGTAACAGCTTTTTGACCACCACACATCCTTTCAGAACATACAATCTTGTGTTATCTTCTCGCAGTGGAGGGATGGACAGAAACACAGGTGGATTTTTTCAGATCTGAAGCAGAAGCTGAGTCCCATTTTTTCCAATATCTTTGAACATTTTGATCACAGTTTCGGGAAAAGCCTCTTTCATTTCCCCTCTTTCTTTCATTTTGACTTTCCTTATCCTTATGCAAACAGATCTCTTATATCTCCAGAAAAGTTAGCAACATAATGGCCTAATTAAATAAATGAAGGGTGGGTTCTGAGTTTTGCAGTATGAGTATGCGTGTGTGTGTGTGTGTATGTGTGTGTGTATGCATCTCCACATTGCTGTTATTCTCTAGTTCATGGACCAGTGCTGGCAGGCATTGCCTCTTCTCTTGTCAGGGAAAGTGACAGACTGATGTTAAATAATGTTTAAACTGCATCATTTCTTTTTGTCATAGGTGTCTTCTAATTTACTGTCACATATCATTTAGCTCAAGTCTAAATATTGTCATCCTCACTGACAGATAGTGTGTCACACCTCATACAAATCAGAAAACTGACCTCTGAAACATACTGATCTCGTCGTGTGGAGTGTGTAGGACTGTAAGTGGTACATAGACGTTACAGAGGAAACGACTTGTATTGTGTTGTATAGCCACAAAACTTATCTGCCCTTTCTCTCTCAGTATATTTGCACTTGGATGACTCTATAGACATACAGTTAACAGTAGATATGTGCTTTAACTTACAGTACCTACATGCCCATTGCTATTCAGCCTGTTTATTTTTCAGTTCTTCAGTTGTATCACAGTAAACCAGTGGGGAAAAAAGACTGCTGTTGACATTTTTGACTCAAACCGCCAGTTCACCAGTTCTCTTTTAATAATTAGCCCATGCGTCTCTGTCTACATGCCTCAGTGCTAAGGACTTGTATGAACGCACCTGGAGTTTAACAGAGAGGTGTGATTAGTTTTGATTACTGACGGACTAACTACTAGAAGGGCCCCTTGGGTTGTACGTCCCCCTCTCCCCCTCTCGTGGACTGAAGTATCTTAAGGATGTCATGTTGTTCCGAAGCTAACCTCTGTGTACAGTAGTGAATGTGCGGTGTTATAATAATCCTGTCCTCTGTGAGAAAGTGGTTTGGATACAGCTCTGTGTTTGCCTGTCTGCTGTATCGGTATTACTGAAAATGTGAAATTTACTTTCCTTGTCATCTCTTTCTGTTCCCCGCCCTCAATCTAAAGCTGTACTTAACGTGCGCTGCACAAATAAATGGACAAGAGAAAACCTCACCTGTCAAATCAGTTGTAGATATGTGTCAGCATCCTCTCTGTATGGTCCTACAACATGAGCAAAACAAAGATTATATACACCATTAAAAGAACAGCTTGCAGAAAAATCAACTTAATGTCATTTACCACTTACCAAAGATGCAGCCAATCTGCCAGGATATAGAACAGTAGATGCTAGGATAACGTTGCTATGTATCAAAAAGTTATGTGAATAATATAAAAAACATTGAATAAGTATAATAGCAAAGGTAGATCATATCTAAGCTAAAATTAGAACTACCTTATGTTTTGGTATAGCTAAGGCTTCGTAACTGTAGCACAGATAAAAAGAAGTAACAAGGAAATCCAGTGCAGTGCAGTACATCATCACCGGTGCCAGACTCATGCAGAAACATGCAGCACTAATGTGTCACGCAAAATCTCAAAGCTATTATAGTCTAAGAAAAATATGAATCTACGCCCTTCAGCCATAACATTAACCTCCTCCTCCCAGTATCTACACTCACTGTCCATTTTATTAGCTACACTTACTATATAGGAGTACTATGTAGTTTTACAATTGCAGACTGTAGACTGATTCTCTGTATACTTTGTTATCCCCCTTTTACCCTGTACTTTAATAGTCAAGACCCCCACAGGACCACCGCAGAGCAGGTATTATGTAGGTGGTGGATCATTCTCAACACTGCAGTGACACTGAGGTGGGTTGGTGGTGTGTTAGTGTGTGCTGTGCTGGTGTGAGTGGTTCAGACACAGCAGTCTGCAGTTGTAGATGTAAAGTGAGATACGATAGCTCATCTGCTGCTGCAGAGTTTGCGTTGGTTATTCTCTGGTCCTTCGTTAGTGGTCACGGGATGCTACGCACAGGTCGTTGTTGGCTGGATAGTTTTGGTTGGTGGACTATTCTCAGTTCAGCAGTGACACTGAGGTGTTTATAAGCTCCAGCAGCACTGCTGTGTCTGATCCACTCACACCAGCACAACACACACTAACACACCACCACCACGTCAGTGCTGAGAATGGATCACCACTCAAATAATACCTGCTCTGTGGTGGTCCTGGGAGGGTTCTGACCATTGGAAAAAATAAGATGATGGGTGGATAACAAAGTATGCAGAGAAATAGATGTACTACAACTGTTTAATTGTAGAACTACAAGGTGCACCTATGTGGTAATGGAGCTGTTTAAATGGATAAACAGTGTAGATACATAGAGGTGGTTTTAATGTTATGGCTGATCGGTGTGTCTTCAGCTTTGTGATCACTGTTCACAAGGAAGGTTAGATATTCCAAAATCTGGAGCTGTCCAAAACAAGTTTTGAAGGTATTTTTAAGGATTTAAGGTATAGCTTGTTTACTTTTCTCCATCTTCACTGTCTGTTCTGCGCTTTCTTAGATGATAGCATCATGCCATATGCAGCATGCCTGGTAACGCTGCTTTATACAATATGTAGAAATCAGTTGTTCCCATTCCACACAGCACCCTCTTTCCACTAGGAACAGACACTTTCCACAAGTAAACCCAATTCCGGTTGTACAACAGAAATATCCAGCGAGTCACCAGAGGGTCCAGCGTGCAGATGACGCGTTTCTTCATATGTGTGTCCAAGTTCAAACACACATGGCTGAAAATGCGGTCAGACATTGTTTTCATCTTCCAGCTCTGCCAAGTTACCTTAGTCTGAGTGTTTAGGAATTCACTTAGCTCTGCGTAGGTCTGCATGGAATGATTCACATGCTGCTCTGAGGTAAAAGTATTTCCAGTTGTTTACATGGCTGGCCCACTGTTCACCCATGCACAGTTTATTTTGTATTTAAAGAAAGTCATAGCATGTTTTTAACCACATTTATGCATCTGTGAGAAGCAGCTGATGATCTGGATGTGCTTTGAGTGTGTTAGAAGACCTTTTTGGGCTTGTATGTCTTTGTTTGGTGGGGAACCACGTCCAGTGTTAGCCTAGTATCTACTCTCGTCAACTAAAGAAGCAAACATGTGATACCAAGTGTTTCTACCACATCTGGGATGAGTGATAAACCATGTTAATTCAATACTGTGATGTTTGTCTTTTGAAACTGCTGTCAGACTGCTTAGCCCGCCTTTAAATAAACAGCTTGTAACTGAGTGATAAGTAAACACACTTGACATGGATGCTTGTGAGGTACATTGCATTGAAAAAGTATTTGCCCCCATCTGATTTCTTTTGTTTGTGCTTACCTGTGACAATTAATTACTAAAGACAAATGCAAAGTTTTGAAACAATCATTCCATATATTAAAGGGAAAAGTTAGCCAAGTAATTCCTCCCTTAGTTCTTCAATAAACCAACTATTCCATTTAAAACAATAACTGGATCGGTTAAACGAGACACACCAAGGTTTGATTACCATCTGCTCTATTGGATGTAAAAATCCCCTAAAGAGCCTTTCCAGCCAGGTGAAGTGAGCTTAACAGTCTCAACAAGCAGCACATTCTGCAGCAAACAAAAGAAACCCGGACAAGATGAGAAAGGAAGTTTTTGAAGCATGAATAAGGGATACAAAGCTACAAAGTTCTGGGAATCAAACAGACCACTGTGAGAGCCATTATCCCCAAATGGAGAAAACCTGGAACGGTGGTGAATCTTTCCGAAAGTGCCTGGCCTACGGAAATTCCTCCAGGTGCACAGCAACGACCCATTCAGGAATTCAGAAAAGAACCCATACAAACACCTAAGGAACTGCAGGCCTGGGTCACCTCAGATAAGGTCAGGTTCAGGATTCATTTAAACAATGATGATCTAGTCTGTCAGTCCAGGTGTGGTTTCAACTCCTGGACTAAAGCAAAACAGAAAGCAATGGATTAGCATTGACTATTGATTTAAAACTGAGTTTAAAATGTCGATTAGCCAATATGGATACTCTAAGTAAACTATAACCATCAAGCAATTCGACCAAGCCATAGTATGAATAGTACTGTAAATTTGAAAACGTAAAATCTGCTGGAGACCGGCTGAATTGGCCTGATGCAGTTGATAAAATTAATAGTATTATCTACAACTCTTCAGGAGCTATGATTAAGATACTAGAGGAGTAAATATTGATTGATTGATAAATATTGTTTGTTTATGCATAATTCTGTTATGCATAGGTCTATTTATTCTTGGTCGACAGATCGAGCTAGAGTTTTAAAGAAGGGAGGCTGGTAGTAGGTGTGACTGTGAAGGAACTGCAAATGACCAGTTGCAAATGGTTTACATAGCTCACATGTCATGTAGGAGGTACATCTGCCTTGTATCTACTCTGTGTCATTCATTATCCTATTTATCAGTCCACTTGCCATGTGGGGGCACTTTGTAGTACTACAGTCATAGATTGTGGTCTGTCTGCTTCTCTGCATACTCTGTTGGCCATTCTCCATAGAAGAGTGTTGCCAATAGAATGGCACGCTCAGGAGCAGCTGTACATAAGCCTGATGTCAGCATGCCAGATGCCAAGCCTAGGCCTTTGAAGCAGTGGAACTGTGTTTTCTGAAATGATTGAGCTCCATCCAATACTTTCACAAATAGTTGGAATGGACTTTGTGAATTGATCATCCAACAACAAACCTGTCCTAACTAATGCTCTTGTGACTGAATGCAATCAAATCTACACAACAATGTTCCAACATTTAAATTTGAAGCTTTCTCAGAAGACTTTACTACAGCAAAAGGGGCTCAAACCCCCTAATAACACTTTTGGCTTCAGAAGAAATTTTGGATGACTAGTTGTGTACAAACCAACAAATGTGTGAATAGTGTGGTACACTCAGAATCTGAGTCCCTGCTTACCACAAGATGGCTGCAATGAGTTATGGTTTGAGCCAAGTCCCCAAGGATTTGGGATTCTTGAAGGGCACAATAGGTTGGATTATAAAAATGTCTGATTTAGCACCTGATGTCTATTGTCTTCTTCCTGGTTCAGTCAAAATAAAGGCAGCAAAAGTGTTATTCTTAAGCATGCAGCACTAATATGGAAAATGAAACCTAACCCCCTGCATCCTGATAGTTTGGAAATTTTGTCTGTCCTTAACGATTTAAGAGAAACCTTTGTTTGCAGCTTTGACGTCAGCGGGTGGTGAGGCTGGATGGATGTTTGTACTTCCTTAAATCCACTAAGGAGTATGTGCACACATGCACACATGGAGGACTGACTTATCTTTGCCTTATAATATATAATATATAATATAATATAAAATATGGTTAAAGTTTCAAAACATAGCATTCACTTCCTGATTCATAAAGTCCTTTAATGGAAACTAAGCAGCAAAAACTTCCATTCATTCATTCCTCATCTAAACTGCTTATCCTCCTGGGTTGAAGGGGGTGCTGGAGCCTATCCCAGTACTCACTGGGCAGAAGGCAGGAAACACCCTGGACAGGACGCCAGTCCAGCACGGAGCAAATGCATAGACATACACATTCACACAAACACTTATCACCCAGGGGCTATGTAGTATCTCCAACTAGTCTGACTGCATGTCTTTGGACTGTGGGAGGAAACCGGAACATCTGGAAGAAAGCCCACACAGACACTAGGAGAACATGAAAACTTGTGATACTTGTGACACTGGTGGCCCAGCTGGGGAATCGAACCCAGGCCCTTCTTGCTGTGAGTAGAATATGAATTCACTTACATATATGTGCCATTAATAACCATTAACATGGAAATTATAAGAAGCATTTCAGCCCAGTATATATAGGTATATAAACCCACACACACATTATTAGTGAAAAAAGCAAATGAAAAAGAAGAAGAAGATATGGGCCCTTCAAATAATAACAAATACCTTACCTTCCCTCCTACTTCTTCTACACTCACAAAGTGATGTTTCATTTCATTCAATTCATTTAAATGTGTACATCGTTTCCATACATCTTCCATTTGTTTAGTTTTCCCAGTAACAGTGGTGATGTAATATGCTACTCTGATGCCTTTTACTTCATGTGTCCAGTCATTTGTTGAAATGTTGCCAGTGGAAATTCTAGTAGAATACCAGGAAATTCCAGTGGAATTCCAGTAGAATACCAGGAAAAACCTATAGGCACCTTTTAGTTCCAGTTAAGTGTTTTTTCCTGGAAACCTCTACTGGTGTAATATTGGTGCGACTGGGGTAATAATAGTATATTGCTAATTTTACCGAATTGTTTGAAAGCCAGAGCTGAAAGCACATTTCACAGACTCATACTTTAGATAAAACAAATTTTTTTTTGTGCTTTGTGCTTTTAAGTTTATTTTATTTCAATAAATGATTGAACATTCCATTTCATCACTACCAAAACAATCATAACACTACCAAAACTAATGAGCGTGTCTCGTAAATACTGGCAAGTACATGACTATCAAACACAGCTCTGAACAGCTGTACACACATATAATTAAAGCATATTTTAAGACAACACAAAGAAGTTTCCTTATTTGCAGAAAATATGTGTTTTGGTAGTGACAAGTCAAAATGTTACACACTGATTTGCAGATTTTGGCAGACATATACTTCAAAACAGGAAGGGAAAGGGACGCAATGGCTCCTGTTCTAAAAACCGTCTAAAACTGGCTAAAATGAGGTGCTGCCTATGCACTAAACCTCTTTACGTGTCAGCATTGAAAACAATTTAGAAACATTTTAGAAATTAAACTCATTATACAGGCAGGTGCATAAGTATTTGGACAGTTAGACAGTTTTTGTAATTTTGCCTCTCTACACCACAAAGGCCATTTCATTTCATAGTCCCTCCATGTTCACAGGCTCAAAGGTAATTGGACTGTTGACTGATAAGCAGTTTTTTGTTAGCTCATTATTTCATGGCAAATTAAGGAGATTAAAAGTCTGGAGTTAATTCCAAAAGTTGAATATGCATTTGCCAGCCATTCATGGGAACTCTCAAGGTGCAGTCCAAAGAGGTGTCAGTGCCAGTGACGGAGGCATCATTAGACTGAAAAACAAATAGCAGAAAGCCTAGGAGTGGACAAATCAACAGTTTGGTGCATTCTTAAAATGCAGAGCTTAGTAGAGCTTAGCAACACCAAATGGCCTGGAAGACCACAGAAGACAAGTACACTGAATGGTTGCAGAATTCTTTCTGTGGTTAATAAAAACCTCTTCACAACTTCTAGACATTCTAGGCCATTCTAGAGGAGGTCAGTGCATCATTTGAAACGTCACTACACCCAGCTAGAAATGATTTGTTCTAAAAACATTCTAGGAATATGCAAAATAATGTTCCATTAATGTTTTCTGCAGGAAGTTTTCTTTGGGTTTCCAGAATGTTCTCTCCTAAAGGTAGGAAAACCATCTCTAAAAGCATTCTGTCATCTCAGGTCTCAGTAACATCCATAAAACATGTTCCGAATAATGTACTGAGAATGTTTTTCTTTTTTTTATCATGTAACATCATCTGACAACAACCTCAAAACATCCTCTGAATGTTGCGGTTAAAATTCTGAAGTGTATAGAGCTACACTTTCTGCTCAGATTCAGGAAAATGAGCTTTACGGTACATATGCAACTCAAGCAACCCAAGAGCTCCTTAATGCAAAGACAAAAGACCGAAAGACCCACAGAAAAGCAGCAAATGAAGCTAGCTGCAGTAAAGGCCTGGTCAAGCATCTCAAGGGAAGAAACAGCATTTGTCTTGGTAAATCACCTAACAGCTCTTTAGCTTGAGGTCATGGGCTGCTGCCCTTACATTCTACTGTAACGTGTTTTTATATGCCTTGAATTTGAATTCAGGACCTCAGGCAGCAAAGTAGCCCCAAACCATGATGCTCCCTCCACCATGCTTCACAGCTGGGATGATGTTTTGGTGTTGGTTTGCAGTGTCCTCCAAACATAGCTCTGTACATTTATAGTAAAACGTTCCACCACTTTTGTCTCAACTGTCCATGGAACATTTTCCCGGAAGCAACGTGGAACATCCAGGTGCTCTAGGTCAAACTTGAGATGGGACACAAAGTTTTGTTTTTTATTTTTTGGACATCAGTGGTGTCCATGAAAAGCATTTTATGTTCAAATGTGTTTTTCTAGTAGTGAACATATTAACAAAAGCGTCTTATGCTGTTAACCTTGGGCTCTTTCTCACCTCTTTCAGGATTGCCTGTTGTGCTCTTGGAGTGATCTTAACAAGATGTCCGCTCCTGGTCTTTAGCAATGCTTTTGTAGACTTTTCCAGCTTTATCCATCTCTATAACACGTCTCCTGAGGTCTTTTGTGTTATTAACATCTAGGCATTGTTCACACAAACCAGGTTATGTGTGCTACCTTCATTTAATTGGAAAAGCAGCTATGAAATCCACACTTTTGCCAATAGGAACATCTCTTGCCAGTTAACTCTTGGAGAAGTCATTAACACAGTGGTTGACTTACTTTTTCAAGCCTGCACTGTGGATGTTACTCAATGTGCTAAATAAACATGAATAGTTTTGTATGAGTTCATGAATATATGAACTGTTTGTGCGTTTTTAGTTTAGTTAGGTTGTGCTTGTCTGTGATTGTGTCTTAGATAACAATCAGACCATATTTAATTAGTAATCAATGCAGGAATCCAGATATTTGAAGGGTCAAAGGGTTCATTTACTTTTTAATGCTACTTTAAGGAGCAGGGTTGTAGACCGCTAGGTTATAACTTGGCAAGTCTAACCTTAGCTATACACCAGAAAGAAAGGTGTTACCTTTTATTGAACAAACATTAAATAAGCCCTCGTTATCTCTTCCCTCTACTGAGACAGCAGCAATGAGTCAGTAAGGGGAGAAATGTATGCTTTCAGTCTTTGTGTGCTGCTGTCCTGAATCAGTGTACTGTGCAGCTAAAGTTTGACAAGGCCACATGAGTCACAGTCAAAAACTTTCTAAGAGAGTGAATAACCGCATACAAAGCTATTTCAGAGGAGACGAAGAAGAAATGAACTTGACAGTGAGGTTCAAGTAAACACTGTATCAAGAAAGATGATCATTTTCTCTCTTTTTCCCTCGCTGTTACCCTCTCTTTCAACACTGAAGAAGTTTCATTAGGGGAAAGAAGATGACGAAGAAGAAATATACATGTATTTCTTCTTATCTTGTTCCCTTGCTCATGATCCAAATCATATCACACATCTGTTGAATATGGTATAACTGTCTGTTATTCTCTGTATATTATTGTCTGATCCACTCGCACCGGCACAACACACACTAACACATCACCTCCACGTCAGTGTGACTGCTGATAATGATTCACCACCTGCTCTGTGATGGTCCTGTGGGGGACCTGACCTTTGAGGAACAGGGTAAAAGGAGAATAACAAAGTACACAGAGAAACAAATGGACTACAGTCTGTAAGTGTAGAGCTACAAAGTGCTCCTATAAGGTAAATGGAGCTGATAAAATGAACAATGAGCGAAAATACAAGGACGTATACCTAATTAAGTGGCCAGTGTGTGTGTATATATATATCTGTTTTCTCTATCCTCCTCTCTCTTTTTTCTTGTTTCTTTCACACTTCTGTCTCCTCCTCTCTCTGTATATTACATAATGCTCTCTCTCTCTCTCTTTCTTTCTCTCTCTCTTGGGAAGCCAAACCCAGTATGTGTGCAGCCAAATAATAGGTCAGATTAGAGCTGGAGCATCTCATGGAACACTTGAAATTCAACACTTGCAGAATTACCCCAAATTATTACTCAGTAACTGCTATACAGCTAATCTGTAAGTTATTGTAAGATATGCTGTCATGAGAGTGAGGAATTTCATTTACTTAATTTACTAAAATGGTTGTTGTTTAGCAGTCCTATATTATACATCATTTACATTTGTTAGATTTCATCTCCTACTGAACTTACAGCTCTGGAGTATCTATGCACACATTTGGGTAATGACAGCTGAGCTGTCACTAAAGGACAATAGATATCTAATGGTAAAATGCTGGTGAAGAGAGAATATTACAAATGTATCTTTGTTTAAATGAAGTAGTGCATGCTGCTGATGAAAAGTTATATATTTTAATATGGTCATAACTACATAGCCTTCTGACTGAGGACACAGGGCTGTTCCTGAAATTTCAGCAACAGCCTTGCATCACCAAAGACTGCAGAACACATGCTACTGAAACGTGTTCCAGCTCCACTGAAGGCTGAGTATTGTATAAAACCATCGCCCGGCCTCTAATGCGTTTTCATTGTGCTATACTGCAGTAATGCTGCTACGTGTTTGCAGATCACATAAGGAAGACTTCATGTATCTGCTGAAGCTGAACCAGTAGATTTTTACATAGTTCACAACTACAGCAAGATCATCACCAGTTCTTGTTTTTTCAACTACTAAGTTTGCAGATATGGATCATTTAAACAATGTAGAACACACACATTTTGAAATGATAATAATAATAACAACTACAAATGCAAAAGGTCCAGTTTGTGTTCTTAATTTCCAGTAAATGGACAATTATAACATATTGCCTTCCAGTATGTTCATGTTGCTCATAACTACATAACAGATTAGTTTCATGGAAGTTACTCAGTAAGAAAGCTTGAGGGATAACAGAAATGATCAAAACCATAAAACCCCTGCAGTGATCACCATAACACCAAATGACTGAAAACTGGCAGTGTACATTATACGTTCTCCAAAATGATGCAGTGGTATGAGGGTTGTACAAACAGAACTTTGAATGACTGCATTGTTTGTTCTGAGACCTCCTCCTGATTGTGACTGGTCTGCTGTCACATAGTTGGTTGCAGGGAGTCGGACTGTGGTGATGTTTCCTTACCTTGGCATATGTCCGAGTGAAACACAGTACCAGAGAGGGTCTCTGGGCTAGCTGTGTGTTAGATAATAGGGGGTGATGGGAGGGGGACATAGTGCATGATATTGACCACTAAAGTTGTGTCATCATTCTGTAGTCGGGGTTATGTATATATTAGGAACTACAGGTTTAAGCTGTTTTTTCCTAAGCCAGAAATGAATGGCATTTTGGAAGATTGCTGCTGCAGTGTCCAGTGGAAAACAAACAAGCCTCAAAGCCGGTTTTGCTGTACAGACATTTTCCCTCTTGCCTCATGCTGTACGCACATGGAACTTTCTCAGAATAACAAGGTTTTTAAGGAGCCAACTATTGCTAACGCATGCTGTGGGCTAAACTGACATCATAAGACCAGCAATCTCACCAAAATACTGCAGACAGACTGCTTTGTCAAATATAGTAGTTTAGCAGGTTAGTGTGATGTCAGTCATGCCTGGTTCTGTTTAATTCAAATAAAAAGAAGTGTGTTCAGATTGTAGGGAATGTTAGCATTCGCTAGGCTCTTCCTTTTAAAAAACGGGGCTAGGTTCTGCTGTATGTACTGTAGCAAGCTTCAGGGGACAGTAAACAGTGTGGACAATTGCTGGGTTATAAACGAGTAAGGCTAAAGCTAACAGTACAAGCTTATAGCTAGCCTTAGTGCTCTATTTCCCCCTTTGTTTTATATGCTGATTTAATAAAGCTAAGTTATGTACCAGAACCCTGACTTGTTTAAGGTTCTTCTGAGAACCATTTCACCTCACAATAGTGAATTTAATTTCATGCAACATCATTTCAGTCCACATGAGCATTTGCTTGCTTGTAGCAACTATGCAGCATAATGTGTATTTTGACTGCTAAACAACCTTGTGTTTCAGAGAACCGATTGACTTCCAGGAAAATTTGTTTTTCATTTTTTATATTAGCCAGGCAAATCATTAAGAACATGCCCTTATGTACAATGGTGGCCTCGCAAGCAGCAGAAAACATTTGAGAAAAAATGTACAAAAGACAAATAGTATTGGAATTAGGGCATTTTTTGTTTATCCAGGGTGCCCCAGAGCTCCTAATACGGCATGAGGAAATGACAAAATGAAGGACAACTTCAAAAGGTGATTGTTTCTTATTTGTTATTTTTACCCGGCTGCTGGTGCGTGGTGATGTAAGCAGAAATGGACAATCGTACTGAGGTTGTCAAAAGCACCAAGATTACAGAAAAAGAAGAATGTTGTCTTTTAAATGGTGTGGTTTGAAGAATCATGCTTAATATGACAAGAGACACTATTTAACAAGATACTAAAAGGTCCGTTTTGATTTCAGCTTGACTTCAACATTAACTGCAAGGTCTTTAAAAAAGTCTTGCTTAATGTGTGTTAGTTTTCATTATTGTTACGGTATGTTAATTTAACACATTTAATTTCATTTTGAATGGAATTCAACCACACTACTTTTGAGCAGTGCTGGAAAGGTCCTGATAGATCTGCTCTATGCCAGGAACCCTTTATGATCAGCTGTGTTTACTCTTAAGTCATTTAAACTTTAAGATTCCTTCAGGGTGTGAATCAGACTTTTCAACCATTTCACCGAATTGACGAACAAAGGCTGGTCTGTTCTTAGACTCTAAGGGTTGCATATCCATGTTGCTTGTAGCTCAGTCCCTCAAGACTATTTTAAAGGCTTGAACAAACTCATTGCTGCTTGTTTTATTTTCGTAACTTGGTTCTTGGAAATTTTCTGTGGACAATTTGACCCATGATGATATCCATGTGTAAACTTTATCAGCATCGCGGTCATTCACCAGACTCACAGTCTCATCCTGAATGTGCTTGGGTGAGAGCTGGAACTATTCGAGTGGTTTGCATGTTTAACCCCTTAAACTACAAGCTTAATATTCTATTATCATTCTTAAGACTAGAACATAAAGTCACATTTAGCCGAATCAATGAAAATCTATTTTAGAAACTGTCTTAAAAATCATAAAGCACCTAAAAGAGGATTTATCTCTAAAAGTTGCTGATATTCTATATATATAAAATATATATATATATAAGACTATATATGTTTTATATTTATATAAGGCTGTATATATTATCTTGTACTGCTATTAAACTGTTCATTTGTTCCTATAGAACAAGAGTTTAATATAATGAAAATCATTAGACATTTTAGAAATATAAAGGGCATATTTCTGCATATCTCCTTAGAGCTTGCATACTTTACCAGATCATTTGTAGCTTTGGTGCTGTTTTCAAGATATTGTACATTCTCTCTGCCATAGCAATCTATGGATGGAAGTCCCAGAGACCTTTATTGGCCTCTGCATCTCTGGGTGGATATAATTATCCCACCCAAAATCACTCAGCATAATGCTAACCAATGCAGGTGTGTTAGCTGATGTAACAGAGTTGGCAGTTAGTGTTCTCGTGCAAGCATATAGAGCTGTCCAGTAATGTTGTTGCAGTTTGAAAAGAAGTGGTAGTGCTTCATGTGTCTCATAGGAAGCGTAGGGAGAGACCTATTTGGTGGGGGTGAACATGCCTGGGGAACTGTGTAGAAAGTGGGGCCAAAAAATCTGTTACTGAAGAATTTTCTGCCAAATGTAGCCATATCAAATTTTACATGCAAGCTACTTCTGCCCCAATCACACAATACTGATGGCACTGCAAGGGTGAAAATTATCGCAACGTTCCTCTGAGTCATTGATTATATTATAATTTTATTGAGGTATGTTGCATTAATCTAAAGGGGGTGGAAAGGGGATTGCAATTTTGCAAGTGGGGTGACTTTTGTCCCTGTTTTGACCAAAGCATCCTCTTGCATCCTCCCTCAGAATAAGCCTTGGCAACTACTATGAAATTAATACGCAAGTTATGTAGTTATGAGAGTGAGGAATTGAAGGCTTGCATATAAGCCCCACAAGTTCAAGGGGCTAAGTAAAGGTTGACTGCTGCAGTCCAGAGCTTAGGGAGGGTGAGTTTTATGCCTGACCTCTCCCCACCCTGGTGGGCCTACACATTTTATAACTGACCTGGCATGGAGAAATACATTGCACAGCCATCCTAATGTTACACAAGACGTATTGAGGCCATAAAGCTGCATGAAGACGGTAAATGACCAGTGGCCCTTAAAACTGAGAAGGTGTATAAAAGCAGCCATTAAAACGTTTTTGATATAATTTCACCATAGATAAGAAGTAGTCATTCTAAATGTTTGGACTAGGAAAACTTGGGATACGAGTGTCAGCCCCATATCTGACATTTTATAGAGCTGCTCTATGGAAACTTCCTGGTAGACTAAATATAGGCACATCTAAATCCACTCTTACTGTTAAAGAGGATAGAGCCCAGCAGCTGCCACAGTGGAAAGCAATAATTATAGAAGATATAATAAATATATTTGGAGAAGTTTATTGGAAATGTTATATATTCTTCCCTCTTCGATGTGTAAGCTGGGATGAACAGGTGTTGGCTGCAGTATTTAGGGGGTTTCTAACTATGAAAATGAACTGCATGGCTGAATTCTGTACACTGAGAATAGAAAGCAGTAAAGTTCATAGATTAGTACTTGGACGCCATGGGAGAACATAAAAAGGAACTGAGAGATTACAAAATAGCTTCTGGAAAGTTTTCATTCCATCTTGTTTTTAAAAATGTTGTCCCCATTGACCCCATATTAAAAGGTGCCTTGGTTGTATTGGTAGACCACTCCCACCCCTGCTTGAGCATTTGAAGCCACCAACCCTCTTGAATAATGTTCTGTTATTGACAATATATAAAAGAAACTGCCCACCAAAAGAAACACTACATCATATATGTTGTATACATACACCTGACATGCATTTCTGCACATATGATTGCTCCACCTATTTTTATATGTATTTATGTCTATGTTTTTTGAGAGTTTTTGTTTT
This sequence comes from Semaprochilodus insignis, assembly GCA_034552555.1. Taxonomy (NCBI): domain Eukaryota; kingdom Metazoa; phylum Chordata; class Actinopteri; order Characiformes; family Prochilodontidae; genus Semaprochilodus; species Semaprochilodus insignis. The sequence goes on along the minus strand of CM067476.1, from coordinate 21,122,666 downwards.
GCTGCGGTATGCAAAGTCATTTAAAAAGACAGTAATAATAAAAAGGCATTTAAATTCCCATGTCACAGCCCATATGCTTTTTTTTAAATAAATTAGGTTGATACTGCTGCTCTTGTGTAGGTCTCCTCATGTACTCTCTATTTAATTCCTTGTCCATACACAAAAACAGCCCATTTTGAATTCACTGTAGTTATGATGTCACAACACCTTTACATATCAACCCTGTCCAAAATCTAAAAAATGTTTTTTTTTTCAGTTTTTATTTTTCTATATCATTTGAGTGCCAAAATTACTTATATAGTATAGTAAACAAGTACACAAGCGCCTCTGACAACAGTGTAGAAAATGCGTCTTCATCTAACAACCGTGTGTAACGGTCTACTCCTAATGTTCGGTCAAAGAAGGAAGGTCCCAGAATTTGGGTACCCCATACACCACATCATACTATGGTGAAGTAACTCAAATGTGAGGGTTTGTGTTCGACCAGTATGGGTGATTCTGTTTGTTGACCTCACCATTCACTAATAAATTTGCTTTATCACTGAACTGCACCTGATAGGGTAAGCAAGTGTTTATCTGAAGTTGCTGAGTCACCCATTCTGCATATTCTGTCCGACGATCTGAATCTTCCTCAGTCAGGTGTTGCAGAAGTCGAATATTGTAAGGTGCCAAGGTGAATTGAGGCATGGCTAACCTGACATTTCAGAGCCAGACGACAAGTGCTATGGTATGGTCTCTTGCTAAATGAGGCCAGAATAGTGGTTGCTATTGCTACATCTGTAGCACTTTTTGCTCATCCAGCTTTCGGTTTATTGGTGACATAATCTGTTTCTAGGAATTTGGCAAGACGTTTGGCAACTGCACTGTGGGTAAAGGGAGACCTTTTTGGGTAATGCTGAGTAAGTTTAATCTAAGACGACAGCATTCAAGATGGCTGCCATGTTGGTAAAAAGGCCTAGCAGTTTTCCCGCTCAACCCCCCAACATCCAAGTTTGTGTTTGCTAAACTGGTTTAATTTTATATGAGGGTTTTCTTATTTTCATTCTGCATCAACAAATTATGAATTTGATGCCTGAAACACACTCAAAAAAGTTGGACCAGGAGCACACAGGTGAGGGTTTCATGATTGGATATTAAAGGAGCTCCACCAAAGGTTCAGTCTTTGCAAGTGGAGATGGTTGTGGCTCATCACTTCATGACAAAGTTTTCAGACCATTCAAAAAGATTGTTTTTAACACAAAATTGCAAAGAATGTATGTCTTTTACATCTACCGTACATAATATTGTAAAGAGATTCAGGAAATCTGGAGAAATCCCAAATTCCTATGTAAGGCAAGGCCAGAAACCACTGTTGAATGTATGTGACCTTCGAGATCTCAGATGGTATTGCATGAGAAACCATCATGCTGCTGTGATAAATATAGCCACATGGGCTCTAGAGCACTTCGGAAAACCGCTATCGCTTAACCCAATCTGCTTGAAACTCTATTACGCTCTATTATCTGTGCAGAAATGCAGCCAAGCTCTCCAGGCTCAAGTTCATCTCAGATGGTTCGAAAGACAGTGGAAAGCTGAATTATGGTCAGATGAGGCCATGTTTCATCTTGTTTTTGGGAAAAATGGATGTTGAGTTTTCTATGCCAAAGGCGAAAGCGATCATCCAGACTTTTATCAGCATACCAAGTTTTATAAGGTGCAAAGACCAAATCATCACGGTATCTGAGGCATCAGTGCCCACAACATCGGTGACCTGCAAATGTGAAGGTACCGCTGATACAAGGAGGCATATACTGGGATTTTAGGGAGACATGTGCTGCAATCAAGATGACGTACTTTCTATGCTTATTTCAGCAAAACAAAGTCAGGCTTCATTCTGCATGTGCTACAACAGCGTTGCTTCATAGGCACAGACGGTGTGTGCTTGACCGGCCTGCCTGCAATCCAGATCTGTCTCCTATTAATAATGCATGGAGGAAAATTGGAGCACACTGTTGAGCAGCTGAAGTCTTATTTCTAGTAAGAATGAGACATAATTCCATTTACAAAACTCCAAGTAGTACCCACAGTTCCCAAAATGATTAAAAAGTGTCATTAAAATAATGAATTCCATGGAAACTGATGTTTTAAATACATAATTAATATTCCTCTGTTAACACATATCACATTATTCATATTCAATCAGCGACTGTAATGTAATTAGTAATGTGGTTACAACAATGTGTACTGTAATGTACACTGCACTACTTCATTACAGGAAAGATCTTACTTCATGCAGTGTTAGATAGGAGGTTGAAACAGAGTAATATCAATTATTTGTAATTAAAATGGACGCACTCTGGTTGACACACTACTTGTCTCTGAAGAGGAATTGTTCTGGATGGCAGGATACCAGAGCTGTGATCTCTCTACTCAGACATATCTCTGTCTGTCAGCAATAATCAAACAAAACACCTGAGCTGAGCAGAGACATCGTAGTGTGTTATTATGGCCCACCCTCCACATTAGAGTGGATAACACGCTGCAAAACAAACTGAAGAAACAAAACAGATGCTGGACAGAGTCACACTGAGTCATTCTTGAAACCAGACCTACTGCTCTCCAGTTTCAGCACGAACCAGCCAAACATTCTGTGCGCGCATACAGGCGCATGCGCACACGCAGGCACACTTGTTTTTCTGCTGTGTCAGGATGTGCAGTGTATATTCTTTATATATATATATATATATATATATATATATATATATATATA
>CM067476.1:21103072-21119874 GCA_034552555.1 Semaprochilodus insignis | reverse complement strand
TATATATATATATATATATATATTGTTTTTGGTTTTTTTTAGTTCATAAAGTCATAGTTTTGGTTAGTCATAAAAAGTTCCAAACACACACACACACACACATGTACCCTTTCTATTCTATACTTTCTCATTTCTCATGAAATGGGTCATTTCTCCACTGCTAATTGTATCAGTGCGGCCAATAAGAGAGCAGCAGGTGTGTCTGGTAGCTCCTCTCTCCACCAGGAACATTAGATTCATGTTGCTTACTTTGCCTATGTTGCCATTACAAGCCTCATTAATCAGTTCTGATTTTTGCCCATGTTGGATTTTGACGATTCACATTCATAAATGTAAGTGTCCTGTATCTGTCTGTAGTGTGAACAAATCTGGCCCTATGCCTTTGATGCATTCAGATTTGAGTCACTTCAGCCTGGTAATGTGAAGGTACCGTGAGTGATGTGAAAGGGGTCTGAGTTCTAGCAGAGTTGTGGTCTGAACAAGAAGTGGTCTGAGCTCTCATCAGTGCTAAAAAAGACCAGAAAAAGAGCCGAGTCCTCTACAGAGTTTGCTTACACTGTAGCAGTTGGTTCTTATTTGGGCCCAACTTGGTTCAGTTTAGTGCTGAATGATTTGGGCAAAATATCTAACTGTAACTAACTATATCTAACTTTTTTTACTGGAACTTAAATTTAGGTTTAGATGAAGGTTGTGATTATTTCCAGTAAATTCTGAGGCTTGAAGCCTGAATGCAGTGTGCCAGACTGCCAGTAAGTTATGGTTGTGATGTCTCAACACATGGAGGTTTGTTTGCCAGGCAGTTTACAAATTCTGTGTTATTAGATTTTCCCCTTTTAAAACTGATGACAACATTAGTGGTAATGTAGAATAGAAAATTTGCAGCTCTTGCAATTTGAACATTGTGCTGGTTCATCAGCACCCTTAAATTATTTCTGTTCTTACTGGACACCCCATATTGTGCCCCATCCAGTCTGGTCTGAAGCACTCTTTATAACTTCAGAATGAATGGGTGGAGCTAAACTGCTGTAGACATCACATAAACAGTAATATATATATATATATATAATTTTTTTTTTGTAGCTTAGTTTTTTTATAGTGACCGGGGAATAAATGTTTTAAACCTAACACTGTTTGCATATAACAAACATCCAAACATTTATCTAAAACAGTTATAAAAGTTACATGAAGTGGGCATTTTAAATGCTCTTGTTGGCCTTGACATTGTAGGTAGAGTCCTGAAAATTATGACTGGAATTTAAAGTCTGGTCTCTGTTGCTAGGTCAACAACAATGGCATATGGCCAAAAGTAGATGCCAACTCTCTCTCTCTCTCTCTCTCTCTCTCTCTTTCCACACTTATACACACACATACGCACTCAAGCACTGGTCTTCATTGATGATTGGTGTGTATTTCCAGCGAGCGCCCTCAGAATAGCCACTTGTTTGCCTGGAGACTGGAGGGAAGCATAGCCGGGGTCTACATATTAACTGTGCCAGGACAACTTCCCTGAAACTTCAGCAACATTCACCATGAACTCTCAGCACACCATTAATCAGACTCTCTCTTCACTAGAAGCTTGAACATCCTGAAAGAGGTGAGTTCCTCCTATTACAGCAGGCAGTGCTTGCAGCACAATTAAACCTCTTATGGCTCTCTTCTTTTTTACCCATGGGCTTAAAAAGAAAGTGTCTGGTGGTGGAAAACACACTAAAACAGCTTGAATTCCAGTAGTGCTATTCTGTTTGATTTACTCAAATTGAAGTGAAGTTGAAAGCGTGAATCCATCTATTTTTAAATGCAGTGAAGTATAATTGGATGAAATTTCAGACACGTTATATGAAAGAGGTACATAATATTTAAATGTGCGGAATGTATAATTTATCTTGAGAACCATTTATGATGGACTAGCCCAAGATAGCCTGGGAGAGCAGGTTGCGTGTCTGGGGCTAGCTCTGGTAAGCTAGACGTGGTTGACATTTTGTGGGTACAAGGCAATGAAAGTTACTAACCCGTAGTTTGGTAGTGTTTCCCTCTTCTCCTTTTAGAAAAATGGTTAATTATTATTGCCATAAGCAGAAACACTCTAGCAAAAATACAGATCCCTGGAAAAGCTACTTACAGATACAGCCTGTGGTTGTGGAAGAACACAATGAGTACCCTGTCATTTAATATGCTGTAAAGTTGAAACAGGAGGTTAGAAAAGAACATTGCTTTGTCTGAAAGGCACATATCATGGAAAATCAGGCTCTCCTCTCATTTCAAATTAAAGGGCTTGGTGTGGTGTGTTAACATGGCATAAACACCGCACCTGAGCTGTATGTATTGAATTCTCTGTTTTGTCACAAAAAGCAAAGCATTTACATATCCACATGTTCACCCTCTAGCAGGTTAGCCCTGCCCACCACTCATTCGTAATGCAGGGCAGCCAGTCAGAATGCAGATCATTCACATCAGTCTTAAAGGCTTCACATCACAAACTTCCTGTTTGATTCTAAGGGATAAAGATAGGGTGTGAATGGTTGTGTAAAGATGAATTACGATGATTGGTGGGGCATTTGAGCGTGAACTGCTTCCTACCACAGCATCTCAAAAGAGTTACTTTGATTTGGCCACTCCAGAGCCTCAGTTTTATTTCTTTTGAGCCAAAAGTACAAGGGCAGGTCAACCTCTGAATGGCTCTTTTAAGCCATCCAGAAAGTGGACCTGCTCTTGTGCTCTTGCTGCACTTGAGTTTCAGATCACAGACTAAATAACCAGACATTCTCCTGCAGAATTCATGGTACTGTCTACTATGACAAGTCGGTCAGGCCCTGAAGCAGCAAAGAACTCTTCATGTATCTATGAGTATCTGTCTTCAGAAGAAATTTGCGAATGACAGTGCATTCAAGAATTCCAGAACACACTGTATGCTCACTGTCTATCATTCGGTAGAGAGTTAGCCACGTTATGTGCAGCAAGTTGCTGGTCTATTGCTTCCTGCTGGCTCTGGTATTTTATAGTCAGCAAAGGTGTTTAGGATCAATAACAAGATAAAAAAATATCAGAAAGAAACATTTGCATCTACATTTATGGCATTTAGCTGACACTTACGAAATGAGTAATGTGATGGAATTTTATAGTTGGTGTGAGTCTTTATGTATGTTTATGTCTTTGCTTTATATATAAAGTAAAAACATTTGCAATAACATTTACAGAATACACTTGTCCTGAGCAACTTTGTTTTGAAGGATGACTCAAAGGGCTTGAAGTATGGATCAGGGTTTGATCATTGACCATCAGGTCATGGAAGACCAGGTTGATTTTGGGCCTTTTATAGCAGCTCATCGTGCTAGTTAACTATGGGCTTAGTCTGGGTATGTTTTGGATCTCTAAACTATAGCATCTTCCTCAGTTTAAAGAGCAGCTTTAGTCTATGCAGATATTTAATGGGAAATCCTTTTTTAGCACTTCTGCATAATTCAGTAGCTGAGATGTAAATGGAGTCATTCAGAGTGGTGGTGATAGGAACCAGGATTCACAATGTCTACAACACAAATACAGCCCTTCATAATCTTTCCAAAATGTCCAACGATCCTACACGTCTTCAGAGTTTTGTAAATTGTAAAGGTTTTGTATATAAAGTAATAAAAATTGGTTAAATTATGAAGCTAGGAGTCCTTAAACTTTTGACGGCCAGTGGATGTACACGTGCTGTAGATTTTGTAGAACGTGCTGGAAATAAAATATTGCTTATAACTGCATAATCTTGTTGCATATGGCTGCTTTTGGAACCAAATCTCATATCACAGCAGAAGGAAAAAAGATCTTCTATCTTAGAACATTTTTATTGTCCCAGTTACTATAAAATGATCATGCAATGTACAGAGCAGCTGGTGTTTTCCAATGTTTCAAACAGAAACTAATGGAGTTACGAGGTTTAATCCGAGAGCAATGATATAGAGCTGGCACTTTCAGTTAGGTCAGTATGTCAGAATGTTCCTGGCAGGATATGAAGATGTGTAATTCTCCTCACACTCCTTTCCCCACCTCTCTCTCTCTCTCTCTCTCTGTTTCTCTTAATTGGCCTCATTAGGTCGAATTCAAGTCCAGGTTTATTGAGGTTGAGCTAAATTCACCTGTTTGTTCACTGGCTTCATGCTCTGCAGTGTTTTGCTGGAGCATGTTCTTTATTGCAGTGCTGTAATGAGGAGGTGAGACAGGGCACTGGATGTTACGAATGTTCCTTCTTCAGTTACCAGGCCTGTACTTCAGAAAGCTAGAACATTGGCTTCTATTTAGAGATTCATGCAGGCAAACAAGGGCATGAATTATATAAGCCAAAGTGGATTCCATCAAAGCTAACCAAATGCTGCAGAGCAGTATGAATAGCACAGATCCAAAAAGGTGAACTGGTTGTGTTAAATGCTTTTTACAACTTGTGATTATTGGCTCATTTATTAGATACAAATGGATTTGGTCAGCGTTTACCAGCGTCTCATCACTGTGATGAGGACATGCAGAGTCTGGACTATTTGAGCTAATAAATCACTGTTGTAAAACAATCGTCCATTCTTGTGGTTTATTCTGTTTAGAAATGGTGGTCTGAAACCTATTTGAGTTGTAAAGGATCTACACTAAAAAGAAAGTTCAGGTGTTTATCTCTGTTGGTCTGTTAGCTGGGAATACAGAGCGGCTTTGTTGGCCGGGGTGTAACGGTTGTTCAGCAGTTCCAGGAAGATTCATGCTGATTTATTCTAATGGTCAATTAGCATTAGTGAATCACACAACATGCTCTTAAGCCTGCCTTGCTCTATTCAAGGGACACTCCACTGTTCATCTGCCATTAGGACCAAGCCGTTAGGACAGGTGTGGTAAAGCACAAAAGAATGGGTCTGAATGGTATCTCTGCTAGAGACCCTTCATAGAATAGATTACTTTTAGATTTGAAACAGCAGCAGAAGAGGACAAATCGGCTCTTTGCAGTGAACTCTCCAAACTTGGGTCTTGAAATGAGCTCTATAGGCTGAAGCAGTTCTGGGCAATCTGGACTAAGGATCATTGCAGCTGTACTGGTGGATAGGTAGTTAAATGCAACCATGTGATACTTGTGGAGAACATTAGGCTTCAGGGAATAATCCAGCCCTTCTGTTCATGCATTAACAATGCTATCAGGCAAGACCACATAAAGCAGTCACCCAAATATATTTGGCAATGAGCTTCTTTTCACATTTAAGCAATAAATAATAAATAGAACCTACTTTCCAAAGATTACCATATCACCGCTGTCCAAAGAAAAACATGCAGTTCTGTTTCTGTTTATTTTTATTTTATTTATTATTTTTATTTTTATTCTTAGCCATGCAAAAAACAAAAACAAAACAAACAAACAAACAAAAAATGGACATCTGGACTCAATCATGGTATGTGTGTGTGAAGTATGAGTAATGTGAATCATAGCCAAGTTCATGATGAGAATTTTCACCAGTATGGCTGACCGTTTCCCATACTGACTAAACTGAACAAACACCAATAATAATTCATTCAAATAAGAGAGAAAAACACTGGTTCCACATTAAGGCATGCTTATTTATCCAATCTCGCTTCTCTTCATGCGTGAGCAACAGAGGCTATGATTAGCTGATTCAGGTGTTGTGCTGCTGCAGAGGTGTAAACAAGAGGGAAGATTTAGGTGTAAGGCCTCCCAGCACACACATATATATATATATATGTGTGTGTGTATATACATATATATATATATATATATATATATATATATATATATATATATATATATATATATATATATATATACAACCCAAGTAATCCATTGACACATTGTGTGATGATGAGGTCTGGGCTGTGGGGTGGCCAGTCCAACTTCTTAAAATTGTATATATGAATCCTGGCAGCCCGGTAAGACCGGAGATTGGCTGCGTGCAGTCTGTTCCGGATTGTCCGGGAAGAGAGCCGTCGTCCATATCGTCCTGCAAACCTTGACTGCAAACCTGTAGAAGCCTATGATACCCAGGTGCTGACAGGGTGAGGAAACGATATTCTTGGGGTGTTGTCTTCTTGGGACGCCCACTTCGCAGCCTATCTCTGACATCCCCCATTATATGGAACTTCGCCTTCAATTTGGAGATACTAGGGCTCACTCCAAATAATGCCGCAACTTGGTTTTGCGGAACACCAGTTTGAAGTTGCCCTATCGCACAGGCCCTATCCAGATCAGTCAAATGTTGGCATGCCAATTCTTGGAGCAGACACCTACTGACCACTGTAGCAGGGCCCATGCTCACAGGTGGTACACCTGGGGGTACCAGAAGCTCAAAACAAGTGTCAATAGCAACAGCAAAATAAACTGTTTGGCAATGGCACAGAAGATTTGGCAAATTTTTCATGGGCGCAACCCACATACTCAGCTCTACTGCTCATCCCACAAATGCATGTTCCTTACAAATGTGGCACAGTTTAAAAGGGAAATTAACAGGCTTTTCCAGGTATATAGCCTGTCCCAGCGCTCACTGAACAGAAAGTTCCTGGGCAGGTTGCCAGTCCATCAGATGGCAGACACACAGACATACCCTTTCACACACGCACACACACACACACACACACACACACACACACACACACACCCATGGGCAGTTTAGTTTCTCCAATTAGCCTAAGTGCAAGCCTTTGGACTGTTGGAGGAAACCCCCATAGATACAGAGAGAACATGAAACCTTGAGAAAATAGGGCAAAAGAAATTTCTTAATAAAACAAAGAAGCTGCTGGTGTTCTTAGAACAATACACTGAGCACCCCACAGTCCAGACCTTATCGTCACTCAATGTGTTTGGGATTACTTGGACTTTGTTAAGTAGAAAATGCAACCAACTCCTACCACCTCTAAGAACATTGGAGGTGTGAAAACAAACCTCATAGGCAACAAGTGGACACACTACATACTGAAAAATAGATATTTCAGTGTTGAGGCTGCTGTGTGGTTTACAGTGAAATATACTGCAAGTGTATCTGATGTTAAGGGTGGCCTCTGACTTTTGCCCACTATCATACAGACAGCTTTTAAATGTATTATATTTTCTTCTCCTCTCAACAACTAATTCTCTTTTCTAGAAAACGCTTGACTTTTAGGAACATGACGATCTTGGCCATGTTTATTCCAAAAGCTGTTTCTGTTTTTGTTCTTGTCTCTAGTGTTCTGAAAACGGCTTAGAGCTTAGAGACTAATTGACTAATTCTTCTGTGAAACCCCAAATAAGAAGCCAAACACTTACCTAGTAGCCTTTTGACATTCCATTTGGATAGTCCTCATTTTTTATTACCTAAATAAATGCTTATGTTTATGTTGCTGTCTGTTGTATTGACTGTATGCTTCTGTATGAAGAGACCAAAGCCAGGTTTTATCAGAGTATCACAAACTATGCTTCACCAAGTCTTTGTAGAGAAATTTCCACCCACTAGCTGTATTCAGTCATCCTTGTTTGTGCATGCGTGTGTGGAAGCAGTCCATATTTGAAGACTGCACAACCAGTCCAGGTCTTCATTATCACGTTCTATTGCCCTATGGCTGTGAACGACAGAGTGACTACTGAGTCAAGTCTGTGTTTTTGTGTCTTTGCCAAGAGTCTGTGTCCTTTATTGTCATTAACTTAATGTGGCCTGATGCTTTTCTGGCGTAACAATAAAACCGAGTGACGCAGGAAGCCTGGTGTGTGGGTAAGTGGGTGTGTGTGTGTGTGTGTGTGTGTGTGTGTGTGTGTGTGTGTGGGGGGGTGGCGGAGGCGGGGGTATGTGTATCTGGAGGGGGCAGTGGGTTCATGTTGAGGTTTCTGGAAAGAAACTAGGGAGATGACTCAAGGGAGATGACTCTCCTACACTCTGTGTAGGAGAGCAGAGTCTGCATCACTTGTCTATGGCTCATTGATCATCAATACACTTAAGGCCATATGTATGTAAACTGTTTGCACTGGTAAAGTTCTCTCTTTACATTATCTTATATCAAAGATCACACCTATGCAAACGTTTGGACAGCTATTGCGGGCAGGGTGGTGCATATGTTTTGGCACCATTTCAGTCAGTACTTAGTAAGCTCACCGCACAAAAATGAGTCACCTTGTGTGTTTAAGCTGGTAGTAACTTCAGACTCCTGGAGATTGCATTACGTGACCATGATTTGGCTATAAGTACCTGTGGGGTGTGTGACGTGATCCATAGATTGAGAAGAGGTGATACGGTGCATTGAATGTCCCGTCCGATGTGTGGAAAATGGGTCACAAAGCAGATGTTAGTGATTCACTAAAACGGGTGATTGCATTTGAATGTGCCAAAGGCCATAGTGTGAAGGAAGTAGCTGAATTTGCAGGTGTGTGGAAGCTTAAGGTCATACGGGTCTACCAGTAGTGGCACAAATCCCAGTCTACAGGAAATTCTCCTCATAATTGTGCCAGGGAAGGCATCCACCAAATCTGGCCGAACTCAATTCTTTGATGCAGGAGTGGCTGAACAATGATGTCAACTACATCCAGAAACTTCTTTAGTAAATGCCAAATCAAATCACAGTTGTTTTTCGTGCTTGTGAAGGTATTACACGCTATTAGGTACCTTTCAGTCACAGGTGACTAATTTTTTGTCTGGTGAGTATAAGACATGTTTGGCTTAATTCACAGCCTCCAAATGGAACAGTCATTCTGTTCTGGGTTTTTACAAGTCTGGGGTCTGTGAAGGCTATCCCAAAACTGAAAGCAGTTCGTGGTTGATTTTGGTGTATGTTCAGGATCAAAATATTTTGTTCCTTTAATCACTGTGGGACATAAGCTGCCAGGATTTCTTGATATTTAGTAGAATTCATTCTTCCCTCCATCTCCACAACATTTTGTCTGCCACTAGCTGCGACATAAACCCAAAGCTGGTGTCAAGTTTTTTCATTGACTGACATTTTGCTTTTTAATCCAAACATACCTTTGGTCATTGTAGCCAAAGAGTTCATTTTTTGTTTCACTCACAGCACATGATTGCGTAGTGGGGCAGTATGTCAGTGCCAGTCAAAACACCCTGCAGTGATATGGAGGTTTTGCTTTGCATACTTGATCCTGTCTCCTCCTGCTTTCAATTACCTTTAGCTTCAGCTTCAGTTATCTATAGTTTCAGATCAACTGCTTAAATGGCTGTTGAGTGTTAAAAAAACAAGCTTAAAGAGACGTATTTTATTACCCTCAGCAATTGTCTAGACCTGGCTTTACTTGAAGCCTAATGAGTTAAATGAGCTTAAAAAAATAACACAAGTTGATCAGGAAAAGGTGCCCAAACATATTCACACATATCTTACGTTTCATGTTTTCCAATGTGATGATATATTTTAGGACACCACCATTGATGAAGTAAGCATTAACGTCAATATCTCTGTGCTCTGGCTGACCTTTGAAACCTTTCTGGACCTTCTGCCAGGGCTTAGTGGTCTTCCATGGCAGATGTAAACAGCATATGCTCCTGACGAGAGCAAGTCATGTGCTTTTGTGCACATCTTGCTCCAAATTTGCCAAAAGCCTTTTCTAACAAGTCCTGTTAAATCCATTAGTAACAGTTTTCTACTGACCTGAGCCAGAGTTCTTATTGCTCAACGCACTGCGCAGCACACTCCGCATCCCTGGAGTTGTGTAATAAAAGAAAAGGGAAATCTGCCTAGAGAGGCCTGGGCCTTCTGTATCCAACTGTCTTTTAAACATCACTCACATAGCTGATTTTCTTTATTTACTCTACTGTTGTTATTTTTGTTTAACCGTAGAGATCAAATCTATTAGACCTCTCCACTTAATTACAGCAGTACAAATTTCATTAGGAACATGCTAATGCTATGCATCAAAGTGAACCTAATAAGGGATTTGATCAATAATGCTCTTTCCCTTTAGCCTTCCTTGTAAAATGGCAGCATTTTCCAAAGTACGCACATTGAATTGGAGCTCATTGCCTATTGTGACGTCAACACTGATTGTAAATTGGAATTAACATTTAGGCAAGATGTAATTTCCAGATGCAGTTTCTCTTTGCTCAGAGGGAAGCCACACTCATTAGGCCTCTCAGTGCCTGTGAACCACAGTTAATATGATCAGTCAGGTAAGAAGAGTTAAGGTGCTGGTGCTGGCCTGCTGCTTGGATTTCACAATGTGTTGGATTAAAGATAGAAGCAGGTTTTAGCTCATCATATTCTAGGGATTTTTTAGCTATTGTTCTGGTTTGTGCGTATGTCACAAGAAGTAACTTCCTATTGTATCACACTGCTTAAAACTTGTGCAAGAGTGAAGTAATGTCATGTGTAATGGGTAGTCACTCATAAAAGATAAAGGTGGCAAAGGGTTCTTTGGAGTAATGCCGCAAAACAGAAGTATTCATTGAATTTCTTGCTTGCAAAGACCCAGGTAAAAAATGACAAGAATACCAACAATTGTTACCTTTAAATGCTTAACCTACACAATAAAAATCAAAATGAAAACATATGAAATACACTCAACATAGAAAAAAATAGTTGCACCCAGAAGGAAGTGTTGGTGCAATGCTATTGGGAAGGAAGATAAAGGTTACCAGGAACAATAAATGATATTAAATTTAGACTGATATGGGCAATACTTATTGAGCTACACATACAGAGGCAGTGTTTTTCAGTAGTTTTGCTAATGCAACTTGGCAGACCTCAAAGCATGGAGTTGTAGAGGTTCCTAATGATGTCCGATGATAATCCATCCCATGCAGCTTGAATATTCTCATGCAGTTCCTGCAGATTTTGCGGTAGAGGTGGAGGTGAGGAGATTTGCCTCTCTAAAATGCTCTTTTTATACCCAGTCATGTACAAATTGCTCCACTAGCTGTTTATTATTAGAACTTTCCAGCCTTTTGTTTCCCGTCTCAACTTAATTCCTCACTTCAAAGCTAACGTTACTACGATCAATGGTGTGAATTCACTGCTGTTCTCTGCGCTTCAAAGGTGACGTTACTGCGTTCAATCGGTATCAATTCATTGCTGTTCTACGCGCTTCAAAGGTGAGGTTAGTGTGTTCGATCGGTATTGATTCACTGGTGTTCTCCGCACTTCACAGCTGCCCTTACTGCGGTCCATCGGTAGTGATTCACCGCAATTCTCCGCGCTTCAACGGTGACATTACTGCAATGAACGGTATTAATTCACCGTTGAACAATTCATTGCTGTTCTACGCACTTCGAAGGTGACGTTACTGCAATCGATCGGTATTAATTCAACGCTGCTCTCCGCGCTTCACAGCTGCCGTTACTGCGTTCAATCGGTATTAATTCATCACTGTTGTCCAAACTTAACACCTGACGTTACTGCGATCGATCGGTATTAATTCACCGTTGTTCTCCGCGCCCCAAAGGTGACATTACTGCGCTTGATCCGTATTGATTGACTGCTGTTCTCCGCACTTCACAGCTGACGTTACTGCGTTTGAACGGTATTGATTCACTGCTGATCTCCGCGCTTCAAAGGTGACCTTACTGCGTTCGATCGGTATTAATTCACCGTTGTTCTCCGCGCTTCACAGCTGACGTTACTGCGTTCGATCGGTATTAATTCACCGTTGTTCTCCGCGCTTCACAGCTGACGTTACTGCGTTCGATCGGTATTAATTCACCGTTGTTCTCCGCGCTTCACAGCTGACGTTACTGCGTTCGATCGGTATTAATTCACCGTTGTTCTCCGCGCTTCACAGCTGACGTTACTGCGTTCGATCGGTATTAATTCACCGTTGTTCTCCGCGCTTCACAGCTGACGTTACTGCGTTCGATCGGTATTAATTCACCGTTGTTCTCCGCGCTTCACAGCTGACGTTACTGCGTTCGATCGGTATTAATTCACCGTTGTTCTCCGCGCTTCACAGCTGACGTTACTGCGTTCGATCGGTATTAATTCACCGTTGTTCTCCGCGCTTCACAGCTGACGTTACTGCGTTCGATCGGTATTTATTGACCGCTGTTCTCCGCATTTCACAGCTGCCGTTACTGCGTTCGATTGGTATTAATTCCGCGCTTCACAGCTGCCGTTACTGCGTTCGATTGGTATTAATTCCGCACTTCGCAGCTGCCGTTACTGCGTTCGATTGGTATTAATTCCGCGCTTCACAGCTGCCGTTACTGCGTTCGATTGGTATTAATTCCGCACTTCGCAGCTGCCGTTACTGCGTTCGATTGGTATTAATTCGCCGCTGTTCTTCGCACTTCAAAGCTAACGTTACTGCAATCGATCGGTATTAATTCAGGCTGTTCTCCGCGCTTCAAAGGTGACGTTACTGCGATCGAACGGTATTAATTCACCGCTGTTCTCCGCGCTTCAGAATTGACGTTACTTCGTCCATCGGTATGAATTCACCGCCCATCAAAGGTGACGTTACTTTGTTTGATCGGTATTAATTCACCGTTGTTCTCCGCTCTTCAAAGGTGACGTTACTTCGTTCATCGGTATTAATTCACCGCTGTTCTCCGACCATCAAAGGTGACGTGACTGCGTTCGATCAGTGTTAATTGACCACTGTTCTCCGCATTTCACAGCTGCCATTACTGCCTTCGATCATATTAATCCCCCGCTGTTCTCCTCACGTAAAAGGTGACGTTACTGCACTCGATCCGTATTAATTATCTGCTTTTCTCCACAGTTCAAAGCTAACGTTACTGCGATCGGTAGGTATTAATTCACCACTGTTCTCCGCACTTCAGAAGTTACGTTACTTCGTTCATCGGTATTAATTCACGGCTGTTCTACGCCCATCAAAGGTGACGCTACTGCGTTCGATCGGTATTAATTCACCGCTCTATGTGCTTCAAAGGTAACGTTACTGTGTTCGATCGATATTAATTCCGCACTTCAAAGCTAACGATACTGCGCTGATCGGTATTAATTCATCGCTGTTCTCCGCGCTTCAAAGGTGACCTTACTTCTTTCGATCGGAATTAATTCACCCCTCTTCTCCGTATTTCATAGCTGACGTTACTGCCTTCGATCGGTATTTATTCACCGCTCTTCTCCACACTTCACACCTGAGTTACTGCGTTCCATCGGTATTTATTCACCGCTGTTCTGCGAACTTAACACCTGATGTTTCTGCCTTCGATCGGTATCAATTCACCGCTGTTCTATGCGCTTCAAAGGTGACGTTACTGTGTTCGATCGATATTAATTCCGCACTTCAAGGCTAACGATACTCCGATCGATCGGTATTAATTCACCGCTGTTCTCCGCGCTTCAAAGGTGACGTTACTGCGTTCATCGGTATCAGTTCACCGGTGTTCTACACGCTTCAAAGGTGACGTTACTGTATTCCATCGATATTAATTTCGCACTTCAAAGCTAACGATACTGCAATCGATCGGTATTAGCGCTGTTCTCCGCACTTCACTGCTGACGTTAATGCGTTCAATCGCGATTAATTCACCGCTGTTCTCCGCGCTTCAGTAGCGACGTTACTTCGTTCGATCGGTGTTAAGATGTGTTGCTCACACCAAGTTCTAAATGAGTTGACAATTTTCATGAAATGATAAAATGTCTCACTTTCAACATCTGATATATGTTCTATGTTCTGCTGTGAATTAAATATGGGTCTATGACATTTGCTAACCATTGCATTCTGTTTTTATTTACATTTACTTCCATTTACACAGCATCCCAAGTTTTGTGGGGTTATATGTCTTGTATATTATTTTTGCACTTTAAAATATATGACTAGGTTTAATAATTTGTTTTGTTGTGTTATTTTTTTACACTTAATATATACTTTTAACTGTACTTTAAGTAGATTTACCAGTGAACTACACATATAAAATGAACAGGGCGCACTCAGGATTAAGAACATATTTGTATTATTTATAAATCAAAATTTCCAAACAAACATTGTACTGGATACTTTTCTTAAGTATATCTTCATCAAATGGTTAAGTATAAGTCAAACATAGCAACATATGCTACACAATGTCTTTTTCAGGGACATCCATGCTTATTGGCACAGGATGAGCCACATTCTCCAGGCGTTATAACTGCATGACTGTGTAATCAGAGAGTGATGGTCTAGACTGGCCTTCAAAGGTCTCCTATTGAAAATGTGTGATACAATTTTGAGCTCAGAATACAACAGCAAAGGTCCTGTGCAGTTACGCAGATGAGGAGATAAATTATTCTGGAAAACATTTTGTATTTTTAGTGCCCAAATGATTATTAAATGCTGTAAAAGGAAAGGTGATGCAATGCAGTGCTAAACATTTTGGAACATACTGCAGCATTATATTTGGAATCAGCATATATTTACAAAACAATGAAGTTATAAAAGCAAAAATTGTGGTTTGGCACTGGTTTCAATTTACTACAGATCAAACATATTTTATAGACAACGGCTTTCCTTTTATCAGCATTTCACACACTGTCTAACATCTGTGAATTTGGGTTTGTGCAAAAAGTAATGAACTCTGTAGAGCACTGCCTGTTGTGTCAACCATTCCAGATTCACATGGTTGCACCGATTTTCACCTTTCAAGGCTGATGTTAGCTTCTCGTTTGAATATCCATTACACCTTATATAGTGCAGCAGGCACATGCTAGCACCTGATTTTTTGCATTGTATCCAGACTGATTTTTTAAAGTCAAACCACACTTGCAGGTGCTTTAAAATGTGACACCAATTGGATTTTTACAGAGGAGACTCTGCCTAGATGCTCTGACCCCTCAAATTGGATTTTAAAGTGTCTTTTTTAACTTTACCTTAATTTTTCCTATAGTCTTCCATGGGACTTGTGTTGTATAGAATTAGTCTATAAAGGAATATATGCCACTGAAATCGTATTTTTCCCAAAATAAACAGACAAAAGACCCTTTAATTTATTAGACTTTATTGTAAAGAACAGAAAAAACAACACTGGTGAATTTAACTTCTAGTAACATAAGATGTGTCTTACAAGAGAGTTGGAATAATCTATGTTTGTATTTTGTCAAAAAGTGCTTACTGTACTGGATCACTGGTCAGTGTGTCTTTAAGGTCTGTAAGTGGTCAAGGTCTTTATACACAAGTCCATTCACACAGTGAAGAACAGGGCCAAGTGAAAAAGGGTATGGAAAGTGAACACGAAGACCTTCCATAAACACACAGAGAAAGGACTGTACTCATGCTTCTCTCTGCAGGATTTCTGGAAAGAATTTGCAGTCTGTAATTGGTATCTCTGCAGAGGTGACTGGAAAGCCAGGAAAGAATGTGATCTCATGGCTGAAAGGAACACTGCTGCTAGTGTTCCTCTTCTGCAACACTTCTAAGTGTGCTAACACATCTGCCATGTTAATATCTATGCTTACATTACTCCATGTTTTCATATCTTTGTTTATCTGTGTCTACGCTGTCCATTAAGTGTGGGTAAGACTAGATTCCTCCCACTGAGAAACTCATTTCACAGACACTAAATACTGTATAATATAACCTGAATGAAGAAAGGAATATCAAAATGTAATTCTGAGATTGCCTCACAGAAGCCCTCTGCGTGTTACTGATTTGCTCCCATCAGGCATAGGCCAGCAGTGATGGACGTGGTGTTGCCCCCAGTCTGAATAGCTGTGGGGGTTAATTGGAAAGATGTCTTAGTTAGAGCTCTAAGTGTCAGGGCGCTGCCTGCAAGCTATGGCGTCATCTCCAAAATTAAAGGACTAAATCTATTCCCTGACCTTTCTCAAGTCTTGCATATTGTTGTAGGTGGGTGGTGATTGAGAGGGGTCAGCACTGCTTAAATGAAATGCTGGGGTGTAATCAGGAGATTGGGAAAGTCCACATGAAAAAATAAAAGCTATAATTCTGTACTTTTACAGACTACCGTGCACAGCCATGTTAAGTGGTTTGGTGTCTGGTGGATGTCTCGGTTTGTTATGAGACCGTCTGGCTTTTTACAATTACATACCATACATTCTTTCCTAGTTACTCGTCTGTGAGTTTTACCAGTGCTGCAGCATTTGGGTAAAACAAGCGGTTTGCAGTTCTGTTTTGATAGCCAGCCTTTTATTAATTATAATATTAAGGTTGCATACATGAACTATAGCTCAAAGTGCTTCACAGAAAAAAAGCTTAAAATGACCAAGAGAAGGAGCATGAACAAGAACTGCAAAAGTGAATAGGAATGAAAAGCAACATGTTAATTAAAACAATAAAAGGCGAAGAAGAAGAACGGAAATTAAATTAGCTCTTTCATCGTCCAACCATGTATCCTCCTGGGTTGCAGGGGGTGCTGAAGCCTATCCCAGCACTCACTGAGCGGTGGGCAGGAAACACCCTGGACAGGTTGCCAGTCCAATTTTCACAAATGAAGCTATTAAAAAACACCACAAGACACTTACTTACACTATCATATTTGAAATTCCACGTTTATGATTTATGTATAAATATAATATTTTCATCTCTTTCTGTTCTCAAAAAAAAGCACAGATGGCTTTGCTCATTCTTATTCAAGCCTGGATGATGATGACTATGGTGATGCCTAATGGCAATGTATTAATTTTTTCCCACTGCTTGCATGGCAGATTGCAGTCCTATTGTTTTTTGCTGTTATACAACAAATATGGCAACAAAATGCAAAATCTTACATTTAACTTTATCTTCAATTTAGAAAATGATAATAAATGATATTATATATATATATATATATATATATATAATCAATTAATTCAGCAACATTTGTAACGGCAAAAGGACACAGTGGAGGTAGATTGGTGTTAGTTGCCTACAGCTTGTTTGGTGAGTATTTCTCAATCATAAGCGAATAAGTGCTCTGCATTCCCTGGATGCAGAGGCG
>CM067476.1:20853752-21090583 GCA_034552555.1 Semaprochilodus insignis | reverse complement strand
ACATCAGACTACACTAAATGACACTTAACTGTTTAACCTGGTAGCAGAAAGAGACTTGTTGTTTCAGCTGGACAGCAGGAGAAAACACGGATATAAAGTCCGTTTTGTCAATGACGAAATCGCGTCGGCAGCGCTGAAGCCACGCCCACCGCCGCTGAGTGTGGAGCTTCAGCCGCTACAGAGACACTAACAGGAGACACGACGAGAGAGAGCGGTAGAGTGAGAGAGAGAGAGACAGGGAGAAAATGGGCTTCACTGCTAAAAATGTCTGCTCACTTTTTCACATGTTCACACGGAATTAACGGCTTTCCCCGAAGCAGAAGAAGAAGTGGGCTCGGTTCTCTTTATGACTAAAGGAAGAGGGGAGACTCTGGTTTGAACTTGGACTACAGAGGAAGTCGGTCTTCCCGGAGAGAGGGAGAGAAACCGGCGGCAGCAAGGCGGTAGGTGTGTTCAGATTTCACAACCTCCATTCTCCCAGGAGTACTGACGGATGCTCCTCTGACTGTTCAAACAACTTCTGTCTCTGCTTGACTGCTTATGTTGGGCTGTTAAAGGAACTTATAGCCGCTTCTGTTTTACAGGGTGTAGTCGGTTTCTGCTGCTGCCGCGTATACAGACTTCACCTGTTCTGCAGCCACTACTTACTTACTGACTGACTTGCTGGGTCCTGTTTATCTTTTTCCATCTCCGTGTGACAAAAGAAGCATTGTTCTACTCGGCTCTGTGACTTTCCCGCAGCCCCTTTCTTTCCTTTCAGGTGTAACTGCTGGGAAGAGTCAGGCTTTCCTTCTCCATGATGCAAATAAGTTTAGTTTGGTGGTGTTGTGACTGATGAGTCACCCCTGCACTTGGAGCAGCAGTTCCCCCTGGAGCATTTAATCAGAGGGCCTGTATATGGGAAAGATCATATCACTGCAGTACTGCCTTATGACTTGACCTCATCTTCAAGGCTCTCCTCTGGCACTCCCTGAACACCGTTTAACATACAATTATCCTAAAACAGGAGGGATGAACCAATCCAGCTCGTTCTCTCCTGTTACTGATATCCAATTCAGTATGATACCAAAAGTCAATCTGATGCTTGTGCTCTTCTGGAGCATGTATGTTTCATCGTAGCACAGTTCATCAACAGAAATGCGCAGTACAGCTGACCATACATTATTACTCTTTTTAAGGAGTGTGCAGGTACTAATGATATTGTTCCAGAAGGTCTATAAAAGTGCACTTTTGCCCTTACTGGGACACAGTATCAGATAAACATCTGGGCAGTATCCAGTTCATTTAAGGTAGGTATCAGTGCTGATGCCTATCCAGTAGACTATATTGAATAGGTGCATCAGTATCAATAGGTTTACTCTTGCAAATAATAAGACCTTTACTCAGTTTTTGTCTAGTCTTGGACCCCAAACTGGCTGGGCACATCTAGTAAGCCTGGTTAACATTCATAAAAGCATGAAGCATCAGGCATTATGTTGTTCTCACTAAAATGGAACAGCACACTTGTTTTGATGTAATACGTATGAATATTGACTTTGAGTATGTTTTTGTGCTTCCTGGTAAAAAAAAACAAAAAAAACAAACTCTAATGGAGTGCACTGCCACTCGCTTGGCCCTCTTAATATTCATTTTCTGATCTGCATCCCACACATCTCCATGACAGGTCACGCTGCTGCATATCGAGCCCGACAGATGGAAAGGACAGAGCAATACTCTGATTTATTTTTAAGTGAGAGGTAAATGAGTAGGTTGGATATAATGACAGGTTTTGGGTGGGCTGCATTTCATTTAAGTACGCTCTCACAAGTCATCACTTCACATGAAAAGGTTGCACTGTACTAAGGAATTTAACTTACTAGTTATTAGATTGATTGCGGCTTGGGTTGCCCCAGGGCTTTCCAGAAATCATGTTCAGGTTGCTGTAACAGGTTATACCTTGCACAAGTACATGCAGAGCAAAAAGGCAGGAAGTGGCATCGTTGGGAAATGGGTGTTCATTGCCCTGGGAAGGGCACATTCGCCTCAGGGCTCTCCGGCAAAGATTGTTCTACACTGTGAATCTGAATTGGTTATTAAATCTGTTCTGAAGCCTCTGAGGGTATGGGGTATGGGGTATGATGCTCTGTTTGAGCATATCACAAATTCACAGAGGCAGTCGGCCTGATCGTTGGCTTGAGTCTGAGGAGAGAAGATTTGTCTCTTCTGACAGCTGAGGGCAGTAGTTTGGAACAAAACAAATGACTTTCTTACTGCAGCTATGAAACTAAAATGAGGGGAGTATTACTGCCTATTACCTTAAGTGACTGATGCTGTTGTTTCACGCTGCTTGCTGAATTGCTGAAATTCACTCCTGCAAAGTGTCTTTCCTCTCGGGGGTGTTTAGGGTGTGAAACCAAATTCAGTTATTCCTGAGTGAATGAAACTACCCCTACCTACATATAAGTGCAGTGAAGAGAAACTTATGCAAAAAGACTTTATCGACTTGGGTGTGCCTTGAAAGTGAGTCCATAACTGATGGTTTTTCTCTCCTTCATCTGCAGGACGACTCTAGCAACTTTGTCAAGAACAGAAATGATGCCACTCTAAGAGAAACATGATGTAAGTATGCAGTATAATATAGAGCCAGAAAGTAGTGCTGTAACAAACTCCAGTATGTTTCAATCATAGTTATAGTGCCGTGGATGCCTCAGGATTTGTTCTCTGTTCGGGTTATGAACACACAGTAGCTCGCAGGAGGAATAACTGACCACACAGTTCTGCAAACCCTAGATTAGAACCTCAGTCAATGTATAACACATTGTTTTCGCAGTGTTCTTTGGTAAATGCCAAGCAATATCTGTTAGTATCTAGCTGAACATGTGGAGTTTACAGACATGTGGGAACAATAGCATTGTGCCCTCATCTGGTCCTCTTAATAGCTAAAGCTATATTGTTTATCAGACATATGTAGATGGAATGATGGTCCATAAGACAGGTTAAAACTTGAAAAGATGAATCACTGATTGATTTTACATAATTGTGACAAAATCAAGCCAGTATGGTCAGGTAGACCTGTACTGCTCTTCTGTAATTTAGTATACCACACTATTCAACATGCATGGTATGTTATCAAAGACACTTCAAGACGCTAATATTAGTGGAATAGCTAGTCAGTTAAATTACATTGTACAGTCCTGTGCAAAGTCAAGGACCACCCATCGTTTGTTCAGTTTTCACTCAGAATAAGCATTGAGTACAAAATAGTCATTTTAGGACACATTTCTGTGGAGATTCGATATAAGATTATCCACTTGCCTAAGGAAGGGGAAAGTCTAAGGAAAATAATGAGAGAAAACGCGAGTTTCCAAAACTGTAGTTGACTCCAAAAAAAAAAAAAAAAAAACTGTCACCAACAAAAAACTGCGCTTTTTCTTTGTGAGCTTTCATCTTTGTGGGAGAGGTGATAATCGGGCTCCACTCTTTCTTCAAGTCTGAAAACATGCACAGGTGTTTCTGTTCGTCCTGCCGTTATGAGAAGACAGCTCAGTGCTAAGAGTTTGAATGGATGTGTAGCCATCAAGAAGCTATTACTGAGAAAAGAAGAACTAAGAACATTGGTAAATTAAACAAAAGAAAGAAGCTGCTGATGTTCTTTGGGTTAAAACAATGGACTGAGAGTTCAGGTCACAATATCACTGAATGGGTTTGGGATTTTTTGGATTGTGTGAAGTAGAAAATGCAAGCAACTTTTAAGATTGAACTTTGGAGGTGTGAAAAAAATATCCCGGCAGAATTCTTTGAAAAATCTTCCCAGGTTAAAAAAATAATTGTTTTAATGTAAAAATGTACTTCAGTATGTACTTAATATGTACTTATAATGGTGTCTCAAAATAAAAAAAAGTAAAGTACGGTTAGTTTTATTTGAGTATATTTGTAATAGAGCCATTGATACATGTTTAGCATACTAAGCACATTTAGTATATTGAAAATGGCACACTTCTAGTACATGAATCATGAGTGCAAGGAAGAATACGAAGTATACTTAAATTAATAATACTTCAGTGTACTTTTTTTCTTCTGGGTCCTGTAAAGAAAGGACTCTAGAATAAGGGTGGACACATTATCATTAAAAAATTGTTATATTTGGTTGTCAGGGCATCTGTTATTTTCTGTTACGAATATTTTCTTGGTTTTATTTTCTGATTCTGAAAAATGAATAAGTTACTACTAGTGACCTAATGGCCTGGACATGAAATAAATGAAAGTGTTGTTTCTGACTTGCAGAGTATACATGGATCTCCTCACGTTAGAGATCCACAACAATTAATTCTTCACTGCAAATGAATATGTCTGAACTGAAGATCACTAGCCTGTTTGTTGGACATGTTAACTCTTCAGTTCTGTATCTTGTCAGAACGTCGTTCTCTTTTTGGAGGCTGTTAAAGAAGAATTACCTTTAAAAATCTTACAATACAGACTGTTTCTTAGAGCCTAGAGACGAGACTACTAGAGCCCTTATCGTGTCTCTGCAGCAGTAAACAGCCTTCAGAGGCACATGAGTGCATTAGCATGGTAATGTGTTTCATCTGTGCTTCTGGAAGAGCAGGGTCTGACTTTGCTGCAGGGTTTTGACTTATGGGCCTGAAGACTGCTCAGGCTATAGCAGTAAGGATTAATGAACCGTTTGAGCTCTGCGGCTTCTGGAGTGACTAAAGGTGTGACAATACAGTCATAGTGTGGGGACCAAAGTGCTTTACCACCTCCCTCTGCGAATGAAGAGTCTGAGTCATGCTTCCAGTCGTTTAACAGATGCTTTCTTTCCTCTGCAGGTTTTTTTGCATGATGCTGGGGCTTCTTGTGAATTTCCTGATTTCTTTACATGGTGAGTATGTGTACCACTGCCACACTTCATTTTTATTTGCCACCTAAACCATCACATTGTGTTGCTTTCGCTTCCCTTACACATTGTGATGTTGAAGGCATAAATAAGCCCACAAGCTGTTAGCAATCCATCTTTCCACCTTAGAGTGATATTATTTTTTGATAAGGATCAAAGCTTGAGGCTGATGGAGACAGAGAGGATGGCACCCACATGCTTATATGTAAAGCTATAGTTAAACAGGAGGCTAATGCACTAGAGTATGTGCTTACAAGGATGAAAGATGAATACTGCCGTCTGACTTTTGTCGTCTTTGGAATGTTTATTAAGGTAGTTGGTCTGGGTCACTTTAGCTTGTTTAATAGTGTTTTGAAGTGTAAACAAAAGTGTTGGATTTAGGAGTAGCTGATACCACTTTTTCCCTTCCGATACCAATACCTGATCCTTAAGTATCTGTCAATACCGAGTAAAGATATCAAAACTCTATCTAACCTAACTATCATATGAGTCCTGACATGTCCTGTGCCCCAAATAAAACTTACTCAGCTTGACTGAATGGCATTTGCTATATATGTGTGTATGAATTGTATAGCAAATGCTATATCTGAATCTTCATGCCTTATATTAACTTATATAATTTAATGTGGTAAAATAGTGAAAGTGAAGTTTCGTGGCACAAATCAAGAGCCAAATTTTGGGGCATATTTCTGGTGACCCACAGCCTGCGTCCATATGGAATAAAATCACACATCCAAAACACAAGATGGTGCCAGTGCATTGATGATGTCAGATTTCACTCTATATTCTGAAATTTCATTCCATGTATTTCATTATATGACATAAATAAATAAATAAATAAATTTTTTTAACCATATATACTGATAAAAACTAAGGCACAGTTTTTTTTTTTTGTTTTTTTTTTCTACCTCAATCTAAACTGCTCCATCCTTCTGTCCTGTGCCGAATGCAACGGATAGAGCCAGTCAGAGGCTTCTGAACATATTAATAAGATGGAGCAGGTGTGAAAGATTGTGGTTGGGACTACATTCTGCAAGAGAGTAGATCTCCAGGTTTAGGATTGGTGCCCACTGGACTAAAGACTATTATTACCCCAAGGAAAAAAGCAGTTTCTTCTATAGGTCTCTCTAATGGTCGCTCCCTCATAAACAGCCTGGACTAACATTACCTCTGACTGTAACTGACTCCACAGCAGCAAAATAGTGATTACTGAAAGAAGCCTGACTCAACCATCTAAATAAAGGGAGCTCATTAGTGTCTTTTACCCTGTTTGTACATTATTAACAGGCTTATGAGTTACACTATTAGCAATGATCACTGGCGTATCACCCACTACCATTATCTTTCCACAAAACACAGACTTTATAGATTTTGCCATGAAA
Organism: Semaprochilodus insignis; assembly: GCA_034552555.1. Classification (NCBI taxonomy): domain Eukaryota; kingdom Metazoa; phylum Chordata; class Actinopteri; order Characiformes; family Prochilodontidae; genus Semaprochilodus; species Semaprochilodus insignis. Next base: position 21,084,325 of record CM067476.1, on the reverse strand, counting down.
AATATTATTGCTGTTTGTCAATCCACACGGCTAATGTGTCGTTAAGCTCCCGTAACTAGCATGCATGTCAGAAACTGCCTTATAGTAATAATCATAGATATTGGTTTCCTCATCATACATGGTATATGGTATCAGTGCTACACTAAACATGACGTTACTATGCAACATGAAAAAGATCTTTTACACTCAATCTTACAGGTGTGACTGCTTCAAATCCCTTAATTGACTGGCCTGGTGTGTATCAGCACTCCGAGTGGAGAGCTCAGCTGTGCTGTGATCTGCCTGCGGATGGCCCCAGGCTTCAGAGAGAGGCCAGTGGGGCCAGCGCTAACTCCAGTGTTCAGCATCAAAATTCATCAGTCAGTCCTATTGGAGGGCTCCCTGGATATCAGTGCCAAGTACAGAACTCTGCAAATGACATCGAAGCATCGACTGAACCACCGACCATCTCTGGTAATATGAGTTTACCACACATTTGTTTATTGTTTTGAACATTGGAATGAGTGCCTGGCTAATGTTTATATTTTGAGACCAAAATCTTAAGTACCATATATTGACTTATATCATTTAATGTGGTAAAATAGTGATGCACCAAAATGAAGTTACATGGCCAAAATCAAAGAAAACTTGGGACACACTGACATTTCCATAAAATCTTCTAAAATAATTACAGTATGTAGGCTGCAGGAAATGCCTACAAAATCCAACAGCCTCAACAACAGTGAGCGGTTGGTCATCTAAGGCCATGAATCGAATTATTTTAATGATAATACATACAATAATTTGCGCAGTCTTGTGAGAACCCTTTTTAGTCATTTCAACACCTTAGCTACAGATGGAGTAAACATGCTAATAGGGACTTAACGTGTTGTTCTGTTCTGCTTATTGAACTGTATGTGCTGTATAAGCGCTTTCAAACCTATAGTGGACAGGTTCTTGATGCATGGCATAAGCAGTTCCAGATTACTTGTTAAATTGCCCTTGTAAAAAAGGTTTATGTAAACAGTACTTTACTGACCAGTATGATTGTCAGCTTTCAAATATGATTGTCAGTTTTCAGTTGTTTATTCACAGTCTTAAATAATGTAATTATTGTAGTGCAGTGGTCCAAGCTTCCTAAATGACTTGGCACAGCTAGGGAGTTGGATGCATCTTTGCACATTTTTGTTATTTTAACTATAATTTGCATTCAGAGTCTTCAGTTAATCATGTACTCTGCTGTAGGTGAGCAGGTGTTAACTGTCAGTCTTTGAAAGAAATATATTTCCTCATGTCAATGGTATATGTTTGCATTAAGCTACAAAATGTTTGAGAATGCAGCTCTTTCTAAGTATAGAACAGTTGAATATTTTTATGTAGCTTTGCAGTTCAGTTGTTTAACAAGATAATTACCATCTGAGGCAGTGCTATAGAAAGTAAGAAGTCTTGTTAATCATGGGAGTTCTGTAAGAGCCTCACTGTACAGCTCACAGTGTGTTTGTTAGTGGGAATGAAAGCAGTCCGTGTATGAAGTCGCATCATGACCACTACAGCATGTAATCCACAGTTCTGTTGAAATCAGCTCTTGTTCCTCAGCTATTATTCAAAGCTCTTGAAGGGTCTTGTTTGTTTGGCTGATGTGTCACGGCTGTGATGCCAAGCTGGAGGTGGTGAATGCTAGGAGTGAAAATTTAATCATTCGATCAATAGTTAAGGCCCATTATGCATGTTGATCAATTACTCATTACTTACCCTTTCTGTTCTACCCTTCAGGACAGTAATTAAATTAGAAGCAAATAAATTAATAGCACACAAATGAAAAACGGCTGGGGTTTGTTAGCCCACTTACTTTTAAAGAGCAAACTCTTTTGCATCAGGAATGTTGGTGCATGCAGTGGAAACTGGCTTTGATTAAATTTCAAGAAAAAAGAGGAGATATGCAATTCAAAAAGGGTTAGGAAAAGCTGACCTAATGATGCTGGTTTATATTCATAAGCATGCCCAACAACTGGTCTTGTCAGTATGTGATCAGGGTATTAAGTACTTCTTTACATGCATATTTGTCTTGATTAACTGTTCGCCATATTTTTTAGCGTATTTGCATATGCAGTAATCAGGATTTGTTTTGACAGGAGTCCTTGCTGTCAAAACACTGTGGCACAAATGGCCATGGGCTATCTATGTGAGTGACAATACTTTATTAACCTGATGTGTTAACTGAATCTCTTTACAGCAAAGTGTCTGGACATCCTGTGCTGGCTTGAAGACAAACAGACAAACTTAATTTGTTTTCTCAAGTACCACAGAGCACCGGGCACCTCCAGCAGTCAGCTCACAGTTAGTCTGCAGCAAGCAGAGTGAGTCTTCTTTCCCTCCATATTTCTTAAGCTTCCAGTTTGTCATACATACAGCATCCATAAAAAGTTAAGATGCAAATACTCATGTAATAAGGGCTCATGTCTTATTTTAACATTTTTTTAAAGTTTTATAATAAAAATGAAACCTGCATAGGGAATTACGCAGAAACCAAAAACGTGTTTTAGTTCCTTTGGAAATCAGCCCACCTTTGTTTCGATGCAGCTTTATTTACTCTTGACATTCTCTCAAGCTTATTCATACGAAATCATCTGACATGCTTTTCTAACAGCACTGAAAAAGATACGCTTATGCCTTATTCTCAAACCTAATCCTCATCTTAAATTGCAGTGCACATGGAACTGGCCACACATCTTCTTTGAATGCCCACAGTGATATTGTACCCTATTAAAAAAAAAAAAAAAAAGGAATTGAACTTAAGTAATAAAATATGTGTTAGGCAGATTACTAGATTTACTGCAGGTCTAAAGATATTGTTTTATGATTTTTTTTTTACATTGAAAGAAGGGGATTAAAAATAAGCTTTAGTAGTCAATATTGAAGTGATGTTGTATGTTCACTATACATATAGATATAAAAAAGTCTTGTCTTACATGGTCTTACATGGTGAAGGCCCTGAAAATATTTGTGAATTATTAAATCTATATACAAGCATCAGGTGTTTGAGGTCTTTTATCAAGTGCTTGTACCCTCAATCTTTGGAAAAGTTTGATCTATAAATGCCAATATTCTCTGACTCAGTGGCCACTTATTTAAGAGTCCATTCATATTTCTTCTGATCTTATGTAGTGTTTTAATTAGACTCTTATTTCATTTATTCATTCATTAATGTTGGTTTAGGAGAATGCTACATAATTTTTCTGCTTAGTAATTCTCAGCAAATTCTTCAGAAGTGTAATCTGGTAAGAGTGAAGAAAACCCTAAAGCCCACAGTTTGTGGTCCTCTTCACTGGAACTGCCACAGTGCTGTAAGGTGTCTTGTGTATAGGCCAGTTGTCATCAGTCATGGCAGCACAAGGCAGGGGAGGGTATAGTGTTTTTTTTGTTTGTTTGTTTGTTTGTTTGTTTTTATTTGTTTTTTATATACAGTAACTGTAATTACACACATTAGTACATGGGAAATATTTATTTGTTTTGTTTTCTGTTGGGCCCAGAATGGCTCACTCTTTTATCCCAATTATTTATTTGCTTTGTTGGCCTTTTTGTCTTACTGCTTATTATTTATGGGATTAAATATATTTGTTCTTCGTTTCCACATTGTTTCACATTTGGTTTTATTGTTGTTATCATTATTGAAGATGGTCTTTCTTGCGAAACTGGCATCCCACACAGTGCACCCTGCAGTACACAAACAACAGCTACTCCAAACAGAAATGTAGAGTCAAGAATCAGAGACAAAGAGAACGAACAAATATTCAAAAAGAAAAGAAACACTGCTACACACAAAAGCATGTACTTTCACACACTGTACCAACTAATACATTGTCATAAGAACTTCAGATTCTCTGTTACTAAGTAAATGCAGTATTGAAGTCGGTATGGTTCTTGTTTTTCCCCACTGACACTTCATTTTATACTATCGCAATGCAGTTTGGCTTGGCCATGCATCTGTGGTGCCGGAGTGGTTTTACATCAATTACGTCATTTGAGGTTATTGTCCAACTTGTTTCTAATACATGTTGATTGAATTTCCTGGAAACTTCACAGTACAGTGGTTCTAGAGACATGGTAGAGAGGTATTCAGTAATACTTGGTTTGCTGTACACTGGCTGTCGTGTAATGCTATGGGGGTGGAGACAGTGGCCAAGTTAATGAAGGAGCAACCACAGTAGCATCTGAATACACAACGTAGATATGGTGGTTTAAAGCCTTGGGCAACCTAAATCAGTGCAGTGGTCAATAAATGGCTGATATATTTCGCTATAAACTGGGCGATCCTAATCTTGGGTTATGCTTACGTAAGCAGTATCCTCACCAAAGGTAATGTGACTTGTCCCGTACACACAGCTTTAGCAAAACTGTGTTCCTCAATACCACTTTTTCATGTCTGATACTGCTACCGGTAGCGCAAACTTGAGTAAACCTGACTATTTCAGCCTCTTGAACAGTTAAGCTGTTAGTAATCCATTTGTTGTTGTTTTTCGTATAACCAGCAATCTAAATAACATCATGCTTAAACTATGAAGCAAACCTTCTACTCCCCTAAGGGAAGAAACACAGAGCCTACTACGTGACTCATTTAAGCAATACTGCTGTTCCTTTTAAAACCTTTTCACATACCTACAACGTTTAGCAGCTTTTCTGTCTGGTCAGCAGCTTTTAAACATTCAAGATAAAATTTAAAGTGCAACCTTTGCACAGGTTTAGTGAAGCATTTATGTGATAATTTAAGATAATGGATCATATAATTGGAATATACTTTTTTTTCCTCTGATCCAGATTTGCTGTTTTTTTTTTTTTTCTTTCTTCTCTCTCATATAGAGTATAGCAAATGTGTTGTTCTACTTCAGTTGGGTAAGCTAGAAATGTTGGACTCAGGGCTGTGAATCATGCATGCTCCTCAGCTTATTGGTCATGCCCAGGCAGGTCTCTTATAGGTCTGATAAGCAATCTTTAAGCTATGTTTTCTTATTTTTCTGTCTTGGGCTTGTTTCATTCAAACTTTGATGGACATTTCATATAACACAATTCAGCTTCATACAAGCTTTTTAGATATTCACACTGTTCCCTGGAACTTCAGTGTCAGACCTCTAAAGAGTAAGGAAGCATAAGGTGTACTTCTAAGCTGATGTTTTTGTTTCTGCAATATCCCATTATGGATATGATTAAATATTTTAAGTAATAACGCACATAATGCATTCAGTGCCATCTTTAGTTATTAGTGCGGATAGTAGCAGTGCAGCAGTACACTGCACGATTGTGAATGTGAGTTAGGCAATATTAATTGATCATGGACTCCGTCATCATTTTTCATCATAATTACTTATTTCTTTTTCGTTCAAAATATTGTGACAGTATCAAATCGAGATGAGATGAGATGAGAACTGAATCAAATATAATCAATCAATATTAAGAAGTGAATTAAATTGAAAGTTGTGTGTATTACAGTCCGGTAATTTACCATTTATTATTTTAATATGATGCCATGGATTATGCAAGGAGTAATATAGTTGATATTAGTAGTGATGCTGTTTTTCCATTTCAGAACTGCACAGACCTATGAAAGAAAGCAAGCCACTCAGGCTCAGTGTTCCGGTGAAGATGCAGTCACGTGTTCTGTTGCTGTTCATGCCAACGACGCCATATTTACACTGCTAATTAGTGGGTCTGTCAACAGTCATTCTCTACTGTCACCAGAGATGCACATCAGCACTTCCCAGCTACGTAAGTGCCCCAATTTCAGTGTTAAACCTTAGGGCAAAGTATTTTTCAGTACTTTCATAGACAGATAATGCCTTAGCAGTTCTTGGGTAAGCATGCGTGTCCATATCTGTACAGTATTCAGTGATCAGTTCTTGATGCAATGTAAATATGATTATATTATTCCTGTGTATTTTCACGTTAGTCATGTTGTAACCATTTTGCAATAGAAATTAAATAAAATATCATTTATTTTCTTAACATGTGATTATAAGCTTTGGAACGGTAGACATTGACATTGACATGTTGCAAAGCACAAGACATATCAGGCGTTTGTGTTCCAACAATTAAACTTCTATAAAAATGGTAAAGAGCACATCATTTTGTGGTTGTTTTGGTCTGATAAATTCTACTCTCTAAGTCTGTTGTTTCCACATTAAAACCTCAGCTGGTTTTATTTTCCCCACCCTTAGTCAGCAGGAAGCTGTCATTTCTGTGCATGTTTTTCTAGAAACTGTGAGGCTAAAAGAAAGTGTTTCCTGTTTGAAGGGTACATTTGCAGCAGGGTGCTGTTTTTGATGTTTAGGTTATGAATCAGTGTTGATAGATAACAATCATTGATGCCTGTAAAGTCAAAATGTAAAAAGACTGATAATTATCAAGCAGTGTAGGGGTGCCGTTATAGTGAATTTTTGCTAATTGTGAAACATTGAAATAACAGAAATATTATGATACATCATTGTATTTTTCCTTATGCTTTAGCTAAACTAACTAGAAACTACACTAAATTATTTTTATAATTAATAAAATAAATAAAATGTATACAATTTTCAAATTTTTCAAAACTTTTATTTCTTTCATTTATCATTGCTGCTCCAAGGCTAATATTGTTAACAAATACAGGAAGTCATTAATCACCCAGATAATTTTAATATTGTTTGAAGTGGTTGTCCACGCTGCTCGCTGTTCATCTACACTCTGGGGATCTCTTCATTTTTGTGCTTGACTGTGTCCTAAACCACATCAACAAATCTGTGAGACCTCTGTGAAATGAAGAACGGGTTGTGGTGTGAGCAGGTTAAGAGAGGCTTTATGTATATAGTGAAAAGATTTAGGTGTCTGCTGACGTTCAGTGTTTGTTAGCACTGCTAGCCTCGTACTTGGAGTGCTAACCTAAAAAACCAAAACGTGGACACCAAACATGTCGAGTGATTGACTATGTTTGATTTTTGTTGGAACGTTCCTTTAAAAAACTTTGCATAATTATGAATAGTAAACACATTGAGAGGAAATTTAATATCCAGTAGGAAATAACTTGCATATACTAAATAAACAGTAAGCAACGCACAGTATTTGGTTCTGGCCTGTTACACGTTTCAGAGGCCTGACTGGTAAATGACTGAACGAGTTACTTCACAGTAAAATGCTTCTCAAACATGAAGAACTCGGTGTAGCCAGGGAGATGCGTGTTTGCTTTATCTTCACAAGCCATGGTGACTAGGAGCAGATTTTTTTTTGATAGGGGAAGCATGCAGGTGTTTTTGCTTAATCAGCAGTCTTTTTAAGGTGCAGGCTAAAGACACGTTTGATTGCCAGAGTCCATTTTCCAGCAGAGAATAAAACAGCAGTTTACTATAGCTTAGTTTACCAAAGGGTGAATGATAAAAGAAGACTGATGAAAGGGGTTTTGTGCAGGGGTTTTATTGTCCGTACTATGCAGAGACGAACACTGTAAGAGTTAGTTCCAGTGTTTCCCACAGATTTGAAAAATGAGTAAGGGGGCGAGTGGTGTGCAACAATCCTAAAGTATAAATAATTACAATTCATAATTGTAACTTTTTTTTACAGTGATTAGATGGATTTACACATTGAGCTTCAAGACAGTGCAGTCACAAACCTCGGTCCCAAAAACAGTTTGTGTCTAAAAACATTTGTTAGATGCTTAAAAATATCTTGAACAGTAGATATAGTTAGGCTTGATGTAGTCACCACTTTACACTAGCATCTCAGATGACTGCATTAAAAAATGACCTGCTTCTCTGAAGGCTATCACCACTGCTGTCTACTCTAGACTCAAGCTTATTTGCAAACCCTGATGCACAAAGTGTATTGTGGCCTGACAAGTCAGTTTTTCAGATTATTAGTATTTCATGGCACTGAAAGACCCTTTGTGGTTGTGCAGCTGAGTACTGAAAAATCTGCTTTCAAAACTGGATCAGTTTGTGTCTTTTGTTCCCAAATTGATTAATAAAGTGTTGTTAAAAGGAAAGTTGATGTAACACTGTAAACATGCTCCTGAACGCAGGTATAATATTTGGAATGAGCGTATATGTACAGAAACAACAAAGTTCATAAGGAAAAACATAACAGTGTTTTCGTACTGTTTGGAATTAAATGTGGTTCTGACATAGTTTTACTAATCTCTGCTTTCTGTTTTTATTCGCATTTGGCATACTGCCCCAACATTTTTGGCATTTGATTTGTATGTCAGTTATGTGTGCTTTTTAATAACAGGCTTAACTTGGGTCTTTATGTCTTCTTTGAATTTGAGTGATGTAGTTTACCCCTGTGAAATTATATGCTGTTACATAAATATATCAAGAAACAGATGGTTTGACTCTGGTATATTGATGTTTGAAAGTTTGTGAACCCTTTAGAATGTCCCATATTTCTGCATAAATTTGACCTTAAATTTCGTTAGATGACATTGATAATTGTTCTAAGAAAATGGAGTATTATAAGCCAAACTTACATTTTATTTTTAGATTGTTTGCATCAAGCTGTTGGCAGTATTATAATTTTTAGAATTGTCAGATAAAGATACATTTGAACTTTTTACAGTAATAACATGCATAAGGAAATGTTTCAGGCCATTTTACTTTGCATTAGCAGATGTATAGCAGAGAGTCAAAATAATTTCTGGAGAACTTGGAGAAGCAGGAATCTTTCTGCCAAAAGATAATATTGTGTGAATTCTGTCCTTCACAGTAAAACCAGACCCACCATTTAATTTACACCATAACGTGACCATTGAGGGTGAGGTGATATTCAAATGGAATGATTCACAATCTGGTAGATATCCACTTACCTATGAGATCCGCTATTCATCCAACGCTTCTCTCGAACATTGGGAGGTTAGTAAGAAATCGTCTTTGCTTATAAAATTACCCTAAAACTGTGTTGAGGTGTTAAATGTGTTAATGATCTAGACATCTATTTTATTGAAAGTGTATTGAGAGGCAAATTTTGCATGGGTATACATTTGACAAATTGCATATTAAAACATAAATGTTTTTTGCTGTCCACATGTAGAAGAAATGAATATGTATACATTTGTCTTTGTTAGGTTCTTAAGGTGCAGCATCCCTGGGTGTCTCTGAGGGAGCTCAGTTCTGGAGTCAGGTACACAGTTCAGGTGCGCTGTCAGAGCCCCCAACACCTGCAGTACTGGAGTGACTGGAGCCAGCCGTTGTACCTCACCCTTGATGGTAAAGAAACTATAGCATAGTAAACTATCTATTTTATCAAGCTTTGTCTTGGGATCTGTTAAGTATCTATGGTCACATTCAACTGTGCCACCCCATTTAGCTAGCAACTGACTCAACACCCAGGCTGTTCAAATTCCCAAAAGGGGTACTCTATAATGTCCAGCCAGTGGGATGTTTGTAATGTGTTTGTTTGAGTGTTTTGACTCTTGCTCTCATGGACCATTAAGTACTCAAACAATGGAACAATCACTATCAAATGATTTGCAGCTGTTAATGTGATCATAGAGACAGCTTGATTAAAGTGTTCATGAGTAATGAAAGCACTGACTCATTCTATACCCATATGATGAAATTTCTTCATAGTGGGAACCTGTATTAAGCACTGAGCGTGATGCTTATTGGTCTATAGAGTTTGTTAATATACTTTAAAATTGGCTGAATATTGAATACACTGACCTAAATGTATTCAGTAACATATTCTGTTACACTAAATAAATAACACATTCAAATATTTTTTACATTGGAGTAGGACTGTGACAATAACCGCATTACTGCACGGTTATGTGATGCCTACCAGGATGTTGATATAATTACCGTCAGTACACTTCCTCGCTGTGACTGGCTTGTAATTTTCTTCATACAAGTTTTTTTGCTAATATGTTCTTGAGCAGTTCTCTTATTTAAATACATTTTATTAATAAACTAAAATATTATTTTGTAGCTCATTGTCTGCTTCAGTCCATTGCTACTCCTCTGCCATCTCATGACATAAGCAAACTATTTTCTGTATTCTGATAACAGAATTTACATCAAAATCTTCTCAGACTTTGGCAGAGTTCAGTAACAGAGATTAATAACTGATCATCACATTGACTTATCAGTGTACTCAGACTTTAGCAGAGCTCAGTAACACTGAGATTAATAACTGATCATCACACTGATTTCTCAGTCTACTCAGGCTTTATAACTAATCAACAGATTAAATAAGAACATGCATATTTAATCAGTAAAGCACAACAATTATTCAGCATTGACACAAAGTCTTGTTTTTGTTTTCTATAGAAGCATAGAAAACGCTTTCTATTTTCCCTTGACATTTTAATGATCTACAATGTAATGTATCTGCAGATCCACTTTACAGAGGTACTCTCTGGTATCAACCTGTAAACAAGAGGGTTTCTTGGTTAAGGATTCTTTTTAGTATGAAGGTAGGATTGTAGTGCGTTTGACAAGTGCTTGTTGGGTTTACTTGCCATGGCAACCTAAATGGAGATCCACTGTGTGCGCTTAGAGGAAGGTAAAGATGGAGTTTGAGAGGCAAAATAACCAAAGTAGGCTGAAAAATCAGTGATCCAAACTAAAACAGCAGTCTGCTTAGAATCAGCTATAGAAAGGCTTGTCATTCTGTAGTCGCCATTTCATTAATGAAAGCTTTATTGGTTTATTCTAAACTTTCTGGGTATGGTTGTTGTAATTGCTCTCTGTAACTTCCTACAAACATCATTAATCAGTATATTAGAAGCCTATGACAGATCTCGTACTTGCAGCCTGTAATCATGGCTCATTCGAACAATCATAACTGTAACTGATCCACAAATTTCTTTAAATGAAAGCTGTTCAGTTTGTATACTGTCAGGATTAAAACCCACCTGATAAACTTCACTTTATTCTTTTCTCTGTTTTTTTACCCCTCAAAAGTGAGCTACATTCCAGCTGAAGTGTTCACCAAACCTGGAGCAGAAGTAACAGTATACTGTGTCATTCACAACCGTAGCTGGACTGCCAACAGGGCCGTATGGGCGCTGAATGGCCAGGTGCTCCCAGAAAGCCAGTTCAGAGTAGTTAATGAACGAGTCAGTGCAGTCACCATTAAGTCTGAGCCTGGATTTGATGCTCTGATATGCTGTCATCCATGGGGAGACCCCAAGTGCGGCCTTGCTTATGCCAAGGTCTACACAGAAGGTAAGCAGTAGCAGTTACCTTATAGTTTCTAAGACTTATAATGCATATCACTAGTACTATACCTGAGTATTATGAGTATTAGTAGATGCATTTTGTTAGTGTGAACAAAGGTCTGCCAAGTAGATAGTAGTTTCAGTCAAATTTATTGTACACTCATCGTCAGAAAATAGCTGCGCCCAGAAGGATATGGGCTGATATGGGCAATATTTATTGAGCTACACATACAGAAGTAGCTAACGCAACATGCCAAATATCTTGGCATGGAGTTATAGAGGTTCCTTATGGTGTCCTCCAATAATGCATCCCATGCAGCTTGAATACTTTCACGCAGTTCCTGCAGATTGTGGTGGTGGAGGTGGAGTGACACAAAGCTCTCTTCATGTGTGATGCATGACAACAAACTGTTCGTCTTGGCGCTGACCACGCTGCCTCCACACGGATTTGTTGGTCGTCTCCACCAAGACAAAAGTGGGTCTCTTCACTGAAGATGACCCGCTGCCGTTTTGAGTCACTCCATAACAATCTGGCCTGACACTGTAGCAGTCTTTGGCGATGCTGACGTGGTGTTAAGGGCAGTCGTCGTAACGGTCTGTGTGCATGTAGTCCTGCGTCGTGCAGCCGTCTGTTGCACCGTCTGCAGTGGTGCTGGCACTAACAGGATGACTCATGGAGGACATCACTTCTCACTGAATGTCTGCAGTCGTAGCTGTTGGGTCAGTCAGGTACAGTGATGAAACCCGTCCTTGCTTACATCCCATATGCGGCCGAGTGTGAAACTTGAATTATTCTCATGTCTCACGATGTCAAACCTACCCACAGCGTTTTATTCCTGCCAGTTCATTCCTTCTGGGTGCAACTCCTTGTGCAATTATTATTTTGATGATGAGTGTATATTATTTAGTTTAATTCTTAGCTTATTATAATAAGCTGTCAACAAAACTTATTAATGGTTTATCCCTTGAAATTATTAATGCCACATTTTGCTATTTTGATCTTTCAAACCTTAGTTCCACAAAGCTGAAATTAGCTTACTATTCGAGAGCTTCCTATTTTTGATTTTGCTGTTCCACCTCAAACAGTGCAGCAGTGGCCTTGTGGCACCTTTTAGGGCCGAAGAGTAAATCTGAATGAAAAAAACAACTTCAGCTTCATTGTTCCAGTCTAAACAGCCCAAGAACTTGCACATGGTATCTTGACAGAGCTGCTGTAGACCTCGTGTTCACATACAGCTTTTAAACTGACTTCTGTTGATGAATCTCTTGATAAAAATGATCAAAGAAAGGTTCTGTCTAGCTACTGCAACAGTAAATGTGTTTATCATGGAAGTACATTGATTGTGAATTATAATATACCAGCAAAACTCACAGCTGATGATGACCAGATTAGTAGTATAAGTGACATTAGCAGCAAAGGACGCTATCAGCTGGACAGTGCTTGTGGGAGAGCTATGGACAATAAAGCAACAGCGAAATGGAAAGCTTTAGTTCCCCTCAAAGCAAGACGTAACATAGTAATAAAGGAGTTGAGACATGCAGTTAACCTTGTTTTCATGTTCACCCTGCATTCACATGGTTTTCATGTTTAGGTTCATGTAAACTCAAATCCACATGATGAAAATAATGTTACTGAATTACTGAGAGTAATAAATACATTCTCAAGAAACATTGTCCATTCATATAACTATAACAAAGTATACTGCTTTTTTCACCAAGTAGGACAACTGTGAATAATCTTAATTGGTTTAATGGATTTAATTGTAACCCCTTTAAACTTTATATATGTACTTGTATACTTATTTTCAGGATATTTTGACGCAAATATAACATGTCAGACTTCTCAACAGTCAAACACTGATTCCATGACCTGCAAATGGAATATAAGTGCATGGGCTGTGGTCCAATTTGTATACAGGTATGTGGGTTCATTTCCTCCGTTTCCTGTTGGTCTCCTAATTGGAAGACTAACTGTGTTTAATGTTTTCCCGTATATTTCATTATTAGAAGATATAAAGGAATGTGTGAGGAGATTCCTGAGGAACACACCATGCCTCTTATGAAGGAGGAGTCAATGGAGGAGAGCCCAAATTGTATGACAGACTTTCGTGAATGCACTTTGCAAGGCTTGAGCCTCTTCTCCTGTTACAAGCTATGGCTAGAGGTTAAAGGATCACTCGGCAAAGTGAGGTCACTTCCTGTGTTTGTTGCTCCTTTTGAATATGGTGAGTGTTGAAGTTTGTCATCAAGTTTTACTTCGGCTATCCTTAACTTTCCCTTTTATTGTGCTATACACATATTGTCATGTTATTCCATGTCCACTTTCAACTTTTCTGATTTATTTCAACGGCAAGAAAAAAAATTAAAAATATCTTTTCACAAACATAACGTGGGTGCATGTCTGTACCTTCTAAGGGTTAAACAAAGTTAAAAGATATGGGAACCCTAAAGAACACTATTTATAACATCTTAACATCACTGTTTTTTAAGTGAAACCATCTAAGCCCTTCGACCTGGAAGCAGTCACCTTTCCCAACAAAACACTGAGAGTGAGTTGGAGGCGCCCGCATTTGCCTGCATATGAACTGGAGTACAAGCTACGCTATGTTCCATTGCGAGGAATGGCAGATTTGGAGTGGAAGGTAGGGATAAGATTCTGTAAACAGAGGCTTCAGCTCATTTTGGGTAAAATCTGAAGGACAGCTGTCTAAACGCAAATATTGTGCACAGAGTCCCTGAGAGCTCAATCACAGGTGTCAAGCAGCGATGTGGTGTGTTTAGGCCTGTAGTTGTGTAGCTGAAAAATTGATGTTCTTTGAGCTCAAATTGACATGATGAAGAAAAATGATTCAAGCTATATTTTCTCTGTGATTACAGGGGACAATCAATTTATGTGGCCACTCAAACTGAGCTTTTCCATTTGCTTTATTGCTATTTATATTAAAAAATAAATACTTTGTGGTGTATCTTCAGTTGAGCGGATTTGCTGATTTATTTATCCCATGCAGGTGTTTGGGCACATTTTTGAGTCATGGGCAGATGTTGTGGTACAGGATCCATGTGTTCGATACAAAGTTCAAGTGTGCTGCAAAAGACTGAATGGGTCTGGCTACTGGAGTGACTGGAGCGAGCCTCATATGTCCTCGATTCATAATAGTAAAGGTAAACCTTCCATAAGTGGAAAAAACGTGGTCCAGTAGGAAATGTGATACAATTATTGAATGCAGTGAATTTGGTTGCCTTAGTACATAATGTGGAAGCATATGGAGGGGTTGAATTTGATGCATCTGCTTAATGAATCTTGTAACCTTGTATTAAGGGAATATGGCTGCTCATGTGATTTCAGCACCAGTGGCGGGTCCAGATTTCTGGCGAGTTATTCAAGAGGACACTGTAAAGAATCACTCTAATGTAACTCTGCTCTTCAAGGTAATATGAGACTGGTGTTCTTCTTCCAATGCATCACTGAAATTCTTTACTGTGTAATTTAGAGTGATTTTGATGAGTGGTGCCATAATATGCACTTAACAGCCTGAATTTTTAACATCGTGATGAATTCAGTGTAAAAATGTTGGTGAAAATGAAATATTAGATGAAAATGTGGTAACAAAATATGATAGTACAATCTGAACAGTCCTGGCTATGGTGTACAGCCTTAAACTGGTAGTTAGGTGAAAAGAAAATTACACTTTTCACATCACACTAAATGTACTTAAATGGTTAAGACAAATTTGCTTCTTTAGTTTTGCACTGGAGCTACCGCGCTAATTCGGCTAAAGTAATGAAAGCTTATAACAGCCGATCAGCACTGTTGTATGTCTTAGTCAGACCCTTTGGGCACCAAAAATGTCTTGACTGAACACCATTTTGGGTAAGGTGGAACATGTTCCACTTTAACTATCGTTTATTAGTGTTTATCCAACATTTATCTTAATAGAAGATTTCTTCATTCATATCTAATGTGTGGCTTTGTCTCCTAATGTCTTCCAGACGGTCCCAACAGAGGATCCAGCCAGCTGTGTGCAGGGACTTGTTGTCGAGCATCAGGCCTTCGGGGGTGCCGTGTGGTTGGATGATGTAGCCCTTGGCTCATTTTACACATTCCAGTGGAAAGAGGAAGTTCATACCATCACAGTCATGTCTCGCAATTCTGTAGGCTTTTCAGCCAAGAATAGCAACATGACTCTGGTGCGTCAGCCTAAACGTGAGTTAACATGCCAGCGTTCCTGCTGCATCACCTCACTCACATCACTAAGTGCGTTTACATGGACTTAATAACTCAGTCGCAATCAGATTTCTCAAGGGGTCATGTAAAGAGTACTGTGATTTCTTAGATCGAATTAAGGCCTTGAAATCTGATTGTGATGATAAAGAGAGTCTGTGGATTTCAACTTTCACATGTTTTTTTTAATCAACGCTGAAACTAAGTACATGCTTGATAAAATAATTTACTTATTATTTCGGGTAAAGTCAATTGTTTGTTTAAAAAAAAAAAGGCTACGGCAAGACGTTTACATTTATGTCTTTACATTTATGTCTCCATCTTATTCTGTTTGAGTTTATTGGCTTGTTGCAAAGCAGAAGTCCAGTTACTTACCACATGAAAACCTGGAGTTTCCCCTTTATCTGACTGCTCAAGTGCATGAAAACTCTGTGAACGGATTACTGACAAAATCTGATTTTCTGCAGTTATCAGATCATTAAGTACATGTAAATGCACGCATTGATAAGGAATCGTTACTTATATAATGAACATCAAAGGATTTTTTAAAATTTTCCGACAGCTTATCGTAGTCTAATGTTTTTTTTCCCTGTTCTGTCTTGTTGTGTTCCATTCTTCTGCTTTAGGTCTCCCATTACTTATTTTTCATTTATGGCTAATTACTTTGATGGAAGCTGTTAATTGTTTTGATACAGAGGCTGGTCTGTTAGCTTATGAAACAGGCCACTGTTCCTATAATTGGCTTTTGTTGCAAACATTAGATGTAGTCTGTGTAAATGTACATTCACAGCTTCATAGGATGGGATGCTCTAATACTTCAATTTTAGTTGTTATGGTAACAAGCCAACGTCTTGAGTGTTTGTGCTGGGTAAAAATGATGTCTGTGTTCAAGTGCACTGAATATTTTTTCCCTTTCTTTAGGACAATGTGTGCATTCGTTCCATGCTGCAGCCAACACTTCCTGTGTGTCTCTGTACTGGACCTTAGAATCTGAACAGCCGCTGCTTGTTTCCTTCGTCATTGAGTGGCTGGAGCTGAATGGAGACCCTGGCCAGGGCACCGGGAGAGTAGAGTGGCTCAGAGTCCCCTCCACCACCAGGGACCTTCAGCTTTGCCGTATGTTTATAACCCTCAAATTTGACTTATTTTCTATATGTTTTTTCCCCTCAATTTGTCAATTAACCCTTTAACTTCAACTATGGCTGAATGATTTCGAGAAAACATCCAAGTGTGATTTTATGAATAAGTATTGCAATTTTGATTTAAATGTGAACATTTTCTGCAGTTGAAGCAGCAGGCTCAGTGATAGAAGCACAGTAACTCACAGAACCACTCCTCTGAGTTAAATGAACCATTGTCAAATTCTCAAAATGGATTGCAGGAGAAATGCTCGGTTCTAGTGGGTTGAGCTATTGGGTACCTAGCTTCATAATGCACAGTAAAATTGCCCTTGACATTTCCCAATGTAACCTTGACATTGGGAAAAATACAGTCTAGCATGTCTTTAATGTCACATAACTGAAATTCCTACACTTTTATGTTTTCCCCATATGTAAAATTAAGAAAATAAATACAAATTGTAGATTAAAATGAGTGAAGTGAGATCTACTCATTTTCCTGTAGAAAAACATAAATACTTTTTGCTACTGTATGTAGTCCCACAATAAATACATAGCAGTTTTTTTGTGTGGTATTCCCTAGTGTCTGAGCAATCAAGGCAAAAAAGATGAGGGTAAATATACTCTGTAAAAAAACTTGCATGTTGTTTTCCTTGTATTCCTTTATATATGCATAGTTTTTTTTAAACACAGGGCATTTCTATGGCACAGAGGAGTTCAAACTGTACCCAGTGTTTGTGGACGGTGAGGGACAGCCAGTGAGATGCATAGGTAAGCCTGAGTGTTTATATCTTATCATGTAGGTTCTTTGCACATATCATTAGCTCATGGTGTATTGTAAAACATTCTCAGAAATGATGTAGGTTCAATAATATACAATGTTAACTCAGATTTATGTTAACCCTATACCAGAAATAAAGTAAACCTGTAATAAAAATTACAGATACAATATATGGTCAAAAGTATGTGGACATTATTGTGTTCAGGTGTTCCAGCCAGAACTCCCATTGCTAAAAGGTGTGTAAAATCAAGTCACAGCTATGATCTCTATAGAAAAAAGTAGGAGTAAAATGGGTCATAGAAGAACTTGGTGTGTTTAAATGTGCCATTGTCAAAGGGTGCCACCTTTGCCACAAGCCAATTCATGAAATTTCTGCCCTGGTCAAGTACTACTCTTGTGAAGTAGAAGCATCTAGTAGCAACAACAGCTCAGCCACAAATTAGTAGTCTGCATAAACTTACTGAGCATAGTGCCGAAACGTGTAGCATGTAAAAATCGCCTGTCCAGTGTTACATCACTCACTACAAACTGTCTCCAGAAGCAACATCATGAAATAGGTTTCCATGGCTGGGCAACTGTACACATGCCTAGGGTCACTTTGCACAGTGTTGATGGATGCCTATGGATGCAAGCAAATGGATAAATCTGGGTTTGTCACATGACCGGAGAATGCAAACTACCTGAATGTATAGTTTCTGTTCTAGCACGACTGTGGCACTGGGCACAAAAAAAGGTTCATAAAGAAAGATAAAGAAGAAGTTTGCTGTGAAGGAAATCCAGTTGATTCCACAGACCCCTGACCACGAAACATGTTTATACCTTTCCATTTTTAAACACGTCATGTATTGGAACATTGATTGTGAACTAGGCCTTCCCATCCATCATCAGGGCCTGCATTTTCAGCTGTTCTTGTGACTGAATGGGCACAAATTCCCTCAGACAAACTCCAAAATCAAATATGGAAAGCCAGAAGAGTAGAGGCTGCATAGGACACAAAAAGGAGGAACAACTCCATATCAGTGCCCTTGGTTTTGAAATGGGATGTCCTGCAAGCTTACATGGGTGTAATGGACATGTATACACAGACCTTTGGCCATATAGTGTATATTAGTGATGTCAGACAGACATGGTTCAAATTTTGCTCTATAATGTGTATAAACTCTGCTTTGTTTTACAGCTGCACGAAGTGACCCAGCAGCCTACATGCTCCTCATGATCATTGCTTTCCTTTCCGTTGTGCTGTTTGTCACTCTAATCATCTCACAAAACCAGTAAGGAAGCTTTGTTTGACTTTCATTTAACCAAAATTTATAGAACCTGACAGAATGTTTCAGACAAATAAGATCAACAAGCAGTGCCTATGGTTTAAAACCAATAGCTGTTATGCTCTGTCATTAATTTAATATTATGAACCTTAAATTAGTCTGCCAATTAGTCATCACATTAACATCACATAAACAAGGTTATCAAATCAAAATACATTCAATAAAATTTAGTGGCAGTGGCTGAGGGTTTGATGTTTTAGGGGATAATTGTTATTGATTCTGTCTACACGTGTGTATTGACTGACAGAATGAAATATGAAAAGTGACAGAGGAGGGGACAGAAGTCCCCATGGTTCACTGACTGTGAGGTGAGCAGAAGCAGCAGAGAAAATGAGCAAAAGAAATAACTAAGTAAGGCAGAGAGAGAGCCCTGAACAATACAATACAGACTGCATGCAGGCTGAGTGCCTTGCTCAAGGGCATGCTCGTCGTGAGATCAGCCCATAATTTGCAAATGCATCTGATTACTGGGTCCATTACTTCCATCGGTCAGATGGTTTTACTTTGTGTGCACCATTTAGGATAATTCACCTGTATCACCTGTTCTTGTGTTACAAATGACCTTCATCCTGTTTACTGAGTCACGTAAAGCCTGCTAATACACATGGGCTTCGGAAGTGAATCTCGCTATTAACGAAGAGAGAGAAATGCAGACTGCACTGTCGTTCATCCATCAAGTAAATATGCATTTGCCATGTGTAATTGCTAAGCATCACTCGATTTACATAATTCATGGTACAGTTTCAGACATAGACTGGGTGGGCTCTCAGGTTGAGGCTGCGAGTAGCTGTGCCCACCAGGCTTGTTGGAGACTGAGACTGAATTGTTCAAGAAGAATAGAAGAAACAGTAGAAGAAAATTGTGTTTATTTTCTTCAAAATGATATTTATGTCTAGATGCTTGATGCTAGATATTTATGTCTAGATGTGCTTGAAGAACCTTGTTGGGCCTACATTTAAAGTTATTCCATATGCAAGCTTGAGGCAATGCGGTAGGTTCTGGCGAAGTGTGGAGTGAGCAAGACATGATGGCTTGACCTGGCAAATTTGTCACTGCCCAGTAGCAAGTCCTGTCAGATCTTATTGGTCTGTTCTACAGTTAGGGCTGAGTATCAAAGTTTAGTATTGGTATGGGACTAACAAAAGTACTGATGCTCCCAGTGATCAAAAAATGCCCGCTCTAAACTCATGATCTAGACTAATGATTGGCTGAGATGCATAAGCTAACACATTTTAGTTTTTGTTTAATAATTTTTGAAATATTCAAGCAATATTGCTTTTAAATTGTACTTATACAGTGAGTACACACGTCTCTGCTACAAATGAAAACAAACTCTGTTTCCAGCACTTGAAAGTGGCAGCTTTTTTTTTTTTTGAACATTTAATAAACTGACAGCCTTCTTTTAATTGTTGCCAAAAGGTTTGCCAATTGATGCAAAACACAATTTAGTACAAGTCTTTGATGATTGTAAAAAATAGGCAAGTTTATTTCTGACTACAGTGAACAAGACCAAATACCCGCCCAATACCATTGTTAAAAAGATGAATAATATTCATAATATTATTAATAATATTATTGAATATTCAATATTCATACCATTGATAAAAACCGAGGTGAATAATATGTTTTGGCTCCTCCCTGGAGACGATTACTGTTTATATTTTTGAGGAACAAAAAAAGCATGAAATGTGGCCTATGCAAAAGATCTGGCACATTTTACCTTTTTCCAGGTATGTTAAACTCTGTGAATATATACGGTAATGGAGTACTAGAATTTGCAGAAATTATGATAATAAAACTTGCTTTTATTGTTCAAAATGTCTTATTGGACAAACATTTGCAGTATGAATCTGGAAAATGTTCGGTAGATAGCTCCCAAAATGTGCTTTATGATGCCTATGGGAATGAGAAAACATGACTAGCTTAATTAAATATCCGTGTTACATTTACCTCATGTTAGTTTCATGCTATTAATGTTGGTGAGTCTTGACTCGTCTGCTGTCCAGCACCTTACCTTCGCATCTGGTTCAAGTCACACACACTTCTGGTGTGATTTATAAGAAGATACTGGGAACAAGTATGCTTCAGGAATCTGTATCCAAGTCAAAATATTGGCATTTGTATGAGCATTGACAAATAGTTAAAGATAACAAACCCTTCTTATTCTTATAATGCTTAGTACTAGTCCAGTGTTTCTTAACCCTGGTCCTGGACAATTTAGTACTGTCCATGCTGCCAACACACCTGATTCAACTTGTCAGATCATTACCAAACCCTTTGGCGGGGGGGTGTTGAAGCAGGGAGTCCACTAAAATGTGCAGGGCAGGGTACCTCCAGGACCAGGAGTTGAGAAACCTTGATCTAGACACAGTTCAAACTTGCTGTATGACACAGTACACATAAAAATTCACGGCCTCTTTAATTTTCAGAATCAAGAAGCTGATGTGGAAAGATGTCCCAAATCCCAACAACTGCTCCTGGGCCAAAGGGGTGGATTTCAAAACGGTCAGACTTAAATTCCTCTGGTATAGACAGAACTGTGATGGTCTTGGTTATATGATCAGTGCATTGATACATATATATTGATGATGTTTTATGAAAACCTCAGTTTCCTTCCACTTTTTTTGTATATAGATGTTTCAGATGATACATTCTCAGTCAATTCTTAAATAATCATGCAACAGAGAAAACCAAAATCTAAATCTAGTTTGAATGTCAGAACAGTGAATGGAAGGTAGTACCGTATTGTAGAACGAGTGATAAATATGGTGCAGAAATGTTTCTTTGTGGTGGAATACATGTGTGTGTCCACAGGATGTAGATGGTAATATTCTCATTGGCAGGTCAGGATAGTGAAATTCAGCCCTTGAAAATGTGTTCTATATTTTCCTTGTAGTTGGAGGGCGCAGACAACCTGTTTGGTCATCCAGAAGGCCTCACTGCTTGCCCACTTCTGCTGGTGTCCGAAAGAGTCAGTGAAGTGGAGATAGTTGAGAAACCCCTTCTCATCACTCTTGCGAAAGATCAAGAGAAGGAGGCCCTCCTTCTCTGTCCTGTAGATGTGGAAAGCAGAAGCACCAATCTTACAGCAACAGAAGGCTCCTCAGAGCCCCTTGCTCTTGACGCCTCCACTGTAGCTGCAACTCCAGAAACGTCCGGCCAGTCATCTGTAACATACTCCACTGTTCTGGTCTTTGATCAGCCTGTTCTCCTCAGGAAGCAACAGGAAAGTATGAGCAGCTCCAGCGACGAGGGCAACTTCTCAGCCAATAACTCTGATATCTCTGGCTCCTTCCCTGGAGGACTGTGGGAGCTGGAGAACCAGTCCTGCTCCGATAGCATAAACCCTAGAAACTCATGCTCTTACAACTCGGTGGAAGAGTTTTCCGAAACGTCAGAACAAGAGGAGGAAGCCCTGGAGAGCCGGCAAGTGGCCAAAGAACTGTATTACCTGGGAATGAATGAGGAGGAAGAAGAGGATTTTCAGGATAAAGATGCAGATGTGGATGAAACTGTTTCGTGTGTAGATTGCAGTCCGCATTTGGAACGCAAGTTTTCTGGCACCAGTGATTCCAGCTCCTTGTCCCAGAGAAGCATTCCTCTCTATCTGCCCCAGTTCCAGACTGCAGCCGCCGAACCGCTTCGAGAAAAAATGGAGGACAGTGCACTCCAGCTGTGAAATCAGTAGTGTCTCTTATCTCTGCAAATACAAGACTCTGTATGTTGTAGCGAATTTCTGCTAACTGCCACTGAAGTGGATTTATGATCAGCTGCCATTATTTTTCATCTTCAGTCTCATTCCTTGTGAGAAAACCCACTAAACTGGCCTTGGATAAACTGGATTAGCAAAGGACCTTGAGTGCTAACAGTGGATCACCTGTTTTGATCTAAACCAACTTATTTTGATCACCATATGCCTCCTCTGACCTTGATTATAAGAGAAGCTATAAAAGAAACAGCTACATATTCCATGAATCAAACTGTGCCTGGATCAGACTGGTCCTGCCATCTGAGCACAATCTGACCATGAATGTCAGATATTGATGGATTGAGTCTCGACCTGTTTTTACTGGAACTTGCTGCTTTTCATCCTTGTCATATGGGATGCGTCTCCTGTTTTGAACGCTGAAGTAAACGTTTAAATTACTGACTGATGTACAGTGCCGTGACAGGAAGTATTCAAATTGAATGAAAGGACCTTACTCTCTCAGGCATTGAAACATAGGACACAGGTGCTTCTGTGAATAAAACTAGTGCCAGTTGGTGCAGATGAAAATGGAGGTTCGATGGAATCCACTGAAACTGTATGATAATTATTCTACTATATTTACATTTTGGAAATGAATGTATTTTGTCATTGATGTTTACATTCTATGAAAACTCAAGCATTGAGTTGTGAAACGTCCCATCTATTTTCAGTGTCTGACATTTTTGTATTGCAAACTGTTTATGATGACCATTGAATGATACTGACAGTGATTGATTCTGTTGAAAATTGTAAACTGTATCTAAAGAATGCTTGTACAGTATATAAATATTTGCTGTCTATTTTTCTGGTCAGAATAAACTATTTATTGCAAGCACTGTCATCATCCGAAAGTTATTGGATGAACTGCTCCACAGCCCTATGCTGGAGGTCTTTGTATCATTCTTGGTAATGTTTGTCATTGGGCTTATGTGCGGCTAATCTAGAGCTGTAATGGGTGTATCGGTGAATTCAGTAATTAACAGAGCTGTCTACTAACTTTTGGACATAGTGTAATGTGGATGTGACTGTTACCTGTAAGCATGGTCCAGAAGGAACCTCTGCCCCGCACATTTTGGAGCTTGCTGATCCTAACACACCTGATCCAACTAATCTGCTAATTAACAAGCCCTACCTGAGTTGAAATGAAAATACAAAAATGTCCAGGCCCAGGGTTAGGGACCACTGCTTTAGGAACAGTATGATGACATGTTGTCATTATCGCAAATAATTATATTACAGTAAACCTTTGGTGTGCCCGGTAGCCTGATGGTAGGAGAGTTGAGTTAGGAGCCAGAGGGTCACAGGTTCATGTACCACACTTGAAGGTGCATTAGTTGATTTATTTCTTTTACAATGACTGCCCTTAACGCCGCGTCAATATTACCAGACTACAATGGTGTCGCGCCAGACTGTGACGGAGTGACTCAGGATGGCAGCAGGTCATCTTCAGTGACAAGTCCCACTTTTGTCTTGGTGGAGTCGACCAACGATGAATGGTTTGTTGTAATCCGACACTTCTCTCTGGGTGGCTAACATAGACATGTCCATACTGAGACTAAAATGAATAGTTGAACGCTGTATGTTTACAGGTAGGTATGTTATATTCTCAGCTTCAGAATGAGAGCCAATGTGAAACTGAGTTTCAAGGGCTGCATAAGATCCAGATGGATTTGGATGTCCAAAGCAAATAAATGTATACATTTAAATGTAAAATAAATGTCCAAAATGTATTTTATTACTTACTTTTGTACATCATGATTGTTTTGGAAAACTGCAGGGTGGATCTGAAAGTTAGGGTGTAACTCAGAAAGTTTCTTAGTTTAGCAGTCCAGGGAATCAGACAATTTCTAGGAAGTCTGAAAATCGTTCCAGTACATTGTTATAAAATGCTCTTAATAATAACATTGCACATTTCTCCACATAATGGAGTAAGGTATTACCTTATGTGCTGTTCCATACATTATAAATTGAGCAAATCAAGAATAAATAATATCTTTAATTTAATATCTTGAAAACAATGTAATAAAGCACAAAATTAACGGTCAGTTTAAACAAGTTCTCTATCTAGTGGTGTATTGTTTTATCTATTTGCAAACAAAGTGTCTTAAACACATGGCTTGGATGAGTTCTTTTAATAGTATGAACATTATAAAATTGTAGATAAACGTTTCTCACTCATAACACTTAATATGTTTCACCATCTTCCTCTACTTGTACATATGTCTAATCAATGTAAAATAAGTAGACACAATTTGTCAAAAAAATCATACATGCATGTCAAAAAGATTTGCAAATTAACGACAGAAATCATTAAAATATAATGCCTGATGCATTTAAAAGTAGAACAGGTAGTACCAGTATTTCATATTCTTGAATTTCCTATTCACTTAATTAATATAAATCAAATAAATAAATAACTGCTTGCTCCAGACTTTTTATATAACCTCATAAATAGAGAATATTGCACATTGCACATATTGGTGACGTTATTGCCTGAGGTGGTATTATACAGTGTAAACATTATACAGCACTATAAATTATATACTATAAACATTGGACCAAAAAGCACTGGTATTATTGCACAGTGCAGTTAAAATTGTAAACTGATAGTTGACAATTAATCGCAATTCTCAAGGCAATGAAGAAGAATGAGTTACAAAGTCGGTCACTGAATCAAGCACACATTTCACTTACTGATGGAAAACTGAATGTAAAACATTGTAAGAACAAGCAGGAACCTAAGACAGCTGCAGTAAAGCTCTGACAGAGCATCACCAGGACCCCAATTGCTTGTGACCAAACGACACAGGACTGCATTTTGACCAAATTTTTTTTAAAAATTTTTAGGAATAACCTCTTCTTCCTTATTTTGCTGCATAAAAACATTTTCAAAACCATTTCAAATGTGATGCGACTATTTTTGCAAGCTCTTCTAACAAATACTTAAGATAATGTGTATTTCTACTTTTGAATATGCAGTGCCATCTACAGGACATGAGCTATCTGCCCATATTAGTGGAAAGATATTAGTCTTCTACCACATATAAATGGCTATTTTTGCCATGAACTATATTAATTAAAATGGGCATTTCATAATACTATTGGTGAGGAGTGAATGATATTAAATCACAATACATTTTTGAGAAATGCATCACAATATTTAGTTTGTCTGAGATTTAATGAGTTGGAACAAACAAATTAGACCCTGTAGTGCCACACATAATAATAATAATAATAATAATAATAATAATAATAACAATACAACTACAGTTATTCAGCCTTTACAAACTGTGCTGCACTAATTACGCTTAAACATTACTAATTATACTCTTTTTGTGATGAAACTTGTATTTTATCAGTGTTTTTCATGTAGTGAAAATATACTCAATATGCTCAGAAAAGCGTATTGTGACATACTTAATCACAATAGCTATAAAATATCATCATATCACGCACCCTTAGTATAGACCCATGCACATATTTGTATTAGTGAAATATGAGGTACAGGTATAATAACTGATTGAAAACAGTTGATGCTGAAAAGAAGCCTTTATGCTATAAGAAGTGATTATCTGTTTGTAGCATGTGATTGTCAACACAGAATTTTAACAGAAAGACGTTGTTCATGAAAGGCCACAGTGAAATCTTGAGCAAAAGCATGATGTGACATTCTTTCCCTAATGTCATTTGGTGTTTTTCTTTTTTAAATCAGTGTCAAATCTGATGAAGTCAAGTCAGTTTGTATTTATTAAAGTCAAATTTTAATTTTCTCTATTATGCATTTTCTGGTTCCTATGATAACTTTTGCAGAAACAGAAACTATATTAATTAGGCCATATAATTAAGCCCTTTTAACACCAATGAGTAAGGACCCCACAGTTCACTGTGTTGTATTACTGTCACCCACAGATGGTGCTCTTTAACAACACTATGAGAGAAATGGCCAGTCTGGGAGAATATGAGGTACTTTTACAAGCCAGCTCTTTTGTCTGTGTTCTCCTGTAGTCCACAGTTAGAACGGAGGAAGGAGCAGAAAGCACTCACTCTGTCCCCACAGGGAGGATCAGAGCTGGAGGGCTGATGCTTTGCAGATGACTGACAAAACAGCCCTGCTTTCCTTCACCTGGTTTGTTGTAAAGGCACTTTGTATCATCATCCCAATCGTTATGTATTATAGTGAATAATAAGTGTACAAATAAAGTTGGACTGAATTGCCTCAAAAGTAAGAAAAGCTTTCTGCTGGCCATGCAGGGTGAGCATGTGGAAAAGTCAACTTGTACACGCCTCCAGTAATGCTCTCCACTCTTGTCTCCCAGAAAAGTCACATCCGGTTTTCCTTTTAAAGATGTTGGTGTTTTTGAATAGTGTGTGAAAAGAAAGAAGAAAAAAAAAGATACAGGTGTTTTTCCCTGACAGCGATGATATGCTTTAATTCTCTGAATGGTCTAAACTACCCTCCTCCCAGCAGACACCTGTACACGGAAACACACATAAATCAGCTAAAAGTCCTGCAGATGGCCACTGCTTTCAGTGGTAATGGGAATGTCCTTTCCTCTTCTGTGTCCTCAGAGGTTTTATGAGTGTCTACAACGCACTGCAACACCTTCAGCAAAGTGGAAACAATTTCATCTTATTTCATCTTTATTTTCCTCTCTCTCTCTCTCTCTCTCTCTCTCTCTCTCCCTCTCTCTCTCAGACTGTGCTGTTTGCAAAAATTACCATCCTATCTTTCATCTCTCTTGACAGTTAGACACATAGATTACTCCTCTCCTACACAAGGCTGACTCGCTCTCTAAATTCTGTTTTCTTCCACAGAAATGAGTTGGAAAGCATTTTCCCCCACATATGTAGAAAAAGTACTTGTTTTTGAATGGCTAGCTAACTAACTTGCACATTCATTTGGTATGATTGTACATCACTCAACACCTAAACCAACATTATCAGTATTTAGTGTGTCCACTCTTTGCCTTCTTTACAGCTTCCACACTTTTCTGGAGACTTGTTCTTAGGTTTTCCAAGGAAGTCAGCAGGGATATTTTTCCACACCCTCAAAGTTTAGAAGTTGGTTATATTTTCTGCTTCTCACAATTCATGTAATCCCAAACACAGTCAGGGATGTTGAGGTCTGGACTCTGGGGAGGTAAATCCATGGTTCTGTGAAAACTAGTAACACCAGTAACTATTTTCCTTTTGTCAGTCACATTTTTTTGACAGCTATTTCTTGTTTCAGACCTGCAGCGTCAAGTTGTCTTCTCACAGTGCAAGAATAGACTGATTTTTTTTTAATCCAAAGCAAGAGTGGAGCTTGATTATCTCCTCTCTCTCAAAGATGAAAGATTTAAGTGCTGGTTCTCTCTGTGGTCAACACAGTTGTTTGATGTTTCTCTAAATACAATCATCATCAAAAGAATAGTTGCACCCAGAAGGAAGTGTCGAATTGCAATACTATTCAGAAGGAAGATAAAGGTTACCAGGAACAGTGATGATAAATTTAGACTGATATGGGCAATACTTATTGAGCTGCACATACAGAAGTAGTGTCTCTCAGCATGCCATGCTATTGCAACATGCCAGACATCTCAGCATGGAGTTGTAGAGGTTGCTACATCCTGCATCCTGCGATAATCCATCCCGTGCAGCTTGAATACTCTTACACAGTTCCTGCAGATTTTGCAGGAGTGGTGGAGATGGAATGACACCAGGCCTGCTGGGTGTGTGACGGGTGACAACAAATTGTTCGTCTTGGTGTTGACTACGGTGCCTCCACACACTGATTTGTTGGTTGTCTCCATCAAGACAAAATTGGGACTCATTGTTGAAGATGACCTTCGGCCATTCTGAGTCACTCCATGACGGTCTGGCGCAACACCACTGCAGTCTTTGGAGACTAAGACGTAGTGTTAAGGGCAGTTGTCGTAACCGTCTGCGTGCGTGTGTTCCCGCATCGTGCAGCCGTATAATATATAATATAGAAGATTTTCTATTACATATTACATTCTATTACAGGTTGTTTTTGTAAATAAGGCATCGATCACTCTGCATAAACATTACTGGGACTAATCCAAGAAGCACTATCAATGCAGAGGTAAAGAATCAGGCAACAAATCAATGAATACCTAGCAGATGTGTAACTACAAACTTAGTGATAGATAAAAAGTAAAAAAAAAAAAAAAAAGCAGAAGGCAATAAAGAGGGAAATCAATGAGGAAAAGTCATTATATTGATTTTATTAGGTGTCGGTGTGCTTTGCACAGCTGCATTGCTGGGAGGTTTACAGCTATCATCTTAAACTTGACAGATTTGTCTAATAAGGTGGTCAGTAAGTGTGCACAGTGCTTAAAAACTCATTACAGAGTGCTTGCTCTTCAGGCCCTGCAGCCGCTATTGGTGGTCAAGTGAATTATGCAAGGAGTGAATTAGTGTCATTTATGGACCTATAGATCATATTCAAAGTATAATGCTGGACATGATACCCACAGATGGTGATATTGTTATAGAATGTCTTTATTCAGTTTAGTGTTAAGAGTTATGTTGGCTTTGGTGTGCAGGCATATTAGCTGACACTGAACATGTTTCATAAGGACACTAACAAATCATTTCATGCAAAAACAAAACAAAACAAAAACTTTGACTTCTCCAGGCATGCTGTAAGCACAGCTCGAGTGTGTATTAAGTCAGATCACAGTTCATGAGGTGCATTGTAGATCAGGCTAGAGTGGATGCACCTCTAAAAGGGTGGATATGAAATCAGATTGTGCTATGCAGAGCAGGTTATGTCCAGCTAAATGGATCTTTTAGCCATTAACTGGCCTTCATGCTGCGGCTTAAAAGTTGGCCCGCAGCAGGAATTGTTCTAGCGAGAGAGCAGTACTGAGATCAGATTGGCCCACTCAAAGTCAGCCAGGATATATGTTTCAGAGTTAAACACACTATTATGGAGCACCGCTGAGCTAGCTGAGTGGTTTTGCTCAATGACAGCTGGGCGTGGGGTAGGGGAGGGGAAACACAATATTATTGGTTAATAATATTTTCACTGATGGTACATGGTGATATCATGCAAAATCTGAAAACAATTCAGATGAGGCCAAAAAAACACTGCACTTTTGTTGCAACTGCACAAAGTTTGCAACAAAAACTAAAATCTTGGTTTTAATTTTTAATTTTTATTTTTTTATGCACTGAAAAAATGGAACAATTTACCAATTGAGATTAGACAAGCAACATCAGTACAAGAATTTTAAAAGCAGCTGAAGACATATTATTATTATGATTATTTTTTGATGAATTTTATGATTTTACTTGCTTTTTATTACTAATCACATTTTCCTGCCAATTTTATTTTTAATATGTTATTGCTGTAATCTTTTGAAATCGTACTGTTTGTCTTCATTCTACTTTTCATTTTCATTTTACAGTTTTATATTATATATATACAGATTTTATATATATAAATTTAGGGCTAATAATTTCATTTAATTATCTGTATTTCTTTTATTTTACTTTTCACTCTTTTCTTTCTTTTAAGAGCACTCTGTGAAACACTGAGTTACATTTATGTATGAAAGGTTCTATACAAATAAAGAGCATTATTTATTATTATTATTATTATTATTATTATTAAATAATTCAATATTATTATTCTGATACACTATGCATAAGATGACCAGGGTCTCGAAGTAAACCAACAAAGAGGAAAAAGTACATTCTGATTTCAGATAGGCTACACAGGCTAGATTTTGAGAGGACTGCCCATTTAGAGGCATGAGAATGGAAATTAATAACAAATAGCAAGTTAATTTCTTCTGTTTCATTCATTCATTTCTATGCATGTTTTTAACCAGGGAAGCTGCACATATTCTTTGCGTAATCTCACCTGATATACATTTTTAGCCTGATCAAGACTTGAAAAAAGGAAACAGTCGAACATGCAATCCAGCCCGACTCTAGACCCTGCATTTCAAGCAACCATTCGTTAAAAAAATCTAATTTACACCCACATACAGTCGATCAGTTGAGACATGCTTGATGTCTGAAATTTACCGACCAATTAGCAGTGTGAAAGCTGCATGCCTAAATCTTTACACAAGCCTCTCCTGCCCTAACTGCTAAAAACGCAGCCCTCTGCAGGAAATCCACCACTCCACCCGTATTCAGGCTTTTTAATGTGAAAGTCCTTGTATGAGTCAATCTAAAACAGCTCAATATGAACATCTCTTCCCCCTTAAAAAACAAACTACTTACAATGCAGCCACAGTGTACATTCCCATGTGGAGCTGCAAACAGTACCTAGCCATACTAGATGTTTACTGGGCCCGTGATGTATGCCTATTCACCCTTCTGCCGATTAAGCTCTCATGTTGGACTGGTGGCAGACTCAATGCTACAGTGACTCACTCTCGCCTCTTAAGGTACGAAGTTGTACCAGCTAGACCTAGCTAGCTGGTCAGCATGCTAACTTTAGTAGATATCTCTGCAACATGATACATAGACGTCTTTGACATACTGTCAAATTTGTTTTTTCTTCACATTTTGTTGATCATTTTATATACTTTTGAAATGTTAAATGTTATAAACTGAATCTTTAAGATGACTGTGTCATAAATTACATAAGCCAGTCTGTTTGAGATTACCTAAGAACTCGGCACAGTTTGAGGCAAGTTTGTGATGATTTAGGTATGCAGTTTGCATGGTGCTAATGTGTGAATTATACCTTATTAGCAACATTAGCCTCAGAGCGCTAGAATAAAACCAAAGAAGTAAACATTTCTTGGTGGACTGATTGAATCTGACTGCATTTGAAATGTAATTTTGAGTTTTGCCTGAACTATTGCTGTAAATAGTCTATCAGCACAGTTCATTCTATTCATAGACCTAAGTTACCACATTTATCTAGAGTTTTAGTTACTACCTGTGTTGGGTAGAATACTTTAAAAAGTAGTGAACGCTGGATACTGAATGCTGAATACACTGTCCTCAATGTAACCAGTAACATGTTTAGTTACAATACACAAAAGATACATTTTGAAATACATTTTGAAAATACATTTTAAGAAGGCACATGGGGAAAAAATCTGCTGTAATTTTTATTTACGCTCACTATCAAAACAAGGCATGTGACAACAAACCATTCATCTTGGAGCTGACCACGGTGCCTCCCCACACGGATTTGTTTCTCAGTTTACTCAAACTGAGGTTAATAATTGATCATCACACTGATTTATCAGTGTACTCAGATTTTAGCAGAGCTCAGTAACACTGAGATTAATAACTGATCATCACACTGATTTATCACTCTACTCAGGCTTTATTCTTTTCATATTTATATTTGTATTCNACTGAGGTTAATAATTGATCATCACACTGATTTATCAGTGTACTCAGATTTTAGCAGAGCTCAGTAACACTGAGATTAATAACTGATCATCACACTGATTTATCACTCTACTCAGGCTTTATTCTTTTCATATTTATATTTGTATTCCATTACATTCCAACACTGGTTACTGCAGCTGTAGGTGTTCTGGTGGTAAAATGTAGAAGGGGAGTGAATTAGGAGCAGTGAAATATTAAGCAGAAAATCTGCCTGATGAATGGAGAGATGGAGAGAATAATAAAACAGACAGGACATGATAGGAGTTGTTTAAAAGGCGTTATATCTGCAAAGCAAAAGCAAGCTTACAAAAAGGAGCTTAAAATTTTAGAAGATTAACAGGATGTGAGAACACGATGGACTTACATACTGTACAAAAATAAAAAATGGAGTAATGGGATTGGAGGATAAAAAAGAAGAGAAAAGATACAGAGAGTCAGAATTTACTGGAAAGTCCCAGCCTGGCTTTCTGAGAACTCAGCTTTCTGTTAAATAAGCTTTATTGTCTGCGGCACACAGGGACAGCATGGTGCTCGGAGGCCAGAGAGGGGAAGACAGTGAGGCCTAGGGAGCTTGTTAGCTGATAAATGTAATTGTAAAATTGCCTTTGCACTCTGCTGGGTCAGTGTGACTCCTGTTCCAATTTCCCTGACACACGAAAACCAAGCTGGAGCGAGAATGGTCTCTTTGCCTGACCTTTCACTGACTCCTCTTTCTCCATGCCCTGCTGGCAGGTTCCTACTAAACCCAGCTTGGTAGGAGAACTGTAAAGGCAGACTGGGGTATTAATTTTGTTGTTTAATATTTGAAGAATAAGGTTGAAAATCCTGAATGGTAGTTGCTGAATAATGCATGAAAAACACTGCCTCCTTTCTGCAAAGTAAAGGTGAAGATCCCGCTACAGCACAGTCCACATGACTAGCTTGGTGGATCTCAATCTATATGGCTGTACTTTTCTTTCCCAAAGGTCAAACATATTTTCAAACATTCCACCTCTTTATACGCATATGTTTGGTATGTATAAAGCATGGCCTGCACCATACAGCCTGCCCCAATGCATCTATCATTCTGGGTCAGGATCTGTCAGGGTCATGTTTTTACTGATGGCCATTCCTTACCAAACCTGAAGTAAGAGATTGCGCTCATATGATTAAAAGATGTTTCTTGCAAGAATGATGGATCATCAACCCTGAACAGACTTCCGTAGAAGCTGAATAGGCCTACTTGAGTTCCTCAGTATTTCTTAAAAGTCTTCAGGCCGAAACATTTTGTTTAAAGGACCCATGTCATGGAAAATCATTAAAAAATATAAAAAATAATTTGTTGCAATATGTAAACACTATTAAAGTTTCAATACACGTATTGTTCATTCCTAGTTCATATTTTGAAACTAACCTGCAGAAACAGCCCATTTTGAAACAGAGTTTTTGGGATGTCATAAAAAACATTTACATATATCCACCCTTATTGCTTCCAGCAGATTAGCTCTGTACCTTCATGTCAAAGTTATACATAGGAGGTGTTTCAGCCAGGACTGCTTTTTGAATGAGGCACAACAGAGCCAGCCACTCAGAACAGAGCTTATTTACATATATTAGACCTAAGGACCCAGTAGAAAAAACAGCGCAAAAGAAAAAGAGAAGTGTAAAATGGTCATGTACAAATGAATTTGGGCTGTTTTTGTACTTAAAGTAGACCTTGATAAAATATGTGAGGTACAAAAGTGTGAATAAATAGACCCTTTAAAGCACCCCGTATAGCACTATGTAACTTTGGTGGGCAGAAGACACAAAAACTCTTGTAACACTTTATGGTACTATGTCAAACAACAATGACTACCGCTTTCAGGCCAGCTATAAGTAGAAGCTAGCTTGATGTACCCAGCATGGACATCACTGAAGAGGCTGTGAAGAGACTTAAGAAGCCCACACACAAAAAAAAGGTCAGTCTTTGTCAATCTTACACCAAATAAGCCATGGCAGTTTACAGCTGCCTGTGATAAACTCCTATAATATTATTCTATTATCTAATATTTTTCTTTCCCTATGTTGTCTTTGCCGGTGTTGTGCTGAATTCCGACTTCCCAGCAAAACCCTTTGCATGCAGACATATGGAGCACAGATTACATTTATGATTTTGGTTATTTACACATAGAAACAACAGAAATTGCAAGTGTAATCTGTACTGTCCATATGTCTGTGTGAGTGAATGTAACTTGGTGAGTAGGTGAAACTATTTTTTGACTTGGAGTCTATTTACAACAGTGAACAGTGGTGTAAAAGTGAATTAAGCTCCACAACTGTGGGGGGAGCCATGTAATACTGCTTTAAAGAAATATTTAAAGTTTTCTTCTTACTCAGATTCTAGTTGGTTCATCAAAACATGTTTGGTGTTTCAGGTTTGCTTCCTGTATTTTCCATTGCAGCTGCAAGGCTAATGTTGTTAACACGTAATGGAAGCTCACAGCTCACCAATTAGCATCATGTAAGCTGCATTTCTAAATAATGACACGTTGGACTCAAGGAGCTAAGTAATCTAAAATATGTGGTCTCTGTAACTGCATGGCATTTGCAAAATGTGCAAAAGTACAAACTGCTTTTAACTGACAGATATACACTTTATATACATTTTGTCAGTACTTATTGGTAGGATGTTTTCTTTACTTATTTGCTACATTATTCTCATCGCTCCAGTGCAAAACAAAGCCTCATTGTCAAACACTGCTGAATCATCATCTACTCTCTGCTGTATGGATGAAGCTCTGTACCATCCTCATATTCAAAGTGGTCATTAATGTTCTAATGATGCTAAAAGAGCCTGTGCTCACTTGTGGTTGGGGGGGGTTGGGGGGGGGGCAGGACAGATGGACTCGGTAATCTTTCTTGATTAATGAATTAAGCATCTTTACTGTTCATTGCAGAGTTTTATGACACAATTTGGCAAAGCATTTGATGTGGGACTTTGGGAGAAACCTAGGATCGAAGCCCATCCCAGATCATTAAATCAGTCCTCACAGTGGTGATGTGCTCAGTGAAATTCTGACCTATTCTCATTCTGGCTGGCCATGCAAGAGCAATTATGTAATGTAAAAGCAATCATGGTATGTAAATGCATGGTTGAATCCTATGATCACACAATTGCCAGAAGCTGGATTATATGCCAGTTGTATTATCCCACTAGTGTTGGATAGGGCTAGATATATAATACTAGTATTGTGATTATATTGTTATTGGAAAAAGCAATATTTTACATTAACATATTAAAAATGCATCAGCCAAAAAATAATGTCACAAGATGCCTGCCATGACTGCCTTTTGTTTTTCAATCAAGCAGGCTCTGCCACTGATTATGACTTTGGGACCTGAACTGAAGACCTGATGTGTCAGATTAAAGCTGCACTATGTAAGATTTGTGGATTTGGAGACCTCTCTGGTGGAAATGTGTAATTGCACGCAATGTGTGGAGGAACAATTGGTAACTTTCTTATGCTTTGGTTCCCTTTCCTAGGTAGATAAATCTGATGATGGGAGGATGTTGAGACACTATTCAAAGATAACTCAGTTAGAACTTGGTGAATATCATATGTCTTTTAATGATGTACTTGCATTATCAACTATTGTCATATCTCAGTATAATGATATAATAGTATTGACATCAATATCATCAGTGTTATGTTACTTTTGTATTTTTAGACCTAAACATAGAGCTGGACCATCTTCTCGAGCCTGTGCCTGTGACATTTATACATTGATCTGATCTGATGAGTCTAACTTTAAATAATTATTTCAGGCTTTAAAGCAGAGGGGGCCAATTCTGATCCTGAAGATCAACCACCCTGCAGAGTTTCGCTCCAACCCCAGTCTTGCAAGGTCATCAAGGGCATCAGGGGCTTCTGATTATATGAGTCTTCCTTGAGAAAAGCATTGCAAAAGGTCTTCTGAATGTCCTATATAGCAGCTTTTTACAACAGTGCTGACAGTTCTATGCAATGGGCTCTTTACTGTAACTAAGCCACTGTAAAACTGAAACATTCAGTGTAAAATAGATGTTAAAGGGGACATGTTATGGCCATTTACAATTTTATTTTTGGGGTCTACTAAAATGGATTCGCGTACTTCAGTTTTCCCAAAACGCAATATTTTCTCATTCTGTACATCTGCGTTCAAACTCTTTTTGAATCTGCACTTTAGTCGGGTGGTCGGCTCGCCCATTCTGGTTTGATTGTTTAACTTCCAAAGTGGCATCCTGCTACAAGTTCCAACCCCACACTTCTGGTTGTTCTTACAATGCTGTCAGTTCTGTCATATCGGTTTGAGCAAAAGTCCCATCCTGTCAGGTAGAACAAGTTGGTAGACCTGATTGACCTTCACAGGCTAGACCGCAGCAGGACGTTTCAGAGTGGTGTTGTGTGAAGTTGTTCCAAGCTTGCCAGTATGTGTGCAATAAGTATTGTGTTGTGATAATGTCACCCTGTAACAGATTAAACAGCTGGAACTGGCTGGAACGGAGGGAATTGAGTTTCTTCCTCTGGCAAATACTGGGGGCTTTATAACTTTGCAGACCGTTTATATGTACAAAAAACTACATAACACACAAATCGAAAGGGAGAAACTGGTAAAGCATAATAGGCTCCCTTTACAAGCTTCAAATAAGTAGGAATGGATTTAGAATGCATTTTGCATTTAAATGATCTAGAATAGTGATAAAACACCAACATAATTCCTCCTCTGGACCTAAAATTGGTCAAGAAGCTGAAATGGCACAGTGAAAACATCATTGGTTAGAGGTCTGTATGTGTTACACATTACTGTGGTATTAATATTGTACTTTTATTAAGCCACATATAATGCACACCTAAAACAAGGTTGCTATTCATATATAGATCTACACCCCACTCTCCCACCACCCA
This sequence comes from Semaprochilodus insignis, assembly GCA_034552555.1. Taxonomy (NCBI): domain Eukaryota; kingdom Metazoa; phylum Chordata; class Actinopteri; order Characiformes; family Prochilodontidae; genus Semaprochilodus; species Semaprochilodus insignis. The sequence continues at coordinate 21,047,694 of CM067476.1, read as the reverse complement.
GTATATCATATTTCCTCTCTGACTGCCTGTTGGAGTTCATGTCTTTTGAAAGCCTTTGACAAGGCTGCAGCTGGCGTGGTGACTAATACGCCTGTGCTTTCACTGAATGGCTCAGTTCAGACAGCAAAATGAGTCAGTAATGACAACCACGCTGTCAATGATTAGCTCTAGAGCAGGAATGAATGATCGCCAGAGCGAAGGAGGAGAGAAGAGTGATGGAAAGATGGACTGTGAGTGGAGAAAGTGAGTGGGAAGAGAAAGGAAGAATCTGCAAGTGTCTAAATTCGTTTAGAATAATTATGACAAGAAAAATGAGATAAGGTAAAGATAGGGTGGATGGAGTGATACGGTAGATTGAAATAAAGATGAATACATAGAGATTAGAAGACTCATGTTTGTTGAGTGAGTATGGAAGCAGGAGGAACATGGGCAGAACAGAGATCAACGTTAATGGATGGAGGGTTAAATGGAAAAACTGTTGATGTATGAAAGGAAAATGTGGGAAAAACGATGACTAACAACTGTTAATCTGATTGAGTGTAAGGAGCGAGTTCTGATGGCTAATAGCAAAAAAGGACTGTTTTATTTAGTTCCATTTTCAGGAACACAGAAAATATGAAGTTGCTAAAATAGTTCTGTGGAGCGACAGTGTAGAAGAACCATTTACAACAACTATGTTCAGTAATGACAGACAACAACCACTTTTGACTGATCCTGTAAAGAGCCTTTCCAAGAACCATGCTGATGACATAAGATGTACCTGTGTGAAGAACCCTTAAAAACCTCGACATCATGTACAGGTTCTACACTGATTGAAAGTGTTTCTCACGATCACGTCCAAGCCAAAAACCCTCACTCACTCATCTTCTAAAGCCCTTTATCCTTCTGGGTTGTGGGGGGTGCCTGAGCCTACTCCAGCATTCCATGGGAGGAAGGCAGGAAACACCCAGGACAGGCCTCCCAGGCCAAGCACCATCTAGGACAATGTAGAAGTGTAGTAAAGTATAGTAAACAGTGAAGTGTCATGTGCTCTTCTTTCTCTCTCTCTCTCTTTCTCTCCCTTTCTCTCTCTTTCTCTCCCTTTTTCTCTCTCTCGCTCCTTCTCTTATATACTCTCACTTCCTCTCTCCTTCTCTCTACCTTTTCGCTCTTACTCTCACTGTTTCTCACTTTCTCTCACTGTCTCTCTCTCACTGTCTCTCTCTTTCTCTCTGTCTACCTCTCTCTTTTCTGTCTTTTCTCTCTCTCACTTTGTTTCTCACTAACTTTCACTCTCTAATTTTGTCTCTCACTCTCTCCTTCTGTCTTTCCAACTCTCATTCTCTATTTCATTCACTCTTACACTGTCTTACTCCCACTGTCTCTCAGATTTCATTTTCACTCATTATCTCTTTTGTTTATACTGTTATATTTGTTATATTTCACTCTCTCCCCCTCTCTCACTTTCACTCTTTCTTTTACTCTCTCTTATATTGTAACTCTATTTTTGTCTATCTGACTCTTACTCTGTTTCTCACTAACTTTCACTCTTATATTCTCTCTTATTCTTTCTCATTTATCTCTCACTTTTTAACTCTCTCTCTTTCTCTCTCTCTCTCTCTCCACTTTCTTCAGATTAATGGAAATAACTGTAACTCCTGTATTTACCTACTGTTATGGGTGCTTTCACTGCATACGTTACACACACACACTGGAGAGTGATTAGGGTCCGAGGTCTGGGGAGTAGTGGAGTAGTGTTACTGAGGTGCAGCCCACGCTAATAGGAAATTCTGTTTACCAAACAGTGTTAATTGCTCTTGTCCTTACATGAGGTCTGCTGTGTTTTTGCGATTAATTAAATGAAGCGCTGGGCCAAGACCCCACAACTCCAGCATCAACACAGAAAAAAACAAGACAGAATGCAGCGTCAGTCTTAAATCTGCTTGTGCAGTAGACTCCTAGAACATCCAGTGGCCTAATAAACAGTCTATGTTTATTTGTGTATTAAATTATTTATTATTCACTTTTCTTTGCAGACATGAGGGTCTTATTTTAAGAATGCATTTGATTGTGAGGCACGATCTTACATTAATCACTGTTTGTTCTAACAGGCCTGTGGATGCCTGAGTAACTGCTTAAGGGGTCCATATAATTTAAAATAATTATCCTTTATTACCTTTAATAAAAAGAATGTAGTAGTAAGTCAGCTAGAAATGATTTGTTCTAAAAATGGTCTGAAAATATGCAATGCAATGTTCCATTAATGTTTTCAGAGGTGAGCTTTCTTTTGGTTCAAAGAAAGTTATGATAATATTCTCTAAAAACATTCTGTCATCTCAGGTCTCAGTAACATTCATAAAGCATCTTCCCAGTGTTGCACTGAGAATTAATTATTGCTTTGTTATCATGTAACATAATCTGTGGCCCTGACAACCTCCTCAAAACATCCTCTGAATATCGCAGTTAATGCATTATGTCTTAGTTAGCATTTAACCATATAGGAATGCTGTCTGAAATTATAAACATCTTTAAAATGTTGAATATTACACTAAAACATTTTCTTTAAAACTGTTTTAGAACATGTAGGTAATGTTAGCCAAAGTTGTGGGAACATTCCCTGCTAGTTAGGAAGCTTCTCAAATGTAGTTAATCTGGTAAATCATACCCATCACTCCCCAGTCCATGGAGTTCATACACAGAACCCTGTCAGCACTTAAACCAGATCTTGTGCGAATTATAGCATTGGCCATCTACAAATAAAATAAAATGTCACTAGATGCTGTTGTAACTGTCCCTATTGAAAATAAACTGTCACCTGTACATTCAAAAAGATGATTAAAATTTCAATTGTACCATTCGGTGACAGGACTTGCTGCAGTTTCTGCATCACATTTTTAATACAGTGCTACTATCTCCGCTGGAGATTTCAAACAGCAAAAGCGGCACCCACCTGATCATTCACCACTTATAGATAAAGCGAACAGAATAATAATATTTGAATAATGCTGTTATGATTTTGAGCACTTTTAAGCACTCAGTAGCAGCAACGCCAACCAACCTACACTTAATAACAGTAATCATAACTAATCAGCATTCACTAGCAGTAATGCTAACCAATCAGCACTCAGTTTCAAGTTCAGGTTTCAAGTTTATTTGTCATTTGCACAACATGTCAGGACATTCATGCATTGAAATGCTTGTGGTAAGGCTCAGGTTAATACTGTACAGCAAGGCAGCACTGATATACATACTAACTAAAATACTAAATAAAAGAGATATATTAAATATTAAAAGATATAATAAACATACAGAACACACAAAAATAAAAACAAAATATACAAAATATACAGAGGCAGGAGAGTCCTATGTAGAAATTCACTGATAGGTACCATTTATTAACAAAGGATAATCTGGGAGAGAGGAAATATATGTATGTATGTACTTTAAAGTGACTCAGTGATATTGTCCATAGCAGTGATATTTTATATTATTAATAACAAAGTGTCATAGTGCAATGGTACTGGTGAAAGGCTCACAGCTTGTTCAGGTACCTGATAGCCTGGTAGCCATATCAGTACCAGTAATGCTAACCGATCAGCACACATTAGCAGTAACGCTAACCAACCAGCACTCCATAGCACTAATGCTAACCAATCAGCATTCAATAGCATTAACACCAACCAATCAGCACTCAGTAGTAGTAACGCTAACCAATGAGCACTCAATAGCAGTAACATCAACTAATCAACACTCAGTAGTGGTAATGCTAACCAATCAGCATTAATAGCAGTAACACTAACCAATTATCATTCAACAGCAGTAACACCAGCCAATCAGCACTCAGTAGCATTAATGCTAATCAATCAGCACTCAGTAGCAGTGAAACTGAGCCATAAGGACTCACTAGCAGTAATGCTAACCATTCCAAACTCAGCAGCAGTAATACTAATCAATCAACACTAATTCTAACTCGAAAGAGAAGAAGGAAATTGGTCATGTGAAAAAAGAGTTATGACTGTTTTTGCAACATTGTGAAAGGATCTTGGGGAGAAAATAAAATCAACACAAATGTAGGATACAGGCCCTGATGTTTCCTCCGCTGAATTACTTAAAAATCTGTGTTTGTTCTACACATCCCCCTCCTTCAATGGAATAAAGAGGTCAGATATCAGATAATCTCACTTGTACACCAAAATTAGTAACAATGAATGGGATACGTGAGAAGCTTTTTCTCGGCACAGACGCCGATTAGAATTCTCCCACACTGGCAGCTGCTGCTGAAAGGCTGATGGCGTTTCACTGAGCTGCTTTGTGTCTTTGGCAGGTTTTCATGCCTGATGGTATGTATTCTGGCCCTATATTTAGCAGCATGGAAACAGGGATTGTATACAGAGATGTGTGTAGAGGGTGTGAGGCACTGTAAGGCAGGTTTAGGCAGTATGTTCACCATCATGCTCTGCTTGTCATTCACAATATCTCACAGATGGTTTGTAGTCTGATGGTGGTTTAGGTAGCGTTAATGCTGGTAGTTATGACTTTCTTTAGTTTCTAAATAGCCAAATAGGTACATTTTAAATGCAAGTTAACTGGACATATAAAGTGGAAAACAATTTGCAATCAGGCATTGTTACAGGTATAGTTTCATTAGACTAGGTTTGGACTCACTAGCACGCACAGCAGTTTACAGGCCTGTCTGTGTGGGTCATTTCCAGGGCATTTCTGAACATACAGTCACAGGCAAACGTTTGAACACCCCTGGTATCAAAGCACTGGTGAAAGTCAAATCACTCTGCAAAGTCTTCTCCAGCACGTCCCAACGACTTTCAATGGGATTGGGCTCAGGACTCTGTAATGGCTAATTCACGTGAGAAAATGATTCCTCATGCTCACTGAACTACTTCACTATTTAAATCTGATGAATCAGCATTGTTATCCTGGAATATCCCTGTGGCATCAGGGAAGAAAAGAATCCACTGATGAGATAACTTGGTCATTCAGTACATTCAAGCTGACCTCATTTGACCTGACCAGACCTAACCAACTGATTCATTGAAAGCAGTATTGTGGTGACATCAGTCTCAATTTCTAGGTATCAGTATGCAAATATTTCAAACCCCAGTCTTACACACACTACTATGTAAATGATAGTACAACTTGCTTGCCTATGTTGGCAATCTGTCAGACTGATGAGTCATGTGTGAGGGTTGAGTGAGCGGTTGTTGCGGCGATGACCCCTGAATATGCTGGGTGGATGCACGCCTCTTGCATTAGATGAGTAACATTGTCCTGCTCAGTGTGAATTTCACTGGTGCTGACCAAACGCACTCCCGCAGAGGGGCTACACTACCTCCTCTGAAGCCTTATGGCACTCTGCACTGCATATGCCTCATCAAAAGACAACTTGTGAGAGTCACAGGTCAGTCTGGGCTTCGGTACTAGCCCTTCCTCGTCCATTGCACTGAAAATAAGTTCTTGGAGAGCTACAACTAGATGTGACTTGTATAAACTCCACACCTGATTTATGTACATCTGCATGCTTCTTATAATAACACAGACTTCCGGGAAAGCTGTTCCTAGAAGGCTGTAATTGAGTATTGATTTAAACCAGGCAGCTCCAAGACAGAAGCTAATTGGCAATGCCATAGTGGAGTAATACTGGCCTTATCTTCTGATTTGACAGTGTATTTGCATTCCTGGTTGGAGGACACAGCAGCGATGTTTATGAGGTCTGCATTATTGAGCTTTTACGTTCCCTCATATTTAAATGTGTAGTGGTTGCTAGGCAACACCTCACAAACTCCTTTTGTTTTTGTCTGTTTTTTTTTTTCTTTCTAAACGACAGGACCCAACAACGGAGGAGAGACTTATGTGTATGTGTGTGCGTACCTTGTCTGTGTGCAGATGTTGTACAGGGGTTTTACGCCAGCATGTAGGCCTACAGTGACTTAAGCATCTCTACCTTGGCTATTCTGAGTATGAGGTAGGATGATGTATGGCTCAGTGCAATATGACTCAGTGGAATAAAAATCAGCTTGGCAGAGGTGTCGCAATATACAGAGTCTGTTTGATGGTGTGCATGAAGACGAAATGTCCTGACTTTGGAGGGCCAAAAAAGGTTTACTTTAAAAGGGTCATGAAGTGCTTTTAAGCATGTTTCAATTGTTTAAATGAGGCCTTTTTGTTCATTTTCATTATTCATAACTTCATTTTCGGAGTCTATTAAGACAGATTTACATGTCTCATTGAGAAGTTTGTCTGTGTCTGTATGTCTGCCCTGCGATGGACTGACTACCTGTCCAGGGTGCTTCCTGCCTTCCACCTAATGAGCTCTGGGATAGGTTCCAGCACCACCAGCGACCCAGAAAGATGAGTGACTCAGAAGATGAATCAATGATGCATTGTTCTAAAAACACATTTTTTTTTCTCAAACTGTACATCTGTATTCACCCTCTGTCTGAAACGCTCTGTTAGAGCGTGTGTTTTTAAAGCCCCACTTTCCAATGAGCCAAGTATACTCTGACTGGTCAGCTCACCCACTCTGTTCTGAGCAATCGAAAACAGCAGCACCCTGCTACAAGACCCGCCCTTACAGGTTGCCAAATAAGAAACGTTAGCATACAGTGTTAAACTCTCTGTGAGGAAAGTGAATGTACACCACTGTTAGCCTTGAGCTAACACTGTAAAGGAGACTAAATCCCATAGCTAGCTTCTTTAGAAAGGCACTCTGTTATTTAGATTCAACAGATAATAATCTGTGTGTTTTATGTATTTTTACAATACTGTTAACGTGGTTACCCAGCATTTAACAGAGGATGGCGTTTAAAACCAAAATAACACCACACATACCAGAGAAAGACCCTCACTCCAAATGATCTACTTAGTGGTGGTCCTGCCGGGGGTCCTGCCCACTGATAAACAAAGGAGAACTTATAAAATGCAGAGGAACAGATGGTGAGTGGACAAAATGAAGTAGCTCATAAATAATGTAAAAACCCAGACATTGTATACAAACAAACCTGTGTGTGTGTGTTTGAGAGAGAGAGAGAGAGAGAGAGAGAGAGAGAGAGAGAGAGAGAAAGAGAGAGAGAGAGAGAGAAACTTCAACAAGAAATATGAATTTAAATGAACACTGTGTTTCAAGATAAGATAATATTTGTTAATCCTTGCTAGGAAATCTAGGCAGGTGTTACAGTAGCATCCACACAGCCACTCTACTGCCACTTCCATCTATCAAATCTCAAAGCCAGCTAGTTACAGCTGCGTCCTCCCGACACAAGCTGCTCTCAAAGGAGCCACTGTCATTATGTTCTCCTTCAGACAGATACTAACATTCACTCAAGCAACAACACAACCACACCTTATCTACCTTACAGATTTCTTACTCATGGGCATCTGAAATGACTAAAGGAAATGAGATAATTCAGCAAAAGGGGGAAATTAACAGCAGATTTCAAACTGGAGTTTCAAAAATGTTCCAAAATATATGGAGAAACAATTTCCCTCTGCAGATAAGTGGAACACAACACAGGTGTTTCTGTCCAGCCTTCCACTGTGAGGATAAAAAAAAAATGTGGGTCTGAAAGGATGTGTAGCTGTCAAGATGCTGTATTACATAATAGAGTATACTGTAGGATAATACAGTAATAGAAGAACATTTGCACTAGAACACTGAACCCCCTCTGAGATGTGGACAAAGGTTTTATGGACTGATGTCTATGACCTATTAGTATGCATGCTACTCATCTATCCTATCTTGGCTAAATCGCTGTCCAAAGAAAATGGAGTATCTCCAAAATGCCAACATTACAGGAGAGAGCACAAACCTAGTTTTCATTTTAATGTAAGTGAATGGAACCAGACTTCTGCTGGTCCATTTATCAGGAATTTTTCGCACATTGTAAAGGCTGTAAACATATTTTAAAAAATGTGCAATGGGTCTCTCTCTCTCTCTCTCTCTCTCTCTCTCTCTCTCTCTCAGATCAAATGGCAATTATGGGCATACAGTAAGAATGAAACACAGGCCTAGAACGGGTTAAACAGAATCGTTACCAACCAGCCAGCACCGGTTGAATCTGGATATTAGAGTTGTGTTTGGGAACAGAGCGAGACACTGGAATAAGCCATGGTTCAACCTTTTAGATTTATTTTACATTCATTCACTTATCATTTTTCAAAAACTGGTTTTTGTCTGACAAATTCTTTGAATACTTTATTTTCTCTCCAATAAAGTGAGTTCTTACAGAAGTAATAGCAGACAGTACTGAGCTGCTGAATCAATGAAAGACTTTTTGATTTAAGTCTGCAACCGTCAGCCAAGCATGGTGGAGAATCAGTGCAAGTTTGGACATGTAAAACAACATCTAGAGTGATCTGAATATTTGAATGCTGCTAAGTACAAACAAGTACAAGCTAATTCTAATACAGTAAGCAGTACTCTCTGAAAAAAAACATTTGATTGGGAGTAAATTCATTGTACAGCAAAATAATAACCACAAGCTCACTGATGAGAAGGGCATGCCTCAAAAGAATGGACTGGCCACCCTGGAGCCTTGATGCATTTGGAATTACTTGGATTGTGAGAAGGAGAACATACAACCAACTACTAAGACAGAAATTAGGTGGTGCAGAAAATAAACATTTATTATGTATTTATGATGTAATGCTGTGATGCATTTATTGACACTGACATTATATTTAGTAGACTTTAGCAGACTCAAAAATAACACATAAATAGTCAGTTTGACTTAAAATTAAATTAATGTGAATCAAAAGTCTCAGAGTTTTGCATAGTCATATGCAGTACAACATTCTAGACAATATAAGCAAAAATAAATACAATAATTGAAAAGTAATATTGAAAAAATAGAGAAAACTGTATTTTCACTTTATTTTCTTCTTGCATGAAGCTATTGTTTTTAAGATACCGTGTTTTGTTATGATATTTCTATATACACTGCTTCGTTCAAATATTTAATTTAACTGCCTTAAGCCTTTGATTATGGTGCACATTTGCAGTGGCATTGTTTCAACAACCTTATGCAATATCACAACATTCATTTCTGTCCAGAGTTGCCTTCATTTTTGGCCAAGGTCTTGATAACCTGGTCATTCAGTACATTCAGGTGACCACCTGAAGCAACCCCAGATCATAACACTGCCTCCAGAGGCCTATACAATGGTCACTAATGCATGATGGATGCATTATTTCCATCTTTCCACCTCTGATGTGTCCATCACTCTGGCACAGGGTACACCTGGACTCATCAGACCACATGACCCTTTTCCACTGGTCCTAAAACACTGAAGTCTTTTCTCTGATTAGCCTCACTAACAAGTGGTTTTCTTAAGGCTGCACAGCTGTTTAGTCCTAATCCTGTGAGTTCTCGTCACATTGTGCATGTAGAAAAGATCTTACTTTCACTATTAAACATAGCTGTCAGTTCTATTGTCCATTTTTTACGACTTAGCATAAAGTTTTTAATCATTCACAGTCATTCTAGTTTTTTTCTGACACCATAGTTGACAGTTCTCCAACGTCTTTTCAGGTTTGAATAATGTGTTGCACACTTAACCTGTTTCTTTTCCATGACCACAGGACACGTCTTCCCACATGGTAGTTTAAAAAATGAGAATTACTCACTGCATCAGTTGAGGTTAAAGGAATTGTTGCCAGTTAAAACACATTAATCACTGTAGCAATTATCCAAACAAAGGCTCTTAAGAACTTGACTCCTTAAATACAAACGTCTTTGCTTTTTTTGTATATTTAAAGTGTATAATGCTGTTACACTGTGTGTGTGTGTGTGTGTGTGTAGGGGATGTCTACACTCTCTCTTCCCTCAGACTAGCAGATGGCCCTGATTCCTAATCACGGCCATGGTGCTTAAGCATCAAATCCTCACTGGAACAATACAGCGCAGGGGGGCTTTAGCCTGCCCTCCTTCAAACTGCACACAATGCCCCTGTCCCACTTCCCTCAGCTCTCAGTCCTTATCCTCGTCACGTGTCATCATTATCTGTAAGCACAGAGATGAAAACTAGATAGACAGGTGTAGAGCGGACTTTCTCTTCATAATGATTTCACTGCTGCTTAAGTACTCTAAACAACAGCTCAAAGTAAATAGCTTTCAGAATCTTACAGCTGGTTTTTGAACTCACTCTGTATATGGGCTTTGGGAGAGACAAGCCCATGGGCCTTATAATAAACTGCCATAATTTTTCAACTCCTTTGCATGTCCACTGTCGATCTTCGTTACTAGCCTACTAATTCATAATGAGATGCAACTTTCTCAACAACACACAGTAAAGTGCATCACTGTGGGAACAACATGGGGAAAAAGCATTATGTTCTTTACCTGAATTCATGCAGGTCTAGTTTATAGCTTTGTTCTCAATAGAACAGCAACTATTAAGGTCAGAAGGAAACAGAAACCATAAGCCGTTTTCTTTTTGTACTATGACGGATTTCTGAGAGAAACTGCTTTTGTGAGGGTCTCTAAATCTAGCAGTGGTTTTGCTGGACCTTGTTGTCGGCGTGGTGGGAGGGGGAGGTGAAACATGATATCATTGGTTAATGCTGTTTTAGCCCACCCAATAGTACATAATGATGTAATCAAAACTGAGATTCCATTTTTGAACTCTGCAAAAGTTTGCACAGAACATACATTCTTTGGTGAGTATTTTGGAGAATTTGAAGAATGTTGTACCATTGTTTGGTCTATTCATTATGAAATTCATACAATGGAAGCTGGCACTGTTCAATTATAAATATCACAACAAAAAGAGAACACTGAAGTGTCATCCTTTTGTAGTCAGCATCGTGTTCTCCGGGTACTCCGGGCGTTAGCTGAATTTTCAATGGCAAAAATGAATGGGGTTTTCAAAAATCACCTCTATCATGTTCTGTGTTAGATACTTATGTTCAGAATGTTTTGTTCTGTGTAATTTTTTCTCCTGAATTTCATTGGAGTTGAAATATTAACATTGCTACATGTGAGCTAATACAACTGTACACTGAACTGACATCAGCCTCCTTAAATCCGTTTGCCAGTGTGTGGTATCAAAATATCCCACCTAGAGGTTTTATGTACAGACCTGTCTATAAATGTTTGCTGTGATTTCCATCACGTAATGTTACTTTAATGTAACTCAGTGATGTCAGTTTGATGCACAGTAGCATTAGCTTACATTTAGCAGTATTAGTATTATGACTCCTAACAACCTGGCAAGGATCCTGTGATAAGAAAAACGTACACAGAAGGAAACCTATCAGGTTCTGAACATTTTTTTTCCACCACAGGGAAGGCTAGAGGTGATTTTTCAGAAACCCCATTCATTTTTGCAATTGAAACACTACGGAACACTACTGAATGACTCACAACTTCAGTGGTCTATAGACAAACTATTGTGTTTCATCAGCAGCAATAGGTATCTGCCTTTACTGCTTTCATATTGTACTTTGCTTTCATATTGAAAACCATAGTTTCAAGTCTTTTTCATTTTATTGCCCTTTCTATTATGCAAACAAATGATAAAAATTGCAGTACAAAGGGTCCAAAATGACTAAAACGCATAATTATTTTGGAATTATTTTTGTATTAATAATCTAGAAGAATATTGTTACAATACAAATGGGAAAAAATAACATGTTTTCTCACTTCAAATACACATTAAGGCATGCCAAGACAAGACAATCGGTAAACTGGAAAAATGGTTCCAGATTCAAATGTGTCAAGTGGTTGCAAATGAATAAAACATGTTCCATCAACACTTCCCTTATATTCATTTGATGTAACACATTTATTCATGTGTAACCACATGACACATTTGAGTCATTTATTTTAGCCTAGCTAAAGCTGGTACGTGTCTGTCTCTGATGAGAAGCTGAAGTTTATTACTAATGAATGACATCGTCCTATGATATAGCTCGCCTGTATCTAAGACTCACACACACAATAACCAGCTGTCCCCTACACGCTGACCTTGTCATGAGATAAACCAAGTTTTCAATCAGGGTCTAACAGAGTGTCACACTCAATCAGCAGGAGTCCAGCCCCCTACTACCATCAGCACCCGCGAGAGGGCACAAGCTGTAATCAGTACCGTAATCATGGCCCGCATCACAGGTTGATCCTCAGTCTCTCTTTAACACTCTGCCACCGGCTTCTTAAAGTGATCATTTGGTGAGTCAAATTTACACAAATTTACGCAAATGTAGTCAATCAGCCAAAATGTTTTCAACAAACGTGGAGACAAACTTCAGGACTGCTGCTAGCTGTGCAATACACATTTGTCCATTCATATATATAACAGTACATCATAAACACATAGGCACATAGATCTGTTAGAGATTGCCACTGAGGCAAAAGTGCAATGATTTAGACATGCATGGTGCTAATTGGCTGAGCTGTTTGGTCACCAGGAGAGTGAATCCTGTGTGTAGTAGTCACCTCACAGTCCAGTGCTCTGCATATACTTTTCTACAGGTGTTCAATAAAAGAGCACTGCCTTGCTTGGGTCATAATCTATGCCAACTATACAACATAACTATGTACTGTCTGTAATCTGATCCAAAAAAGTTGTGTCAGCAAGTAAAGTGCTAGTAAAAACAAATTTTATTTGAGAGCACTATAAAAACCCAATATTTAGTTTGACTATGACCTTATTGTACATTTATGCTTATACTTGCAACATGTTCCAAAACAGTTGAGACACAAGCATGTTTACCACTGTGTAACGTCACTTTTCCTTTAAACATCACTTTACCTTTTAATATCATGACAGAACCTGCATTTTGAACTTTATACTGGTAAGAATCTGGATCCTGGTTCTTTTTTCTTTGGCCCAAAGAACTTGACATCCAATACTTTCATAAACAATCTGAAAGGTTGACTCATCAGACCACAACACACAATTTCAGTTCTTTTCACGATGAATCTAGAGAAGCGGGCAGTGGGACTTGCACTTTGTGTAGCGCAGTCTTAACTTGCATTTATGGATGCAGTGACAGACAGTGTTCATTGACAATGGTTTGTCAACATATTCCTGAGCCCATGTGATGATATCCATCACAGAAACATGCTGGTTTTTAATGCAGTGCCGTTTGAGGGGTCAAAAATCACAGGCATTCAAATGTGGTTTTGGCCTTTTCCTTTATGCACAGATTTCTCTGGACTTCCTAAATTGGTTGATGATATTATGCACTACAGATGGTAAAATTGTTGCAATCCCTGTCTGAGAAATGTTATTTTTAGCCTGTGGGATTACTTTTGTGGTGAGCCTCGACCCAACCTTGCTCATAAAGGACTCCTCCTACCTTTCCTGGATGCTTTGTTTATGCCTAAGCATGACTGCATCACCTACTTTGGATGTTTCACAATGCTCCTAGCATTAAATTGCTCCTGTCTCAGCATTCTGGCAACGTGTTGCAGGTATCAATTTCTTAATGTTTGCATATTTACCAGAAAACAGTGAAGTTGATATGATAAAACATATGATAAGTACGTATATGACAGGAAATCTTCAGATATTCTGAGGCATCTCTAGTGTACCCATACATGAAACCCACACACTGAAACATCTTTTCCACATAAACAAACTACATACCATACACAGTCATGCCTTTCACTTTACCCCTATGGGGCTGACACGTGTTATCCAGAAAGAAATGGTAGAAATGATGTGCACGTTGAAATCCAGTGGAGCCAGTGCTTCACTTCCAATTCTTCCTGCAGCAGCTCCTGTCAGTGAAGTCAGTCATGTTTAACTATGTGATACTAACATTTTGCTCAGTGAACCTGCTTTAACACAAGAAGCTTCTTCGCCGTCTCACAGTCGTAAAGGCGAGACTGGTAGAGCTGTGAGAGGAGAGGAGGAGAGGAGGGGGAGGAGGTGCTGAGGGGAGTGAGGAAACCCTCGACGCCGGGACAGAGGGGCTGTTTGGCGGTGAAAGCCCCACCGCTGCTCGCTGTGATTGGCTCCGCGTGTTCCGCCTGCCTCATGGGGAGCGACGGGATCACCAGAACAGCATCGTGGTGTTAGGAAACAGGAGCGCGCATCCAGCTGCTTCCCCCCGTGTTTCGCCGTCCTTTTGTCTCCAAACCCCCGAGAGAAAAGTGGATTCTTATTTGAGGTAAGAGCTGCTCCTGAGCTGCTACCGCGGCTGATAAGCTCGCTTTTGTTCTATTGTTTAAAATGTGGACGTTTTCGTAACGTGTTGCTGTTTGAAGGGTCTTTTTTTGGGTGGGATTTTTCACTTGTAAGATTCCTGCCAGGACTGTGTGGTCCTGGCTCGTTGCTCTGTTTCATTGACTTTGACTGAGTGCGGATTGATGAACTTGCTTTTTGTGCATTTCGCCGTTCTGCCACAATAAAGCTGCCAGTGGGATGGGGCTGGAGCTGCGTGCGGTTAGGACGCTACACAACAGCCCATCTGTGTTTAGCCCTAGTGATTTGCCGTGTGTGCCTCTCTGCTCTCAGCCTTAGCGAGCTATGTCACCGTATGACAAGCGTCTAAGAGAGTTCCTGCAAATATAGGTTAGTATGATGACATGTAGTAGGCTACATGCAGGCGACCGCAGGATGAGGATGGAGTGCCACATGGGGGCTATAGCTCAGGAGAATGTTAATGGGGACCCGTTATGCTCATATTTAATGTTCATGCATTTTTCCCAAAAAAATCATTTTTCAGTTTTCCCAAAGTATATATCTAATACTGTACATCTGCATCCACTCTCTGTCTGAAGTGCGCTGTTAGAGCTCCTGTGTCTTTAAGCCCCACCTCCCAGTGTGCTCTGTTCACTCTCTCATTATTTTTTACAATGGCATCAGTGTGGTGGCATCTGTTTGAGCCAGAGGCTGATACTGAAAGGTACAACTAACTGGTAGACTCGATCCACCTTCACAAACTAGTCTGGAGCAGGACGTTTTTAAAGCAGTATGTTTTTACTGTTGTAGCTCTCTGTGTGTTGCATGAGGGCGTGCCAAGCTTGATGGTAGGCGGGCAGTAGGGACGTAAAGATGTCACCTTGTAACAGATAAAAGGGCTGGAATTCCAACAAGGCATTTCAGGCAGCTGGTTAAAGTGGTTTCTGTGTGAGATAATTTATCCCGGTACTTTGGACTCAATAACTTTATGCACACAAAAAGCTACATAACACACATGAATGGATTTGAATCTTGAATGAGTTCTGAAGCGAAAATGCCACTTTGATGGTTAATTTTCAAAAAGGCTTCAATAGTCCAATATTTAAATATGTCGTAGTATAGTTTGTTATTAGCAATGATCTATTGTGTATTAATTTAGCTGTATGTTATTTTTGTATTTTTTTTATTTTTGTAAAATCCATACAGTAAAATAAAGTAAAATGCAGCCAAAGTGTCTTTACACTTACATTACATTATAAATTGTAATTATAATGTATTATATAGTGGCTGTACTTTCCTTTTAGAGTTCCCAGACGCTCTATGCCCAGTTCAGTTATTCATTTTAAGCTTTGTTAAGCAGAGTGTTTAACATTCAGTGTTGTAATTACATTTAACAGCGTCCCTATATTGCCATATAGGATTTCTGAGAGGCATGCCTGCTGTTTCTTCTAATGCCATGTGTCTACAGAATACGTGGGATGTGCTGTGAACCCAAATGAGATCTGTATGAAGAAGAAAACAAATTGCCTTTATAATGCAGATATGTGTAAATGTCCAAGTGGAAGCTCAGTGAACTGCCAGATTGGAAACTGAAAGAGCTCTTATTTACTTTAAGCACACCAGGGAACGGTATATTGTGGGACATTTATTTACTGGCCATTTGACCCGTTTTTATCCTGACTGAGGGTTGGAAATGCTTGACTGAATGCCCGCCATCCACTGTACTGGCCAACATCTTGAGAGAGCCTCATTTGAATCCTTTGATGATGGATTGGCAAGATAAAGTGCCCTGGGAAATCCTCCACACAGCATCTTAACGCCATTCTTGCTCTTTCTGTAGTAGAAATGCAGGACATGGGCTCTAAAGCTCTAAGGTTCGCTGTTCATTTGCATCCTTTGACACCAACACACTGTTTGTGAAGTAATTTACAGCATTCTGTTCCCAAGCAGTGATCTTCAGGTCTAGTTCAAGCATAGGCTGCAAATTGTCCTGTTATGTGCAGTATGTTAATGTCTTTCTTCATTTCTATGCCTTTCTTAACTGGAATTTAATGTGTAAATAAAGTGATTTGGGTCTCTCTGATGAATGCATCAGATCGATTGACTATTAGGTTTCAGTTAGTGTCCGTACCAGGCGTCTTGGGTTTCACAAGGATGGCTGGTCATAGGAACTTTGAAACTAGATGCTTTGGAACTGTGGATAGGGTCTTTTAGCTCCCTTCACTTTCATATTGAAAGTATATTGTGGCATATTGTGATATAATAAATCACCTATAATGATAAATATTGTCATGCGGTCCAGCTCTAGTCCTGCCTATACAATTGCCAAGAGTTTTTCCTCCAAAGAAGTCCCCTGTAGTGGACAGAGTTCAGGAGGAATTCTGCTGATGTAAAATTTGAAATATATATATATATATATATATATGTAGTTTTGTTGGATTTTGAACATTTTTCTTTAGCGGTGATGGAAACTGGGATCACAATGGTATGTAAGCTGAGCTGAGAGATTCTAGGACCCTCATTTTTATAGAGATGTCAGTGATGCGTAGAATGGGAGGGAAGGTTGTAACGAGGCTTCACTGTGTTACAGAAGCCTTCATTCTATACAGCACTGAAAGGGCACATATCCTTGCGAATGAAATAAGATATTGCTTAAGTTATTTTGCTGTGACTTTAGGTTGGTGGTAGCATTTAACATCAAAACACTCTGAATGATTTTATTTATATTTTATTAATTTATTTATGCAGGAAAATGGCAGAATTCTCCTTTAACTTCAGACAAGTGCATAGTTTGCTAAGTTTCTCTGGTATAAAATGGATGTTAAAGAGAATGAATTTGAGAATGTCATTTTAAAAGACCACATCTTTGGTTGTTTGCTAGAAACATGGTGGCTGATTCCACAGCAGTAGCCATAAGAATCCAGTTAATATTATATTGCCTGGGATTTGAGGTCAGGTCCCTCTGATGATCATACAACATCTCTGTGACTTATTTTAATAGGACATTTTAATTGAACATGCCATTTGCGTGTTGTGCTTCAGTAGGGAATGGTGAGGATGGTTATCTGTGTGCTCTCGGTTTGGACATGTTTTAGGGTGAAACTTTTAATGGGTATGAAACCTTTATACTACACTTTAAAAAGCTAATCCTGTGTGCACTCTCACAGCTCATTTACAAAACTGGATTTGGGGACCATTAGTGTTTTTTGTAGGGCATCGCTCCAAAGAGCTCTTTTCTTTTTAAGTCTTTTGGCGACACCTGCCAATGGAAGGAACATGGCATAATTAGGACTTTTATTCGGTTCCCTCAGGTGCATAATTCCCAAAGTTGGCTCAGTAGCTAGTGACAGATAATAATGGAGAAAAGGCACACAGTGACTGGAAGATGCTTAGCGAGGCTGAGTGCGTGTTGTGAATGAGCCTGTGTATTTTAGAGCCCTCTATACGGCGAGAGCTTGTGCCTGAGAGGAGGCTCTTCTCATTATTGATTGACAGTGCAGGGTTGCATGACTGTTGCCATCATCTCTCCCATCATCAATCAGAGCCTTGTTTATAACTGGGCTCTCTGATTATGGAGGCTGAGAAGATTTCATACCCGACAAGTGCCTGATGGATTTCATATCAGGATAAAGTACTGCACTTTATCCTGATATGAAATAGTATGGCATGCTATTAATTGTATTTAATCCACAAACAGCATACACTAGGATAGCCCTTAGTTTTAGATATGGAGAATGGCTTGGAAAATTCATATGGGACATACCATAAATACATATGGGACATAACATATACGTGTACATTCACAGACATTATCAGAAATATTTATTTGGAGATTCGATATAAAATATAAGATACTTGCATAAAAAAGGGGAAAACAGCTAGGAAGGAGCATAAAATGCAACCAGCTTCTAAGATTGAACTTTGGGGGTATGGAAAAGTATCCCTGTATATTTTTTCAGAACTGAAAGCAAGTCTTCTGAAAAGAATGGAAGCAATAATAAAGACAATGAGTTGACAATAAATACTAAGGATTTTCATATCATATTTAGTTGTTGAGGCTTCTGTGTAGTTTCCCGTTAAATATGTATTTACTGTATTATACTTTATTTGTTTTGTTGTATGTAAATTAATATTTGCTTATTGGATGTGTCTGTCTAGGATATGGCCATTAGAATTTGTTAAAGAAGTCTTCTACACTGGCTTTTCTAGTATTCATTCTATTTGAAGTAAAAAAAACCCCGAAATACTCACATCTTGCATGCATGCATAATCTATTATGACTTCAAGCGGTTTAGAGTCAGGACTGTCCTCCAAATGATTAATTTAACTGGTATGCCTTTTTTCCCCTCGAAACCATTCGTTCACTATGACCATTTTCTCTTTTCTATTCTTTGAAATCGGGCACGCGCACAGCAAATTGCCGTTTCAACCAGTGTGACATTTAACAGACCTCCGTCATCACAGCACTGTTGCTTTTTGATTGGGGCACTAAAAGACCATACCATATTAATTAAATCTCACGCATCAGTGACCTGGCTGGAAAGATTTAACAACATGAAAAATGAATTGTTGGTTATTACTTAAAGGTCTACAAGTCCCTGCAATGGTGCAACTGACCTTTGCATTAATGGAGCAATTATGCCGCGGCTTTTCTAAAAAAATAGGTTCAGGCTGCATTTCCTGTCTTGGTATCAGAGTGTTCGGATGATTTGGGCTTTGTTTTGTTTTCTGGATTAGCATTAATTCCCCTTCTTGTTTGAGCGATAACAGTTATATGCCTGAGACACGCTTTGACTTCTGGCAAAAATGTAGGTGTTGCTTAAAGGAGCAGTGTGTAACCTCCAATGGTGAGTCTACATTTTGCATCTCCCTTCACTTCCCAAGAACATATAGTGGCCATCATGGCTTCTGTGGTTTCTCCTTTAACAGTGAGGATTCACTGTACTTTGCTTTTTCTAGTGTTTTTTCATGCTAAATAACAAATACCATTTTTCAAAATTCAGGTTCTCAAACTTCTCACAACACACAAAGGTTACCCAGCACCCGGGTTGTAGCAATTTTTTATACCTGTTGATCAGTTCTAGTTAGAATGCTCGTGTTATAAGTGCTGTGTAAAAACTCATTTTATTGTGTTTTTAATAATAATTTCAATTCAGACTCAGCACAATATCACTGCTTACCACCTGAAAACATCCTAATTATTCTTGTATATACTTTGCATTCGCAAGCTTCTTGTGCCTGAGGCATTATAATAACTGCTGCTCTATTCAAGGTTAAATGGAAAAAATATGAAGAAGCTAACGAATAAAAAGTGGAACTTCAGTCATGTAGTTTTAATGTTAGTAGTATTTTGATAAGGAGATTTAGGATACATAAATATCTTACCTGTTTTTTTGTGCACTGAGCTGCTGATAAATATGGGACATTTCAACAAGGTATATTCTTCTTTCCACACCATCCAACTGGTATAGCACCACCAGGTTCAAGCTGGTGCAGTCATGGGCTGGAGGTTAGGGAACCTGCCTTGTAACCAGAGTATTGCTGGTTTGATCCCCTGAACTGACAGGCATGACTGAAAGCTTTTATCACCCAACTGCTCCCCAGGTGCTGTGAATAGGGCTGCCCACTGTTCCAGGCAAGTCCCCTAGTGCGTGTGTATATGTGGGTTCACGGATAGTTTAAATCTGGTAGACAAATTCCTCTGTGTACAAGCACAATTTTAATTCTTATTACTACCACTTCAGCATAACATACACACTGCACTCCTTATAGCCAGTATTCATCCTGGGCTACATTACTGCTCTACATGGCAGGATCTGTTGGCAGACAACTGGCCGCTATGTAGATAGATCTAATTCCAAACCAATGACAACATAATGATTTGTAGTTACAGGTAATACACTAATAAAAAACATAGTATTGTATTCTATTTCTGCTAATAGATCCCCCTCCTAAATCACACAGTGCTCCTTTAAAAGCCCCACGTCCTACAAAATATGATTTACTTGTTTCCTTGAGGTGCATCTACAGTACTTGTGTAAATCCCAGAATAATTTTTTGCATGCTCATTTTCCAACATCTCTTTACCCCTTAGATAGGTAAACAAGTGATATATGTAAACAGCTTCTGTTCTGATTGGCTGCCCTGTATTGTGCCTCATTCAAAATGCAGTCCAGGCTGATACACTCCTTATAACTTCAGTGTTTAAACTGCTGTGGACTAAATAGATGAATATATGAAAATATTTTTTTGTTTATTTTTTAATTTTTTAATTTGTTTATTTTTTTTTGTTTTCATGACATCACAAAAAACAACGAAGCTTTGTTTTCTTGTAGGGACTGTATGAGCTATGAGTAAATAGTGTGTTTGGAAAGTTGAACAATGCTCATTAGGCTTAAAAGGAATAAACTACCATCTGATCGCCCCCCATGGCCATTGGGGATTGATGCTAGCACAATGGGCTATATGGCAACATCTCACAGGCCTGTG
Organism: Semaprochilodus insignis; assembly: GCA_034552555.1. Lineage (NCBI taxonomy): Eukaryota > Metazoa > Chordata > Actinopteri > Characiformes > Prochilodontidae > Semaprochilodus > Semaprochilodus insignis. The sequence goes on along the minus strand of CM067476.1, from coordinate 21,027,081 downwards.
CAATGCAGACTAGGGGTCTTGCAGAATTAGGTTAAATAAGCTTTACAGGGTCACAATTTACTATCTGTGATCCACTCTATGACTATAGTGTACAGATGGACCTGATTGAGGACGCTGACTGATGCCTTACTTCTCTGAACTGCCACTGTGTGCCGTATGGTTCTTGGAGAAACAGCCCTAACTGAGCCGGCTGTTTTCATTCATGACTTTAATTGTGATAATATGTGCTTTTGGTCTTCCGTCCTGGCTGTGCTGATCCATATGTTGCTCTCATTACGTATAGGGCCATTAGAGTGGGTAGTGACTTTTATCGATTAGCTTTTTCCCCAACTCCACTCTCACTTATTATGTTATGCTGACTGAGAAGATGACAGCGTAATAAATCCTTGAAGGCAGCAGAAAGTTATTTTTCCTTTAGTTGAGACTTACAGACGCAATCTAGCAGTGATTGTAGTTTTGTCCCATTTTGAGTGACATTTTCATTAAAAGCGGAAGCCACATATTGAAGATGAATCAATTTTTATACATCCTGGGCAAGCAATTTTAACCAGCTGTTTTCGTTTTGAGGTTCTTTTTATTCCGAGTGTTTCAGAGGTGATTATTGGACTATACATGCCTTGTAATGTCATTGAACTATACAAGGCAAAATAAATGTCTTTGACAGAAAGGTGTTATAAAGAGCTTGGACGCTACAGTGTAATTTATAGTATCGCTGTCTCAAGCTTGAGGGTTAGACTGCGCCATGTTTTATTTACCACTGTCGAATACAGCTCATGACTTGCATTATAAAGTGTAAAAATCAATATTTTCCTTCACATGACTTGTCTTAGTGCTTGCAGTGACTGGAAACTGAAGGACAGGGGTTGAGAGGGTTTGTGATGGCTCATTAGATGAGCCAACAGTGTAGACAGTTAAATGAGAGTGAGATCATCTCTTCTTTTTTTACGCTGGATTTTCTGTGCACATCTGCGTTTGCTTTGCAATACCAATCAACCAGCACTGTTCACTCAAATGTTGCAGGCGTCACACTGAGTGAGCAATTATTCAATCAGCTCATTACAATACAGACTTCACAGAGTAAAAACCATTTGTGGGATAATAGCAGATTTCGAGAGCATGTCTTGGGTACTGTTGTAGAGAAAGACCATATTTCTGCAAGTATTTCAGCAGAAATATTTAAGATTTTAACTATTATTTTTGAATGTTCACATTAATTGTCACATTGGGGCAGATTTTTTGTTTTCTGTCATAACAAATGCAATTTTGGCTTTTTTCAGTTGCCTAATGTGATTTACTTAGCAGGTACAATGGCGCTTCAAAATGTATTGAAAGATCAGGTGGTGGTCACTGCTCTTTTGCCTCACTGTCTATTGTTGCAGTCCAAAGAAAAACAAGCATTTCCAAAATAGCAACCATAAAGAACAACACATGATTTACTTTTAATGTGAGTTAAATTCCGTTTCATGTGAGGTTTTATTCCAAGTGATTTTGGAGCATTTCTGATGGTCCATTCATTGTGAAACTTGCACACAATGTAAAGAGCAGATACTGTGTTTAAATGATGTACAAAACAGCAACGATGGACCCTGATGGTATTCATTTTTACGAGTTTATAGGAGACAAGGATTCTTGTTCCTTCCACATTATCGAACTAGTGCTATAACACCACCAGATTTAAGCTACAGCTTCAACATAAAATCGCACTGCCAGTATGTGGTTTATCCGTTCTGGGCAGGATCTGTTGGAAGGCGATCCACTGCTATGTAGATATTAAGGGCTTATTCTGAGCTAGTGAAAACACGATGATTTGTAGTTACAGCCAGTTATACACTAATAATGATTAGCGATATGCATTTATGGCAGTTTTCTTCTTAAGGTGCAAAATACTGGGAGGAGTTTATTATAATGAAGCACACATTTTAATTGTAGTATTATTATCATATATGATTCTGTTGGTAGTAGTATATTATAGTATTGATAGTAAATACTGACTTTTTTAATGGTAACATAACAGACATTGTGCTCAGAGAGAAAATATTTATAATACATTTATTTATTTTTGATGAAAAAAAAAATCTCACAAGTGCCTGCCATGTAAGTAATGTTGCTCTTGGATGGATAAAGAAAATCAAACCAAATAGTTAAATAAAAAACGTACAACACTCTTGAAGTTCAGGTTTTGGCTAAATAATGATTTGACTTTTTTCTTTTTTTCTTTTACAAAAAAGCACATACTCTGTAACCCCTGCTTTACTAAAACTACTCCGATGGCAATACTTTTGAGCAAATATCTGCTAATACTGTTATGAAGCTGGTATCATCATGTATCCCTAGTTAACACATTGCTCTATTGTCAGTACTGTTTTCCTGCTACTTGAGCATGATGTATACACCATAGTTTGGTTTGCTGGACCCATGTTTTAACTTAATGCTAAACCATAATGACTTCAATGGTAAATCACCACTGGCATTAGAATTTAGTCCTAGTGAGGGGACTTTGTACTCATCTAGCCAATGCTTGGCATTGGACTGGGTGACATTACTCCCGTGCAACTGCTTCAGAGCATCCCATTCTACTGGGAATGTTTTTCCATGGAGATACAAGCCATGTGGCACAATAACACCTGTGTCAGTTGGGGCATCTTAAAGAAGCTGAATTCACTAATTAGCTGGAATGTCTGGATATCTGTTCCCTGATTTAATTCAACTCCTGGAGATCCACCTACCCATATCCAACATGCTCGATCCATCTGATTAATGTCTTTTGGGGATATTGGTTTGTTGGATCAGCGAATTAGATTTCAGAAGGTAAGAATGGAGGCTTGGTTGACCAAGAACATAAAGCAGTTTGGAAGTGGCAGTGAAGAACAGTGATTCAGTGTGTGAGGAGAAAGAGCTGCTTTTGCTATTCAAGGCAGCTGGAAGGAGATGGGGTTCTGGGTTTTTGCTATTAACTGTCAACAGTTGACACAAATTCATCCTAAAGATGTGATTATGACATGTTTCCTGGAAAGACTTTGCCAGAAATAACTAAATTATCTATTTAGATCTATAGTGTAGGCTAGAGGTGTACACAAGACATGATCTGTGAAATCATTTGTGGATGAGGGTCAATGTGAGGCACTACAATCATAGCAGGTTAACAGCCAATAGGTTCCGGGCTCCAGCGGGTGGGTATGATGGCTTGGTGGGAGAGGCGGGCTTGGACAATTTTTGGATGGTTGTGGAAGCGTGCTGCAGAGAAGAACGCATCAGTAATCATCACATGCATGCACATAATGAAGCTGTACAACCTCCACATAATGATGTTTGCACAAAAGTTAACTGCATCTTTTTCCATAATTAATTTTGCATTTTTGGTATTGCAAGGTGCCACAGCTAAGTATTTTGGCTTTGATTTAATTTTGGACTCGCAGAATTAGTTAATACTACTACTACTACTACTAATAATAATAATAATAATAATAATGATAATAATAATGATGTTGATACAGATAAAAAGAAACAGTAAATTTAATGGTCCTGGTCTCAGTCTTGTCTCAGTCATTACATCATTGTCTCATCTCAGGCGTGGGGCAAGGTGGACTCGGAAGTTCCGGCCATTGTTATTTACAATCTGATACACCTGACAAGCTTTAAAGACTGACAAGTGATAGATATTGTATCCGACTTGTTTCTGATTAATGCCATATGGTCTGCTTCCACAGTTGAAGTCACATATGTTGCCTTGATTTTGTGGTTATGAGTTGTTTGACCTTGAAATTAAGATGGCCTGCTTTCCAAAGTCAGTTCTGCTGGCAAACGGTCCACATTTGCTTATTAATAAAATGATTTTCATAATTTTGTATTAGAATGTTATATTTATTAGGTATTTTGGAGATCACAATAAATATTTAATACCCTGTACTAGCACTGTATAGATTGTAAATTATGAGCTAACCTTTTCATGTTGCAGTTTTCTGTCAGCTTCACAGCTGCTGGGTAAAGTAATGCTGAGGTGTTTTTGTTGTCAGAACTCTCTGTGTCTTTTAGAAGAGTTTGTTTATAACTTGAATGACCAGCTGACTCTCTACCATATGCTGCAGTCAGACTGTCCTCAGAAGTGCAGCAGCTAAAGACGCTGCTCACCCAACTGAAGCTCTGCGGGAACAGATGTTGTGTGTTGTGCTGCCAGCCATCGTGGAGTACCACAGTGTCACAGGTTAGTGGAGGAGAGCAAGGTTACAGACAGTTTCCACAGTACAGTAGACAGGAGATATATAGGATGGTATGAGACTGCTCCACTTGTGTATTGATGTATTCGCTTGAGTGGGTGGTTTACATGATTAAATAGGCACAGTCATAGACACAATACAGGTGAAACCAGGTAAAAGAGTGCGGCAGTGTGACACAGACGGAAGTCCCACATTAACTTTTTTTCTTTACACAATTTTCTCCCAATTCCCAACAACAATCTCAACTATTGTGTAAATAAGGCAAGATGAGGGCTAACATCGCCCCCACCACTTTTTTTAGCTCCTTTATTTGGAAGAGAGCACTAATTGTCCTCTAGACATGTGATTTAATGGGGCTGTACCTTTACACTTTGTACTTTATATTGTTAGTAGGTAAATGTATCACCCACTCTCCAGTCCAAGCAGTTCATATATGGAAGCTGAACAGCAAAACAGCCTGTTCATGAATCCGTGCAGTTCCTTTGTGATGTCACAACCAATAGCCAGCTATCTGGATGTAAGTAAAATACACATTAATATAAAAACTATTTTCTGAAACAGCAAAAATAACAACAGGCTGAAAAGGTGCCTAATGAAAAAGTGTTAACGTTATTTTTTTTACTTTATAACTTCACAACTTTATAAATTTACAACTTTATAACTTTATAACAAAGATAATTTGGTGGGAATAACCCACAATACAATGTTATCACAAAACCTAAGGCACAATATGATATTATTGTCTTTTTAAACATTTTGCGATATGCTGAGAACTGCAATAACATATTGCTTTGTGTTGTGATTTATTACTTTTTCCCACTGCATATATTGCAGTCCCCAAAGGACAAAATCTGTTGTCTATTATCTAATGAAATTAACATTTTCAGTCTATTTGTCTTACTTTTTTTATTGCAACAAAATTGGATTGAAATTTATTTTATTATTTTAGTGCCAGAATGTTAAATTTATGTAATATATGTACTATATAATATAGAAACGATATCAGAAAAAAGGTGCAAAACTGTCATTGTGTTGGGACCCTCAAGGGTGCATCTCCATGCCTTTAGTCCAGGAACATAATTGTACCATATTCCATTATAATGTTGTTTTGAAAGCTGTGTTGACTCCATACACCCTGATACAACCTTTTTATTTTATTGTTTTGGTTTTAGACAAAATGGTTATTACAGGTACAGGTATGTACTTTGCCCCAGAAAAAAACAAACTTATTTAAGGTACACAGTTGGACTTTTAAACCATTGTTGTACCTTTAATGGTACATTTACACTGTTGAACCGAATTGTACCTGCACATCACCTTTTTTCTAGCAGTATACATGGTGTCCATGCATAAATACAATAGTGCCATGCAAAATATTGTGATAATATGCTGTATCAATTCTTCCCGTCACATATGTTGTATTGTAACCTCCCCGACATTTACATGAGTCTGTAGCAGTTATTGGAGCAGAAGGTAGGGGGAAACGTGAATGTAACCTTATGGCTAAAGAACATTATTTAATATTAGTGTATTCAGTACATTTCAGACTAGACTGCTTCTTGCACAAGGGGCAATACAGGGCCGCCATTCAGAGCAGAGGTCATTTACATATGTCTTAAAGGAGTAGCAACAAAAGCAGCTTGTGTAATTGTGTAAAGGCATAATAAGAAGTTTCAAAACGGTCATGTAAAAACTAATTACGACAAACCCTCACAAATGACTTCAGGGAAAAATAAAAAATGTGTGCCTTTTATATGACCCTGGGAGACCAGGCAGAAAAGAGAACAGAGCTGTCCTTCCCACTCCTTGCTCAAGCATGGCCAGTTGTGCTTTTTTTGGATGCAGATAGCTACAGATAGCTGTGCTTGTGGTATCATTGGGCAACAAGCTGGGGTCTCAGTGGTAGGACGTAACCTTCTTAGCCAGCTGCACTGCTTAGAAAGCATTAACTTTCATCTGAAGGACAAATCAAGCACATCTCCAATTCTTGCTAGGAAATAGTAATTAAATAGCTAGACAGGTTGGGTACAAGGAAAGAACATAGGTGGGTGTTTGATGAGATTATTAGTATAGTAATTAGGTATTACTGTATGTACTGTGTAAGATCGCATGGTTATTATAAGGAACACTGTGTTTAACCAAACAAGTGCAAACTTTCCTGTGACCTACTCTTACCTTCCTTTTACCCCGAGGGAGTTTGAAAGCTGGAGCAGCCTATTTTGCAGTGATGTAGGACTGTTTTTTTTGTGGAGTCAAAAGTGCTCTGTAGACCTGCTGTTGTCTCCCTTTCTCATGTCTCAGAAGCTCCACATATCCACCAATAATGAGCTGGGGGCTTGATGTAAAAAGAAACAGAGTGGGATAGAGAAATAGAGAAATTGGGAGGGAAAGAAAGGTAATAAGGACATGAAAGGTGTCAGAAGATGGTTGTGGTCATTTGTTTTGGCAGAATGAATAGGAGACAGCAGGAGGAATTACTCCGACAAAGTTAATGAAGTCTTTCCAAAGCCGTTTCCTCTGGCTTTGTGATGTTTAGCAGTTATTTCTTACCATTGTGGACTTTTAGTACACTGTAGGTCTGGATGTCTGAGTTAAATATTGATGTATGGTACTGTGCAAAAGACAGATGCCACCTGTTATTTATTTAGTTTCCAGTCTAAATATAAATTAAATCCTATTAATTTATCTGGATATATTTCTGAGATTAGATATATTATAATCTACCTGTATAACGAAGGGTAAAGTCAAATAAAAAAATTACTGGAAAAATGGTAGTTTCTAAAAGTGGGGTTCAAAAAATATATATCAAAAGATGGAAAATAGGACTCTTAGGTTCTTTTGGGGAGCACTGAGCATGATCTTTTGGGCCCCCATCTTGCCAGCTGATCTACTATAAAATTGTGTGCTATCTGATAACAATGACTAATGCATGGTGTATACATATTTATAGTAGGCTAATTTTGCATCCCTGATGATTAAATGCACATTTGGGCTTCTGATTAGTTGCAATTTAAATGACAGAAAACCATCTTAACATTCTTGTTCTAAGGGTCTATATCACCAACTGTATTTCCTGCTTACCTAGCTATCTTCAAATATAGTTCAAGCTAACCCTGCTGGCCTACGTTTTTCAGCTTCAGATGTGTGTGTGTGTGTGTGTGTGTGTGTGTGTGTGTGTGTGCATGATTAAGCAGTAGTTTTTTCCCTCAATCAAGCATCTTAGGCAATAAAAACAGTAATACCCAGAAGTTGTGGCCCTAGGCAGCTGCTTATGTCGCAGCTAGGACTGGGGACTCCTAACAGCTGTTTAGCACCTGGAACAACACCCAAACAGTCGCCAGCAGATAAACAGTACTGTCTTTGGGAGAAAATCAAGACGGTCATCTCAACAGTCTCAACACTGTGAGTCTGATAGGATGTGTAGCTGTTACTGGAAGAGAGGAGGAAGACATAAACAAAAGAAGCTGCTGGTGTTTTTAGAACAATAGAATGACTCCAGATCCAATGCAGAACAAGCAGTTATCAAATGCAACTAACTTGTAAGACTGAACTCGGTGGTGGAAAAATATCCCTGCAGATTTCTTTGAAAATATCAACACGGGTTTTCAAACATAAAATGATGGCAAACTATTTTATAAGATTACTAGCAAGTATCTGTTTGCGTTTCATATGTCCTCTTCATCAAAAAAGTAGTTGCACCCAGACAGAAGTGTTGGATTGCAGTGCTATTCAGAAGGTTACATTGATGAGTGTGTCTGCAAGTACGGCTGGACAGTCGTATCACCTGACATTTTTGGATTTTGGGTCACCTAGATACTAGATTTTTTTGCACTTATATTTTGATGCACTAAAAATGTATTCACATAAGGAGGTATTGTAAAAACAGATTTTCTGATATTTCTGATATTTTTGGCTCAGTTTTTTGAGTGAGATTTTGACACATTACCCATACTGTGACTTGAGCATAGTTTCTCTGTACTTTTGTTATACCTGAAACCAAATTTGTGGCAACCAACCTTTGCTTGGTGGCTTTTATGACTTGAAGAACATCCTTAAAAGGATTCAACAAGCAAAGAGTTCTTTAAAAGCTGAAAAGCCCCTGAGAAGGTTTTTATTTATATATTAATGTACGCTTAGTGTTGGAACACTATGCTATTTAGTTTAAAGGTTACTGTAAATCCTCCACTGTCATCGCAGTTATCAGAGTGTTTTATGATGTTCTGGTTCTTTGAATAGCGTCTTTTCTTTAAGCAAAGCTTGCTTTCAGTGAGCGCTTCTTCACATAATGAAATTTCTCTGGCAGTTTGAGAAGAACAAGGTATGGGTTTTTGTGTAATGAGTTTGTGGATGGCAGGGGCCACAATTTTTCCATTCAAGTCTGCAGCTTCGTTCCGTTACGTTTCACAGCCAAGGAGATAACCAACCCCTTATCCTTTGAAAGAGGTGCCCAACCGCATGTAAACCAGGTTCAATTTGAATGAAAATGAATGCATTATTTTCTCCCCAGTTTCCTGTAATTTGATTTCTCCTGGCATGTATATCCGTGGGAGGGTCTCAGCAGAAAGCTGTGCTGCCCACTGCATTCTGTAGGCAAAAGCTCACGTTTGCCAAATTCTGACTGTAACAGAGTGAAGTTATTAGTGCACGCAGCTGCAGTCAAATTATATAAGTCTTATGCAGTGGCTATTCTGAAGCCATTGCAATAGTATTTGATGATACTATTATTGGTAATTAGAAATTAGGACTTATACGTGTATTCTGTATTCAGTATTATAATGTGTTCTGCATTGCATAGCAATGCTTGGAATTAAACCCCAATCGTGAACCCCAAAAGCTCTGATCTGATCTAATGTCTTACTGGCAATACATTTACATAATTCAGAGAAGTTGTGATGCATGCACGTCTATAGTGGACAAAGTGAAGTAGTATGTGAAATAGCATGTGGAATTTGAGCTTTGAGTATGTCTTTTATTAATGTATAAAAGAAGCACAATGCTGTCTTTATTGCTCCATGCAGTTTGAGTTTCTGTAGTAATAATAAAAGGCAACTGACTTGTGACGTTTGGTATACATTAGTGTGCAAGCTAAAAGGTGTAACATAAAATAAAGGTTATCTCTTTTAGCCTTTATTGAATCATGTTCCAGTTGCAATACTTTGAGTACTTAGTCATGAATAATGGCATTTGAATTAGTTGTAACTCATATTAAGCAGAACTTTAAACATAGTAGCTTGTTTATGACTAGGAAGCACAGTTTTTAAGAGTCGTGCACACATAAATACATAACATTGTTAATTCAATCACAAAAAGTTTAATTAATTGCAGGGAAGGTGTGTTTTGGCCACAGAGAGCAAGAGTATTATTTTAAAAGCCATTTAAAAGCGGCATTTGAATGAGAGGGCTGCAGTTGTGGATTGTATTCTAACATGCAACGTACAGACAGCCGTTAGATGCTTTGAAGGGCCAAACTTGAAACGTGTGTTATTAGCATATGTTATCAGCACGTTCATTTTGACAGCTCTACTTCTTTACACGTTAAAACAAATGCAGCAGTAGCAGAAAACATATCATTAACAGAGTGGAGGGGATTAAAAGACAGAAATTAAAAGAATAAACAGTTGAAAACATAAAAAATGTAACTGAATTAACCGAATATGCACTGTTTCTGCTCCAGCATACAGATCACGTTAAAGGATGCTATATCTTCTCAAGTCCCCTAGAGCTATGTCACCCTTGCCTGACCATGTCTAGCCTCTCAGAGGTACAGCGCACAAATGCAGTCCGGATGTCAAGCCTGGAGACCCAGATGTCCTTGTCATAGCAGCTGGGAGACTGTGTTAAATATTGACACAGACATGAAGAAACCCACAACATGACATCTCCACAAGCTTGTCTGAGCTAGGGCTGCACAGTATGGACAAAAAACCCCAAACTGCGACTATATTACCACACATTGTGATAGCCTTGATAAGAATCAAAACTGTACTGGTGAAGCTTGAGATGGTTAAAACTGGCCTTCATTGTTTTGACTAAAACGATTTGTGTTTGCTGGATGACGTGAATGTCTTGACTCATCCAAACGCCCACAGAAACTCATCTGGGAGGTGTGAGGACTGGTCAGGATGCTCACAGTGTATAATAAGTGTACATTTATGAAATGCACAGTGCTTTGTTTGATGGCTTATTTAACCATCGCAAGGACAATACTGTAACTACGGCTTATGATATATTGTGCAGTTGCCACAGATGCTGTTGGCATTAGATGGTTGAATTATAGAAAGAAAGTTTAAATAAAGGTATTGGAGCTGATGTATGGCATTTCATTAGAGATGTGAATTGAAATGCACTGAACAAAATATGTATAAGTGGATTCGGTGGAACATAAATCACATCTGTAAGCTGATTTTTCAGTCAAACAGCAGAATGTCTGTAATATCTTCAAATAATCATTTATGCCAACGCAGATTCCTTGACTTGTGCACAGATGCAGAAGAGGACAGTTTTTGAGTGAAATGATGATGCATGAAGTCCTTACTGTTTGTTTTTTATCTAGCCATGTTGGCCAGGCCTTTGGGGCCCAATTTAGCAACTCAATATGAGATTCTGAGTCATAATTTCTCCACTGTAGAAGAAAACAACAATAAAGTGGCAGTTTATTGCTGTCTCAGAATTTCTCCAAAGACAAATATGTGATTACTCAGATGAAAGCTACTGTGTTTTGCGTAATTCCATTTAGCTGAAAAACAAACTTTACATGGCTTACTAGCAACTTCAGCTCTTTTGTGAAGGGTAGATTTACTGAACAGTGAAGAATCAGCCATGCTGCTACCCAAAGTAACTGAACCTAATAAGGGCTGTCAACAGTGCATTAGCCTGTTCATGCTTTTAGCATGTACGATCCTGTATGATTGTACTGTTGATTGCCAAATAAAGACCAATATAAGTCATTTCGATTGAGTGATTTTAGGTTTGCTTAGTTGGAACATCAAATGATTCCTATAACAAAACAGAATTAGGACAGATTTTCATTAGCAGTCCACAAACCATTTTCTGTTTTCTGTTTTTCTGTTCAATTGCGCTTGACCAACTGAGAGAATCAGAATCATAATTATAATCAGAAACAGAATCATAATCAGGTTTTTTGGCCAAATATGTTGACACACACACAAGACTAATTTTCTAGTTCTCCTCCCGCAAAAAATCTGCAGCATTTGTCCTGCTCCCACCTGCAAGCTTTTTTTTGACCATTTGAAATAGCCCATTGAATCCTGTTCTCAAGTCATTTTTCAGTGCAGGAATTTCATCTCCGGGAATTGTTGCATTGCTTGGATCCTTCATTCTGATTATGGTTTGGATATGACTGAGTGTTAAGTTTGTGTGCATTTAGTCTATATGCAAGGATTTGTCTAAGTTTTTTTAATGTGCCAGATGTTGGGGACTGTTGAGTTGTATAACCTGGAACACTAAGTTCTCAGTCATATTTATAGTTTGCTCTTTGGATTACATGAAAGCAAATATATAAATCTGCTTTGGATAGAGTATTAACTGGACAGCTTTCTATTCAATCAATATAATCACATTTATATTAAATTATGTATTAGTGTACATAGACAGTGAAGTCAGTCATACCTGTTGTTCTGTTGGTCAAATATCACTCACAATTTTTATGTTGCTGCTTGAAATGGTATTTTCTGAAAAGCAATCATGAGCTGGATCAAAGCGGAAGGGCATGCTGATATCTCATAATGTCTCCATACTTAAAAAGGTTTGTTTGAAGCTCAGCTAGCTTTGAAAGCAGCAAGGTTGATTGCACAGCGATAGCAGAAATCAAACATAGTTCACCAGAATTACATGAGCAGCGTTTGAGGTAGATCTGTTGAGCTGTATTCCACATCAAATACAAAGCCAATAATTTCCTGTACAACACTACACTTAACATCATCGTTTCATCATTTAAATTGCTATGTATTAATGTGCCTTAAAATGAGTATCAGTATTATGAAGGCTGGTGTTGGGATAGCAGTTAACAAATGATCCCCAGATTATTTAGTAGATGTAGAAATACTATGAGTGCCTATTACTTTCATTTGTCTGCAAGGCTTACAATTCAGAAATAGAAGTGAAACAGAATATTGTTCCTGTTATTAAGAAGTGAAGGACAGGAAACATGATGGGTCCGAACTATAATTGTGATGTCCTTGATGGGGTTGTTTTTTAACTGTGCTGCTACTTAAGATGCAAGTTTGATGCATTTTCTGATAGAAAACTATCTGCTCCTAAAGAAAAAAGAGATAGCAAGTTTTCTTCTCTTCTTCTTAAGGGTGTTTACTGACATTTAGATGCAACAACACAAGCTGATTTGATCCATATTCACTGTATGAAGTGCAAATTAATTATGCCACTCCGTCTGATGGCTGACTTATTGCAATGAATAATAAATGTGAATAAATGAGTCCTGGTCCATGATGACATTTCCCACAGAAACAGTCCATCTTTTCTTGTCCAGTGGACAAAAACATTTGTGCTAGTGCTAAATAATGAAGCCAGATGAATCTAATGCATGGTAAATGGTTTGCTTTTCTATTATACCTTATGCATAGAAACTTTACATGCACAATATATGTATGTATATATATATATATATATATATATATATACCTATGAAATCCTGAAGAAGCATTTTCTTAAGAGTTTTGTTTATATGTTTATAGAAATTTCAGGCAGTTCTGGGTTAAGTTCTCTTTTACATGAATGCACTGTAGCATACTGCTAGTTTAAGATGAGATGTTATCTGAATATTTACTGTAACATTTCAGCAGTTACTTTTACACAATTACTTTTCTTATACAAGTTAAAACCATGTTTTTGACATACTCAAAACAGGAAAAATACAGGTGCTGCACAGGTTTATAAAGGTACAAGCGATGTAAATGTACCATCAACGATGCATCAATGTGTACCATAAATATGTTGTTACACCTCTTCATAGCATAATATTTTAAAATAGAAACAGCAAATTAAATTAAAGTCAAAGTCAAATAAAAAGCCTGGTGGTAAGACAGTGTGTATGGATTGAATAAAAAATATAATTATGTTCCTTATGTTGAATTATGTTGTCTACTAAAGATACTGAAGACATAACCCTAAGTTTTTCACCCTAGAGACGAGAAGGTTACCACCCCAGTGACACTTCAGTACCCTTTTTTCCAAGAACAAGGGATACAGGTGTATGCAAAAGTTTGAACACCTCTGCTCAAATAGCATGGATCACACTTAAATATGGCATTTTACTGCAAATCTCAGGACAGACACGGAATATTAAATGTGGCATAACTTTCACACAGACAACATTTTATGCTTTTTTTTCCAAATATGTTGGGGAAAATAAAAATGGGATGCAAGGTAAAAAGCAATTAAAACAGAAAGCAGTGATTTCTAAATCTACTTCTACTTGTTTTTGAATGAAAACAGTACAAAGACAGCATATGTAATATTTTACCATAATAACCTTATACAAAATTATTCTGAAATCAGTCCCTGGATAACATCTTGAACAGAAGCAGTTTAAGGCTAGGATCATTATTAAATGTTTAAAACAGGTGATCATCATGTGATATTACAGAAGCATTGAGAAAAAAACCTTGTGCTTTCTGGGCAACAATGGGTTGAGGCTCACAAATTTACCAGACATGCAGAAGGAATCCAGCAGTTTAGGAATAACATTCCTCAGTCTGGAACTGCAAGGATTTTAGGTATAATAACATCAAAAGTGATCCGTGATGGCACATGTGTGACAAGTCAAACTTTCAGATTGTTTATGGAAACAATAGGGGGTTGTGTTCTCGGGGCTAAAGAAAACATCCAGATTGTTACCAGCTTAAAGTTTAAAAACCTGGGTCTGTCATGGCATGGGCAGGGGGCACCATTTGCTGAATGATTATTACAGGTATCATAGTGGCAAACATGCATCTGTCCCAACTTTTTTGGAAGTGTTTCATTTGTAATGAGTATATATTTGCAAAATCAATGAAGCTCACAAGATCATCACACATTGTGTTTTACTGTTTTCAGTTTAATGCAGGTCAAACAAAATTTACTAATCACGGCTTTCTGATTTTATTAGCATTTTCACACAGCCCAACTTATTTGGAACTGGGGTTGTAATAAAATATGCTCAAGATAGGTTAACATTTTTCACTTAGCAATCAACAAAATATAATTTGACCTGAGTGCCCAAACCTTTGCATATGTTGGTATATTGAGAGATTGAACTAAGCAATATTAAAAATGTGCAGATATAAATAGTATAAAACATTTACTGTTTGACCTTTTAATCATAAATGCATTACAGGGCAAGATGCACAGTAACCTAAATCTTTGTTGTTGGGCTTACACAGTGAAACTGAATCCAGTCCAGACATCACTGTCTCCAGACTAGTAGGAGGTGCTAACCAAAATATTTAGCCTCCTGAGAAGCGGTTTATAACATGACACCACTTTAGGAGAATTGCTCACATGCAGTTGGTTTTCCGACCACTTCCAATTTGCTAATCAATGCCTCACAACAGCTGAGTGCCAAGGGCTTTAAGGGTTCAATAAACTGTGGCTGGAAAAATGTGCCTGCTTTTCGCACTACCTTGTCATTACAGCTTGTGATTAATGGGGGTTTTAGGAGGCCGAGTGCTACAGGGCAATGATATATCACCATAGCCCAGCAGTATTTCTGCATTCTTTAGATGTCATGTGTAACTTGTGCTGTTGCTCTGAAACACAGCTGAGTTAACGGGGTAGATGCAGTGGGTGAGTGGAAAACAAAAGAATGTAGATTCATACTCAGAGAAGAAAGTTAGGGTGCATTTGGACAGAATACTAATATTGTGAGTATATGACTTTCAGTATAAATTTCACATGCAGTAATATACTGTATTAAAAGCACATCGTAGAATCAGCAGCGTGGCATAGTGGAAGGCTGACCTGCATTATTTGACATAACTAGGGCTGTCCCTCATTCCAATATTCATGTCTTTTTTCCGTATTATCTAGCAATCAGAAAATTCACTGGCTTTAGTGATGATTTCAACTATGTTAACATAATGCAACAGAGTCCTGTTTTTGAACCTGTTTTTGACCGTTAGAAAGCAATACAAGAGATGCTGTTTATGACAAAAGCTTTGAATAATGTATTATTAAAGAGCTGAATTGTGTTTGAATTGAATTGCTGACATATATTGTTGTGATCCCATTTGAATTTGGGGAATAATAATAAGACAAAGTACATATATTTCTGTACATAGAAGCACATTAAAAATGATTTGTGAATGAATAAACAAACAAAAACAGTTTACAATGAATTCATGGCATTGCCTGCTATGAAATAACTCCTCTTTAACAGGACCAGCCTAATTCTTTATTTCTCTTTAATAAAAACAGTACATAAATTTATGGCAAAATAATAATAACTTCTTGTCTGTATTTTGTCTCTAAACATAATGAATAAATCTCAACTATAAACAAGTAAAGAAAGAAACAAAACATTTGAAATTTAAGATATGAACAGTGCAGTTATTTGTAAAATATTTTGAGATATATATATATAGTATTTCTACCCAGATAGAACCCCTAGAACCTCTAGAATCCCCGTTCTAAAGTTTGTAATGCCCTTAGATTTCTTCTGGGACCTGGGTATAGCTAGCTTAGCTTTCCAACCACTCCACCTCAGGCTTCACCTTCTCTCGTCAGTTAACCACCAGCAGGCTAGAAGATAAAAATATATCATGTTACATATGACTCCCCTTATTTATAATTCCTGATTGGAACCTATTTGTGTTCATTTGTACGGGTATGTCTGTTTTATCCTGTTATTAGATAATAAAGCTCATGGACTTTTAGGGGGCAGCCCTAGGGTACTGCCAAAGCCACTGTTAGGTTAATAAATAAGAGGTTAAACCACTGTAAATGTAGGTTGCCACAGTATTATTATAGAGTTATTTAGCTAAGACGCAGTGCTAAGGTTAGCTACAACTGACTCTTTTTTACCTGTCACAGTGTAGCCGTGTTTGTTAGCTAATGGTTGTGTCATGTAGTTGGCCCGTAACTTTAAACTGCAAGCTGCTGACTTTATACCGACTATTGTATACACTATGCACATGATGAGCTTTCGTTCTAGGCCTGTTCAAGCAATATTCATGATACCATTATGGATATTATCAGTAGTTAACGGACGCTGACCAATTGCGTGCTTCCTGACAAATTGAGCATTGGTAGTCCTGTTAAACTGGATTTAGTGCAGTACGGTATGTGAAACAATGAATAAAAATATTTTTTGGTATTGATTTTAGTATTGATTAACTGTGCTGGTAGTCATGTTTTACTTTTATTCACACTTACCCAACCGCAGAAGAAATAATTACTGTGCTGCGTAATGTGTACAGATCCAGTCCTAATTTTTAGTCATGCACAAATTACATGTGTTGTTGATCTCAGCACAAATTATTTTACACATCCTCTACAGTGAACACGCTTCTGTGCATTTTAACGTACCATTGCTGTTTATTTAATGTACTGAATTTAAAATCTTGGAAACAAAACTGAAACAATATACAGCTACATCTGAATTATGTGGTACACATAGAACAATGACCTCAAGCAGTTCCTTGCAGTGAAAAGCCCGGGTTTTAAATTGAAGAACTGAAAAGAGAGCACTGCTGTTAGATCAGCAGGTGGGATTGGCTGATACCCAGCATTCAGGTGATGGAATTGGTATCAGGAGAGATGCAGTGGGATTGGTGTATCTCACTGAGTAATACAGCTTTGCGGCTGGCAGGGGAAGGTTTGTTTAACTCATTCAAAACGTGTGATCATATTAAGTTTGTATTGCAGTACAGTTTGTGATGCAGAGCCCAACCCTGCATTAATCCCAAGGCTGATTCTCTGGCTGGGTTAAGCAACTGTTTACGTACGTTCACACCCACTGGTGCCAAGTGTCATGCCAACTAGATAAGCAGTTCGTATATCTGCTCAACAATGAGGAAATCCCCAGTGTCCCTGTTATATGCCTCAGTTCCTTTGTTCCATGTTGTCGGAAACTTACTCGTACCCCGTGGGCGTGAACGGGAGCATAGGGATCTCCTCGGATACCACAGCCACAGGGCCCATCCATTAACGTTTTAAGTGCTCCCTTATCATGGAAGTTTTAAAACTGGTATAAGCTAGCTACTAATGCAAAGGGAATATTGATGAGCAGTGTTTGTTCATTTGGCCTAAGTAATATCCTGCTGCTGTGTCCTGGAGCTTCTGTTTGTGTCGTGAAATGAACAGTACATGAGCTTTATAATTATGGGCTGTCTCCCTCTGTGTCCAGGCATTGATTTTGCTCCAGACTGCTCAGTGGTGAATGATAAAGATTGACGACGTGGTGCCAGTGGGTTTCCCCACCTCCAACCAAAACTTGCACATAATAATTATTCTTTACAATTTGGATCTAAAGATGATGTTCCTGACAGGGAACACTGAACAACATAAATCATTAGAATCAGTGCTTGAAGTTCAGTAACAGATTAATAATAGCACACAAATCACTAGCAAATTCTGCATGCTAATAAGAAGAGCATACTGGGCTGTTGCGACTGTTTTCTCTTTTAAGGTCATGGTCAGCTTAAAGGGGAATTCCACCAACTGTTACAAATTTCTGCAGAGCTAAATTGTTGTGATATAAACAGTCATCCAGAGATGTTTGGTGTGAAATGGTGCACATGGTGCTCCAAGGCCTTCTTCACCACTTGTCATTAATATGCATCCTGGGTTATAAATGGACAGTGCAAAGTACAGGTATGAACTGACTGTCCTGGAGACTCATTGTGATTAAGTAGCCTCAGTTCTCAGTAGTCAGATGATCACTTAACATTTACAGTGTGAAAGCTAAAGCATCTTGATGTGTCCTCAACAGCGGTGGAGGACCACCTTAATCGTTTGCGTCATCACAGCAGATTACCTTCATTTTTTGCTTGTTTACAAGTCCCATTAGCAGTTAATGTGGCCTAAATGTTTAGAACAGCCCTCAGACTTGCAGTTCATTTTGTCTGGCGAGAAACACAGTAGGTAGTATTCCAGTCATGAAATCTGATCATTGAAGGCATATTTGAGACGCGTGGAAAGGTATGGACAGCTACATGTCTTGCTGTCCATTTATGATGAGATTGCTTGAGACAGATGTTATATCAAGTGTGAACAGGGCCTGATTTATGTACAGTGATGGTGACAGGAACCAGGAGTCACAATGAGTATGTGTGCATGCACTTAATAAGTCAGTCATAGTCTGACTTTCTGATCATTCAAGTAGTCATGTAAACAGCACACTCAGATTAAGGCCTAGAAATCTGATCCAGAAATCCACTAAAGAGAGCTGGATTTTAGCTCAGTAATTGGGTTTCACAAAGCATGTATATCCTTACTCTGATTTTTTTCGTTTCTCTCAATCTGTGCATGTGAGAAAACAAACCACAACACCAGAAAAGACAAGCAGTGTTTAACACAGAAACCACAGGATGTCAACAAAATGTTTCTGGAACAATGCTGAAACGAACTACATGACAAAATGAAGAATTTTTTTATGAAAACTATTTTTTTATCTTCGAGCTGATTTCTATTAATATTTTCCACCAACTTAGTTCAATGATTTTATTAAGAAAAAGCTGCTTTACTTTATATTTACATCATATCTTATTTATTATCATATTTATGTGAACTCATTGGCTGTTTGCCAAGCAGAAATCCGATTACTAACTGACACATTTAGACCAGGGGTTTTCCCAGTATCTGATTACCCGAGCACATGCAAATGCATTGATTAGTGACAAAATCTGATTTTCTTAAATTATCAAATAATTAAGTGCCTGTAGCACAAGCCGTTCACCTTACAAGGCCCAAGTTGGACTTTAGTTAAAGTGCCACTTTACCTTCTGCCTCCAGCAAACCTCTTTTTACTGTGAATCTTAATAGCTCACTCACATTCATTTGTACATTTTCTGCATATGTATTCATCTTTTTGGTTGTGTTTTTAAAGTGCTATTGTTAATTATCAGTGCACTGATAAAAAACACAGTTTTACAGCTAATTGGATTTATTGTCTGTCTGCACTGTTGCCTTTGTTTAAGTGCAGTTCCGTATATTGAAGAACCTACATTTCATTCCTCTCTTAACGCATCTGTGATGAGAAGAAATGGAAATAAAGCTGACCTTGACTTTGGCTTTGAATAGCTTTAGAAAATATAGCCAAAACTTTATCTCAGAATATCTCAGGCATCAGACAGCGTATTTGCCACCAGTACATGTAAAGACTTTCTCTGAGATAGCTTTTAGAAGTATTAAATGCTCTGGACGTCTGGTTCCTATCACCACCACTGTGAAAAATTCTGACTCTATAAGTCTACATCTTAACAATAGAATTCTCCTTTAATTAGTGAGTGTGCTCATAGCCAAAGTTGAGCCTAATAATGTTTGCCTCAAGAGACTCTTGACTCAGTAGGGTAAAATTTCCAGACAACTGATCAACTTTGTGCCTCATTAAAAAGTCATTTACAAGTGGTGCAGCTGTCAAAGGTTTTGCCTCCATTGTCAGGAAATTGTGAGTTTGAGTCCCAGCAATGCCCCAGTATTTGCCCTAAATATGACATATTGACTTAAAAATACAGTATTCATAGTTACTACTGGCACAGCAAGTCTATTCCAAGGTATACGTCTTCAAACAAACGCATGTCATGAACATGGTTGTGTATTAAGATCACTGTGTATGTCCTTGGAACCATTTGCTTGTCATTATGGCTCTTATTCATTTTTCCTTGCTTGCTGTAAATCCTTACGTAAAGAGTGAACTTCCACGCCTCTCCACAATAGTGGAACCGACACAGATATGCAGAATGACAGATGTGAGACTTCCACTGAGTACTGTTACCCAGACTCTGCTCAGGCAGCCAGCGGTTTCCAGCAATTAGAGTAAACCCCTTCCTGGGCTGCTCAACATGTGTTCCTTTATCTCTGATCAGGACTTCACAGAAGTACTGGGCCAAACTAGGCCATATTAGAGAAGCATGATGTTCTTTTTGATTTCACTACAGTGTAGACTATAGAGATAGAATATCTTATCTCATTCAGTAGATACTGTGTGGTTTGTGTTGTTAGGACTTTATTAAAACAGTTTGACTTCCAGCGGAAGGCAAAGCTTCTTCTGGATGTCATTATAAGTAAGAACTTTGGCCGTCGATGGAAAAATCCATTCATGTGAGTCAAAGACTGGCCAGATGTATAGCTGGATAATTGGGGCATTTTTATTGAGTATTTCATTCTCAGCTTGTCAGGGTAATTGGTGGTTCATAGGGCCACAGTAATCAGGGTCTTCACGTATTCAGTGGTGGGTCAGTGATATTTGTGAGTGATCTATAGCCCTTTATTTTGGAGGCTAACAGATCGAATTAAGCAAGGATGCCCAATTTACCCACAAAGGTTTGGTGTGACTGCAGGCTTTTGCTCCAGCAAAGTATAAGCTCATCTAAACTGTTGTTTTTGGACAGTTCTGCCGAATTAGATCAAACTGCAGGTCCACAAAAATGAAAACTACTTTAAAACCCATTCAGTATGTAGAACATAGATATTTACAGTTATGGTGTTATGGTGGAACCACACAAGAAGCTGGCAAATAGGGAGCCAACTTCAGCCTCTGAACATTAACCATTCCCACCGTATTTATCTTTACAGCCTGGAATGGTGAATTTCTCCACATAGTCTGCTGTTTTCATTGCTATTGCTCCGGTATCGTATGTAAACTTTTTGGACGTAAATATCAATGAGTCAAGATTATTATGTAACAGTTTAGGGCTTTGGAATTGGCCTGTTATAGCGATGTCTTTTGCAAATGCAGAATTTGTATTGAAAGGTATGTCAGTTCTATGTACTGAACTCTCCTGTGTATGTACGGTTTTCCATTCTGTGGTACCTTTAAACAAGTGGAGTCAGATGTGCTTCTGCCTGATTAGAAAGAAAACCTGCAGACACACCAGCACCTTTGTGAGTAAGATTGGGCACCTTGGAAATTGAGCAATAGCAGTTACGCTCTTCTCAGCTATAACACCTTCTGTGGTACAGTGGACACTGCTTTACCTGTGTACATCTGTGCATGAGCAACTGAAGACCTTGGTGGTGTTTTATGGAGCATCATCAAAGGTGTTGTTCTGCTTATGTGGAGTGGAACCTGTTGTACCGCCTGCTTGGTTTTCTCCAGAGGAGCTCCACTCTCTGAAGCACCTGCTCTTGTCTATAATAGCGCTGTAATTGAGAAGAACAAGGGCCAATTAACTTTCCTCAGACGACTGCTTGTTAACGATACCACTGTTCTCTTGGGAGACTGACTAGAATCATGACATTTGTAAACTTGTGTGTTACAGCTCAACATGCTAATCTGTTTTTCATGAAAGGTGTATCTGTGTAGCTCAGAAATGATCTGATCTTTTTAGCACCGCAGAGAGCCTTATGTGGAAGAGGATTGGTGTGTCCCCAAGGTTAGCATCTGTGGCGAAAAATGGCATTGCTGACAAAATGCGCAAGATGGACTACACCTGTGCTGTTCTGTGGATATAGAATGATTGCAATTGATTGCTCTTATGTGCAGATAGAGCGTGGAGAAGAGGAATCTGTTGCCCTAGTTAAGTAAAGTCAGCAGGACACCTTGACAAATTATAGCTAGCACCTGCAAGCCACCGTGCAAAGCAAACAGCACTGTCTTCTAGATGTTCTTTCTACAAACCAGAATGTGTTCTCTGAAGTCTGGCTATACCAGCTGAGAACTGTGTTTCAAGATACACAGTGTACTGAATATTTAACAGGTTAAGGTATAATGACATTTCCTGGGATATGATTTAACAGTGCACATGGGATACAATTTTAAGGTGGCTGACATATCACTGTCCAGAAGGCTAACTTTACAGGAGAAGGCAAAATCAATGCACAGACATTTTTTAGTTAGGCCTGTTCTAGACAGCTGCTGAACTCTTCACAGGGCCTACCACTATCAAGTAATTAGAGCACTGAAAAAAGGCCACACAATTAAAATGGGCTTGCCAAACCCTGTAAAGCCTTTCAAACATTCCAACTGCCAATGTCTAATCGTTGGTCCAATTATCGGGAGGTTGTGAATTCATATGTTGTATGCCTCAAGTTTTCATGGCATAATTGCTCTCTCTGGGTGGGTAGGATGGTCCTGCCTCTCTTCCATCACTTAGCCATGATAGCCAAAGTAAGCGTCTGTTAGCTGTTGTAACCGATTTAGCAGTTTCGCAGTAGTAATCCCCTGCAAGCTTGTTGAGGTGTTCACTGACGTAGAATTGGCTGCAGGTTGAAAAGATGTGGTTGCTGGCTACATCTCAAAGAAATCACTAAATAACTTTCACCTCCCAGCTTGATATCGTCATGTGATGAGAGGGCCATGTTAGTGGGTGCAAATGGACGTAGGGGTAGGTGATATGGAAAAAATATCATAATACTTGAAAACATTTTCACGCTACACAGTAGGGGCTGCACAACCGCATATTTTTCATTGTAGACAGTCGACTAATTGCTGATGATGTTTTAATCCAAAGCACAGGAGAATGGAATGCTCTGCAACAAGTGTCCCTAAAATTCCAACTAAAAACTTCACAGATCAGTGGAGTGTGACAGGCCCCTTCCAACGAATCACATTGCTAGCCTTCAGGAAACCAGAGATAGGGAACCCGAAATCGCCTCGCAAATTTGTATCTGACCTAAGCACACTCTAGGTGGAACCAACCTCAAACTTTACAAGATTACAGGACGTTATGCCCTCTTTCCAGTGACACAACTTTTTATTGTAGCCTTTGGAAAACTGGAGATAGTGATGTTCAGTATCTGATCTTTAAAGCACTGTTGATCGTCTGAGAAATGTTAGAACAAAGGCGAACTGTGCAGGTCAGGAGAAGGTCATGAGCCTGGTGTCCTGGATCGCATTGCTAGTCTTCTGGAAACCAGAGATAAAGACCCTGGAATCACTAGGCTTCTCAGCTGTCGTCTTTTCTGAGGCGCCAATGTTGTTAGTGCCATAAACACATTGACATTAACCGTCACTGTTGAGCAGTAAAGTTGACAAGTCGACTAGTCTGTAAAACCCATATTCAACATTTCACATTTTGCACTGCCAAATTCAGTAAACAGGTGCTGTAGTGTGTTTCCTTGTATTATTCTCAGTGCTTGTGCTTGTTGACTGTTTTTGATTAAACCTGTTTGTGCTGATATTCAGCCTCATCACGGGCCAAATGTCTGCCAATGGTTCTGGCGCATACACCAGCAGGATGACTCATGGAGGGCATTACTGCTCGCTGAATAACTGCAATCATTGCTGTTGGGTCAGTCAGGTACAGTGATAAGGCCCGTCCTTGCATACATCACGTGCACGGCTGAGTGTGAACCTTGAATCATTCGCATGTCTCACAGTGCCAGACCTGACCACCAAGTTTCATTGATTGGTTGATTCCTTCTGGATGCAACTGTTTCTTGGACATTGAGTATAAATATGCTTTTTCATCAGGCCTACTGATCATTGGCAATACATTGAGAAAATATATTTCAATAAAACGTTTTTGCAAACCGAGCTTAGCTTATAGGGTTAAAAACTGGATATTCTAAAACTATAACATACATTTGGCCAGAAACACACACAGACAATGTTTCAGCAACAACAGCTTTTGTTCTATCTGTTAGGGGAGTATATGTGGCTGGTAAATTTGTGTCAGTGTTAATATTTGTTATGCCAATAAATGCTGGCATGGCTATGCTGGACAATAAAAAATTCTCAATTCAAATGTAGAGGTTCTTTATTTGAAGAACCCATGATGACTGTAGTCTTTCACTTAACCCATGCACTGTAACTCATAGAAATGTAGGCCTTATTTTCACCAAAAATGATAGTAATTCTTCCCTCACGCAGTGTAAGCCGGTGCTCCTTGTTACTGTGGATTATTGCTCTATTGGAGAAGAAATCCCCTGCCACTGAAACAGGTTATTAAAGGAAATATAAATTGCCTCACTTGGGGGGGAGCAGCTTAGTGACTATGAAGTCATTTTCATGGAATTCGAGTGATTAGGTCCTCTCAGATTAAACACTGAATAGCCATAATGTTGCAGCAGTTATTGGTATCTCCACTGTATGAACTGACTAAATGTGTTTGCATGGATTTGTAGTGTCATTAAGTTGCCCAAGGGAATGCGTATAAAATTAAGAAGTAGACAAGTCATTTGAAAAGTTGAGCTCCAGTCTGTCCCTCCTGTAGTAGTAAATCATCCCCGGTAAGAAAAATATCTTGTCCTTATTTTGCATATTTTTTAATAAACACTATGTGTACACTAACCCTGTGTACAATGAATGAACCAATAAAAATGTCTAAAATGACAATTTTTAAATTTATAAAATACACAAAAACTGCCTAGTTTCGACAACCTTATGCAAGGTCACGACATTTAGTTCCATGAGATGTCTTCATTTTCTTGTAAGGATGACGGGAGAATCGAACCACTCTGTAAAGTCTTCTCCAGCACATCCCAAAGACTTTCAGTCAGGACTGTGGTGGCCAATTCATGTGCGAAAATGACTCCTCAGACTTCCTAAATCACTCCTTCACAATCTGAGCCCGAAGAATCTCAGCATTATCGAGTTATGAATGAGCCACCAGGGAAGAAAATCCCTTGACGGGGCAACCTAGTAATTCGGTACATTCCGGTAGTAAGCTGTCTTTTTATTTGACATTGCCACATAATGTTGCTGAGTCTGAAGCAACTCCTGATCATAACAGTGGGCACAGTTGTCCAGTGGGCACTGTGCATTCCTTTATTCTCTGACTTATTACTGCTCAGACGATCTGCCCATTGCTTTGGAATAGGGTAAATCTGGACTCATCAGACCACATGACCTTTTTCCATTGTTCCAGAGTTCAATCTTTATGCTCTCTAACAAACTAACTCACTAACAATTGGTTTTCTTAAGGCCCCACGTAGCTGTTTGGTTCCAATCCCATGAGTTTCCATTGCATTGTACACGTGGAAAACCTTTTACTTCACTACAACAGTTCTGTTGTTGCTTTTTTCCAATTTGACTTCACCAAGCCTTTAAGTGATATCCTTCTGAAAAACAGTAACACCTTTTCCATGACTATGGGATACGTCTGAGAAGCTACTCTCTGCATCGGTTAAAATGACTGTTGCCAGATAAAACAAATTAATTACTGCAGCAGTTATCCAGTGAAAGGCTTATAGGTACGTACCTTTTTAAATCCAAATGGCTTTTTTTTGGCCAGGCAGTGTACAGTTACTTCTGTAATAGTGACTGTTTTGGAAAGTGGCCACACTGTTATGAAAGTGCTGAAATGGTGAACATTATTTTTCACTTGTGCTAGAGGTTTCACTATTACCAAATCCTTAGTTTAGTAGGTTAATGTAATTATTGACTTGTTATAATATGCATTAAGTGTTTATTTAGTATTGCTACCTGCATTATGATATTGTACTAGGCATACTATGCACTCCATTTAGGAAACATTGCATGAAAATAAAGGCTTTCTGTTGCACTTATAACAAAGTGGCTCTTCAAATAAGCATTCAAACCAGAAATTTCCACTTTGAGCTCTCCCACTGACAGGCAGGCAGTCTGATGAACCACAGAGTCAGTGTTCAGTCAAATTGACTAAAACTCAACTCAAGTTTGAGAATTTTTCAGAGCTAATTACTACAAAAAAAAAAGATGTTGGATCACCATGCATTAAACCTATAGATCTTAAACCTGTGTTAGTATGGAATATACACATATATCTGTGCCATAGTGACTCTCATGGGAAAGTGACTCCCCCACAATATATAACCCCCTCAATGCTGTCATCAATAAAATGGTGGCTTTGTGGCACGATTAGGGGTTGAAGGAATACTGCACATGATCTCAAAAACCAGCATTTACCCATCTCTACACTATTTAGTCAATACCAGTTCCCAAAGCAGAACCACAATTGCATAGTTACATCACAATATCAATGTGCTTGAAGCCCGCCACCAGCTGGAAACTAAATGAATAAATATATGGAGCCAGCATAATATATCTGACAGTCTGACTGCACGTGGAGGAGGAGGCTAATCACTTAACTCCATGTAGAAGCCTGATTAACTGATGTATCACTTAGCAACTGGGAAGAAAGTACTTTGTTAATGCTCCTCATTCAGTTATGTTCTCAAGAGCCCTGGCCATGCACAGATCAACAAGTAACCTATCTGAAATTATTATTTACCTTTTTTGGTGTTGCTCTGGCATTTGGAAGAACCACAGTGTGGTGTTTCGTTTACAAAAGTGTTACATTCGTTTAACCAGATGACCAAAGGAACTATATTTTATTATCAGAATATCGCTCTCTCCTTCGTAGAAGCTTTGATTGCTGATTTGCTGATGGAATTGCTCTGGGAGTAATTATATCTTTCAGTGGCTTTTGTTCAGGTCTCCTGGCCTCACCTCTCAGACAATGGACCATTAAAGGTCTTTGCTGTAAAACCCTATAATCCCCGGACAAGTGGCTTACTTTGTTATTTCTCCTCTGTCTATACAGCAGGACATATTACTGTTAAGCCTGCCTCTAACGCACGCACACACACAGGTGCACGATGTATGCATGCAGGCAAAGAAGAAATTAGACCTGTGACTCACACGTCAAGCAAATAGCCCAGAATTACAGAGACAACAGCATGTAATCATCAACCTCTCTGTGTCCTCAGTAAGGACATCTTGTTTTGGAGTCCTGTTTTTCTGGCATATGATAGCTTTGTTTTGTATTCACTCTACTGCAAATACCTCCACAAAGCGAGAGCTTAGTTTTTCTTAGCTTAGGGGATATGGAAGAGTCTATTGAAAGCCCGGATTATCAAAAAAATTATATCTTTCCGTGACAAGCGTTTTTGATAAGTCTTGTTTTGTTTGATTATAACACTGGGGTGTTGATGGTGATGATGTTGATGCAGATTTCATTAAGATTCCAGTCTAATTTTCTCTAATTGTTTTGAAGAATGGTGCATGTAAATTGTAGCTGGTTAACTCTGAGAGAAGAGGGAGAGAGAGAAAGAGAGAGAGAGAGAGATGGAGAGATAAAGAAGCAGAGAGGGCTTGTAAGTGAGTGGGTGGAGTCCCATGAGAGCAGTAATAAGTGTGTATTCTATAAAAGTGCTAAGAAGATCTATTTGCTTTTTTGAATTCATAGCTCCATGTCGTATCTGTCAGTAAGCGATCTTGGCACTAAGCAGTCTGAGACTGAGTGAACCTCAGGTGTTGTTTGTATCAAGTCAGGCAGTTTATGTTACAAGCGTGTTAGTTGTGGTGTAAGTTAGTTGGCACTGAGATACACACTCTTACATTCTTTAACTGGTGAAACATCATGTGGGACAGCCAAGAATTGTCAACTACTGCGTTCAAATATATGCAGTACATACTGTACACTCATTTGCAGTGGTAGTGCAGGCTGTTCCCATTTGGATTGAAGTAGCACACAAGCCATGGTGTGAAGGGGTAATGTTATTTTATCGCAATACGTCTAAAATGTTTAATGTCATTGATTCAGACGGGATAGGAAATCCCGGTATGCATGACAGAGGTGGAAGCACCTGCTGGATATATGCGCTGCGGTTACTTCAAATGAATGATTGAAAACAATTAAATGTATCCTTTTCATTTATTCAAACCATTTTTCATGTCTTTAATGAATGCAGTAGCATATTAGCATTGTCATTGGATTAGGCTGGTGAATTTGCTGCCAACAGTCAACAATGATGTATAAAAATCTTTAACTTTTTTGTGTTATTTTACATGTTTTAATGTAAGGACGGCGCTTATCGACTAGGCCTGAGCCACAGCGAACAAACTTCTTTGACTGCTTGCAAACTAGATATCCACAACATATAGCAATTTTACTGACAGGGTTGGGCTGTTCACCCTTTTTCAATACTTCTAAAGCAGATAAGTAACATAACAGCATTTATGATTTGCCATCTTGTGCTGAGTAACACAACTTTGCTAATTGGTGAACACAATGCACAATTTTCAAAACATCATTTAATAAATGTTAAACCATCTAAAGAACAGTTAATAAATGTGCTGCTAACAGGAGAGTGCTGCTAACTAGTGCTGCTATCTAGGAGGGAGTAGCTGGTTAGCATTGACTTAGCTAGCATCGTAACAGCTCTGTTCACCACGAAACTTGTTTGAAGATGGCTAAATAAGTCATCAATATAAGTTTAGATGACAGTGATTCAATTCTGAGGGACCTGTTCTGTGGTGTTTGGAACTGTAGCGTTGTGGCTAAGGTAACAATAGCTTACTAAGCAGCCACATGACACAGGCATGGTTCGAGCTAACTAATGCTAAAATGACGTCCCTTCAGAGATTACCTGAGAGCGCATTCACTGGTGCTGGAGTGAAGGCCTCAATCTAACTCGTTTATAAGGCTTTTCTGGCTTTCCTGGCTGAATTTTACCTTCTTTCTATCACTTATGGGTGAGCTCCCACATCACCAAATCCCATGTAAATGGGTGGAATATGTTTATTTGGTCATTAAGACTTGTCACATCATGATTTGAAATACCGTCATCATTTTGTGCATGTGTTTGTAACCTTACAGAAATAAATGCAACATTTTCTGTAATGCAAATCCACAGGGAATGAATCCCAGTTTCTACATTTTATAGATCTTTATGTACTGGCATGGGCAGATATGTACATGAAGAATTCCAGATAGTTTCATCAGCCCAGAACTTCTGTATCAGTGCATCCCTAATTGTAGCACTGGGTGTGGAGCTAGCCATAATTATTTGGTGTTTTTTTGGAAGGAGAGGTTTACATACATTTGACCATGGTGTAACCATGATTCTGTTCAGTATTCAAATTCACCAGTTCAATCTATATTGCTGTCATGAAAGGGGATGCACAGTAGTACACCCTATCATCAGGAGATCACAAGTTCGAATCTTGGCTATGCTGCAAAACGTAACTAATTATTGCCAGGTTATTGGTTGTATTTTTATGGATGTCAATAAATCTGCGGGTTGTGCTCAACTGTACTGAAGTCACGGCCCAACAGGGAGTTTTGAGTTGGAACAGTATCCAGCCTTTGGAGATGTTTTTCCATTTTTATGGAATGCAGTATGGCTATAGAGGCCAGATGCTGTTCTCCATCACTATCTGATGATTACTGTGACTCAGCTACTGCCTTATATGGCTAATGTCCTCAACTGATTCTTGCCACATGTGACACTACTGCAGCATGTGAGAGCTAAATGAATATAGAAAGGTGTAGGTGGTACCGTTTTGAGCACTGTATGTGACAGTATCAGCAATATCATTTTTTGTGTTTGCTGCAGCAGTCGCAAAGGACAAAGTAACCCACTATTTCAACACCACACACAGCAATAAATTGCTGACTGCCGTAAAGAGGGACCATAGTTCTCTATGCTAATCATTTACTGCATATTGAGTAGTTAGTTATACATTAGAATTTGGGCATAAATGTTAGCAGTTAGCTATGTAATCTACATGCCTTCAGTACCATTAATGCACAGAAAAGCAATGTTTTCGTTTCTGACAGGTTGTGTTCCGACAGACTGCACTGGCAGTCAGACTAGACTACTCTTGCCTAGCCTTTTTTTACTGACACCTGTCCACCAATATAGACAGTTACTCCTTATAATGGACTGAAAATCTGTCCACTGCACTCCTAAAAATAAAAGTTCCTAACCGATTTATTACTTGTATGTATGGTTGTCGAAAAAAAACCCATGTGGGTAACCAGTATGAGTAGGACTGCATGATACGTTACAGTATGTAATTATTGTGATATGAGTTCTGCAATAAACTTATCATCGCCAGAGTTGCGATTACAGAACAGATCAAATTGCCTCATACATGCAGCACTGGAGAGATGTTACATTGCCAGTACAAACCATTAGAAGTCTGATGAGTGCTTTTCTGCATTTCGGTTGAACCCTACTCTGCCATGTGGGGATGAGTAACTTCAGCTAAACAGCCTATTACAAAAGACACATGTACGGCTCGAAAACACCTTTATCCTGAGCTACAACCCTGTAAAAATGCATTAAACATTAGGGTTGTTCCCACACTCTGTGTTGTGTTTTGAGTGTGTGAGGCAGTAATGGTTACTGTCACAAAAACAGCAACAACAGTTATTTAGTATTGTGTACCTATATGTAAAATAATGAGAACTGTATTGGTTTTTGGAGCCATGTTGAAACAGCTGTAAAGCTAAAGCTCACTGGGTGCATGCAGTCCTGATAACCGCTTATGAGTCGCGGAGGGTGCTGGAGTCTATCCCAGCTCTCATCGGGCGAGAGGCAGGAAATATCCTGGACAGGTCGCCAGTCCATCGCAGGGAGTAGGTGTTAATTGTTCATTTCTTTCTATTTTACACAGTAGTGTCTGTGGTGCAGTAGTGCTTTTGTTATGTTGTAAACCAACTGTTTAAAGGTGTAACGCTCAAGGGACTAACCAGACGCGTGGGGAGAATAAAGTAAAAACAGTTTTACTGACAGGGCTGTAGCAAATGACAGTACAGGTAGGCAACAAACCGAGCAAACATACCAATGGGGCGAGATGGGGTCAAAAGCATGAAACAGCCCGGATCCAAAACAGGATCAGTCCAAACAGAGCAAACAAAGCCAAAGAAAAAAGATTAGAAGGCAAAACCGGAAAACGAAGCAAAAGTCAAACACAATACGAAGAAGGTAAACAGATAGAGAATGCTCAGTCATCAGCTGAGTTGACAAAACTTCGCGAAGAGGCAAGGGAAGAGAGCAAGTAAGTATACAAACAGAGCTAACGATGTACAGGTGTGTGTTTAGTACTCTGGTGACGATGAGCATGATGGTGGTGCGTGATTGGCCAGTGGAGAGCGCGTGGCCGTGACGTCACAGAGCGATGAGACAACAAATCCAAGTGTAAGGATCCCGGGAGCGTGACAAAAAGGAGGTTATTTAGAGTTCTTATACAAATCCAAAAAATAAGAGGCCTGTACTAGCGTCACATCCAGTCAGAGGAACACTATTTTAATGATGCTTTGGCGCATCTCATATTGTCATCATCATATACGCCAACTTTCTCAAATATCACACTTTATGTCAGTATCATACAGACCTAGCATAGAACCACTATGTCCTGTGGAGGTTCTTTAAACTTCAAAGGATCCTCACACTTGGATTTGTTTACAAATATGATTCTTTAAAGAACCGTCCAGTGACAGACTCTTTACGCAGCCAAAAGAAGCCTTCTGTGTCAAAGTTGCAAAGAACACTTAAGCATGCTTATGTATATATACATTAGCAAAACGCCCTGTGAAATAGCCAGTACGCCCCGTAAAGAAAAAAAATGCCATGAAAGGATTTGAGTCTGTCTCTAATGGAGTATCTTGCAGTCAACAGGGTTTCAGTTTCTGACAGTCTGTAATTACGTTATTACAAGGGCTCCTGCTGCCTAACCTATATGTCTGACATGTAGTTGAAATGCTGCTAAATCACAGTCGGCCGCTGAAGCACTCAGAAGTGAGAATTATAAGGAGTGTCATAATGCATGTAGACTGTAACTAATTTTGAAATCATCTGGCAGTGTGGTCTTTGTTGTCACATCTACTATGACATGCATTTTTTTATAGTTATGCGCATATTTTACGTCTTGTATCTACATACATGATGTACACATGAAAGAGTAGTGGGACAGAATAGACAGAGTTATAAGCAAGGCTGCCTTTTCAATGTATGAATGTGAATGAGTGTGATATTACAGTAAACCAGAGCTGTCCTGCAAGAACAATTGTTGCTACCAAGGCTGGTGCTGAGGGGACACTAAGGTGGACTTCTGTCACCCAAATTTCCACTCTGTCCCCCCAACAACAAGTGGGCAATTCATACAAGCGCTATGTTTCTGCTGTTCCTCACATGATTTTCTCTCAAGTCATAAAAAATAATTTTCTGACACTTTCTAAGAGATACAGAATAATAAATATTACAGCTTTATGATGTTTTATGCTTTTTTAGGATGAGATTTTTTTATCATTTCTTAATACATTTTCTCACATTATATAACTTACCCCATCAATTTGTTTTATTATCTGCTTGTAATCAGCTTATAGTTTTATTAGCAGCAACATTCTGATATCCGAGTTTGCTCTATAAATATAA
Source organism: Semaprochilodus insignis (assembly GCA_034552555.1). Lineage (NCBI taxonomy): Eukaryota > Metazoa > Chordata > Actinopteri > Characiformes > Prochilodontidae > Semaprochilodus > Semaprochilodus insignis. The sequence goes on along the minus strand of CM067476.1, from coordinate 20,994,604 downwards.
GCCTCCAGTCTTTCAGTATAGTTTTCCTAATTTTGCAGATTTCAGGGTTAATAAATGTAATGCTGTTTTTGTAGAGCTCTTATTTTAACCCCTTGCCTTATTTTAACGCCTTCTCCGTAGCAGCACTAGCATCACTATTTCTACATAATAATGCTACATAAGCCTTTTATTCTCAATAAAGTCATTGAGGTTATTGATCTATAGGCACAACGTGTCAACCGAATTGGACTGATATTACTTAATTTACTGCACAAGGCGGTAAAGGATGAGACAAAGTTAAAATGGACCAAAGGAGGACTGTATTTTTAAGGAAAATGTCTCATGCATTAGGCTACTGAACCTGAACTTGTTCAGACAGCAAGCTGGATCCCCTATTTAATAGGACCTATTAAATCACCACTGTTACATAGGGATGAATGATTAATTGGTTTTGTATTAAAATTGCTATTATCAAATCGCCAGAGCTGCAATTTTAATTATATCCTAAATTATTCAATGCCATCTTAAATTTTATATGGGGAAATTAAACCTAATTATGCAGAGGTTGTGAACTGGCGATCTGGAAAACCCTCAAGCCCAGAAAAATGGAAATGCTGGTCTTTCTGAGGGAAAAACGGTAAATTCATATTTTATCAATAACATTACTATACACCGATCAGCCAACATCAACATTAAAACCACCTCTATGTATCTAGACTCTTTATCCATTTAATCAGCTCCACTTACCACACAGGTGCACCTTGTAGTTCTACAATTACAGACTGTGGTCCATCTGTTTCTCTGCATACTTTGTTATGCCCCCCATCACATTTTTCCAAATGTTCAGGACACCCACAGGACTACCACAGAGCAAGTATTATGTGGGTGTTGAATCATTCTCAGCACTGACACTGACACTGACGTAGTGTTGGTGTGTTAGTATGTGTTCTGCTGGTGTGAGTGGATCAGACACAGCAGTGTTTCTGGAGTGTTTAAACACCTTAGTGTCACTGCTGGACCGAGAATTGTCCACCGACCGAAACTGTCCAGCCAACAGCATCCTGTGGGCAGCGTCCTGTGGGCAGCGTNCTATCCAGCCAACAGCATCCTGTGGGCAGCGTCCTGTGGGCAGCGTCCTGTGGGCAGCGTCCTGTCAGTAGTGTCCTGTGACCACTGATCAATGATCAACACAAACTCTGCAGCAGCAGGTGAACTATCGTTTCTGACTTTATATCTACAAGGTTCACCAGCGAGGTAGTAGTGTCTAAAAGACTGGCCAGTGAGTGGAAACAGTGTTTAAACTCCTGCAGCACTGCTGTGTCTGATCCACTCACCCCAGCACAACACACACTAACACACCACCACCACGTCAGTGTCACTGCAGTGTTGAAAATGATCCCCCACCCACATAATACCTGCTCTGTGGTGGTCCTGTGGGGGTCCTGACTATTAAAGAACAGGGTAAAAGGGGGATAACAAAGTATACAGAGAATCAGATGGACTACAGTCTGTAATCGTAGAACTAGAAAGTGCTCCTATATAGTAAGTGGAGCTCGTAAAATGGACAGTGAGTGTAAATACAAGGAGGTGGTTTTAATGTTATGGCTGCAGAGTGTATTGTCACGTAGGTCTGGACAATATGATGGTAATTATTTTGTGATAAATTATGGCACAATTTGTAACAATATGGTTTTCTGACTATATAGTCATCTGCATGTAGAATGAAAGTAGAATGAAAGCATCATTAAGGTTCCTGAACACTAGATGCGCCACGTCCCATTTTGCAACAAATAATTTTGTTATTATGGAGATATGCAAACAGGTGCCAATGCCCCGTTCAATTATCTTGCCACATCATGGCATGCCAAGCTGCATTTTGCTATTACTACATTAAGCCACACTGAGCCCACAGAAGGCCACAGTATCATGTGGTGTGAAATTTTCCCAGAGAAACACAGTCAGTTTAACAGATAAACAGACAAATGCTAATGGGCTGTTATCTCAACTAACAGCCTAGTCTGTTTTCACCTTGTATCTTTCAGAAGAAAAGCAGTGAGCTAGTAGTGGGGTAGTAAACTGATGCCATGTGTAATAACATTGCTCTGCATGCATTCTGCTGTAGTTTTCAGGGCAGTATGTGTAATATTGAATATAAATCAGTACATGCTTACTTTTTGATAGTATTTCATAAACATGGCACATCAAATTGTTAGGAAAAACGTATACAATACATAAGTGTCCTTATATATTGTGATACATTTTTGCCATGTCGTCCACCTGTGTTCTAAAGTCTTGTCTATTTTGTCAGTGGTCGTTGGTGCACAGTGCCCACAACATGCAATAAAGCTCCACTATATATTATAGGTCAAAACCAGTACACCTTAAAGTGAAACCTTATTATGAGATAAAAGGCATCCTGTATCCAAAACTAAGATATGAATATAAATAAGAACATGTTATGTTGCAATAATACATATATAAATCCAACAAGTGTTGTAAATCCTTATGTACTGTGTTTCTTTTTGAAGTAATGAAGTCTGCTGTGGCCTCTAAGGAACTGTATCAAAGTAAGGAAAATTCCCCTTTGGTCGGAGTAGAGCTCAGCCCAGAATCAATAGAAGAACAATGTGGGTTGGAGGAAAACAAAAGCAGTCTAAAAGAGCCAGTGTTCTCAGAGGAATACCGATGAGAGTGTTCTTTACAGTATGCATCATCACCATAGGACTTTGTAATTAGTGGCATTGATTTGAGTGGTGTAGGAATGGTAATTTTCTAGAGATGATTCACCTCATTCTCTTTGTGGCATTGTGAATGCTCTGATCAGCTGCAGCTGCCTTGCAGTATATCTGGTTGTCATTGGGAACGACAGCTAGAAAATGATCTTTCATACATAGAAAACGCATTTTAATAGGACTTCTCACTGCGTAATTCCTTGTTTTACAAGTTTGTGAAATGACAAAAACTATCTACTTTTTAAAAACAACAGAGGAGGCTCAGTGCAATACAGTGTTTGCGGTATGCAGAACAAGCTTAACCAAAGACGTGTAGCTGACACCTCCTCTAAAGCTTTCCTTTCTAATTTTGACACTGACTGAGGCGTCAGAAATGGGTAAAAAAAGGCAAAGGTCAGATCAATCTAGGCTTTTGGGATAGTCCCTGAGGATTTCTGAACTGAGGGAATGCTGCCAAGCCGCATGTGCCGCCCAAGCCAGTGATTCAGTGGCTCAGAACATGATCTAAGCATAGATACTGCAGACAGTTTGACAGGTCAGTGGCTTTAGGAACACACAGCAGTTGACTTTGTTTTTTCACCAGTTTTTGACAGGCCCTTCACAGGCCTCCTCCTTATAAAAAATGCCCACTGTTTCTAGGGCAAACAAATGTAATGAAGTATTTTATAAAATGAGCTTTAGTAATCTCTTTTGCAAACGTCAAAACCAAACTCCGGACAGTTAAAGGATTTACATCCTATAAACTATTATTTTAAAAAAAAATCAAACATCCACTAGTCAAATCTAGACATCTTTTGTTGATTGTTGGGTGCAAATAAAAATGGAAAAAAGTCACTTGGAAATCAACAAAACATGTAACTTAAAACCTTTGCTTATGACTGTAAATCCAACAATGTTTTTACTTATACTACCAATATTTAAGTCTCATTATGTGTAGATGCAGCTTTTGTGCTAGTTGTTTTTGTGTGTCTTTACTAGAAATGCAATGTCACAACAGTTCCTTATATACAGTATATATTGCTGCCATGAAGTTCTAAATGAGTTATTAATTTTCATGAAATGGTGAAATGTTTCACTTCCAACATCTGAAATGTGTTCTGTGTTCTATTGTGAAAAAAAATGTATAGGTCTATGAGATTTGTGAATCATTGCATTCTGTTTTTATTTACATTTATTCACATTTTACACCCAACCTTTTTGGATTTGGGGTTTAGTATAGCTTCCTGTGTGCAACATTCTATCACCATCACCACTTCATTGTATTGTATCAGCCTTAAAGCCAGCTGGCCAGCTGGTGTTTTCTCAGGGCAAGAACTATAATTTAGTTAAATCATTGGAGCTAGCAGAAGATGACGGTTACTGCAGGCTTTGTTCCCACTGATCATTTAAATAAGACAGGACCACAAAATTAGCCGGAAAGTGTGAAGTAAACTGTGTGACAGAAATATATAAGCATAGTTATTAGCATATAAACTGGAACACCGATAACCCAAGCTTATCTTCACTTATAGAATATATTAAGGTTTCCACATAACAGTCTTAATCTCAAATATTTTGTTTGCTCTTAAAATGCCCATTTCATGGCAAACTGAATGTTCTTTTTTTTTTTTTAAATAAGAGTTTGATGTACTATGTAATCAAGCTTTAAATATCTTGTTAATTTCTTAGTCCATGCTAGAGCCTGATGGATATATTGATGAGTACTGACGTGGATTTTACCAGTGTTGACAAAAATGATAATTAATAATGTTTTTTTGTCATGCCAATTAGATTCTCACAGTGAGTACACTTGCATAAAAATGCATAAAAAAACAGATTATCGTATTAAGTAACAACATATTCTGATTTCATAGATTGGATTAAGGTCTAGAAATCCAATTAAGAAATCTGATAAAGAGAGCTGGAGCTTAGTAATCAGGTTTTTCAGGGCATGTGAACCCTTACTCTGATTTCTTTCGTTTTTCTCAGCTGCGACATTAAAATCTCAAATCTATATATAAAAATATATCGGCTGATATTATTGATTATCAGGTTATGCCCTTAAACTTTTCTTGTTGGCCAGGATCTAGTCCATACCATCCATGATTGGAAACTAAGCTGCAGAAAATGCACATTTTGAACTGTCATAATCGTGAACAAATTTTACATGAACATGTTCAGCATGCAGCAGCTTAGGCCACCCCTTCACATTTACAGTTCACAATAAAGGGTGTTGTTACTGTAGACTGTCTGTAATCATTGGAGTGAAAGATCAAATCATTTAAATCAATTAAATGAAAACCCAAACTGAGGTTATTTACACATATTAATCTTAAAGGCACAGCAGCAGAAACAGCCTGTTGAATTGTAAGGTAAAGTAAATTGAAGATGAAAAGTGAGAATGTAAAAATTAATCATGACTTATTTTGATCTTTTAAACCAAACGGACATTAGAAATGGCAGTACAAGACCAATGCAGTGTATGAGTCCTTTACTCTATTCAGCAGAAATGTCGAGACTTAGTTTGGATAGCTTCTGGACAGAGAAGACAGAGGGAGAACTGACTGCGAAGGTTTGAGAGATGGATGCAGCTGCTGCTGCCTGACAGCGCGCAGAATCTCTCTCTCTCTCTCTCTCGTCTGAGTCTCTCTCTCGTCTGAGTCTCTCTCAGAAATGCAGTTAACTTAGTGTGCTGTCAATCTTTTCCCAGGTGTATCAGTGGAGCAGGGCGAGGAAGACTCCACATAAGATGAGGAAGAGCAGAAGTGTGCTGAGCGTGTCGCCCGAGGTGAGTGACCATTATGCCTTTCAACACAAACAGAATCAGGAGTGTGTCTTTGGAGAAGAAAGCCAAACACTGGAAAAGTTATAGAACTAAAGCAAGAAGAAAGAGAGAGTGAAGCTGAAAGAGAGGGAAAGTAGAAGACGAAAGCAGGGAAAATTTTCCTCAGATAATAAGCAAGCTGCTGATCAAACTGTAGCAGCTGCTCCCTGTCAAGGCTGACTGCAGAGAGAAGAGTTAAGACTGATGAAGAACTAAGAAGAGCGGCCATGACATGTAGACACTCACCCACTTGACTCTCTCTCTCCCTCACTCGGTGTCTCTCTTTTCTTTCCTTCACTCCCTCTCCCTCTCTCTCTTCTCATGCAGAGTGTCAGACCTAGACTGTCAGACCTAGTGTCAGACCTAGAGTGTCAGGCCTAGACTGTTGGGTCAGTGTTGATTCTAAAGATGCTCTGATACTGAATGCTTGAGCCGATATGCTAATAATGCTAATATGTTGTTATGGCAATTAATGCTAACCTGTAATTAACCCTATAAAGCTAATGTCTCTCCAGTGATGTATTGACCGGTTTGAGTTTTACATTTTTAAATAATTCATTTCCTGTTCTATTCATTTTTCTATTTCCCAATCTGAAAATATTTAAATTTACCTTTTATACAATGTAACAGTTTTAAAATAATTATTAATGTGTTTAAATGTCTTATTTCTGAGAAGCAGAAGACCCAGATTTCATATATCGCCACAGTCAAAACCTAGTATCTCCAGTTTTGTGTGCAAATTGGTGTGCAAATTTCAGGATGAAGACACCAAAATTCATTGGCAAGAAGTCACACACAGATGTGCATTTTAGCATCTTCTGGAGAGACAAGGTTTAGTTCCAACAGTAGCAATATGAAATGTGCTTCTGATTATTGTTGATTATTGTTGCATGTTGAATCAAGTCCATGCTGTAATCCGTTTGCTCTAATGTTGGATCACTGATTAATTTTACATAGTCAATTAGATTGGACATTATTGTGAATATGGTCATTTTGAGCAGACACTCTTATCCTAAACATCTTACAGTGGCAGATCCAAATTATATTAGGAGTCTTGCCCGAGCTTGCCCTGCTCTTTCTGCTTGAATGGAGAATCATTCAGTCTTCTGTGTGTAAACGTGTTATCCGCTATACTAATCACTTCACTGGGGAATGAGGAATTGGGGCACCAAGTAATTGGTTTTTAATTGTTGGCTGTAAATAATAAATACATTCAATATCACACCACAATAATACAGCTTTCCTGTTTATACACAAAAAATAACAACTCAGACCCTTCACTGCTTCTTTACTGCTCTGCCATGTTTGCCGTATTAAGACTTAGTGGTCATTCTGTTTGTCCACTGAATGTGTCAAAGAAGTGGATATCTTGAAATGTCAGCTTGGTAAATGTACAGCGTAGAATAAAAGCTCAGCTGTAGAAGATTATAGGATAGCTAAGCGATTGTATTGTTCATAATGGTATGGTGGATTTCATCAGTTAAGCATTTCCTGATTGACAGCCTGATCCACTTCTGATGTCAACTTTGGCAGGAACCCAGAGAAGCATTGTGCGCATATTGTGTGTGTGTGTATGTGTGTGCATGTCTGCTTTCCTACTAGACTGACAGTGTGTGTAGAGTAGTATCACAGTGGCTCCAGTCCTGTGTCTGACCTTTGTGTTGTCTCGCAGTGAGACATTGTTGCTTGCTCTCTGTTGTTGTTCATGATCTCTCAGTCAGAAGAAAATAACAAGAAGCTGAGGGATGTTAAAATTCATTCAGTGTGTGTGTTACATAACTGCGTGTTACAGTTTGTGGATGTGTGTGTGTTGGGAGCATCAGCCCTCCAAGACTACTCTGCTTTCATTCACCCAGGATAGAAGAAGAAATTCCCATTTAGGGGTCGTCTGTGGCTGGTTTCCATGGTAACATACACCCCCTATTCACGGCTCTCTACTCGGGGTCTGTGGTTCTTCCTGAACCCGCGGTTACTTTTTAGCACCTCCTGGAGAACATGAACCACATCACGCTCGCCTGCAGCACACCGTGGCTGGATTTAATGGCCTCAGTTTCCTCATTTTTTCTCTCCCTGCTTCTTGTCTATAGCAGTGTGGCAGCAGACTGTTACATTTCCCAAGGAATTTAAAACTTAATTTACCAAAAATCTAATTTACACTGTTCAGTAAGCCAAGACGTGTTGTGCCTAAGGTTTGGCACTGGAACTATAAGGAGAATGCGGATAACTGGGAGCTTGTAGGACAAATCAGCATTACATCAGCAGAGAACCTTCAGGTGGAGAACACAGGTAGTGCTTTACTGGTACTACAGTGCAGTCGTCTAATCCTGAGACTTATTTAAAGGTGCCGTTTGTTAGATGTCATAGGTAGTCAAAGTTTGTGTAAACCCCATGCATCACCCCTGCCCCTTGAGGAACGTACAGTCCCTTCTCCTCAGTGTTAGCATTAACAGCTGCTTACTCACCAGTCGTTGCAAGTTCAGCATCAAACTACATCCCTTTACTCAACGAGAGCGTCTCCAGCAGTGGAAAGCAATGCCAACGTTAACTCTTGTTTTGCTTTGTGTCACTTCTTTTGTTTGCTGCTAAACATGGATTCTTGCTGAAAGAGAGTGGTGGTCGTTATAATGGTCATTTGCAAAGAGCTTTAGCCATCATTGCATTAACTGTTCTTTTCATTGGCTATCTGTCCTTAAATGATCTAACCGGGAGGAGCACCTTCAACAAAACTGACTCGAGATTACAAAATGTCATCGGGGCAGCAGTGCTACTTCTTCATACTTTCATGTGGCCTGATGCCAGGCTCGACACTACAGTGACTCACTATCACCTCTTGAAGTACTAAGTGATATTACAAGACAGGCTGGGTCGGGGCTAGCTGGTTAGCTTCAGTAGGCGTTTTTTCATAAACCATCAAAGATCTTATTTCTTCACATTCTACTGATTAATTTAGTTAAATTTGGAATGTTTTAGGTTAAAAAATCTCCCATATTGAAAAAAAATGCATGAAACAAATCTTTGCAGATTAATGACGTTGACCCATAGATTGTATTCTTGTATTCTTTTTGGTTTTTGGTTTTGGGTGCTGCAGTAACATGTGGATCAAATGTGCCTGAAAGGACTTGAGTGATCAGAATTGTTTTAAAGGTAACTAGACGCATTTACACTCACATTTTTATGCGGCTTAGCCATATCCAGAAGTTATCCTGATGATCAATACGCATTAAGTGGCCAGGTGCAAACGGGCTCTGTGAGAACAGTATCTTTTACAGACGTCCTATTTAAAACATAAATTCCCTCTATAGATTATCAGGGCCTGTCCGTGTAGTTAGTCATTCACTCGTGCCATTCACTGTTATTTTTAATTGTGAATATGAACAGGACAGCAGGGAAGCACTGTAAACTCAGAAAACAATCTGTGAAACAAGTATGCTGAAATGAAACTGACAGATCAAGATGCATGTGCTAAGGAAGGGAGAGTCATAGCTTTACCTACACTGGCCAGGCCTGGTTTGCATTCAGGAACAGCTCTGTGTGCTTTACATGTTATTCGAAAAGACTTTATTTATTTATGTATGTATGTATTTATTTATTTGTTTATTTATTTTAAAAGACATAACTGGCAGTGCCTTGTTCAAAGGAAGAATTACTGCCAGCTTTTAAACAGCGTTCACTTTGATTGGCTGCTTATTTCTAAATAAATTATTGAAAAGCTGCTGTGCTGCTCAGCTGGTGCAGATGTGTCGGTTTTACAGAGTAATTAAAAGTAAAGTAATGAGTGAAGTAATCCCATTACAGTTTGAACATGTCTTGGCTGATTGACTAAGTGGGGTAAGGAGGAAATTGCATAAACTTGATTTTTGGCCTAACCCCCACTGACCCCTGCTGTGGTGTCGGGCCGCCTAATACAGATACTAAGGAGGTAGACGCATGATCAGTGAACTTGGCTTAACTCCCAGAGATGTCCACAGAATGCCTGATATTGTTTGCACATTAAGCTGGCTGCAGTTATGAGAATGTTGAGGATTTTATATCGCCATAGGAAGGATTCCCAGTAGTTTGAAATATTAGAGTAATGCATGCTGGGTATTGTAGTGAGAGAACACTGGTGGAAACAAAAATATGAGCTGTGTTAAATCGGTGAAGCTGAAAGATACAATGCTGCTAGTTTTCCACCTTAGACATTAGGCAGAAGTCTGGCTTGCGAAACTCCTTCCCTCTTGACCCCCCATTCAGTGCTCCTTTTTTGGCTGCCAAAGAATGAACGTTGCAGACAGATATTGTGAGTGCAATTAGCGCCTTCAGTTACTCATTGAATAATATACAGCTGCTATCTTCGTCCATCCAATCACTGCCTCCTTGTCTCCGTCACTCCTTTAAATCACCCCCTGCACTGCAACAGCTGTGCTCCTGCTTTATCAAAGCCTTCCGGCTCTGTGGGTCTGCACACATACACAAAGCCCTTGTGAATTTATCTCTTTTTGTAGTTCACAGCTGTGTCCACATTTTGAGCAGGACAATAGCCATCTGTCATCCACCGTTTGGAACAAAAAATTGCAAGTCACTAAACATTTGGGCCTATTTCCGATTGTTTGTGTATGTGTTTGTGCTGCTGCATTATACTACATGGTGAATTTTGGTATAATAGCAATATCGATAGTTAACAAGTGTTGTATTCCCTATAACAGTCTGTGTGATGTGCCAGTTGCCAAAGTGGTAGAAAGACACTGCGTAGGAGTCTTTCTAGTAGAAAGAAGTAAGAAACCAAAACAGTTCAATCAAATATGTTATGTCAGGAGTGCAGGGCATTCCAATAGTATAGAGTACTAGAGTGTATAGAGTAACCATATTCTAGTAACCTTATAACACCTTTATTCGCTAGGCCTGTTATTGAGTTACTTTAAAGTCAGAGCTGATAACAACAACCATACGTTGAGATATCCAAATGATATTTTTTTAGATATACTATATGGCCATCAGGTATGTGGACACCTGGGAATGTATATGTATCTGACGAAATCTTACCTGCTTAGTCACCACGACAAGTTCAGTTAGGACTGAATTTAGGAGAGTAGCTTTTACAGAATAACAGTTTCTAAGCTAATAATGATCATAATCTTACCAGACAAGATAAGAGTATTACATTCGTTACTTTTTTACATTGCTTGCTGTCTAGCTGAGTAATTTACACTTTTAACATTATTTTGAGAAGATTAATTTAGCATTAATTTAACATAATTTAACATAGTTATTTAACATTGAACTGGAAAACTGGTGAATAAAAAACTGACTGCAGCCTCGTTATGTGCACTGGTGACTTAAAACAATAGGTTGGAGAAACACCACTAAGTTAAAACAAAAAGCTGCTGAATGCGCAGCTGCTTTCAGCCTCACTCCGACTGCAGACAAAGACTCATATTTTTGCTGCTGTTCTCTGCCCCTTCACGAACAACAACTTAATAAAAGCTTCTCATGGTTTCTCGGTTTAACTGATTTTGAACAACTGTAAATTTGCAAACAACCTATTAGAGTAATTTAGGATTTCCTAATAGGACTAAATATTTTTGGCAAAATATCTCATTTTTTAAACCAGCGATTGTATTTTAACTTGCGATAAGTTTCTATGAATTGAGGTACAGGCCCTGGTTTGAATGATGATGGGTACACAGGTTGTTTCTGATTGGTGTAACTAATCTACAGGTGGTTCACAATTTTCATACATTTTCCCACTTCAAGGTTAAGGCAACATAGTTTATAATGTAGGCTATTATAAAATGTATGAGATTTGAAAATTGAAAATTGTAATTTCAATATAAAAACAGTTGTCTTTTAGCTCAAAATTTCTGAAGACATTTTTTGTAAGCTGTAATAAAAAAGAACATAAGATACTATAAGATAAGATGATTAAGATATTTCGTTCTGTAATACAAACTGCTGAAAAATCTTATGGTGACATCTCAATTTAGGACTGAGGATCTGACCTGAGAAGGAAGTTTCTGTAATACGGTTCCTGATTGTCACACCTATATGAACTTTTTGAACATCCCTTTCCAAAACCATGGGCATTAATATAGAGTTGCCATGGAAACTAATTTTGTGAAGCTCCTGACACACAGTTTTTGTGCTGATGTTGCTTGCAGGGGCAGTTGGAAAGTCTGTAGTGAGTGATGCAAAAGTGGAGAAGCAATTTTTACTTTTTTCTTGAGCACTCAGCGGCCCTGCTCTGTGGTCCTGCTCTGTGGCCCTGCTCTTCTAGTTGGCATGGTCCACATACGTTTGGCCATATATAGAAAACGCAGGCCGATAACATTGACCCATGGTATGGGTCATTTTTGGTTTTGGTTGTTGCTATGATTTGCGGCTCAAATGCGCCTAAAAGGATGCGCCTTGAGTGATCAGATTTGTTGTAAAGGTAACTTGGACGCATTTACACTCACATTTTTATGCGGCTTGGTCATATCCAGAAGTTATCCTGATAATCAATAAACATGTAAGTGACCAAGTGCAAACTGCATCTCTCTTTTTTTACTCTTTTTTTACTCTTTTCTTCAGCACTCAGCGGCCTTCTCTGTGGGCGTGCTCTGGTAGTTGGCATGGTCCACATACTTTTGGCCATATATAGAAAACGCAGGTCAATAACGTTGACCCATGGTATGGGTCATTTATGGTTTTTGGTTTTGGTTGCTACTATGAATTGTGGCTCAAATGCACCTAAAAGGACTTGAGTGATCGGATTTGTTTTTAAAGTAACTTGGACGCATTTACACTCGCTTTCTTATGCGGCTTGGCCATATCCAGAAGTTATCCTGATAATCAATACGCATCTCTGCAAACGGCATCTCTCTCTTTTTTACTCTTTTCTTCTTTTCTTCAGCACTCAGCGGCCCTGCTCTGTGGGCCTGCTCTGGTAGTTGGCATGGTCCACATACTTTTGGCCATATAGTGTAACTTCTGTTAAATCACAGATTGGTGGGGGTTGCTTAAATGAGTGTAAATGAAATTATGCATGCAGAAGTAATTCCAAAATCCAGATTTTGGAACAGGCATGCTTATTGGCTCACTGATGCTGATAAAACTACTTTGATATTTGTTCCTGAATAACATCACGGTACCAGTTCACGGTACCAGTTGTTTCAGGCTTATGGTAGGATTCGTGTGTGGGCCCCAAATTTTAACAGGGCACTGTGCAGGCCCAACATGTCCAGAATTGGTTTGAGGAGCTTTCTGGAAAGTTCTGATGAACGGTGTGGTCTGCACGTTCGCCCGACATGAGCCCAGTTGAGGCATATAATGGAAAATATAGTGATAATGAATGTTATCATTTCTCCCCAGCACCACTTTTGTGTGTAGAACATTGCATTAATGGACTATACAGCTCATCTCTCAGCTCATTCATTAAGTGTCTTTCCAGTGTACAGTGAATGAGTACGGTTTGTTTAGACATTCTGAAATGTACAGAGATGCTGTCTCTACTCCCACTGTGCTGTGCAGGGATGCTGCAGCTGAGCTTTTCGTTCCTCAGCTCAGTCTGTGTTCTGCGTTCTCCTCCTCCCTGCTCGGCTGATGGTGAATGTTGCACATTGATACTTGACAAGCCTTCTTTTGGGCGCCGTGAATAGCTGCATGCTCCATGTTGAGGTCAGTGCGTAAGCATGTGTGTGGATGGTGGGTGTGTTGCACAGTGATGTGTTAGGATCTTCTAAATGGACCAGTGTCTTCTTGAAAAAACAGTGAATGTCACACACATCAGCAATGTCACTCTTTCTCTCGCTATAATGATTGTGTCTTGTCCTTAGCTTTTCCTCAGCTTTAGGGGAAACTGCTCTCTTGGGGCAGATCTTACAAGTAACAAAAAGCGGCACAGAAAGATATATAGTTACAAAGATAGATGCTGTTTATCCCTACAAAATAACATATTTCAATCCTTTCAGCAGGGGCAGAAAGAGTCTCTACTTCAGTAAAAGTATGGTTACTTTAGTGATAATTTGCTTAAGTGAAAATAACAGCATTAGTAAAAAATTACTCAAGTAAAATTAACTATGTAGTCTATTGTAAATCTACTGGAGTAATTTAGTGATGTTTTTGCAAATCCGCAATCGTGAGCTGGAAATGTGTCTGAGCCCTAACCCTAGCTCGAGCCCTAACCCTAGCTTCAGCCCTATCCCTAGCTGCAGCCCTAACCCTAGATGCAACCCTAACCCTAGGCCCTCCCTCACCCTAGCTCCAGCTCTAACCTTAGGCCCAGCCCTAACCCTAGGTCCAGCACTCACCCTAGCTCCAGCCCTAACCCTAGCTCCGCCGTTAACCTTAGCTCCAGCATTAATCCTAGGTCCTGCTCTATCCCTAGCTCCAGTACTCAACCTAACTCCAGCCGTAACCCTAGGTCCAGCCCTAAACCTAGCTCCATCATTAACCCTAGCTCCAGTATTAACCCTAACTCCAGCCCTAACCCTAGATGCAGCCATAGCCCTAGCTCCAGCCCTAATCCTAGCACCCACCCTAGCCCGAGCTCCAACCCTAACCCTAGCTGCAGCCCAAACCCTAGGGCAGACTCTCACTCTAGCTCCAGCATTAGCCCTAGCTGCAGCCCTATTCCTTGCTCCAGTTCTCAACTTAACTCCAGCTGTAACTCTAGCTCCAGCCCTAACCCTAGGTCCAGCACTCACCCTAGCTTTAGGTTTAATGCTGGGGCTAAGGTTAGGGCTGGAGCTAGGCTTAAAACTGGAGCTAGATTTAGGGCTGGACCTAAGGTCAGGTCTGGAGATAGGGATAGGGCTGGAGTAAGGTTGGGTGCTGGAGTTAGGGATTATGCTGGAGGTAGGGATAACGCTGGAGCTCCAGCATTAACCCTAGCTCCAGCATTATCTTTAACTCCAGCATTAACCCTAACTCCCGCCCTAACCCTAACTACAACATTAACCCTTGCTCCAGCACACAACCTGACTCCAGCCCTAACCCTAGCTCCAGCATTAACCCAAGCTCCTGCTATGACCCTAGCTCCAGCCCTAACCCTAGGTCCAGCCTTATCCCTAGCTCCAGCATTAACGCTAGTTCCAGCATTAACCTTAAGTCCATTGCTCAACCTAACTCTAGCCCTAAACCTAGGTCCAGCTATCACCCTAGCTCCAGCCCTAGCCATAGCTCCAACCCTAACCCTAGGTCCAAACCTAACCCTAGCTGTAACCCTAACCATAGCTCCAGCCCTATCCCTAGCTCCATTACTCAACCTAACTCCAGCTGTAACTCTAGCTCCACCCCTATCTCTAGGTCCAGCACTCACGCTATCTCCAGCTCTGACCCTAGGTCCAGCCCTAAATCTAGCTCCAGTATTAAGCCTAGCTCTGGCTCTAACCCTAGCTCCAGCCCTAACCATAGCTCCAGCCCTAACCCTAGCTCCAGCATTAAACCTAGCTCCTGCCCTAACCCTAGCTCCAGCACTCACCCTAGCTCCATCCCTAACCCTAGGTCCAACACTCACCCTAGCTCCAGGCCTCACCCTAGCTCCGGCCCTATGCCTAGGTCAAGCACTCACCCTAGCTCCAGCTCTAACACTTGCTCCAGCCCTAACGCTTGCTCCAGCTCGACCTCTAGGCCCAGCCCTCACCCTAGCTCCAACCCTAAACCTAGCTCCAGTCCTAACCGTAGCTACAGCCTTAACCCTAACTCCAGCATTAACCCTAGCTCCAGCCCTAACCGTAGCTACAGCCTTAACCCTAGCTCCAGCATTCACTCTAGCTCCAGCCCTCACCCTAGCTCTAGCCCTAAACCTAGCTCCAGTCCTAACCGTAGCTACAGCCTTAACCCTAGCTCCAGCCCTAACCCTAGGTCAAGCACTCCCCCTAGCTCCAGCTCTAACACTTGCTCCAGCCTTAACCCTAGTTCCAGCATTAACCCTAGCTCCAGTATTAACCCTATCTCTAGCGGCCAACCTAACTCCAACCGTAACACTAGCTTCAGCATGAACCCTACCTGAAGCATTAACCCTAATTGAAGCCCTAACCCTAGATGCGTCCCTCACCCTATCTCCAGCCCTTACCCTAGCTCCAGCCCTAACTCTAGGTCCAAACCTCACCCTAGCTGCAACCCTAACCCTAGCTCCAGCATTAACCCCAGCTGCAGACCTTACCCTGGCTCCAGCATTAACTCTAGCTACAGCCCTAACCCTAGCTACAGCCTTAACCCTAACTCCAGCCCTAACCCTAGCTCCAGCCCTAAATCTAGGTCCAGCCCTAACGTTAGCTCCAGCCCTAACCCTAGCTCCAGCATTAACACTGGCTTCAGCCCTAACCCTACGTCCAGCACTCACCCTTGCTCCAGCATTAACCCTAGCTTCAGCCTTAACCCTAGATCCAGCACTCACCCTAGCTCCAGCGTGAACACTAACTCCAGCCCTAACCCTAGGCCCCGCACTCACCCTAGCTCCAGCCCTGACTTGACTTGACTTGACCTATTAGCCCTAGCTCCAGCGTTAACACTGGCTCCAGCCCTAACCCATGCTGCAGCCCTAACCTTATCCCCAGTCCTAACTAAAGTAAAATATGATATTGTGTGTGAAAAGAAGGAGTTTTGAGTGCTGAGCCTGATCAGAGTGTGCTCTTTCAGTGCTCTTTCTGTGGACTTTGTAAAGAACAAGGTCTACATTAAACTACATTAGTTTATGGATTAATCTGAGGATTAACAAGTGTTATGAGATCATTAATGCTACACTAAGGTTCAGGGATTTGGAGTTCTATCTGGCGTAACTGTGTAATTACATGCAGTGTGAGGATGAATATTTCATAACGTCGTCTTCCAAGAATGTGAGTGATTATTTACAGTTGTCATTGTATATTTTGTATATCTGTATATCTGTTATATCCCTGTAACACTGATTTGCATTTGATACCTTAACATCAAGCTGACCTTCTTTTTAAGCCTGTGTGTGTGTGTGACATTAGCAATGTTAAATCATATGGCATGGCCTGAAAAACTCCCATGGAAATGACTATTTCAGGCTTTTACAGGGTGAATTGCAGCAGCGCTGGGGCATTTTTTTAATGACTCAGTAATGCCAAAGTCTTTAAGAAATTAATATTCTCTCATATATGGGTTTCCCAAAACTTCTCTTTAGACAGACTCCAAAAGCAGCCCTCTGGCTAAAGCAGGGGTTTTGATAAATGACGATTAAGAGTCCATTGTTCTGATCAGTGTGTTGCTCATTAATAAACTAGATAAACAACAAAAACATATCTTTCAGCAAATCAGATAAATATGTAATTGCAGTTGTGGGACACGTAACTTTGAATCCTTTCTATTGTTGTAAAGGGAACTGGAGCTGTTTATTAATTCTGTAACAAAACGTCGTATGGCATTTTCTTTACTGGCTTGCATGCCCAAACGTCCACCATTACTGGGGCAAAGGAAATCGACAAACTAGACTGCAGGATACACTGTTATTGAATTTTATTGAGTATCGAGTTTTGTTAAATAACCAAAATATACAGTGTACATTAGCTGACATGACTGCCTTCTCATTAGCTAAACTAAAACTGTATGGTGGTAGACCTAGAGTCCCCCTGAGTCCCCCTGTATCTGTGTAGTATTATGTCAGAAACTTAGAAGAGTCTTGGAATGGCCATGAGGTAGGGAATCTATTCAGAGTCAGTCTCACTGAAGGTGTCTTTTGACAAGGACCTTGGGTTGGGAAGCTTCTTCGTTTTGACCAGGTCCATGTCCTTCACAATGGAGGGCTAAACTTAAACTGCTTTTTCAACTGCTGGCAAGTTTTCAAGCCTCCAACTGAAGTCCTCTCTTCTTGCTGGAGCACAGTTAAAGAGAGAGTGGCAGGACTCAAAATGCCAAAAGATTAATCTGCTGTCGAATGGTCCCTGAATTCGTTTCCAAAGAAACAGGATTGAATGTAGGTACCAGTGTCATCAGTTGTCCAGTGTCTTACATGCAGGTCCAGCTCCTTATTCTTAGTAGTCATATTCATGCTCTGTTCGTGCTCTTGTTGAACATAATGACAAACAAATATTTGTTCACTCCTGAGGTGAGTGTGTTCAAACCACAGAAGCACAGGGTTGGGTAGTAATATATGTAATGGTGTTACATAATCAGTACACAAAAAAGGTGTTACTGTTACGGTTCAATACAAGATACAGTAAAAAAAAACAACAGAAAACAGATTACAGTACATTAGAAAAACAGGGTTATTTTTCTGCAGAATTACTTTCAAATACTAACTCATCATCTTTTGTCGAAATTCACATTGAACCATGTGCGCACATGCAACTGGACTTCAGTTTGCATTAATATAGATTAGTATGGTTTAAAGGGTTAAACTAGGGACATGCATTGACTAACTTTGCCCTAGCCCTAGATGTTACCTAACTTTTTGTGAAGCATATTTATAGATTGTGGCATAAGTTTATTTCATTTGTGAACGAGGCTTGGGATCCACCAAAATAATTAAATTTGAATCTGGATTGTTTTGGCACAAGTTAAATGGCTCATACCATGGAAAGCAAATTGTTTCTTGCCTTGTTGAAATAAAAGATTAATCTTAATAATTAATGTTATTCTTAAAGGCACAGTAGCCAAAACAGCCTATTTGATTCAAAGGTCACAAAGAGATAAGAAAGTATAAAAATCAACTAAGACTAGTTTGACTAGTTTTTGGATACAGAAACCCACAAACATTATTTTGGACCTCAGGCGTATGAATGAAATACAAGAGTAATGCACAGAAATGGCCATTTAAGCCATGTTAAGGATGTAAAATACTTTCATCTATGTTATGACGTTTCTGTTTGTAAACACTACTTACAGATTAGAATGTCACATTGTGGTCTAAATGATAAACCACTACTTAATTTCAGCTTCTGATTTTAATTTCAGCTTTGCAGGTTTATGTTCACAGCCACAGAGAGAGGGAGGCTATGGAGTGATTAGAGTTAATGCTTTTCTTGTGGCTTGTGGTGTGGTTTTAGCTTGAAGGAGAAAAGGTTGTTAGTCTGAGTTCAGAGCTGTGTGTCCCAGCACACCAGAGCGAAGCTGCGTTAGTTTAAAGACTAAAAAAAGGCTCCGGTCTCAGGTGAATATGCTGTGGTCGTGAGCTGAGCTGACCGCAGACGTCTCCAGAGAGCAGCTCCGTACAGAAGGTCACCTCCATCCTTCCAGACACAGGGAGACCCGGACATGTCTAATGAATTACTCAGCAATCTCTCTCTCTCTTTTTCTCTCTCCCCTCTCTCTTTCTCTTTTTTCTCTCTCCCTGAGTTCATCTGGGGATACTATGCTGTAATTCTGCCATAGAATAGTGAGAGCTGCTATTCCTCATGCTCTATTCAGCCTGACTGAAAAGCACTGCGTCATATTCATGCTTCTAATAACCTCTAGATTTAATATTCTTATTTTTCTTAATATTAAGGCTTATTAAATTGGATCTGCTTATACGCAGTGACGGTTATGAATCATTTAGTAACCACTATGAAATTAAATAGTTGAGGGAGTAAGGAAGGGACATCTAGAGCCACTGACGGGTCAGAAATGAAGAGGTTAACCACTTAAATGCTGGTACTGACACCAGTGTAGATCAGTGTAGTCTTACAGCTTTATGTTAAAATAAAATATAATGCACTTTATGTGCAAAAGTATTCAGATACCCCTAATCATTAGTGAATTCTGCTACCAGGTTGTGCCCATTGCTAGGTTGTGTCTATTACATGGTGTTTAGTTGCACACACAAACAGCTTCTAAAATCTTCACAAAAAAGAAAGGGAAGCTCTCAAACACCTGCACATGAGTCTGAGGTCACCATGCCCAGTGGCAAGCATTGGCTACAGGAGTATAAAGCTTCCCAGCATTGAGCTGTGAAGCAGGGAAACTGCAGTCTTTTGTGTGATGAGGCATCATGTACTAGGTTTGGCATTAGCTGGAATGTCTTTTGTGATCCAGAAGTAATAGTCCAACATCAGTACCTGAACTTGCCAAAGCTCTTGTGGCTGAATGCAATCAAATCCTCACCGCAATGTTCCAACAACTAATGAAAAGCTGAATAAAAGCTGTTACTGTAGCAGAAGTACTGTTAAATGGACACAGGTCTACAAACACTGGTCTACAAAGTCTTCCCCGGATGAAAGGAGCATATTTGTGCCTTTTCATATCCTAATGTGTTAAAATACAAAAAGGCCTGGAGAAAGGACAGGGTGTATGGTGTTCAATGGTATGGGGTAAAATTATGTTCCTTAACTAAAGCTACTAAAGATGTACCCTTGAGCTCAGCAATCTCAGCAAGGGATCCACCCCAGTGATATGAGAGCTACCTTTTTTCCTGAGAGTGCACCAAAACATTCTACAGTGGTCTTATTTTGCTCCAAACAGGGTTTATGAAACACAGATTCCGAGCCCGTGTTGCAGCATCTGGGCACATTTTGTGTTGCGGATTCTCGCAGATGTACGCATATCTGAGTTTAACCTCCTGAGACCCTGCGTCCTCATATGAGGACATTAAATTTCTGCTTCTCTGCACCATGATACGTAATTTTTTAAAACGTTGACCACTTGGCCTCATATGAGGACATTGTTTTTTGCCAAAACAACTTCTTTTGCCAAAACAACTTCCTGTACAAAGTTTAGTTTTTATACTTGTTAGGTCCTACTAATCACAAATAGGAGAAATTAAAAATGCACACCAAGCTAAAGTCCGGGTCTCAGGAGGTTAAATAGTATTAACCTGAGGATAAACCTTCTTTTAGCATGGGTTCCATGTATTTAGCCTGTGTTCCACACAAAACCAGCCGCTGATAGTTGCTGCCACTGATCCAGTACCACTTTTTAAATCAAGCATAATATGTGATCAACCACACTTTTAATATCTCCACCCACTTTCATCATGAGCTTCTCTAAAACACGTGTGCTTTAAGAGGATAAATGCAACATGCATCTTTCCAAGAACATGACCCGTAAAACTGCATGCTGATGTCCGTGCTGCAGTTAAAAGAAACTGGTTTAAAAGGCTTATCACATCACACGAACAGCCTGATAACTATTTATTAGAAAGTGCAGAACTCCAGTCTGCAGTAGGAGCTATGAGGAGTGGGCGTAAAGGTGAGATGGGATGATGATAGACCGCCCAAATTATAGTTGAAGTTATGCCTGAAATTTTAAACTGAACCTGAAAATAGCCCTAGAACTCTCTGCAAATCCATCCCAACCCAAACCCTCAAAGTTAGGATGCGAACTCGACTGTAACCCAATCAAAAGACCCATACTGACCATCACCAATTGAAGACAATATAAAAGTCCATATTTCTAATGACAAAGCAAAGTACAAAGCACTGAGAAAGATATAAAAACTACGATGGGTTCCATAAGACTAATACATGAGCTAGAATCCTTTACAGATATGAGATGAACTATAAGAAACGCAAACGAGAAAAGCAGATGAGAAATTAAATTACATGTTTAAAATTTTATTCCGGTGTGATGTCTTTTACCAAATCTCAGCCATTCTATAACTCTTTCAATCAGATTAGACGACAGAAAGGAATGATTTGTCAATGTATATTCAGCATTTTGACTGCCACACACATTTTTGCCATGTAATACACCTTCACTCTGTATTCTCTCTGTAGCAGAGTAGATTAAAGCTCGGGCTGAGCGTGTTATATGGGCGGGGTTATACATGCTTTTTGCAGTGGACTGAGCAGCCTCTTCAGAGAGCTGTGAAATATGGACAGCTCTTTTTAAACTGAACTCAACAACATCCTCTCTGCATGAGTCACCCAAACACTCTTCCTCTTTTTAATTAAAATGATCATTTTTCACCTTTAAACTGTTCCTGTTCTGGCAGCGTCACGCAGGCCACCCAGGCCTTCCACCTCTTTTATTTGTGAGGGTAAAACTGTTGCAAGGTGCCCCTAATAAAAGCAGCTATTATTTGTTGTGTTTTTACCTTTTATTGAATTACTCACAGTTCCACATCATCAAGTGTAGAGGTGCAGGACTAACGCAGGTGGGTGAAATAATTTACAGACACATAATTTGTATGAAATTGGAACTACATTTTGTCAGTCGTGCTCACGCTGGAGACGTAATGTTCCTCTTGACTCTGCTGATGATGTGTAAAGTGGGCGTGTGTGGGTGTGTATTCGTGTCTGTGGCATCCAGAACTCTCTAGCTCTGACTGTGTTGTAGGAGTGTGTTGATATCCTCTGTGTTCTGTCTTCCAGTGTTTTCTGCATAACACTGTTGTGACTTACAACTTATGTTATCCTTTCAGTTATTACTGTAATCTACTCAAAACATATGAGTTAATGAATAGCATTGACTATCAGTGCGTCAATTATATTAGCAATCTAGTCATATATTATTACCAATGATTTTGACAAGTTATCAAACATTGAGAGTTTTAAAACATAAGCAAACAATAATCTTGGATTTAATTTATTATAAACTGATGGCTTAACTGATTATATAGGTGTTTCTCAACCCTGGTCCTGGAGGCTCCCTGCCCTGCACATTTTAGTGGCTTTCCTGCTTTAACATACCCCCTGCAACTCTGAAAGGGTTTGTTAATGAGCTGAGGGAGGGAGGAGGACAAAATGAGCAGGAAAGAGTGCCTCCAGGACCAGGGCTAAAAAACACTGGGCTATATATGTAGTGGTGGAGTGGCGGAGTTGTGGCTTATCCCCTGAACACGTGACATGTGCTTCCTCTCTGATCTGAGAGGGAACGTGGGATCAGAAGAGGTGCATGGATACTGTAAATGCTGGCTCTCCTCAGAGGAGTACAGTAAGTAGGATGTTGTATGTATGTATATATATATATATATATATATATATATATATATATATATATATATATATATATATGTATATATGCGTGTATATATATATATGTGTGTAGAATTTACAATATTTTGTATAAAAATGTAATCACCATCATGTTTAAAAAAGAAAAGTTAATTTATATAAGTTATTTCTATTGGTCCATTTATCGCAATATTCTGACACACTGCGTATATATCTTCTATAATAAACAAAGTTAAATATGGCATTTTTGGCAATTTTTGTATAGTATAACGAACTTAACATATGTACTGAACACTGCAATATACATGATTATCATGCAAACTGCTGATGGTAATCAGGAAGGTAAATTATAATCAGTGTTTTTTAATTGATTAATTTAATCACATAATTGTGACAGCTAGATGAAAGACAACATGCCATTTTCATGTACAGAGACGTTAACCTGTGATTAAGCTTCGTATCATAGCATTTAAAAGATGGATGTTTTCTTCTTTATTTATTTGTTTGTTTGTTTGTTTGTTTTTCTACATGACCACCTACCAGTACCAATAAGCAAATCACCTCTCCATCCCACCAGGCCCACCTATTACTGAGAAGAATACTCAGCTTGCTTAGAGACTGATATTGTGTTTAACTCAGAATTAAAGTCACAGTGCAGAAGGAGAAT
Organism: Semaprochilodus insignis; assembly: GCA_034552555.1. NCBI lineage: Eukaryota > Metazoa > Chordata > Actinopteri > Characiformes > Prochilodontidae > Semaprochilodus > Semaprochilodus insignis. The sequence goes on along the minus strand of CM067476.1, from coordinate 20,971,630 downwards.
GTGTTGTGATTATGGTTTAACTTTTTTCAGAGTAAGAGAAATCTGTAATATTTGTAGGGCCTAAAACACTAAAAATAAAAACACGTCAAGTGTTTAATGTTAAAAAGTTGTTGCTTCGTGACTGATGGAAGTTTTCTCGTCTACATGCCAGGTGTCAGTAGAGCAGTGATACGGCCTAAGAAGTATATTGGAGTCTCTTTGAGTCTGAAAATGTATTGCAGCTTTTTATGCATTCATTATATATAGTTGAAATACTGACATATTATTGATGATTTAGGAAAATCTGGCAGCAAAAACCTGCATCTTCAGAAGAGAAAAAAAGTCAATCAACAAACTGGGTGTTTACCATGGTGTTTATTTATGGGACAATCAGCTTCTGCCTAGCAGGAACTGATTTCCTTTTCCTAATGATTTGTGCATATTATATTAGGCAGCTTTAGATGTCACTGCTGAGACACACTGTAGGGTATGAGACAACCTACTACTTGTATCTTTCAAACAGTGCCTGACAAACATACCTGATCTATCGTTCAGTCACACCAAGCCACACAGCAGTGATAAAATCAGTTTCCATCAACTTCCTCAGGTTTTATAAAATGAGGCTTTTTTGGTATGTAACATGGACAAAAGTACATGAAGAGAAGAATGTAGGATATGGGTGATGAAAATCATGTACACTGTCACAGTGAAAACTTTAGCTATAAGCAAGGAAGGCAGGACCGGCCACTCAGTGTAGCTGTAGATGTGGACTGATTGAGTGTCGCCTGGGTAATCACATGCTCCTATAAACCATATAGAACCCTGCATGATGGGAGTCACTCTAGCAAATGCTCAAACTTAACTGAACAGACATGTTCAACCCTGTAGGGCATAGAGTGCCCTGATTGCATGATTGACCACTCATATTTGACAGATTATAGTTCCCCATACAGTGAGTGCCATGTTGCCTCGTGCCCATTTGACAGCTAGCCATCTTTGATTGATGTTTCACTAAGGATACAGATGCTAATTTTGCAGGCAACGGTTTACTGGCCATCAGTTCATGCAAAAAGTGTAGATGATTGAAAAAGACAGTCATTTCACACCAGTATTTGAAGATGTGTTGGATGCTGATGCTGGGCTATTGTGCTTAAATATCTGTAAGTAATTCATATTAGTACAAATAAATGTTATTTCTCTGCATTGCTAATCCAGGTGGATCAATAAATTATTGTATTGAGTATCAGATATCAGCATTGGTCCAAAATCCCCATATCGGTGCAATTATTTTTTTTTTCTTTATTTTTTTTGGCCACATTAAGTCATACTCTTTTCTAAACCACTTTAATGGTTCAACAGATGAAAAGGGTGAGTTTTAAGTGAGCTGAGAATAGTTTTTCAGCATGTATTTGTGAGAATGAGTGGAAGTCGAGTGTCTGTTAGCAATGTTAGCCTAGCATCTCCTGTTGTAAACCAGAGAAGCCGACATGACATATAAATCTGCTGACCGAGTGCATCTGGGGTAAGTGGTAAATCATATTAATTAGATTTTTCGTTGAACAATTCCAGAGTTCGAATATAGAGATGACATTTGTCAGGTGTCAGATTTTCATGTCTTGTAGATCTTTTCAGGTGCTTAATCCAGCCTGAACACAAAAAGAGAACCTATTGGCCCTGGCACACTTCTCTTCCCAGTTACCATCCTGAATGCTATATCAGAGCAGAATGGGGCAGTCTGACTAATATCAGGGCTTAGTGATCTCGAACAGGGTTGCATTTGATGACCATTGTGTATTTCAGAGTTGGACAAGCTGACCACTATCTATCCAGTATTACTTTCTTTTACACTGCTGCAGTTACTTTAACTCTTGTGTCAATTATGAGACTTGGTTGCTCTCTAGTGGCAGGAGTTGGTGGTGCAATCGCATGGCTTTGTAACATACTTTTGATCAATGCAATTCAATTGAACTTTATTGTCATTATACCAATACGGGTTTGTACAGTATCATGAAACACAGTTAGGCTACTTCTCCAGTGCAGTGATTAAATATATATATATATATATATATATATATAAGGACCAGCGCAAGACTATAGACAGATAAACAATATGTGCATGAACAGTAAACAGTAAGACATGTGCGAAGTGTGTAAGAACAGTATCTGTGAATAGAACTCAGGTGCAGTTAGCGTATGCAAGAGGTAAAAACTACTTAGTGTAAGTGTGCATATAGGAAATTACAGTATGTTGAGGTAGCAAAGTGTGCAGTTAAGCATGTGGTTGTAAACAGTACAAGATATATAAAGTGTACAGTGCAGGTAAGAGAACAGCAGTTCAGAGGAAGGACAGATTCCTTCTGGATTCCCAGATCAGTGTCTTTAAATGTTCAGACACAATATAAAGTTGCCAACTTAGTCAATTAGCTAAAGGTCTGATCAAAATGAACTGTTCAAATGGTGCAACTTTCAGCTTAGAGACTGAAAGGCATGCTTCTAAATATTGTACTAATACTTAATATTACTAAATGACTAAATCCTAAATCCTTTTAGGATCCACTGTTTGATGAGTGTAAGGCTGAGTAACTCATTAATTTAAGCAGTCCTCCCTTACGAATGAACATAAGATATGCAAATTATATTGCAGTCATGTGTAAATGAAAACGCAATATGCTGAGCAAAAGGATTCACCGCAATCCTGCTAACAAATGAAATTCAGATGAAGTCAGTGGGGTGCCTCAATTATTCTTCTAAATACGGAGCATATTAAAAGCATCCACAGAAACCCTTTTACTCAGCTTGTTTCCTTAAAACCCATAAATTCATCTTTGTGTCATCTCAGGTTAGAGCTGATTGAACTTTAATTCTTCAGACAAATTGGAATTGTGCTCTGAATGAAATTTCTCTCAGAAGTGGTTTTCACTTGTAGGCTTTAAAGGGGTTTGTTATTTCTTGCTCTGTAAGATTCTTAGGCTGAGTGAGCTAAGCACAGTGGGGAAGCTCTACCCACACCACAAATTACACAGCACAAGCCTACTGTAATAGATATGGGCTCTTACTCTCCTAATACCTGCTAGGCTTGCTGTTTTTTTTTTTTATAAATGGGATGTGAAAATAAAACTGTCTTTCACAGCTATTTTAGAATCCATATAAAAAATGTATGTAAATATGTATTCTGAATGTATATATTTTTATGTTTTGCAATGCATATGTTAAACATGTAAAATATGTAAATATATGATAAATATGTAAAATATGTAAATATATGATAAATATGTAAAAATAAATGTTTTATTGCAAATTGCATTTATTTGCACTCATTATATTTATTCAGATGTATGTAGTTTTAACAAAGGTGAAGTGAGTGAATGGTACTGACATCTGTGCCATTGTACATATTTGGTAGAACAGTGCTCACACAAAATGTGTTTCAGATAAACAAGATACCAAATCATTAAACTGCATTTTTGTAGTATATCAACACTTGCTCTTATCCTTTTAAAGGTTCATTTACTAATATTAACATGAAGAATCCCGAAATACAAATTCATTTATAAGGGTATCCCAGTAAAGTGCATTTGACAACTATATTGTCAATTTTCGTACACTTTCAACATACCCATTCATCTTTGTATGGAACATAAAGTAAATGTGTTTTAAAATATATTTGGTTAATGTGGTGATATATATTTTGATATACATTTTAATGTTTGGAATGTTTTCCCCCATGGACTGTAATGTATTTGGAATGTATTTGGAATATCTGAATGTCCAGGCTAGCTGCTTTCCTCACATAGCGCTCCGTCTACTAGGCCCTTTAGCCTGTATTAGGGGTCGGTTAGGGAGCAACAACACAGTGCATGCACAGGACAGAAGTAGTTTTGTTTTTTAAAGATAAGAAATGTTTATGTTGGGCTGTTTTGTGTTCCTTCCCAAGGAGGAGTGTGAATACAGGTGGAATGGTGGGTTTTTAGCAGTTAGCGCTGGAGAGTGAGTTTTTTCTCACTGTACTCGGTTCAGTTTTCAGCAAGCTAAAATAAAGTTGCATGTTGTATCCTCAAGTCGCTTAGATTTCTCCAGATAACTCTGAAAGGCTACAGTAGTTTATAGTTTAGTTCAGGTCCAGCCATAATGCTAGCACTGAGGAGGAGAGACTGGGTGTTTCTCACGAAAGGGGTGGACACCACAATGTTCTAAGGATATGTTGCCCCCTGCTGTTTGGAGAATTCATTTGACAGGTTGCATCACTTAACACATCACTCCCTTAAAGAGAGCTTGGGAAATGATTAAGACTCAGATCAAATCTCAATGCAGTGTTTATTTATTTATCTATATGTATCATCAATTTGTGAAAAAATAAAAGACAGAAACAAATGATGAGTGTCATTTTTCTCATATTGTCTCCATGCATTTGTATATTTCGTGATGCTTTTCTGGTGTAGTATAGTGTTAGACAGTATAACTAGACATTATTGTTATTGTGATAAATGAATAACAAACAAACAAACAATAAACAAACAAACAAATGAATAAATAATTTTAAAAATAACTAAATATCACAATGTGCTATTCTAAGTGTATCATGGGTTACTTTAATACTTCACCTTGACATCACTGAACAATTTAAAGGAGCCTGTAAACAACAACAACCAGTATACAGTAATTACATAAATGACAAACAAGTAGCTGATTGGCTGTCAGCTCATTACACCTTTATTATTTTTTATATTATTTAGTTCATTTGCTTCATTCTTACATTGCTTACTTTAGCATACACAATTAAAAACTGTTAATGTATTGGTCCACTTTGTCTACTCATAGTTCACAAATCTAAAAACCTCAAATTGTATTAATAGTTTATTATAAGTAAATAAATTAAGTAAATTAAAGCTGTTATTTACTATGAAACTTTCAGTTGATGACCTGACTTCAACCAGCTAACAGTGATAAAATCACTCAGCATGGCTGCTACTGACAGGTTTTTGTTGAGATTGTCCTTTTTTCAGTCTCTTCAGCGTGAAATGCTGAGTGACGCTGCTCTGTATCATCCAAGGTTTGAGAAACTGTCCAGATTAAAATGTGCAGAACAAACCAACAATTTAACAAGTTAAAACAGTCCAGGATTTCAGAACCGTGCAGTCTTTCGGGCCTCTTTTGCAAATGTGGGATTTGTATTTGGAGAAATAGACAACAGTGCTGGAGGCGCATGACATGTCAGTTCTATGTCTACGTTTTCAACTATAACAAAGCAAAAGCAGTTTCTGTTGTATGGCACCTATAAGCAGCGTTAACTATAACATCACTGACAGTCTGGAATTAATACTGGGACATGTGATATATATGCAAATACTTTATTTAGGTACGTGCATGGATTGGCTAGTGTGGAATTGGAAAGTGCTGCTTTTCTTCTTGCAATTTCTGTTCATATTTTTTCTCCTTCATGTAGAACTTCATTCATTCACAGTGGGTAGCGAAATTCTGTCATTGTGTTAAATTACGACTGATAAATTGATCAATTCATTAAGTTTTCCTGATTCCGCTTCATCCTTTCATAAAACTTGCCACTGGCCTTCTAAACAGCAATACATGGAATCACTGGTTAGATGCTGGGTGTGCACTTTCTACAAACTCTTTCGACACTTTTCTGTTATATAGCTCTTAATAAATCTCTCTTTCTCCCTCTGTCTCTCTGTAGGACAGTAAAGGAAGTTCAGACTGCGCTTTCAGTGAATCCTTCACGTCTACAGGCTGCACGCTGGGAGTGGACTTGCGGCGGGGGCGGCGACGCTTCTCTGGCAACCTGCAGCTGCCCCCGCTGTCATGGCGACAGGCAGAGAGGTCCCGCACCCCTGATGAGGAGATCATGTCCAGACCCACCACGCTGCCCTTCATCACGCCCCCCCGCATCGACATCACACCAGTGGACTCTGAGTGGTAGGGATTTCTCTGAAACACACTTTCCTTAAATGTCTTAACACATGTGACGGGGTGGTTATGTGGTGCGTCCGCTGGACTGTGGAATGCAGTCAATATGAAATCATTATAGCTGACCACAGATGTGCATAATAATATTAATATTAATAGAAATATAGATGTGTGCAGAGCAAAGATTTCTTCCCAGATTCACCATTATTATGACTATTAACACTGAATATAAACACTCAGGAGATACATGTAGGCTCACTAGTGGTCTTGGATAGTAAAAAATGACCATATTTGGGCTGTAGACTTTGCATCATCTCTAGTTCCGTGTCCTAGTATGTTTCTCTATGGTGCACCATTACACATTAGAACAGTCTGAATGACTTTGTTTGCAGCTCACAGAATGAACTGACTGAAGACAGTTTGAAAAATCTGTGTAATTCCCCTTTAAAATGTACACCGTTGTGTTCTGTGTAGATGATGTGTGCTTATATTCACTTAGAAGATCAACAACACGTGTCATTTGAGCAGAGGTACCCAGGCTTAGACTCAGGTTAGTGGCAGTGTGAGATATGTGGTCTTGCCTGTCTAGTTTTCAGTGATATAGACAGACCTATCCAAATCAGAATGAAGTGGCTCAGATTCAGACTTCATCTAACACACAAAAAGATGGACACTTTGGACACTTCATTCACACTAACGGACACTTAGAAATGGAAGTGTAGATTTCTTTATTCTTGTTCTGTGTTGACTGCTGTGATGTCCTGCGTCAGTTATTTTGCATATCACTTCAGTCATTTGGTCAAGAGCAGTCAGAGATTTTCAAAGGATGTTTATTTTACGTTTTTTACTACAGAGTAGAGCATGACGTATCCGTCTAATGTTTACAGAACTCAACTGTTTGTGCCCTATTGGACAGAATTCGTCAGTATAAGTCCAATTTTCACATTCAGGTTTTTCGTAGCCTGACTTTCACCTTTAACCAAGTTTCATCTGTGTTCAGTTTCATCTTACTTAATCCTTCCTGCCCGTCTGTTATTACCTTAAACAGTTTTTAATCTGGCACACTAGAGTCGCAGGTGTAGTTGGCAGGGAGGTCCATGAGGCCAGCACAAAGACAGTACATTAAATAAAAACAACCCAGAATAACAATTAGGGCTGAGTGATATGGAACTACTGCAGAATACAGTACTGTATAAATTGTACTTAAACACCTTGTTTAAAATCATTTATTTTGGCATTAAATGTGTTTCTGAATGAATTTAACGAAGTATGGATAACTCATACTATGATAATATTCTAAGCCTTATATTGTGCCGTAATGTGACATAATGTATGGAGTTGTAACCGTAAAGGAATAGTAGGATCACGGTTTCCTGCATTCTTCATGTACATTACTGGCAGTGCTGCTGCATGAACTTTCATAAAATCTACCTTGCACTGCAGCTTTACATTATATTTACAAGGGCATATAAAATATGTTTCTATAAGGTTCCAAATGTTCAAATATTGGTTTGAAATATCAATCAAACCTCAGCATCTGTCCAGTGTATGTCTCTACCGGCATGATTCTGAAATCATTGTGCATCCCTAATACTTTCATTATGATAACAATGAATATGTTCATATTGCCCACCCCTGCTGAAAGCTTTTGAGATATCTGAAGGCAATGATTGATGAATAAATTAGTTGAAGTGGAATTTAAACCTAGCTATTTAAACCTGATAATTAGGCTGTTTGTTTTCCATTTTGATTGACATTGATCTGATGATGACTGTTTGATTGCTGTGTTATGAGATAAGTTAGCAGTTGCTGTCATTAGGGAGGTGATATTTGTGGTTGTATTTATGGTTGCTCTGGTTGGTGGGGGTCTGGTTTGAACAGATGTTTGTTAGGTAGGGATCAGATTAGTTAGGTAGAAGAGATGTACTGAGTTTGCTGACTGTTGATGGACTTGGATGAAATGAAAAAACGTCATTCCAGCTTTTTGCCCAATGAGGGCAGCACAGAGATAGACTACATTCTTCTCTTTCAGTGCAAGTAACCTATTTCTATCAGAATAATCACTACATGTAAGCTCAGCGTCCATATGCAGGCATAATAAAGCTATATAAACACATACCTTTATTAAAACAAAAGTGTAGTTATAAGCTTTGTACTGCACAGAAAGAAGAGTTACAGTTCATCAATGATACTGATTGTAATGGGATAAGCTGTTTAAAGGGAAAGTGTCAAGGAGCATTTATTTTGAATGATTTCCCATTAATATGAGGTAATTGGACTGGTAATGGCTTGAAAGGGGCAAGACCCACAGATAAAATCTTACAAACACACACACACACACACACACTCACACACACACACACACACGCACGCATGCACACACACATTCGTTCCACTTGTTAGAGGAGTGTTTAATGTGCTTTGCGTCAGAAGGATGAGGGGAGGAAAGGAGGCTGCGAGAGAGAAAGTGCTATTTTAGGAGCACAATTATTTTGCTGCTGACGCGATACCATTGCAGCAGACATTGATTTTGGTATCTGTCCCCAGGTGGGTTGTGGCGAGGCATTTATAGAGCAGCCATAAGCGATGGGACCAGAGGAGAAGGTGTAAGGCCACTGTTTAAAGCTGCAGTGATTTTGTACATTATTCATATATATCAGAAATAGAACATGGGGTGCAGGCTGTAAGTAAATGGACAGTGACACAGTTTCTGCTGGTTTGAAACAGGACGTTAGTATACTGGGTTTGAAAAGAAACAGTAACATTACAGTACATTAGTATGCACAGATCAGGGTTCAAATTGGGGGTACACGTTTTTTGGACCACCTTATTCTTATTGCAGTCGGGGTAAATAAAAAATCATTTAAAACGGTCAGCCGGCCTGTGTAGTTTTTTCTGTGACGACCCTTCAGATCAAATTGAAGGTAAGCCTCCTGTAACGGTTGCAGTCACTGAGTATCCTGAACTGTATCATTTCAGTGTATTTAGTATAATGTAAACAAAGAGCAGCTTTTTAACTTCAGCTTGTTTGACTAGCAGCACCAGATGTGCTAGTTAATAGTGGATTACGTTCCATAAGGAAAAGGGCCAGAGCCAATATCAAACCTACAGCTAGCTAGCACTGCCTAATGACAGCTATGGTAGTGTTGGGAGTAACACGTTACAAAGTGATGTGTTATTGTAATCACATTATATTTGTCTGTAACGCAGTAATGCAATGTGCTACTGTTCCTAAAGTCAGTTCTCACATAACAGTTACTAATCCTACGTTCACACCACAGTGAGGTCATTCGTTTTCAGTGACAGAAAGCAATGTGAATGCTAAGTGGGTAGAGTCAGCAACGCAACGAAGTTAAGTGCATTAGGAGCGAAGCAATGTGGCGATTCCCAACAGACCATTCTCACACTTCCACGTGTATTTATTCGGCAGCATAAGTAGTAGAGTTAAACATCTTCCATACTTACCACAGTTACCATTCGGCTCTTCGTGTAACACATCATAAAGAGAGTTTAACTACACCGGAGAGTGAATGCTGGGCTGAACGGTGGGATGGATTTACACATATTTGTGATTAAAAAGTGCTCAACTCAAGGATAAACATAAATTTACCTTTCCAGGCAAGGTAAAAGTAACTCTGTAGCACACAGCATTCCCAAGATCTTTATGTACAACATCTTTTGATGTTTCATACAAACCTGAGAGGGTTAAAAGGGGAACCTATACATCTGTAAACTGATGCATACTGAAAAGGAGTATTTGAAAAATAGTCCAGCCAGACTATGCCAGGTACACAGACTAGTGGTTTTCAAGTTCATAATTCATAGTTTCTTATAGTTTCTTATGGTCCTTTTTGTGCCTGGCCTTTTGGTTTTAGGGAAACCAGTATTTGTCTGTTTCTTGGCCAAATGTACGACACTGCATACATATTTGTCATTTCCGTAAGTGTTAGATTTAGCTTAATTTAAATGCTTCCCAAAGAGATGTGTCTTTAGTTCCATTTAAAGATGATGGGATTGTTATTCCACCACCTGGGTGCTAGGACAAGAGTCTCGATGCTTGAGTCTTCCATACGTCTTCAAGAATGGTGAGTCAAATCAAGCTGTACTTGAAGATGAAAGAGCTCAAAGACCAAAGCTCAAGTTATACCTTTGCTATGAGGTAGCGAGGAGCTGGTATTTTTCTTCTTTGTAGCTTTTGCAGCTGTGCTGCAACATTCTGGATCACTTGCAAGGGCCTCATGGCCCGCATGGGAAGACCAGCCAGTAGCGAGTTGCAGTACTCAAGCCTTGAGATGACAAGAGACTGAACAAGTACCTGGGTGGCCCCAGTGGAGAGAAAGGGTCAAATCCTGTTGTTGTAGTGAAAGTACTGTAGAGGAGAAACCTACATGACTGAGTCGGATATGCAATTAGTGGCAGTAAGCTGCAGTTTGAAAAGATCTTGTGGCTGGCTTCATATATCTCAGAGGAAGCATGTGATAGTCCTCATCCTTCCAGCTTAGGTAGCATTGGGTAATTGGGTATGAAATTGGGTATGAGAATCAATGGTGGCTACATTGTTAAGAAACTATTACAAACTGGAAAGCTTAGCAATAGCTAAGAACCTACAGTACCGTCATGATTCAAAGGCTCATATACAAATGTATAGGAGATTATTCACCAGATTGGTGGAAAGAGGAAAATGTGGAGAAAAAAAGGGAACTGTTTATGATCTAAAGCACTTTGGCATGAGTGTATATTCTGCTAGAGACCTTCTGTTCCTGTTCTGTGCAGCAGAACCAAATACCAAATACCTCAAAAATGTTGCAACAGGAGAATGACATGAACGGCATAAATAAACAATCACTTAAACTAAACACCACCAACCAAACATTCACTTACAGAAGACAAGACTGAACTGAAAATGGCTGAAAATGGCATTACAGGCATCAGCAGAAAGGAGACCCAGTGGACTGGACTTATATACAGCCTTTTAGATAATTCATAAACTACTGCTGCATAGTCTTTTTGTTTTCACCATTGGCTGTTCATTCTTGGATCTAGTCTTGCAAGTGCCTGAGTGTAGTTCTTGACCTGGCTCATTCATCTTTATTGAAACTGAAGTGACTGGAATCTGCTTTTGGAATTGTTGTGGTTAGTGTGCATGTAATTGCGTTTCTCAGTCTAAATAATTAGTAAAGAGCTGTATGAGAGAGAGGAGAGTGTCTGAGAGCTTGCAGGAGGAGATATTTAGTCATTTAATCAGTGATTCCACTCCTCACATGTGTGTTGTTGGTTAGAGGGCCAATGGCAAGTAGTTCTCTGTGCTCTTTGTGTAATTCATTTTTACAGCATTATCATAAACACAAATTCTTTGAGCCTCCGTCATAGACAGCTGCACATGTCTGTACATGTGACAAGCTGAAGGATACAGAACCGACAAAGACAAATATAGAAAATGTTGGCTGAAAAGGTAGAGTAATATTACATAAAAATTACTCTGCTTAGTTTTATTTATTTTACATCTGAGATGAACACTAGAATAACAAAAATGAATGATGGAAAGTTTTGGTTTTGCTGAAATACTACGTTTTCAACCCTTATAGGCTACACTGCGTGCTAAGCATTTGAATATGGGGAATGTGTGTAATTAGATAAAGTGCTGTTGAAAATATGGTATAGACTAGACTGCACATAATGTACGTTGGACAGTGTTGTTTATCACCAGCCGAGATATGTTTGCAAGGTTATAAACTTTTAAGGCTTGTTGGTGTGAGATTCACAAATAATGACCAGTGTTTTTGGTCAGCTCAGCATCTGAGCAGGAGAGACAAAGCCTGTTTTAGGCTCTCCCAGTTTGTGAAATTTCAAAATAGAGATTGAGAGAGAGAAAAAGCGAAGGAAAGAGAGGGAATTAATGAAAAGAAAGAGAGAATGAATGATCGTTCGCAGTGTCCGTGATTCTGAATGATTATGCTTTTGAAAACCTTTAAGCCTTTATCTTCTCAAGCTCTTAAACCTTGAAGTGCTTGAAGACTCTTCACAGGAGAGTGACGGTAAAGGTCAGTTGTTCGCTGAAGTCACCTGAGCCGTGTGTGCATGTTACAGTAGTAGCTATGCTGGCTTTGAGAGGAATCTGTCTTTGGCCGTGAAACGAAGTATAAGTTAAAAATGTGCTCTGTGCTTCTGAGCAGAAACTGAGCGATTAGCTGAAGCTCTCACAGCCTTCCAGCTCTGTGTCCTAAACTGTGTGAAAGTTGTTTGTGAGACAGAGATTTCCTCACCATCTCTAATCTGCAGCCAAGAAAGAGATTCAAAACTGTGTTCAATCTCGCACTCAACTCTCTTCTCTTTCCCCCTGTCTGTCTCCTGCTCTTCATCACTGTGGCTTCAGTCTGGCCGCTTCTCTCTCTTTGTCTTTGCCTCTATTTCAGAGCTGAACAATATGGCCAATATTACATAAGCATACACAAATTACTGTATGTTTATTCTGAAGTCACTTTAGAATAAATAGAACTTATTCTATGTCTGACTGTATGTCAAAGAGTCAAAGATGACTATGTATTGTATTGCAGAGATATCTACTGAAGTTAGCATGCTAACCAGCTAACTTCGGCCTGTCCTGTCTCATAACACTTTGTACCTCAAGAGGTGAACGTGAGTCACTGTAACATCAAGTCTGCCATCAGTCCAACATGAGAGGATAAAGGAGTAGCACTGCTGCCCGTATCGTGTATTCTAACCTCTTGTCAGTCATGTTGAAGGTTCTATTCCCAGTGAGATCATTTAAGAGTAAATGCAATCATGGCTGAGACTCTTGCTGTGGATATTGATCAAGAGGCTCCTCGGCCTGTAGATTAGGTGTTAATATCTGTGGTTTGCTTTTTTCAGTGCACTCTAAAACCAAGCTGTGTTCTGATGATGCACTTAAAAAAAATCACAATTGAGCCTCAATATGCAGATCAGCATATTTCCAGCACTGACGCAGTCTATTACATCTCACATCTCACATACAACTCACAGCACTCATATTAATTTTATTAGAGCGCTGGCACAGCCAGATCAATGCATGGTCACAACCTGGAGTGCAACTGTGAAAAAACAATAACGCTGTGTTGAGGTTTGGCCAAAAACATGTCAGTCTCATCCTCAATGATTTGTTGGTTATCTCAGCCTTTTCGAGCTGAGACTCTCACCTTCTCGGCAAGCACATTATCACACATGCCTGCTACCAAACACACAGAGAAGCATACAAAAGCAAAAACTACTGAGTATCTAACAAGCAAGTGGTCTAAATGTGGCTATTCTGTGTCATAGGTAGCTTATACACTTGTTGGCCAGTGTTCTAGAAATACAGTTGATACTTGTAATGTGCTCCGGAAAGCATATCTGGACGTATATTAAAAGTTTATCATATTGTCCACCCCTGCTATCTTTCTTGTTTATGAGGGGACAGGTAGGAGGACCCTTGTGTACACCATGGCTTTTTCATCTGAGGCAGTCATTTGTGAGTGAGCAGTTTTATGTAATGTCTTCAATTATGTAAGGTCCTATCTAAAGCTACCTCACAGAGCGCCCCAGTCAGTTCCTCAGAAAGCCCAGGAGAACATAAATTCTGAATGAGAAGTTCCACGCCACAGAACACATCTTCTGCTGCAGCATCAGAGAAAAACCTCAAGTGCTGTCACTCTACAGCAAAAGCTTGATTGCAATTATGGCTGATTGTCTCGGATAATAACTATCACTAACACTCTTAAAGGCCTTTACACACTGAGCAGTTTGTATTCCAGTCCAGTTTTGATGTGGAAAATTTATCCTCAAATATTTTTTACACTTTCATGTCGTTAATTCGGGGGGGCATGGTGGCACAGTGAGTAGCACTGTTGCCTTACAGCAAGAAGGGCCCAGGTTTGATACCTGGCTGGAGCGTCCCACATCCTTTCTGTACGAAGTTTGCATGTTATGTCTGTGTCTGCGACCCAGAAGGATAAGTGGCTCAGAATATGAAGGAGTGAATGTCATTCATTTGTCATCAAGTTTAGTGCATAACAGGCTTTAGTCCTCAAATAAGGTGGATCGTGACCCCAGTAGTCTCTACTGCATCATCTTGTTCACATTCAGAGAAATTGGCACTGGTGCTACTATGCTAATGTTGCTACATCCAGGTGTTCTAAACTTCTCTATCAACTCAAACCACGTTTACGTCTTCTTTAAGGCCTGACAGACTTGTCAGTGTGGTTTAGGATACAGTATGACTTACTGTGAACTATAAAAAGGAGCTAAACTTTGTAGTGTTGCCAAATTTGGTCAACCGCTTTCAACGGCAGGCGGTGTGCTAAATTCTGACTTCATGTTTGTGCATGTCACTCAGGCATATAAACGCCAGTGCACAGTGCAACATGGTTTACAGAAAGTCATCAATGGTTCTGCACTACCTCTTTAAAGACACAGTTGTGGTTCGAGCGGGTTAAAAGTTTTCTGGATGTATCTTTGAAGGACGATTTGGGTGCCTATTAGCCTGTCACAGATGCCCTGGCCACACATAAACAGAGAGTCTACATCTTTAGTGCATTAACCTGACCACACTGTCAGGATTCTGCCAATTGCGTTGTGACTGGCTATCTGCACTTTCAGGTTTTGTGCTGGTCTGAGGTGAATCAGAGTTTTGTTGTTCCAGCTGAGCTCAGGCTCAGCCACAGTTGCAGTGTTTAAGTATACTCTCTGCCACAGACGCTCGCCATATATCTGTGTTTCCCCATATTACGTGTTATGTTGTAATTCAACAAGATTTCATCCTTCTATACGCCATGCCAGATAGCAGACTTGTGATTTGGTCATGGTATATAACCTTGAACATTTATGCTGACCAGCCTATCTGGGTATGAAACCAGCAGCATCTTTTTCTCACTTCCACAGCACTGAACATGCAGTAACCACACTAAGGAGCCCTCTTAAACTAGTAATGGAAAAAGATCGATCAGAACATCTTGAATTATACTGTCATGATGGGGTCTTAATTACTTGGAGGTTGGTCTGTATTGGACATGTGGCTTATATCGATTTACAGAAGGCTTGCGTGTGGTTTTGTTGTAATCATATATACTAGAAAATAAGAGGTAGTAGCACTTAATGGTGCGAGAATTTTGACATTGTCTTGCCACATAAATAAATATATAAATAAATGAATAATTGTCATCCTGGCAACAAAGGGCTTGGATTGCAGATAATATGCAATACATATCATCACATTCATGTCTCGTTCTTTTTCCTTTCATCCATCATCTTCTCCTTCTCCCCCTCCCTCTCGCTGGTCTCCATGGTGAGGATTAGGCTGATGGCGCTGGTTGACTGGCAGGCCGATACAGGCAGAGCAGCGTGCTGGCTCCATATTCTGCTGGGAGAACCACAGTTAATCCCGCCGTTCTTCCATCTGCAGACTCACGGGAACCAGCAGGCAGCACCACGTCTCTCTCTGCATGCTCACAGTGCCATCGCTTCATTTACAAGGATGTTCTCACCTCGTCTTTAGGCTAGTGCCATAATGACCTTGTTAATTTGTTGGCCCTCCATTGAAGATAGTTTAGCTCCTTTGCTTTCATGGATGGAAATTCGTTCAGTGTTCTTCTTTAAGGTCAAAGCTTCTCTTTTGGGTTTCTCCTTGCTTTTTGTCTACTGAGGTGATATGAGTCATCTCAGGCTGAATGGCAATGTGGCACACACAGCCTTCATGTACCACTGGAGTGTTTTTTGTCTTCATCACTGCTTTGGTGATGCACTGTAATTGGCCTTGCCTAGTTCATAATTACTAAATCAAGCCAGCTCCTTCAAGATCAAGCCTCAGGTCAGCACTTTCATGCTCGCTTTCTTGATCTATTTACTTTCCCCTTACAGCTATTTCTGGAGCTTAGATTGCTTTTGGATTTTTTTCCCTCATTGCCATCTTGAGCCGGCGCTGAGCTGCAAAAAGGCCAAAAGCCATCATCAGAATTCAGCCACCATCTCCACCCTGGGCAGCCAATCAGCTGCTAAAGAGGTGGGGCTTTTCGCCGTCACTATGTGTGCGTCTTTCTGCATCTCTCCAGCCATGCTGTGTATTTTGAATGAAGTCGCTGCCTGGGGCTACAGAGTTAAGTGCGTCACCTTTGGATCTTTTTCGACAGCATTTCTCTGTTTTTTTTTCTCTTCCCTTTTTTGTTTTTTGCATGACTGACCAACAGCAGAGGCATCCTTAGGAGGGCCCAAGTCTGAGTCAGGGGGTGAAGACGTGATGTCAGGCCCCTCATACATTATTCATTCTGGAGGTTCCAGGAGCTGAATGGAGAAAGTGAGTGACTTGTGTATACTTTTGAGAGGGAGAGAGAGTGGAAAGAAAAAAAAGAGAGAGAAAGAGAAAGACAGATTGAGTGAAGTCTACAGACTAAAACAGGGCATGAGTCAAGTATAAGAGACATAGCAAAGCATAATAGGAGTCAGCTGTGCGTGTGCTGGAGACCCAGAGAGAGGTAAGAACAGAGTGGGGGGGTGGAATAGAAAGAGAGAGGGGGAAAGAGAAAGACAGGGAAGGAAATAGCAAGAAAAGAGAGACTGAGAGGGAGAGACAGAAGGACAGTTAAGGGAGAGATAAAAAAGAGTGGACAGAAGACAGACAGAAAGGGCTGTGAGAGAGGGGGAGAGATAGCAGAGACAAAAAAATAAAGAGACATAGTGAGAACAGATATAGAGGGAGTAAAGAGAGAAAACAAAAGACACAGTGAAAAAGGACAGAAAGGGAGAGAGAGAGCTAGAGACAGAAAGCAAGAGAGAGAGACAGAGCTAAAGAGAGAGAGTGAGAGAGAAAGAAAAGAGAGAGAGAGAGAGCGAGAGAGAGAAAGCAGCACAAGCGTGTTTTTTTCTCTTTCTCACAGGAAGGAGGTGTGACTGCGCTCTGACGAAAGCTGCTCTTAGTGTGTCAGTGGAACTAAAGCGCACAAGCAGAGGATTGCTCCAGTGCTCCAGAGAGAGAGAGGGAAAGACAGAGAGAGACAGAAAGAGAAATCCTCATGCTGTGAAAGGAGAGAGAGAGGGGGAGAAGAGGAAAGAAAGGAAACAGTAGTGTCTGGAAATCAGCTTATTTGCTGGACTAAAAATCAGCCTGCATGGCACGACCTCAGTCTTAGGAGGGAATCCTAGAGAGTGTGAGTCAGAGAGAGAGAGAGAGTGTGAGAGAGAGAGACAGAGAGAACAGCAGACTCACCCTCAGCTCCGGTTAATCAGCCCTGGCAGCATGGCGTCCAGTGAGCTGACCGCTCCTCCAGAGCCGGACCCCTGCATCCGCACCTTCAAGGAGCACATGCATCTGGAGCTGGAGCCCCCCAGGCTGGGCGCGGGGGGCAAACGCATCACCTCTCCGAAAATGTCTCCCCGCAGCTCCCCACGACTCTTCCGCAAGCTCATGGTCAGCAAGGGCAGTCGGCACAGACGCCGCTTCACAGTGGCGCACACCTGGTAAGTGGGGATCAGAGGGGGAAAAAAAGGAAGAGGAGAGAAATGGAGAGGAGAAGAGAAAAGAAACATATAGAGGAGAGGAGAAAAGAAGAGAGTAGAAGAAAAAGAGCAGAAGTGAGGAGAGGTGAGGATGAAAAAAGTGAAGAGATGGAGAAATAGGATTGTAGGAGAAATGAAAGTAGAGAAAAAAGGTGAGGAGCAAAAAGTAGAAGTGAAAACAGGTGAGGAGGAGAAGAAAAAGAGCAGTTGGGAGGAGAAAGGAGGGAAGAAAAGAAAAAGGAGGCTGGTGGAAAAGAGAAGAGATAATGACAGGATGGGAGAAAAGAGGAGAGGAGATAAACGAAGAGAGGAGGGGAGCACTATAGTTTGGGCAGGACTTTTCTGTTAAGGTCATTATAGCTGTGAGTACTGAAACTGTGCAGCGAATGCCTCTTCATGGGCTCTATTGCCTAAACCTGCTGAGTGGATGACTCAGGAGAATGCGCTTTTCAGAGGAGAGCGAAGCACATGGCTTTATCAGAGTGCTTGATGTGTAAAACAGTGTTCAGCAGTAGCAGCAGAGGTCTATGAAGAGCCACTATCCACTTCACTTGACCATTTAATCCTACAGCCTTCACATCATACAGAAGTGGATGCACACAGAAATGGAGGTGTCTGTGACTGCATAAAGAGAATAATAAGCTACCATGCAAAACAAAGTCAAATAGATTGTATATGTGCACCTTCTCTGCCAGTACAGCCTGATTCTCATTAGGAGGCCTGTTTTGAAACAGGCTCTTAGTTGTGCACTTGCTGTTGTATGTCGCAATTTGTGGGAAGCTGCTGAGGAGGTTTGTGGTTTGAACCACATTGTAACTGCATACTGCATGTGCCAATTTGAGCTCTGTGTGTGTTTGTACTTCAGCAGCTTTCGGCTCTTCTGGCTGATAGTAGCGTTGGCAGCAGTGTCAGAGGAATGGCTACAGAGAGCGTCCCTCAACCCAAAACACCTCGCAGACATTCACTCACAGGCTTTGGCTTGCTTGAAAGGCATTCAGGGGGTTCGACGGAGCAGATCGGATGAAAACACCGATGTGGTTTGCTCCTGCCAGCTGACGTTAAGCCAGAGACGTGACGGAAAGCCCGTAATGCTGGTGTAAATGCGATATAAGCTTATCCTCCCACAATGAGTTCAGAAATATAGCACTTTTCACTCAAGGTCGTCGTGTTCTCTGGAAAATGTAACGGTGTTCTTGGCTTGATTGTGAATTTTTTCCTGCCCCTGCTCAGCCAGACCCCCTCCCCATTCTGCTTAATCACCCTTCAACGTCAGTACCTGCTCAGACAGAGCAGCTTGCAGCCTTGCCTTCTCACAATGAGCCCTGGGCTTGTTTGTTTTTCATATCCTGCTTATGTATTGTTTCTCAACAGTGACCTTAAAAGGGGAATCCCATCAGTTCATCAAAATTTCTGCATAATAACATTATTAAGATGTAAGCAAAGTCGTTCAGAGTGGACTGATGTCAAGTGCTGCATTCTAGAGTCACAGTGATGGGGACAGAAACCAGATGTCTGAGGAGTTTAATGTTTCTAAAAGCTTCCTTCCAGAAATGAATTGCATGAAGAAGGTTGTGAATATGCTGTCTGATGACTGAGACATTGTTTTATGACAGTTCTGAGCCTGTTAATGGTGGAGGGGCACATGCCAGGCGTTCTATGGCAAAATAGTCCCCAAAGAAAAAGTATTTTTGTGGATTTCCTACTTTTCCATCATTATCAGAATCTGAATCAGGTTTATTTGCCAAGTATGTTGACACACACAAGGAATTTGGTTTTGGCAGTTCATGTCTCACTAGCACTGTACCAATATACACATAACTAACTGACAGTCCACAATATATACAATGACTCCACATATACACAATAAATACAGACATTGTACAATATCTAACCTACACAGTGTACACAATATACAAGCAACAGACAAATATATATGGACAGATAATATACAGTGTACAGATTATTTACAGACAGTATAAGGCAGTAGTGTTGAGGTAGTGCAACAGCATTAGTATACATGTATGGGGAAGAGACTGTAGTGTTTAATGTAGCATTATTAATAATACATATGAAAACAAAGAAGACATGTAGGCACGCTGTTCATTTTGGGTAGTAAATAAAATGGACATATTTGTATTGTAGACAATCATCATCACTGGAAAGAAACCAGAGTCAGTAATTTTCTTTGCAGTGAATGGTTAACCAATCAGAATACCTTTCATCTTAATGACTGAATCACACCGAAATAAAAAAAAGGGTGGAATTCCTATTTTCTGGACTATATTGTATGTAGTGTTGTAATGCTGCAATTTGAGAAAGTGAATTGTAGTAAACATCAGACTAGCATATCGTGTATTATGCATAAGCATAGCATTTGAATATATTGCGTCAGAGGGTGATGTACTGTCCTTTTCAGTCTGGTTTAATCCTTTAGTGGTGTCTGCCCCCTTGTTGTCAGCTGTAGAGATAAGATTATGCTTGGTGGGGTATGGGCAAGATATGATATGACACTGAGGTCTATTTTGAGCATTTGGTAAATAAAACATATTTAGTGCCCTAGCTAGACTGACACTGATGTGCTGAACTGATTTAAGGATTGATGATAATACTAAGCATCTGTAAATCACTTCATGATGAAATCCACTCTACTGTAAAATCGAGCTAAAAGAGTTGAAAGTATCGTGCATGCTATTATGAGTGTGTTTAATCGCAAGTGTGCAGGTGTCTAAGTGAGTGCTAGTATTAGAGCGAGGGTAATGGAGTGGGGATAGGGGAAAGAGAAAGAGCTTTCTCCCTCCCTCTCTCTCTTTCTCTCTCTCTCTCTCTCTCTGTCTCTTTCTTTGCAGCTGTCCTTTTGTCTGTTTTGGTCTCACTAGAAATGTCATCCAGGCAGCCATCTGGGGGACTGGGTGACGGTAAGGCATAATGATAAGCATGCTTCAGTTTGTCGTGGTTGTTCAGGCTGCACAATATATCCTTTATTAACCATTATCGCAATATTGGCATTTGCAATATGCAAATGAGCCCCCTAACTAATCATGACATTTACTGTGTGCTGTGAGCATCTGAACCAGCCGCAGATGTTCCAGTAGTGTCCTCTTTTGGTGATTTGATGAATCACATGATCCAGTGATCCAGGTTTGTTATAAGGCATTTTTAGTCTAGAGTAGCAGTTAAACGATATTAGGAGAAGTCCCATTGCAATATATTAGGAGTAAAAAGAGTCAAAGCAGTCAAAATGTCCCAAGATAAGCTGACAGTATATGAAAACACTGATGGACCTTTAATGATATGGTTAAAGGATAGCCTTCATTGTTCTGACCAGAATTATTAATGTTTGTTAGATCACATGAATGCCTTGATTCATTCAAATACCCTCAAGAAGAAAAAGACATCTTAAACATCTGACCATGCAGTAAAAGCTGTAATTAGTTAAAAGGCTCATTTGCATATTTCCTCCTACTACTATATTACCAAAGCCACTATCACAACAGTGATGAATAAACAGTGTATTATATTGCCCTACTTAAATATTACTGAATCCCATAACATCGTGATATATTGGGAAGATACTGATATTGGCTTTTATCAGTAGCATTCAGCATTAGTCACAGACTGTGTGGGGTTAATGCTGCAGTGCTCCAGTCAGGCAGTCCCTGTCAGAGCTGAGTGTTTCGCCCTCTGCTAAGTCAGCTAGGCAGGGCTGGTTAATGTTTAATGTATCAGGTACAATGCGAAGGCTCTGCACACTTGCACAGGGAGAATGGCTTACGCTGGCAAACATGCACAAGCACCTGACATTTCTCATCCCGCCCATCATTAGAAGCAGAGAGAAAAGCAACAGGGCCATCAGAGCGCTGATGGTTATCCCTTGAAAAAGGGGGATCATAAAGTCGTCCTGATAAGGCTATAGAGTCTGTATGTAAATATTAAACACGAAAACCCTTTTTGCCTCCAGGAGATTCAGCCCAGACTTTTTACAGCCTCAACTGTATGTTGACATATGTTGACAGTATTAATAATTTAAGTGTGTACCAAAACAAATTGCACTAATGAAATATCAGAGATCAGTCCATAACATTCATATCCTCGTAGTGCAGTCTTCAAACTCAGCTTTTTTGGATGAAACTCTCTCTGTTCAAATTTCGGAAGTCAAGGCCTATTACTTTTATTTCACTGTACTATTCATATTGTAGCAGCACGCTAATGATTGGGTTAACCGCGGATGCATGGAAGGCGTGGCCACACACTGAGCCCTTTGGGAGAATGCTGGACTCACAGTAAGAGAGACTTGAAGGTCTTTTGAATAGGTGTGGCTGTTAGCTTAAACCTGTATATTTGTGATTGGGGGGCTATGTTGGGCTGGGCTGTGGAGCTGGTTAGTGGGGTAGTGGTGCAGGGTTAGTGCCTACCACCAGGGAGAGTTGTATGGCTATTGTTAACCTGTCTGCTATCCCAGCTGTTCAGCAAAGCTGGGTGTCCATCTCCACGCCTGCTGTGTTCAGTAAAAGAGCATTTGTTTGAAGTACTATGATTTCCATACCACTAGACTTCACCTGTGTGAGATCTGGAAAAGAACACGCTCTTTGCTGTTTGCTCAGAGGTTTTCTTGAATGAAGCTTTGAAAGCCACCAACTTAGACAGTCACTAAGCATAGCGCATATGTGTCTTAACCTGTCAAATTGAGCCTTAACTCCATTTGCAGCCTTGCTCTATTCAGCCTGACATCCAGCACTTGGATGTTACCAAAACCAGATCTGCTCTCTCATTTGGTGAGTTGTTAAAAGCAACCTGATCGGTTAAATCATGTGGGCTGTGGAAGCTTTTGTGGTCTTTTGTGTGTGCCGCGAGTTAAGAAAAGCTTTAGAATCAGTGTCAAAGACAATAACTGCAGTTTCTAAGGGTGGAAAAGAGTTATGTTGTGTAACATACATGTAGTTTCATAAGCTTTGCTGTTATGTCTTGTTCTGCAAATGAGGTGTACTTGTATGAGCTGTGTTTCTGATCTTGACCCGGTGTGTGGTATTTCTGTTACGTACGGGTCATCACCAGGGTATCTCCAGCGTTAGGTAACACTCTGAGAATGGAACATGGGGGAGTGCTTCTTCAGGGAGTGAGCTGGTGCATGAACATAGAGATGGCAAAAAAGGGAAGATAAAAACCCACGAGCAGTGAAGTGGAAGACCTCCAGTGACAGAGTGCCCCCCACCTGTAATTTTCTGCCTCCCCGGCTGTGTTCCCCCATGTTTAGCAGTCTATTTTTGTGGGTGGAAATTGAGGCTTTGGACAATTGGCCAACAAGTGCTGATTATTAATTACATGCTTCGTGACATGTTTGCACACTGCATGTCAAAAGTTTGGAGACACTTTGATTTCTATTGTGTGCTATAAATCTTTTTCTGTGCCAAACATAGTTGGGAGATTGTTATTAGAGAGTGTGTTGGGACATTAACCTGAAATATCCAAGTCTGTACTCTAACAGTGCTCTGTCACTTACAGTCTCTTGTCTGCAGAGGCTGTCATGCATCACCCCAGTCTGCAAACACCTGCTTCAACAGATTTCTAAGACACACCTTTATATATGTTACAGTGTTAGATGGCACACCTGTATCCGTGATCTGAGAATAACAGGAGATCTGTGCCTTGTAAGGCCTGGGAACTTGGAGATACAGGACAAAAATTAGAATAAAGGAAAAACGTAACGAAAAACAACAACAACAACAACAAAACTTTAAAAAAAAACATTTAAATGCCTTTTCACTGCAACATTTAAACATTTTTCATGCCTGAAACCCATTCATTTGGGCTCAGTTTGTATGGTACTTTACTTTAAAAACACTTTTTTTCTTTTCCAGACTTTCTTTGAATGTCTTGAAAGTCAAAGGCCATGCAAACAGCTGAAAGGCGTGAGTGCCGACAAGTGCCAACATCACAACTAGGAATAATAACTAGGGATAATACTGGTGTGGTTTGGCACTATTCCCAATCCAGGACTTTCAGTGGAACTTTTCAGTTTTGCAGTTTTTAGAAAGAACAATGGCAAGATCTACACAGCTTAACATTTAAGATATCATTTTGTAAGTAATATGAAGTTATTGCAAACACAAAACACAAAACGTATATATGTAAAACAACACATGATGACTTATGTTTACTCACATTTAACTCGCCGACAGTAGTTACTACAGCAACTGACAGCATACCACAGTGTAGTTCTACAATTACAGACTGTAGTCCATCTGTGTGGTATCATGTGGGTGGTGGATCATTCTCAGCACTCCCGTGACAATGACGTGGTGGTGGTGTGTTAGTGTGTGTTGTGCTAATGTGAGTGGATCAGACACAGAGTGTGTCACTGCTGGACTGAGAATAGTCCACCAACCAAAACTATCCAGTCAACAGCATCCTGTGACCACTGATGAAGGACTAGAGGATGACCAACACAAACTGTGCAGCAACAGATGAGCTGTCATCTCTGACTTTACATCTACATGGTGGACCAAGAAAGTAAGTGACACAGATGGAGTGGACAGTGAGTGGACACAATGTTTAAAAACTTTATGTGCTGCTTGTGTGACTGACAGTGCCATACACCCGTGTAAACACTGCTATGGTGGCAGTGAAATTTGTTTACGATCTGAAGAGAATGTCTTTTTTTGTGTCATGAGAATGCAAGAGAACAGTGCCTCTCCACATCAAGCTCAATTTTGTTATGTTTTTATTGACCTTCATTGAAAGATAAATCTTTGGAACCTGGCTTTCAAGTCGAGCCTCCTGTAGCTATTTCCCTGGTGCTTTGTGGGTTCTCTTCTAGTTCGGGGCAGTATGGCCCATATAAGTAGTGACCCGCATAGAAAAGACTGAATATGTAACAGTAATATTTCTGCCTTTTTACCCTGTCTCTATATGAAAATCAAAAAAGGAAAGTACAAGAAGCCACCCACATTCCTCACGCTAATCTGCTTTCTTCTTCAGCTAATGAGATCTGCTTTTATTCTGCCCTTCCTCAGGGCATGATATTTGGAGCTGTTCGCGCTCTCTGTGGGAGACATTATGCTACATTAACATACACAAATATGCGAAAAAAAAAAAGTTTGCTGGGGCTCTATTAAAAGTTACTCAAACAACTCTGGTTCCACTCCTGTAGCATTGGCATTGAGTTAAAGGGCTGCATTCATAAAGCATCTCAGAGTTCTGTTTGAGAGTTGCCTTTCAGTATTGGTCACAGCAGTCAGTATTGCCAGAAAAGGATCTGATGCTAGATAAGGGCTGGTGTTTCAGGATGGTCTGTCGACGGTTGTGGTAAAGGTAGCGTGAGGAGATGTTAGCATGGCTGGACGAGTGTGTATGTGTTGTGAAATGTGGATGTGTTTGTGTGGACTGGAATGCAGTGTCAGTTTTCATCATGTATCCTCCTCCTCCTCCTCGGCCTGTGTGGTATGATTGCGGCTGGAATACTCATCGAGTCGTTGGACTGGAACACGTGATACTGAGGACCCATACACATAATAGACACATACAGGCACATGTATACATGCAGGCTTTGCTTCTGATATGACAGAACTGAGTCGCCTGTCAGTGGATCACAACTCAGTGTCCATCACATATCAAAACTGGCTCCAGAAAATGCCCTTGAGTCTGTGACGTAAGAGCTGTCTCCGTTGGATATTCTATAATTCAGTAATCTCATTTTTTATTGATTTTCAAGAATCAGGAATGAATTAATCCAAAATACTTTATTGGATAATGATTAACTAGGAGTACTGGAAACAAAGCTCCTGAGAGTGAAACATTCTTTCACATATGTTTGTAGAAGCAGTCTGCATGCCTAGGTGCTTGGTTTTATACACCTGTGGTCATGGAAGTGATTGGAACACCTGAATTCAGTGTTTTGGGTGGGTGAGTGAATACTTTTGGCAATATAGTGTAGCTTTACAGAGAATCCGGGTCCAAGAACCCAGTGAGCAAGCCAAGAGTGACAGTAGCAGGAAAAAGAACTCCCTTAGAACAGGAGGAAGAAACCTTCGAGGGGAACTAGGAGTCAACATGGGAACCCATCCTCCTCTGGTCAACACCGAATAGCAAGACGAGCACAAAAGCAGTATAAAAAAGGAAAAGATTTTACAATTATATCCAATATTGAATAAAGAATAACCGATGACTAGTCCTGTTAGAGTTCTTTCCTCTGGTTTTGCTGTATATAGAGGTGGAATGGATGCTCAAACCACACAACATCGTCTGCTTTCTTTCCTGAGATTGGTGAATGATATGTCGCTTCATTTTGCGACGCCGTTCACACTTGAGGATCCTAGACAAATTTTCTGACATGTCTGGAAAATAATTAGCACTTTTTCAGCTAATCAGGAGATCAGAACAGCCGTCCTCGAAGCATCTTGTACACGCACTCAACACAAGACTGCAGACATGATGAATATGTAATGACTTCATCTGTGAAAGATGCAAATGTGAAACACCAAAACTCGTCTGATGTAAAGTTGAGGTTTGATCGCATGTGGCATTCCCAGCCGGCTGCTGATTTGTATAATGCATTTATGTGTCACTGAGCTGTTACCGTCTAGCTTTTAATGAGCACTCCCTCATCCTTTCAAAACGTTGTTGTGGGTTTTGTTTTTAGCATGACAGGATATGGGCCAAAATTGTAGAAGTAGCTCCGTGACCTTCTCTACTTTCTGTTCTTTGCTCTCAGACACTATGGGGTTAGAAAACATGGCTGTGAATGGGGGCTCATTCATCTTCTAGGCTGATGTATCTGGCACACAGGTGGTCTTCTGGCAGGGTGTGCAACTCTCAGCTGTAGTTATTGGGCACACACACCGCAGCTGCAGCTGCCGTATGTAATTAACACGCTCACGTTCACATAGCTATTGGCTACAGAGCACCAGCTTAGACCAATGAACAGACTGTTTATTCCCTAGAAGTCACAGTTATCACCAGCATAACAAAAGCATAGTGGCATTTGATATTAATTATTTCTCACTCTTAGCGCATGGGAACAAGTGTTGAAAGCGCACATTCAAAACTGTTTTATTATGATTTGAATTGGTCAGAAGTACTGTTGAGTGCGATGTTTGATAAGGCTGTTGTATATCACAAAGATGATATGAGATAAATTATAATTAAAATAGCGTGTGTCCTAATGAACGTGCTGGATTGACAGATTTTTTTTTCTGGGTAAACAACCTCTCCACTACACAAATAGCATAAAATGCTAAGTTGTGAAAGTTCTACAGGCTAGTGTGCAAAAAAAAAAAGAAATATAAAAGAAAATAATGAAATACTGATGGCTACTTACATTAGAACTGCAAGTGCACTGTAAAGCTGAAAAACAGTCAGCAGTCCCTTTACATGTGTTTCTATAAATGCTACAAAAATAATGCCAGCCAATCTAATTATGTTCCTATGCTGCTACGTAAAGTAATTTGATCTGTTCCATCATTACAGCCCTAAACGATGAGTGTGTATATGTGCACTTAATAATCTGATCATAATCAGATTTCTGCTGTTATCTGATTATTCAAGTTGCCGTGGAAACAGCATACTCCAATTTCTAAAAATCTAATTACACCCTGTACACCCTTACTCTTTCTTTTGTTTTTCTCAGGCTGTAATGGATATGCAAGCAGCATTTACATGACACTTGTGCGAAGGCAGTAAAACACTTTTTGAGCGATCTTGAAAATATATGCTTGAAGAAATGAAGGATTTATATATTATTCATCTTCTAGATAAAATGACTGATTGTTTAAAAAAATGGCAGCTGCACACAGTTTTACTTTCCTGCAAAGTTTAGTTCCAGATTCTAATAGGCTGCTTTACCCTGTATCCAACACTAAAGCATCTGATCCAGCCAATCTGAAGTGAATGAATCGGAGCAGGCGTGGTTGGAACTAGACTTTACCTGCACCAGGGTTGGTGACCATTGCTTTACATTTTTTGGCAGCTTTTTGGCATCAAAAGATTTCAGAGGTGGAGACTCTGCACCTTTGGTAATTACACTGTATATTATAGCAAAATAAAAACAATGCTGTCTGTAAGTTAATATGTTGATGGAAAAATAATGCTGCTTTACTTGTACATTTTCACACACACTGCTTGGCATTTCTTAGTCAGTTCTGAAAGTTGGGTGGGCAAGCTTGCTTTGTGAGAACAGATAACATCTCTAACGTCTTGCTTTGTTAGTTGCTTTTTGAAGGGTACTGCGAACAACCCTTTGTAGGCCAGAAATAGAACCTACAGGAGGTTTGTATTGACTCAGACCTGTGTGGATTCTCTGCATTTGATTGTGTGCTGCACTGTTTCATGCTTCAGAATATATCTGCTACATATGTTTAGCCTGAACTAAACTGTAATCCATCAGTTGATTATTTGCACTGGACAATTAACAACAAGTAGTTGTTAGAGATGAGCATAAATGTGTAGAAATTACATAGTAAATTTGAGTTGTTGACACTCCAAATTACCTTCTCTCTGTGGTTATACATTCTCATATTTAGGAACCATGAGATTTCTGATGGCAGTGCATGAAGTGAAGAGTCTTTGCCTTATGCTTTGGTCAGAAAACATAAGTAGACATAAACATAGTAGAAAAGCACTAATAAAAGTCAAGGTCAACTTCATGTTACACTCTACAAATTCATAACAGCATAATTTTGTGAATTTATCATTTGGTATCAGCTAACTGACTCTTTACATACTCACTGTATTCAAATGAAAGAGTATGGGGTGCAGTACAATGTACAGCTAGGTTACTGATGTTAGTAGAGGTGAAAAAGATCGCTTAGCATGTGTCTGTTTACCTCAAAGACTTTTCATTCACACCTTTCTCAGTGTAAATGTCAAGCCACGTGTTCACATCACCAACTGATGATTTGTGGTCTGGGTCTGAGGTTAATAGGGCACAGATTTAGTAAGTTGCTGAGTTGTGGGGGGCATTTTGGATATGTTTCAAATAATCTTGTATGTCTTACAAGTTGGAATATTGAATTTGACTGAAACCCTTAAATGTAAGTGGAATAAGACCGTAACATCAAGAAATTGTATCTCTGATGTGTCTGTTGGTTCTGAAGCCAGTGATATAGAAAAATGACACTGAAAGGGAGATCTACAAATGTGTTTTCCCCATTTTTGAAGCAGTCGTATTAAAAGGATAAGGGCAGAGCTCTGGTTTGGACATTTGCATTTTTCAGCCGCTTCTGCAAAGACATGAATGCGAAAGAGATGAGGTCCGGTGTCACACCTGGCTGCCCGCTTCCCCAGCTGGCCGCTGTAACCAGGCAGATGCTGCTGGCCTCGCAATCGAATTGCATATGCGTGGCTGAAAGTGATTTGTTCAGACGTCCTCCTTTTAGTCTGTTCTCTGACGAGCATGTCACGAAGCCAACAGCTGTAATTATGCTATCAAGATGGATGTGACAGAGTTGACGAAAAAGGAAGAGGGGAAGGAGCGCTGCTGAAGAAGCTAATGAGTAGAGAACAGAAGCGATTATCAGAGAGGAGGAAGGAGCCTGATAGTGAATTCCATCATATACTCCATTAACAAATGAGCTACATATGTGCCGTTGGTACACATATATTTGGGTTATGCTGGTGTACTCTAGTGCTTAATTTGTAGTGACCACCAGTATGGAAACTGCTGTTACCAAATCCCACAGCTCTTCGCCACAGGAAGTCCATATACAGCAGAGTGGCAACTGAGAAATAGCGTTACACTGAAGCTGAACTGTAAAAAGTGCTGAGTTACACTGTAGTAAGTATCTACAGGCTGGTTAAACTGTTGCTTAGAGGGGTAACAGCTGTCTTGCTGTAAAGGATAATGTGACTTAAGATGAATAAAGCTAGTGTATTTGTTGCTGGGCAAAAAAAACTTTCACAATACACAGTGTCACAATATTTTTTTGACTCTAATTCTGATGTTGCAAAAAACAAAGTAGCGAAGTCAATTACAAAAATGGTTTGTATTCAACATTTCACATACTGCACTGCACTAAATCTTATAAAACAGGACTAATTGTGCTCATTTGTAATCAAACATGCAGTGGTAAGTGTTTATTTAATTACACACAGCCAATATTATAAAATGTTGTTCCTTACGCTACGTGCAGTTACACATTACAACCAGAGATGTCTCAAAATCTCCAAAATATACATGGTACAACGTTGTACAAGTTCTGTTTTAATGTTGAGTTATATACAGCGTCACCCCCAGTAACCCTCTGTTGCAGCCTTGTGTTGAGAGCAGGATAGGAATAGATGTAATTTGCAGTTTTTATGGCCAGTATTGGAAGTTCAAATATGAAAGAATAGACCTGTTTTTTAGGCCAATTATATATATTATAATATGTGAAATTCTGCACATGTTCACACTGCAGTTTCAGTGTAAAAAACTATTCTTCTTTCAGTGCTACTTGTTTTTTAATTGAGAGTGTTTCTGCATGATTTATTGTTTGTTATCTGTATTGTGATGTTGGCTTTTTCAGTACTGGTATTGCAAACTGCTGTATGCAAATAAACCCTCAAAAACCACAGAACTTTTTTTTTGCTGTGTCTTGTGACCAATGACGGTTCCTAGAAAAGCACTTCTGAGCATGTTCTGATGAATCAGTGTGTTTAAGTAAACCAGCTAATTATTTGGGCAATTATTTTCCAAACTTTAAACATGTTACACTGTTGATTCACCAGTGCATTTCTTATACGTATGCAGGGCGTATCACAGTTACAACTTGTATCACTATAATTGCAATGCTGATATTACTATTACAGACGAAGTGTGTTGTGTGTCTGTGTGTGTTAGCCATCATGCCACAAAAATGATGAGATGTGTCATAACAGTTTATTTTCATGGTAACATAACACTGTTACATGTGTTATTAAACATAGTGTGTCATTACAACTTATGAGAAGTGATGAAATGTGTCTTGATATTGTAATGGTATGGTTGTGTGTGTGTTATGTAGCAGTATTCAGGTGAAGTGTTGGTGTATTTTGCCCATTTTGTGCAGCTCTAATTGACAGGGCTTGGCATTGTGATGACATTTGTGTAGGTCGTAGTCACATACTCGTAGTCGATACTCTGCCCTGCACTGGTGTGATGTCTGCATCTCCAAAGACCTAATGAAGATCTATTTGAAATAAATAAGTGCTTTAAGTGCACTTAAGTGCTTTTAATTTGTGCCCTGGCACAGCTTTTGAAACTTGGCTCATGCGTTTCTGCAAGACATCTTAATGAGTCACCTGACTTGTTTTACCGCCGTAGTGGGTCCAATGGAAGTTGCCCACACATTGCATTGTGGGAATAGTGCAGTTTGTCAGAGGCCTGTTTGTGTCATGAATACCCTAGAAGCCATTTTCTAAACATACTCTAAGAGCTTTCCTCTTGTTGGGCCTCATCCACTCCTGAAGAGCTCTCATAGAACTTGACTTCGTGATCTGCGGATTTGTATGTGTTTGCGTGTGTGTGCGTGTAAGGCACGTAACCTTGGGTTCCTCTTATTCTCTCATTCTCATTGACTCTGTTTCCTCTCTCTCTCTTCCTCTCTCTCTCTCCTTGTCTTAATCATCACTCTTGTTTCCTCTTTATGTGTATCTGTCTCTTTATCTCTCTTTCTCTGTTTTACTCTTCCTCTCTTTCTCCTTGTCTCTCTTTTTTCTGCTTTCTGCTTTTTTCCGCTTTGTCATGTATCTCTTTCTCTCCTTCTTTCTCTCACTCTCTCTTTCTGTCACTTCTATGTGGTCTCAGCTGTTTGGCATGCCAGCTGTTGTGTGTTCAGTGTTTGTACATTGGCTCTGTTTTCCTCTGTATACTGTCTGTCTTCATCCACTGTGTGTGTGTACACCCTGGGGCTGTGGGTGCAGACAGAGTGAGAGATAGATGGAGTGATGGAGTGGTGCAGTGACAGGTCCAGGGCCAGACAGCCTCCTCCATCCCTGCAGTGCTTAACATCTCTTTGTTTTTGTGCTTTCTCATGGTTGCTGTGTTGCTTTGTGTGGGAGGTGGCCGGGTGAAAGGGGCCTCAGGACAGATAAAGGAATGTACTTCCATGTTTGAGGAAGTAACATGACGGGTGTTGTCTGTGTTGTTATTGATAAATTTATTGAAGTTAGAGCTGGATTTATAGTTATGGCCTTAGAAACTAGGTGGCATTGAGTTTCATTCCAGAATACTGCATATCCATTTGTAATGACTGTGGGTAGGTATTTGACAAGAACAACAGCTGGCATATGATGGAAACCACATTTTATTACTTTAATAATGGTGGTATTAATCATAATATAGCACTAACATTTCTTGTATGTGCAAAGCCCATTTGCAATAATGTGTACCATGGAGAAGGAAAATGCAGTGCCAGTAACACTTTTCTTTCTGTTTGGTGATCACATGTTTAATCAGGGACGTGTGAAAAAGTGCTTCAATGCTTCATTACGTTAAATCAGGTGTGCTGGTGGTGGAAGTTAACAAATCTATGCAATGACTGGGGGCACTAGGGGGGAATCTGGAACCAAACATCTGTTCTTCGAACTACCTTAGAAGATATCAGCAATTTTGTAGAAGAAAAATGTACTTCTTACTTTTATTACTGTGTTTGCCCTTCTAATGTTAGATGGTGTTTCTACAAGCACACACACAGTGCACTTCGCTTAGATGCCTTTAGCAGAGTGCTGTATATATGCTGTAGCATCATTAGATAGTTTCATATCAATATCACTATTATGATATGATTAGCAGAATTATTGTTATGTGACTTCTTATTCTTCTTTTTCTTTTTCTTCTAAATTCTTGTTTGAGAGATTGTTTTCCATTAACTCGTCCCACAGTTTTTGAGATATCAACATCATTTCAACTCCGGAATATTTTGTCTGATTGGGAATGGTACAACATATGTTTTTGGCCAAAAAAGTTTTTTTTTTATTGTTGTAAAACAAAGTTTTTCACCCCATTCATTCTTAACGGGCATGTTTTTGTAAAACCATAGCCATTAAGAATGAATGGGATGAAAAGTTGGACATCCATCTACTGTATGTCTGCTTGAGCGAAAGACATCGTTTTGTACACACTATCTTAGGGCCCCCCCAACACAAATTCAGTGTGAGTTTGACCCACACTTGTCTGTTTGTCTTTTTTCCCATCCCTCATTTCTCCCATAGAGCCCCGTTCATTTTTGGCCCTACCCAAACAGGGATAGAGCCAAACAGCCCAACAGCCACCAAACTGCATGTACCTGCTCAGGGCAGATCCACAAACTCTAATCCACAGCAGTACTGACCTACGCTCCTCTGTGTCGTTTATTCATCCCTCATTCCACCCATAGACCCCCATTATTTTTTAGCAACAACTTTGCAACCAGCTAGCACCAAGCTTAAGCTGCACAATCACTCTGAAATGTCTTCAGGAAATTAACCTTCTTCCTTATTATTAATATTATAATTATCAAAATGATGGAATTGTGACAGTCCTAATAGAAATGTCCCACAGAGATGGGAATACCAATTTATGTGTGTGCATGTGGAGAGGGGGCTCTATTGTGAGTGTGTGCTGAAGCATGCTTGCATGTATTCTCACACATGTGTGCCATAGCAGGTGGGCACTGAATCACTGACTGTGAGCTGAATGCCAGATCGGTTCGAAGCAGTTGGCGTCTCTCAGTATCTGTCACCCTCCGCAGATTGCCTGTGTTGATGCCTAGAGATTTATTTAAGCTTTATTCTTTAATGTTTGATGTTGTCACAGCTGTAGTGGGCCACTTTAGAGCTGCTTTTTTAGCCTCATTAAAGCCTAGAGGACCCATTGTGCCTCTGTGAGAGTCTGCCCACTCACTTAAGGGTCTCTCACTGCCCTGAACAGCCTATTTAGACTGTAGAAAACAGTACTCTTATCCTCCTCCAGTACACTTCACACACCTCCAGTCCTCACGCGTTGAGCACAGTTCTCACTGGAATCAGATTCATTAGTTTGAGGGGCATAAATTGGGTGGGCGATTGAGATATAGAGGAGTTAGCCTTATCTTGATGAATTATAGATTTTTTATATTCTTTATATAATGGGTATCAGCTTAATGTTTCATGTAGTGACCAGTCATAAAGACAAGTGTTGGCACCACCTCCAAAAATGGCAAGTGTATTGGTTCTTTAAAAATAAAAACATTTGTCATAGTAAGAAAGTTCTGCCAAAGTCTTTATATTGTGATGGGGGAGAAGACAGTTTAGTGATTGAAAAATGAGTGGGAAAGCTGGTAATGCTGACATTGATGTTTGGTAATGCCAAGTAGGAGTTAGAAGATTTAATATTTTTTTAACCAAATGTTGCAAACTATGTGTGTTTTTTTGCCATATTTTGCTGGTATTGTTAAATATGTTTTTAAAACTTTATTGTATTCAGTTTAGAATTTTTCGGTCCTGCTCCATACTTAGAGGTAGGAGCCATGTCATGTATGAGGTGAAATAACAACCCTTTATCATGTGTGATTCCATTCAGAGAACAGAATTTGCTAGGTAACATCTTTAAAGATCGTCAGATCTGTTTTTGCAAGGGGGAGTGGGAATGAATTGTACTCAGCTATCATGCTTCCCACCTTTTTGAATGTGGCAGTGCCACTGTGGTTTAAACCTCATCAGATCTAAATATTGTATCAAGAAAAGACCTTCACATATTCTGATGTTATATTTTTGCCATATTGAATGTCCTTAGTTTAAAAAGCCTTTTTCACCTCAGTATTCAGTTCTGTGCTGCTTCAGTTCAGACAAGTGTCAAGTGCTCTATGCCTCTTATTACAGTCAGTAGCTGATAGCACACCTCACACACTCTCTCTTGTGCCTCTGCTCTGATGCTTCTGACAGGAATGTGCTGTAACTGTTGCCTATTGTTTGTGCTTCAGAATGTTAAGAGTTGAATGAGAAGCCTTTTCTTTACATCTGTTCCCCGTTACTGGAAGATAGTAAAAGCCTTTGCCACCTGTGAGACTGTCTCCACTGCTGTGACAGTCTTATGATTTCATTTACACTACCTTCCATCTTCAGCTATGGCAGACTAATTTGGACTGAGCAGACTGTGGAGTAGACAGAAATGTGTGATTGTATATTTTGACTGTTTTGTTTTGAGTGTATGATTTGTCACTATAGTCTAGAAATTAACTCAGCAACCAGTCTGTATATGGTATATGACTTAACATGGAACACAGTGGAATGAACCATCAATAACTATTTGACTGCTAATGGTGACCCCTTGTGCCGAATGTTCAGCCAGCTAAATATGAGTCATTCAGTTAGTCACAACCACTCTGTGGCAGTTCATAACACTGATGTGAACATGTGAGAAACACTGACATGCTAGTCAGTCCAAGCTTAATCTTTGTCAATAAAAGAACATAGGAATAGAGATTTTTAGAGCATTTGATCTTCTGCCCCATTTTTCTGTGGCCACTTTGCCTGTTTTCTTATGTGTGAGACTATTTCACGTGATGTCCAATTGTGTTAGAGCTAATACATGAAACCTGATACTGTGGTGTCCTAAATCAGCAACATAGGTGGCTTTTTGGTACAGGCATAACATTTGCCTGTTGCAGCAGTTCACTGTGCCTCCCCTGAACATGTTCAACCAGTGCAGCTATATTATTCAACAGCCACACTTCTAGATCTCATGTATGTTGGGTACAGTGGACATGGTAGGAGCATAGGATATCACATCAGCCAACGTATATAAATGTTTATTTATATTCAGGTGTGAGAATAACTATATATTTTAATGGTTTACATGAATTAATCAATAAATTATTGATATGTATATATTGTGTTAGTGGTTAATTAGTATTGGTCATCACTGGAGCTGTCAACATGGTAACAGACCTATACATAATAGGACAATTTTCCACCATTAGCCTACTTTAGAACACCAGCTTGGTAGAGACATCTCAGTATGACCTATAAATGAGCAGCAAATTACTTTTATTTTTATTTATTTTAATTTTTTTGTTGATGGTTATTTTAATTTTGGGGGATGTTTTTTGCACTGTAGTCTATACAACACTAGTTTTGACAGTGGCTAAAGATAAAGGCTTAAAGGTTAAAAAGAAAGACAGAATGTCTCTGATTAGGCTCTCACCAAGCGATTGGTGCCCCACAGGGTCCATAAGGGCAAATAAAATATAAAATATAGTAAGTGAAGCATTGTTTTGAAGCTGTGTTGTATTGAAGTGCCCCAAAGGTTCAAAAAGCCACGTTATACCCACATACCACCATTTGTTGAATGGCATAAAGGCTGTCAGGAACTGTAAGGGTCCATACGTTGGCCCACCTTTCAATTTGTCACATTCATTTCTACATAACTTGTGCCCTAGTTTCATAATGATTACTGAATCAATCCAAGTAGTAGCTGTTTAATAAAGTATAAAGATTAAGAAGTGAATAACAAGCCTGCAGTTGTACTTGGGGCATACTGCTTCATTTTATTTCTCAGCTCATACGAGGCAAGATTTGTTGGGCAATCTGTATGAAAGTCAGATGGTTGCTGTAAAGTGGTGCATGGTAGCTTGCAGATGTCCCACTTTGTCAGAGAGCTTTCTGTTGGTCGGTGAGGCTGGGCTACCTGATTTGCACAGCCTTTACCCTGACACACAGACGGCGTGACACATATGATAGAGGTGAAGTACAGAGAGGCTGGAGATCATGTGGCTGTGTTGGCTGTGTTATGTTGCTCCTAGCTGGTTGTCAGACTCAGTTTAGGGGCGTGTTTATTTTAGTGTATTGCTACATCCGCTAACACGCTGTGGTAAGCATGATGATAACAGGGGCAGGCAAGTTCAAGATGATGGAGGGCATTCTGTACATCTGTCTTATCCATGGAGGTTAAGTGAGAAGCAGCCATGAGTGATACAGCAAAAGGTGCATAAGGTTTCATAATAATGGTCATAATGGTTATAAATTATATAATTATCCACATAACACTTTAGAACAGAAACACCTTATCATAAGATGCCATTATGTGATATAAAACAATAATAAAACAAATGTAATATGACAATGTACACTAATTTAAAAGAACAGGAATAAAAATTTTCAGAAAAAAATTCATAAATGAAAATGGGAATTGCATTGGTTTGGTTCTGTGTATGATTGGACTGCACTGCAAAACACTTGCATGGTTGTGTATTTGTGTATTATGAATGTAGAGAATATAAAAAAACAACAACAATAATACTTTTTATATAGTACTTTTCTTTTTAGTTAAAAATCTCAGTGTTTCTCAGTGCACTACCCAGAAATCTCAGTGCTTTGCCCAGGAACGTACGTAAAACATTGAATGGGCTGAATGGGCTATGACACTTCGTAAGATCAGCAGGATATGCAGGAGCTACACCAATGAGAGCTTTAAAGGATTCATATCATGGAAAACAGAATGTTCTTCCTTTCTTGAAATACAAAACTTCTATGTGGTATATAAACATTGTTAAGGTCTCAAAATGTCCCGTTCCCTGCCCAGTGTGTCCCTGCCGGTCCATATATGACAACTAAGCCAGAAAACAGCCTACAGCAGTTACCTAATCATGCTGAGGTAATAAGAGTGTTCGACCGGGACTGCTTTTTAAATTAAGTGCAATCGAGTAGCCAATCAGAACACTACAAGAATACCAGCTTTTGCTGCATTCACATGTTTCCAAAAAGTCATTTTGCACCTGATAATGGTATGCAGTCAACAGCAACATAAAGGTACACAAACACCGTAACAGTGATATTGTCACCACTGAAAATAGATGAATATCACAGAAGAGCTTTAGGATCGTTAAGGTGGATGAAGGCGGGAGGACACTCTACTGTGTGCTGTGTATTACTGGGTTTGTCTGGAGTTGAGCACTCAGACACTTGGAGTCCTTGAAGTCCACAGGCTGCAGGGATATGTGACAGAGGTTACATGGTCATGTAAAATGATTTTTTGACTGACTCTTGTTCATTGTTTTCACAATATTGCTGTTAGCTGTTCTCAAATTTCAGAAAGCTAAATATGTAAATGAGCCTTCTAGTCCCCTGTTACCCTTTGTGCTTGACCATCTTGTTGCATATTTAACTGGGATGTGTAGCGGTGTAATCAGAGTGCTGTTGTTTCATCGTGCAGCTTTTGTGTGTGTGTATGTGTCTATGAGTGTGTTCACATCCACATGTGTGTATGGGAGGCCAGTGCATATTCTGTACGTGTAGAATATATGGACAGCTCACGTTTTTTAGCACAAAATGGGCTTCTCTTATCATTTAATTGAACATCTAGTGCCCAGATGGGCCAATCACATGTTTTCCTTTGTGACTCTGACGTATAGAACAGAGAGCTCGACCGCTCTCTTCTTATCTTTACTGTGGAACTCATACCAAGAACATCAACTAATCCACCAAGACTGGACAGATCCTATCAGCACCTGTGTAAAGCAAACACAATACTGTACTGTAACATGACCTCTCAGCAACCTTTGGCTGTCCGACAGGGCTATGCAATGCAGAAATACTTGTGCAGAGCTTGTTGGTCCTATATACTCACTACACACGTTGCACAGGGCACTGCCAATTATGCAACACCTCATGTCTTATATGTATACTTTTATAGTTTACTAGTTCCATGAGAGGTTGAAGCAGACGTGATCACAAAAAAACACCATGAGAGTGCAATCAGATAAACTTATGTTCTCCGAAGTCTGATGTCAGCAAACAACAGTGATGTTTGTCTGTCACTGTAACTTAGATAATGATCAGACCGCAGAGGATTGCTGTTTTCTTTACTGTTGTCTGTCAGTAATCACTTTTCTTCAAGACTTAATAGAAAGTATTTAATTCAATAAATGTGATTTGTTTATACCTCAGACTGTTCTGTATGGTCGACTTATTCTCACACCAAACAATGTTTTAAGTGAGGGAGGATTGTAGTGGAAGCACTGGGGTGTCAGGTGTGACTGTGTGACATTTGCAGGCAGTTTACATGGCTTACAGCTGCTGGGTCAGGTAGGACACCCTCTTTTACAGAATGCGGCTTAAGGCCCCAGGACGTCAGGACCAGCAACTCCACACTCGTGATTCACATACTCGCTCTCTCCACTCATTCACTACACAGACAGCATTTGTTGCCATGTGAAGATCACCAATGCACATGTATGGTGGAATTTCCCTAACAGAAAGCCTCATATTGCTGATTGAGCTACAAAGAACCTCACACTTCCTTCAACAACATCAAAGCCTTAAAATGGAGAAGAGAGAAAGCATTAGACTGATGAATCATTCAGATCTGGAACGTGTTGCCAGGTGTTGGGTTTTCATGTCTGCTGTTTTTAATCAGCTCTTTTGCTTTATCCTCTGGGGTGAAAGCAAACGCCCATGTTTTATTGATGTGGATAGTTCATTACAAATAATAGCCCTTTCTGATTTCCAGAGTGTTTGTGTTCTATGGCCTACCAACCAAAACACCTTCTGTACTGTTTACTATACACTTTAATCCTGGTCTTATTCTCTCTCTCTCTCTCTCTCTCTCTCTCTCTCTCTCTCTGTCTCTCTCTCTCTCTCTCTGTCTGTCTGTCTCTCTCTTTCTGCCTTTCTTTCCCTTGATCTCTATCTCTCTCACTGTCATTCCTTCCCTTACTCCATCTCTCTCTTGCTCTACTTTTCTCTCTCTTTTCCTCTCCTCTCTCTCTATCTTTTATACCCCTTTCTCTCTCTTCCATTCGTCTATTTTTCTTTCTTTCTTTCTTTCTTTCTTTCTTTCTTTCTTTCTTTCTTTTTCCGGAATTCTGTCTTTCTTCTTTCTTTCTTTCTTTCTTTCTTTCTATCTATCTCCTGAATTCATTCATTGCTTCTTTCTTGAGCATGCTCACACACATTCACACACACACCTCAGTGACTGCTGTGAGGCACACAAGAGACGTAAAGCAGCTCAGAGAGAAGGGGGGAGGGCTGGAGGAATAGGGGTTTGAAATAAATGTGTTTACGTGCTCGTCTGAGCAGCTGATGGTGTGTGTGTTTGTGGGCATGTTTCACATGAGCCAACGTATGTGTCCTTCAGAAGTTAACACTACAACGAGAGCATACAGAATCTGAGCAGAACACTGGTCTCTACAGATCAGAGATCGAGGGAGAGACAGAGAGTGAGAGAGAGAATGAAAAGCTGTGGTAGATGGTGAGACATAGTGAAAGAACGACAGTATGAGAGAGAAGTAGAGAGACGGAGAGCAGTGGAGAGAGGGAGGAAGTAAAGAAAACTTTATTTTTAGAGAAAGGAGGACTTCCGCACAGGCAGAAATCACACGGTGGGACGGGGGGCCTCACTCTACTGCCACAATTTGTATAGCTGGGCACCTCAATGACACTGACCTCAATGACACTGCCATATTGGTGCGGTCAACTTCACTGCACGACTGCATTCAGAAGCATTACAGAGAAGCGGTTTCAAAATGCTGTTGAAAGTCCGAAACTCTTCATTAGTACTGTATTTGTTGTATTTGTGTCTGTGGTAGGTAGATGTCTTGTTGTCCAGAATGTAAAATGCACCTTTTGCATTTTGAGTTTTGACATTAAAACGAACAGGAGAAAAGTCAGAAGGTAAATAAAAAGAATTGCATTGAAACAGAACAGCAGTAGGCCTCACTACCCCAGAGGATTTGAACATTGTTGTAAAGAAGAAGCTAACGTTAATGCCTGTAGTTAATGTCAGTAGATCTAATGGGGATAATGACTGTTAGTCCTTTTCTTGGTAGTGCTTGGGGGAGCGTACTGTCCTCAGACTGTATGTTAGGGTGATTTTCTGTAAAACTGACATCTTTCCAGCTGCTTCTTTAGCTTCTTATTTGGAATCTCCTCCAGGACATCTTTGTTAAGGAGTCTTTTCATGAAGGGATTTCTGTGCAGTTTGAAAGTATTAGGAGAGGCTTGAGTACTGAAGTGTGATTGCATGGTCTGAAGCAGTGAGTTTAAAGTGAGGCTGTTTGATTTCAGAAAATGAATGTACAAGAAGTTTCTTTTTACTGTCAGTGAAGTCAATTATAGTCAATTATAGTCTTTCTGCCAGCAATAGCTGTGAATATTGGGAACCTCACTGTTATCCACATTAAAGTTAAAGGGATAGCTCAAGAAGAAATATCTAATTTACTATTGCCCTTAATGCCAAGGGTGCCACCTTTATGTAGGCTCCAAAGCTTAATATTTTAGTTTTGCATTGGAGTCTTAAGGCTAATGTGGCTAATCAGTAATGGAAGCTTCAACTTTACCAATTAGAGTTGTTAAGTTCTCTCAGTTAGGCTTACTCATAGGTTTCCTGACACCTGGCTATTCATGTACTACACATTTTATTATTGATACTGTATTAACAAATATATAGAGAGAATTCAGGCCTAATGGCTGCTGCTATTTCTTTTAGCTCTGCAATGTACTTTTTAACATTGCGCACTGGGTCTTACTTGAACCCGACTTTCAGCACTTTGGTCCGAGGCACCTGAGGCAATTTGGTCTGTACATCAAATAAAGGTGAAATTAGCATATTTGTACCAAACTTATTAGTTGATAATACGTAACAACACGAATCTAGAGGGGGCGGAAGGAGGGCTTGACAGTGTTCCAAGGTTGACAGTGTTCCAAGGGGGAATACCTGTTTGCCTACTTAGTGTGAATCAGGCCTGTAGCTGAAAACCATGCTTCAGAAGCCTTTCACACACTCACGCTCGGCCTCTTCATTCTAATGCCTCATCACTGCCTATTCACACCCTCAATTACAGCACTGCTGTGAAGTATTACACATCACATGAACGACTTCAGATGTGTGTATGGGCTTTTCTGTATGCAAGTGGACGTGTGTGCGCACATTAACTAAAGAGTCATACAGGTGTGTGTGTGTGTGAGTGTGTGCATTCATACCTTGGTGTGATTTATTGGGCCTGTCATAGTGTAAGTGAACGCAATTCAGAAAGAGCTGCTAGCACAGGCTGCGGTGTCATGCAATCTGACTGCGTCCCGTTAGCCAGCAGTCAGAATTAACTATGATTCAGCTCTTCTGGGATAGGGGATGGATAGAGAAAAAGATATGAGAAGAGGAAAAGAGAGGGAATCAGGTGAGCTGTGCTACAGGGAAAGAGAAGGAGAATTTAGAGTTGTCTTTAAACAGCAAAACGTTGACTGAGTCATCCTGCGTTTAAATCTGCTGTGAATCACTACTCTATATCTATTTGGAAAATGTAATTGCTGCATCTGCTGTCAAAATGCCTAATTGTGTCTTACAGCTGTGGCGCAGTGGTCTGTTCAGGGAGATTTCCTTGTAAATGTGCAGAGTTTTTTGGCTTGTTGAATCCAGACACCATGACCTGAGAGCAAGTGGCACGGGCGAGTGTCAGCAACAAAAACTAAAGGCTATCATTGCAATAAATGGTCTGCAGCAGCTGTGAGCAGCAGAGCGTGATCCAGCGTGTCTTTCTTTGTTGTTGATGGACATTCAATTTTTTTTGTTGTTGTTGATGGAAATCATTTTTTTCTAAGCATTTTTATACTTTTAGTGCATCCACGTCGAAAGTTCATACATCGACTAGATATAAGATAATTTCGCTTGCCAAGATACCATTTTTTGCAGTGTTCAAATGGTGACAGTTTTGGTCTGCCAGGTCTAGCTTGGTTGTTAGAGTCCCATTTTCTTTGTATGCTTTAATCTTTTTTTGAACTCCAGTTTTGGAAACTTATTTATTTATTTATTCCTTTGAATAATTCCTTCCTTGCTCATTCCTTAGGACAATGGATTATCTTGTATGTGCTCTGCTCAGAAGTATCTCCTGACGAATAATTAACTTGTATTTAATGACCATTTGAACTGGAAAGCATGTAAAATGGTGCATGGTCTGTACTGTATGTAGTAATATTCTTATTTTGACCACTTAATGAAATACATTTTGGGGACGTCACCGTTGCACAGTTGGACGAAAAGAAACAAACGTACAGCTGAGAGATATAAACCTGGAGCTGAGAGATATAAAGCTGCTTCAGAATATTACATACCAGGACAAAAGAAATGCTGAAAGCTAGTTTCAGTAGGGAGGGCTAAAGTCAGTCTCTAAGAAGTCCCGAACTTTGTTCTGACACAAACAGTAAGGGATGCAGGACAATTATCAAAGGATGTTTCAGACCACCCAACCTGACTCTGGCCCCTCCGGTGAGGGTGATTGGTCTGAACATGCGAGTCCAGCAGGAGCCGCAGGCCCAGACTGTGCGTTAGAGATAACACAAGCGAGCAGCGCTGTGCAGAATGGACAGGCAGCCTAATAAAGCATCACCTTGATTCTTTTTTAATTGCTCTGCCAAATTTGATAAGCTTACAGACTATTGCATCAGCCACAGCGTGTCCCTGGTCTCGGAACAGTGAACAGGAAGCAAATGCATGTGTGGCCACTGTTTCCTCCCTGCGTTTGCAGTAAATATTTGTTGTGTAATCAGCAAAGAAGTTGGGAGTGAGTTCCAGAATGGCCAAAAGCCAGTGAAAAGCAGGCAGATGTAGCAAACTCGTCATACCGAGAGTCATAAATGAGTCTGCACCGTGTGACAAATGCACTATTGTTGATTTAAATGAACTAATGGAAGATTAATAGATCTGCAGTGGGAGGCGGCCTGTTGTTCTGTTTGTTTGGGCCGGTGCTAGACGCATTGGCTAATGGCAGTGTTTTGACTGGTGAACAGAGGGACGCTGGAGATTTATCCGCAGGGTTGGACACAACACTGTCTCGCTCGTCGATAGTCGCTGTGTCCCCGGGGACGGATCGCTTTGAGACGTGCCAGTACAGACACACGCGCCCGTTTATTTTCTTCACACACGCACACACAGAGCCCGTTCCCATGGCAACAGGCCGGGCCCCTGTACTGAGGGCAGAGTGATAGCAGGTTGTGTGTGGCTGATGTTTGACTTCCTGCGAGCCATGATTTCTCCCCTTTACCACCCTGGCTGGTGCACACCATGCACCACCCCACCCAGCTCAGCCCCAATGCTGCACCTGCGCCCGTCCTTGCAGCTCCTGCAGCAGAGTTACAGCCATCAGCTCAATGACTCTGTGTGCCGTGACTCGTTCCTTTAGTGTCATTCAAGGAAGGTCATACATGTAAACCC
This sequence comes from Semaprochilodus insignis, assembly GCA_034552555.1. Classification (NCBI taxonomy): domain Eukaryota; kingdom Metazoa; phylum Chordata; class Actinopteri; order Characiformes; family Prochilodontidae; genus Semaprochilodus; species Semaprochilodus insignis. Next base: position 20,928,117 of record CM067476.1, on the reverse strand, counting down.
ATAGTGTTGTATTTTGTGTCATAAATCCTGAAATAAATTCCTTTAAAGGGCTATTTGATGTGTTCACTCCTCAGTCTACGCAGTCCATAAACTAAGCACAAAAACACAGCCCATTCATTGTTTTTGTCATGTCATAAAAACAATACGTTTATAGATATTCACCTATATAACCTACATGATAATAACCCAGCTCGTTTTCACTGAGGTTTTTCACAGACTCCTTTTCGAATGATGCACAATGCAGGCAGTGAATCAGAACAGAATTAACATATACCAATCCTAGAGACACAGTAACCAAAACAGCCTGTTATTCTAAGGAATAGAGCTAGGTTGATGAATGATAATGAGTTATGAGTGTCTATGGTAAATAACCTCACACAAACATCACAAGTGGACCTCAGGAAAAAATCTAGTCCACGAAAAATGTAAAATATCGGCCCTTTATTATATTAAATGGGCTCAAGACACAGACTGATGTCCCAGTCATAACAAAGTCTCGTATTGCCGATATGTTTGGAACAGTGTACTCATCATGAACCAGTCGGCAATAATGCATTTGGTCCACAAAATGGAAAATGGAAATACAAGGTTCTGATATGACAACAATGATATGAATGTGATTTGTGAAGTTCTGTAGCAGTTGCTGTAGCTCTACAGTAATGTCTATAAGGTTTAAAGGTAATAAAGTTTATCTCCATTAATATATCTCTTTTGTATTCCCCCCTTTGCTACAGTAACAGCCTCTGCACTTTTAGGAAGGCTTTACACTACATGTTGGAACATTGCTGTAAGGATTGCATTCACCCACATGAACATAGTTCTGGATCACTTCAGCACTTGGATGGAGCTCCTTCACTCTAGAGAGTGCAGGGAGCAGTTCCACTGCTCCACTTCCCAATGCTGGGGGACTTTCTAGCCAGTACTTGGCACTGGACATGACGATCCCAGCCTTAGCGCTGCTGCTCAACAACATACTATTTTATTAGCATTGCTTTTCTGTTGATACGTTGGTCTGACGGGCTGTGGGTTGGCCGGGTGATCATTCAAAGTGAGGTTGTCAAGCACAGATCCTGTGCAGCCGTGTATTTTCACTGCTGTAATATACGTGCTTCAAGTACATAATTAAACCATGAGTTTAATTGGGGAAGGAAACTATGAGCTGTGTGGTGCGGCCACCAGCTCTCCATGGTCAGAGTGTAAGAAGCTTAGTTAAACCCATTATGCAGTAAGAAGCTGATGCAGGTCCAGACTCCATTTCTCTCTGTTGTGACTGTATACCTTGTGTATTAGTTTCATAGCAGTTAATAAAATGTATGCCTAAAGATTAATAACTGAAATTACATGCCTCGGGTTTGGTTTTACCCATAGACTACTGCTGGATTTGAGAGTGGGCCTCACAATGATTCTTTAGTTTGCATGTGTCCCATGTGTGCAGGTATGTTTTCTGTACTAATGTGTGATGTCACAATTTTAACTTCATGTGAGCTATTCAGTCACACATTCATAGTTCGTCACCTCCGTACAGATTCATATGAACAGACGGTGTTGCACTGATTTAGGATGTTACATGAAACACTAGTTATGCTTAGCAGAACAAACACTATTTGTTTATTACAGCCCTTTCATAACTTGTCCCTTTGCCATTATAATTATTCCAGACAGGTCTAATTATTTATTTGTATTTATTTATTTTATTATAATGTAATTTATTGTACTACACTGTGTTGCTTAATTGCATGTGTAGTCTATGTCTTGGTCATTTGTACTCTATAGGTTCTGGGGGTTCGTTGTTTTGTTCCACTATGGAACAGCATTTAGATGGGATGACAAAATTCTAATAGCTTATCTTGTCTCTCTGGTCCAGTATGGCCTGCACCACTCTTTCAAAGCCTCAGAAGGCCAGAGGACAGATATATATATATATATTACAGCATGCTATAGAGCTGATATTGATTTATAGTGATATTCATTTTGCCAGTAGTATTTGAAATATGCCTGTAAACACATGTTCATTTTAGAAAGTGTCTGTCTACTGAAATTTGGCCTCTTCAAAATTTTGAAGAAATGAACCATGGCTAAACTGCATTATTATAATTCTTACATTTTGAACTGCCACGTTTGTACTTGGTGCTCCTTTGCGAACATTGTGGCGAGACATGAGTCTGACTCATCGGTGGCATTTTGCATATCCTGAAACATGCACACAATATAGTGGGGAAGTTGGAAATCGCTACAAAAATATTGCTGCTCAAGGCTATTCATGTTGCAGTGGTAATGAATTTAATTATCAGAGTCAGTCACTGTTATAGTGTTATAGCTTGCTTTGTGCAGGAGATAACAGCATTGCGAAAGTTGCAAGTTGGAAAGTTGAAATTATCTAAAGAATAGAGCCCTAAAAAGTTTGGCATGTTTCATTGTTGTAACAGATTTTGCTAAAGGAAATGTGGTGAGCCAGTGGGCCTACGCATAAAATTTTCAAGGGGGTTCAAAATGCCTGTGGGCACCTCTAAGCAAGGAAGTCCTTGGTGCCAGGTTGGTTCAGAAGTACTAAGTATTTAGGACTTGTTTGCATGCTGGAATTTGGGTGATTTCTGATGAGTGTAATGAGATGTCAGCAAGGGTTTTAATACACCTGCCTCATAACAGATGTTGCAGTAGTGCCTGGTGTCACCCCTAAAACAAGTCAAAGCAGGTTGCTTCTGTGTTGGACCCCCTGTTGCTATATGGGGCATGCCGTTCCAGACCGCTTTTTGCCCCCAATGTCTTGGGGCCTGTGAGTAAAGCGGTCGTGCCCGCAGCACACATGGCTTCAGCCCTGCCAACTGCTGCCATCTGTCCCATCACGATCGCAGTGTTCCTGAACACAGAGAGGGAGACAGGGGGAGAGGGGGAGCATTTGGTGGCGAGAAAAACAACACATGCATCACACATGTCCACCGTCCGCCTATGCATGAAGGTAGATCAAGATGAAACAAAAACAAATAGGCTGATAAAACTAAGGAAGATGTAAACTGTGGCGGGACTTGAAAATGACATTGATGGTGACAACTAACAGTAGTGTTCTTCACAGTTCCAAGGGTTACCCCATGTAGAATTCATCTCTTGACGCAGGCCTTGTCTCTCTCATGACAGTTTGGTGATATATCAAATGTACACTAAACACTAAATGTAGTGGAACTCTACCAATTAGCATCATGCAAAAGTATTGACATGCACTGTCAGAGTGGCTGTTTTTGCACTGTAGCACATTTCTCAATACTGAAACCAACCAATTAGGCAATACCACCATTTACATGTACGGCATTTCCAGGGTGACATACAACCATGCTTAGTGTTCAGTGTGTGCCACAATGCTAAACATTTTAATGTTCTTCAGAGATGTGTACTAGCAAACATAGCAGAGGCAGTTAATCTGAGCAAAGCCTAGTAAACCCTGCAAGGTCAAAACACACAGCCCTGACAGTGTTCATGATGTTTATTGGAATGTTATTATATTATAGCTATTATAAAGGCTATACATAGTGTTAGTCAGTGAGTCAGAACGTTTTAATTAATCAAGTCCCAGCCAATTAATTTTGCCCTACCACATTGCTGGGCTGATTAACTACATTAGTGCAGAGTTCTTAATGTGGTAGCAGTCCTGGTGGGGTCCTTTCTGACTGTAAGGTAACAATGTATTCATTAAAACTATTTTTCACAATACTTTTTGAGAGGTTTGCCCTTGTAGTTTTTTGTAGTATCACTAGGCAGGATTCTTTTCACTCAAGTAGCAAGTATGTCTAATAGCCTACCCTCTTACAGTTCATTCATGATATTACTTATGGCAATAGCATATTGATTTATTCATCAGCAGGTAGGTTTGGTTGGTCCCACAGGAAGTAAACCAAACAACGCAGACATAACGCATTAAATATTGGCTATATGTTGGACGCCGTGCTGAAAGATGCTATTGCATGATGCTAGTGTGAATATTAGCCATTGCTGGGTCTCAAGCAGTCTAAAATGAAAACAAACATTTGTTTGCTTATGCTAACAACATTTATTCTCTCACTCTTCATGCTGATTTAATATCTAAAAGGTTCTAGGCAATTTGAGATGCACTCAAGCTGTAGAGCAACACGCTTCATTGTACTAAATTACATGATTGCATTAGGAATTCAGGCTGAATGAGTTTGCAGTTTATCAGGAGGCATAATCTGATAAGCCCCTCTACCCCTCCAACTTCATATTTGTCTCTCTTATGGGGTGTCCCCCAACTGTTATGAAAGGTTTGGGACCCAACCCCCATTTGTGAGGAAATCTGTGGACATTTTTGTAAGTAAATACCAACAGCCTTCTCCTTAATTGTTAATTTCAGTTTCACTCAGCTTCCTCCCTCTCATCTCTTTTTTGGGATTATAACTCAACTCAAGCGCTTACATAAGAAAAGGCAAGGTTAATGAGGCGGTAGTCTAACATATCTCCTCTGCCTCGTGGATCAGCCCAGCAAATAAAACCACAAAGAGCTCAGAGCGGCTATTGCAAGTCCACCTATTACTTAAGGCGAAGCGATCTATTCCCCCCACCCCATCGCTACTCCAATGAGGTGATGAGCTTTTAATTAATGGCCACTTCTAAGCGCCTTCCAGAAATTACCAGCCGTTTTTATCACACAAGGAGCTTCAGGGGCCACTTGACTTTTAAGCAGTCCAGCAGCTGGTACGATTTCATCAGCTCTAAATGGGTCAGTTGTAAATTGAAGTGTGACTTTCTTCCCCTGTTCGATGACATAATGGTGCTGACTTCTGAATGTCTCCAAACACCTAGCCTGGATTTCCAGACGACAGTCTCGCCATGACAGTCTCTCTGTGCCGTTGAAGTGAAATCATGCCTCCTACTGTGAGTTCGAGGAGCATGCTTCAGATGCGTCATTCGTTTTATCCTGGCGTATCAAATAACCACAGAGTCACTTCAGTGCAGGATTTGGAACTGTTGTAAATCAAAACCTTCTTCTGCTGCTCATGGTATGTGCTCTGTCCACTCACATCTAAGGTAAAATGCTCCAGATGTCATACAAATGGTACCAGCTGTGACTATGACTTTAGTAGGATGCCAAAGGAATATAGAGGTTGTTTGAATATTTAAAGGAAATGTTCAGAAAAAAAGAAAATGACACAATTGTTACACCAGATTACACCAGATTACACCAGATTTCACTTACACCAGATATAATCAATCAACCAAACCATGCTTGGTGTCCAAGTTCTGCTTCTTTAATCACCCACATCTATCCTGCAAGCACTCCAAACACTTCACTCAAACTGCAGCCATATCGGTGTGGTTTAGGACACAGTATAACCTATACTATTAAAATGGAAAACAAAACTTCACCACATTGCTGAATACAGCAGGTTAAATTCCTACTGTGGTTCATGGGTATGGATGTCACTCAGGCATATGAATGCTACAGATTATGTTTACAATGTCCTTATTATGTTCTATATAAGTAATTGTATTAATCAAATGAATGCTTACATATAAAAATTACAGAAACTTTGAATATAGCCTAGATATAACCTCCGTATTCCTGCGTGACTGGAGTTGGAATTTTGCGCAACATTTTGTCTAAGTGCCTGTCCAGAGTGTTCAACTACACAATGAAGCTTTGTTCATTTTTATACTATATAGTAAGTCATACGGTACTCTAAACCATGTTAACTAGTCCCCATGGCCATAATGAAGAGGATGAGGTTTGAGTGGTTAGACAGGAGTTTTGAGGATGTATTTATGGAAAGGATTTGGTTGACTATTATTATTGTTTTAATATTATCATACGACTATTCTGACAATTATCAAAGAAGTGGTTGTTAATAATGTTCCAGGACTGAACTATAGACGCATAATTTGGACAACAAACATGTCTTGGCTGTTCGACTACACCTTGGTTAAGCAGAAAACTGTAAGACCATTGTAAAGGACAAAAAGTTCTCTTGGGCATCGATTGAGTGAGCAGAATTAGTTTTTCTTGGCTTTGCAAATTCCACTACAACTCAGTGGCCTTTCTTCTATTTCTCTTTATTTCCTTGTGTTTTGTAGTTTGTGACCGCGTCTGTGTCTGAAATGCTGGTTATTTTTGGACATAGGACTTCTTTGTTGAATTGCCTTCTCTCTGATACCGTGGCCTTTATATAATGCCATCATTTCATTTGCTACCTTTAAACCAATTGCACACTTTTATTTGCCCTTGACTCTGTTGAGGCTGAGCTGCTTTCTTCGACAAACAGAGAGTCATGGTTGCAAAGGTACAAGCAAATCGGATCTGACTGCACACGACTGCTAAACTGATTTCTGACCAGTGATTAATACTATGAACCGTGGTGCAGATGACCCGCAGGTTAGCCTGTCTGTCTGGAAACTCAGTGCTAGACTTACCAGAAGGCCTTTAAAAAAGCTTTTTTCTAGCTCATTTCCTGTCATGTCTGACTGATGTTAGATATCCAGGACACATAGTGAAGTGTCAGTACTGCGACTGCAAGCAGATACACAAAACAACTGAGCATGTGAACATACATACTATACACACAGACTAGAATTCATTTAGCCCTGTCTCTCTCACAACCAGTTCTTACAATCATGTATACTCGGTCAGACTCCTGGAGTTTACTACGGGATTTTAAACTGCACCAGATTCATTGCATAGCTACCGTGGTACACTGTTGTTCCAAAGTTCCAATCAACAGTTTCAGGAACCAAACTGGTTTTAGTTAAATTAAAAAGAAACTATATTTGGTGTTCTAAAATAGCACAGTTTCATAATTTTCTAATAATTAGTAGGAGTCCAAACAGCGGGGTTTCAAAAATAAGACATTTTCATTGTGTCAGTGACGTCCAGGGCTGTAGATTACTCTAAAATTATGTCATAAAAAATCCAGAATGCCTGATGCTTGAAAAGTGGTGATACCTTGATAAACATATGTAAACATATAATTACAGTGCAGTATTTAATGTATACTGTTTTCAGAATAACAAGTTTCTAAGTCTCCAGCTTTAGAGTTTCTTCATACACACTGACACTGTAGCTACTTAGTAGACTAGAAAGGGCCTACAAGTTTTTTATATAAATGTTTGGAGACCGGCTTCTAAAGTATATTTCTTAAACTTGATGCATCTGAACTCATAAGCACTTGTTTTCTAAGGTTTCCTTGAACAAAGTAGAGGTTTTTAATATGTGCTAATATTAAAAACAGATTGTGCCCTTTACTCCTCCAGCTTTTTTTATTATTTCCTTATAAATAAGATGATGATATTATGGATAGAAAAAAAAAATGACCATAACTGATTTACATGTATCTAACAGGGAACCAAAGTGAAAAAAGATGAAGGAACAAATTATCAAAACCTCACTAGTTGTGTAGACTTCAACATCTTGCAAAGGGCTTTCTGAGTAGTTAAAGTGGTGCATCAAATGTATCAAAAATAAGCAGAGTTGCATTAATTAATGCTTTCCTAAATTCTTTATAACCTGAGAACTTTTTAAACTAGCCGTTGGTCTAGAATTTTTAGAAGGAGTTTAGAAGAAGTTTAGAAGGAATTTTTCAAGAAGGACGTGATGCAGGGTCGGATGCATACATCTGCATTTTGATATTGCTCTAAGCTACATTGTCTCTAATTCTTTAAGCTCTTCTATTGTGAGGGGTCCATGGAATAAATAGTGGGCGGAATAGTTAGTGAGCAGATAGTGGACTGCCTTGTTTCCTCTACTCAAACTGAACAATATGTTCCTTAGAATAGTCTTATTTTGTAAGGAAAGAGATCGAGGCCTGTTTAATATGTCAGGAAGAGCTAGAGAAAAATCACTTACACATTGCCTAGATATTGACTAAAGTGCCAGCTAAGATAAAAACTAAAACTGAAGAATTTTAGAGTGATGCCATGATTTGCTCTGTAGAGTTTTAGTTGCCTCTCAATTTCTATGGTGGAGCTTGTCATACGAATGTTACCGTTTTGCTCTTTTATTTATTTTTTTAAACTGAAAGGATTAACATATCTCTCATATCTCTCTATAGGGCTCAGAATAAAAGCATAAAAAGGCTTCATTAATCTTTTTTTTATGTTCTGGCATCTCTTTTCAGCATCTCTGGAATGGAATTTGGTTATTAGACAGGTACCTCCTGTTTTCCAGGCTTGTTGAGCCAAAAGTTTATTTGCCTTTTCCTTCTGCGTATAAATCGTATGATGTAGTTTCATAAGAGCACAGTGAGTCAAATACAGTCTGTTTATAATGCACACAGGTAAGTAAACTTTAAAAGTTTGCTCGAGAGCCAAGTAGGAAGGAGAATCTCTAGGGAGGAATTAGTGTCTAGGAAAAACTTGCAGCATGCTGAAATAAATCCTACAAATTGGTTGTTCAATAAACAGAACAGGGCTGAGTTACCTAACTCAGGTGGAGTCCGTAAGATTTAAAGAGAACCCTCACTGCTAAGGTGTATAGGCCCCAATAAAGTGTACCTGTCCTGGATCAGATATGTCGTATAAAGCAAGTATAGTGCTCTATTTATTATTACAAATAGACAAAATTGTTTTAATACAAGGCTGCCATTTTTGTTGCTGCATCATATGGTTGTTCTATCTTTCTCTCTTGTCCACTGAGCGAGGAACAGTGGCTGAATATCTCATTTAACTCTTAATACATCTTTCAGCTTTTCCTGCTTTAGTAAAACCTGCTTTAGTAATATTACATTATTCAATAGAAAAATTTTATTGATTGCCTTATTTTCCATATAAGTTCAATGCAGTCATACAATATTATCACTTTGTTAGTAGAGAAGTATTGGGATTTTGCCTAATTGTCATTTTCATTTCATTCATTCCCATTTGGTTTAGCCCTCTGTGGCACAGTGGGTGGCACTGTCACCTCCCAACAAGAAGGGTCTGGGTTAAATTCACCGGTGGGACATCCAGGTTCTCTTCTGTGTGGAGTTTGCATGTTCTCCCTGTGTCAGTATGGGTTTCTTCCCACAGTCCAAATACATGCGGTCAGATGAATTGGAGATGCTAAATTGCCCCTAGGTATGAATGTATGTGTGTCTGCCCTGCGACTGACTGGCGGCCTGTCCAGGGTACAGTTGCTGACTGATCACTGGCATAGACTTCAGCACCCCCCCACAACCAAGTAGGATTAAGCAGTTTAGAAGACGAGTGAGTGATCTTAAGTTTGCTTTTAAAGGCACTTGTGTACGATGTAATATGATGTTTTATATCTAAATGTTCAGAACAATCTCAGCTCTCTCTATAGCTTTTGATGGTCTCCTTTGATCTAGAGCAATGTGTACATAGGTGGGTACATAGAAGCTAAAAATCTAAAGTCCAGTTTTAGGAATTCTTAATGTCTCGTGAAACAACAGTTTTACTCATGTGAGTGAACTGCTTTGGGGCTTCAAATGGGTTAACCGAAGTCTTAGGTTTACAAAAGCAGTGGACTTTATGAATAAAATGTGTATTGTTGTCCTCATTGCTACTTTCCAAAGCCACTGGAGCAACTTCAGCAGCTGTAAACTTTTTACTTCTTAACATCACAATTGTCTCTGAGTGGACTGAATGAAGAATGAAAGGTTTCTGACATGATGAGTAGGTCCTTAGGGATTTCCATGTGCACACACTGACAGGCAGATGTGCATCTCAACCCCTCTTTACAGGCTCGTAACTCTGTGAGCCAGTGAGTCACTTGTGATCTCATGATTGGATGGAATTGAAGGGACAGACTACAGAGAATGGTGTGAACATTATTTCAGCACTGCATTATCGAAAAGATTTTAATAGGAACATTGAGAAACATCAAAATGGACACATAACCACGTTAGTGGACCCCAGATGGTTAAATGTCATATTGTAATAGCATTTTACATGTACACTGTTTTAAGACATACAAGTCTGGCTTCCCTTCAAAGCTAACAAAACAGCTGAACTCAGGTAATGGTGCTATAATGGGAACATTTTGTCTATTGTCTAGAAGGAAATGTATGTGAGCTCTGAAAAATGGGAAAACAATTCCTTGGATCTACAGATGTATGAAAGGCCATTATTTCTCATGACATCATCGATAATTCTGGAAGAATTAGAAAACAATGCTAAAATAGAAGCAGGGCTTAAGACATTCTTAACTTGGCAACAACCTATTGTCTAGAAAGAAGCAATGTGAGCTGAAGAAAATGGGAACCTTTTGCTTATGAGAGTTTACATCTCCAGATGGGCAAAAGACCATTATTTTACATGACATCATTACTACTCTGGACAAATAAGGCCATTGTACAGTACATGTCTAAAATGATGCTGAGGCAGTTAAAGTGAGGTCATGGTGAGACATATTGTTTGCCATAAATGGACAAGGTTTGCAGTGCTTCAACTGTGTAGCAGTCCTGTGTGCCATTGCCTGCTGTAAGTGCTTTGGGGAAAGTAAGGCTTTTGAAGGTTTCTCTGAGACACGATTTGATGAAAGCTGTAGGTCAATTACCCTCAATTTTCCCTGGTGTGCCTTTCATGTTTCACCTTCATGATCTGTTTTCAAGCTCTTTTTTTCAGCATTAGGGTTTGTTCCTTTCTTTTTTCCACATGTTGATTTGCTTGACCAGTAGCTCATCAGGGCATATGTCTATACCCACCCTTCTGATGATCTGGTTGCACCTGGTGACCAGAGCATAATCAGAAATACTTTTTACAGTCAATTTCAAGACAATTTGTTCTTCCACAGTGGCAGAAGAGCCTGTAGGTCTGCCAAGGTAAGTGGGGAGTAGGGCAGAGTAGAAAAGTATTGGCAAAATACCACATCGAGATGTGACATGAATAAAGACCAGCCGGTATTATTTAAACCAAGATTAGTATGTATTTGTTGGATCACATGAGAATCCAAACATGCACAGTAAGTCATCTTAAAGCATAACTTGTGCTTAACTTACCTTTAACTTACATTCAAATAAATACCTGCTAAGTTCAACTTGGACTTTGCCTTAACCTCAACCCAAACCCTGGCCCACCCAGTTCCTAACCCTTACCCAAAAGCTGTTGAGAGTCAACTGAGTGTTAAATGTTAGCCATTTGTAGATAACCTATAGGGGGCCATAGTGTACTATAGAAAAAAGTGAGACAGGTTTATCTTAAGCTTGTGCTCAGTTCGCCTTTAAGCATTTTGTGTTGTTCATTCTTGGGCCGGTTTGGGTTTATGACACGTTTTGGGTTTATGTTACATTGCTGTTTGTGCTAGTTTACATGCTGTTCCTAGACATGGTTTTAAAAAGATTTAAAGCAGAAATGGTTGCATAAAGGTAACTGAGTTGCGTAACTGCACAATGACATAGCCAGCATAGCAGGCAACTTGCCGTGAGCCTCAGTAATGACGGTTTGTAAAGCAGGCTCTGTTTCTGGCTTTGTGAGCTGGGGGTTAGTTTCTTTGGAGCTGTGATTTGATCCTTCAGCTCAGGTTGCGAGCCAGGCTGCAGGAGATGAGACCCGGAGTAAAAGAGGGAAACAATGTCGGCCCTGTGGCTTCCTGCACTGCACTCAGTAACAATGAGGAAGGTAAACCGAACCGTCACACACCCGCCCCCTCCAATAAAAGACCCACGTCACCAGTGACGTCATTCCAGGACTGGGCGCACGGCCACGTGGAACGCTTTGCTCGGGTCACGTCTGTTTGTCTGAGTGTGCTGTCACGGCCAAAAGGTTACGTTTTTTCTCCTGTCTCCGTCTCTCTATATAATTACATGTATATTGAATTTCAGGAAGAATTCTAGCTTTAAGATCCCTGTAGAGGATGTGTTTACTTATGTTCATGTCGAAGATCTAATTTGACCTGGAGTGTTCAAATTTTGCACATGGCTATGCTGTAGGTCAGACATACAGTGCCCCTTTGTTAGAGTAGTACCTACTAGAGGACTTCAGTAATGTCGCCATCAGCTGAATTAACCACAGTCAGCATATAATTAAACAGATGCAATCATACAGTCGTACAGTACTGATGCATTTTTATCGTGGTTATCTTGGTTTACTCTGTGTTGACTGCGAGTGGGCCATGATGCAGTTTGTTGGTGTTTATGGGGTCTTTGTGTGAAGTGTCTGTTCTTGCTGTGTTAATGTGTGTGTGTGTGTGTGTGTGTGTGTGTGTGTGTGTACCAAGCACACACAGGCAGCCACAGCAGGATAAAGTGTCACTTTAATGATTCCACTGCGTTTCTAAATGGAATTATGAAATAACAGAAGTTGGGGAGGACGACTATGCCTGACCCCCAACACACACACCCCTTCCAGTCTAATGCTCTATGAATTTCCATCCCTGCCTTCTGTTTCCTGTGACCAAGTTTTTAGACCCCCCAACACCACACCACCTCCTACTTGTGCCTCAGTCTTGCCACAATTATAAGGGGTGGGGGGGAGTCAGGGCTTCTAGTTTTAGGCAGAAGCCGTCTATACACGCCTGTGCAATCGATCCTGCCTCATACTGCTACCACCGCATATTGAAGACATGGTCCAAACTAATGATGTGTCATATATATTGGCACCTTTTATCCTTTGTTGCTTTTGGAATAAATACTGTAATAACAGGGTTTTTTTTCTTTTGTGACATTAATGAGTGAATTAAATGAATTAAATTATGTTTTTGTCAGTGTACAGAATAGCCATTCAGATGCTTAACTATTAGAGTACTTCGTAAGCCTCTAGGGGTGAGGTTATGTATTGCAACTGACTGAATCCTTCCTTCCCTACAGAGGCTGTTGGGTTTTCTGCTGTTGTGCCAGCGCTCTTTTGGCTTTTTTGTGCCTTTTGTACTAAATAATAAGCATGATTGTCCTTTCGTAAAAATTTGGGCTCTCAAACTTCTGACATCTTAAATGCTGGTGCTGGAAACACCAGTGTTCTAGCAACGTATTGTTCCCATCAAGTGGTCCTACCTAGCATGCTCATATCATTAGTACAGCATAGTAGCTCAGTGTTTGTTAAAGGTTTTATTGTGGTTATGGTGTAACAATTAATTGCGGACTGGTGATGTTGAGTCAAGAGTGTGCAGAAATCTGTAGTGTAGTCATTCAGATCAGTCAGATTTTCTAACAAGCAGGAAATATAAGGGCAATCTAAGATGAGAGACAGAGAGAGAGAGAAAGAAAAAGGAGGAGGGAGAGAGAGATATGCATCAGTCATCTGATGCCCTGCAGTTATGCCAGCGAAGGAGTCTTTTGTATTTCGCCTGCGTCATACACTCTTTTCATTGCACAGTCTTGTGAATGAACGTGCTCATATGCACCTAGCAGTGTTTGTTTTGGAGCTCAACTCACAGCTGCACTCTTTGGCCTGCATGATGCTTTCTCTCTAGAGCTGACATCTCTGAGACTAGAGCCCTTAATCTACAGTTGCCAAGCTAAAAATCAGGCCTTGAGCCATGATCCTGTAGCTTGTTTGCGCTATTTTTCTGATGTCTATGCTTTACTAACCATGTATATATATGTACATGTATGGTATGCCAGGCTACCATTGCTTCACAAAGATCTATTAAAGGCCCCATATATAAAATAAAAATTTGGTATTACATGTAAACAGTGTTCAAAATGATGCAGTCACTTCTTACTCCATACAGTCATATATGGAAGCTAGGCTGAAGAAATGGCCCTATTTTTGAATGGATTGTTTTTGTAATGTCATAAATACACATCTACATATTATTTGTTCATTTAGCAGTTTAAGTCCCACCCATTCACACTGAAGCTCAAACTGCTTTTTGAATGAGGCACAGGCATCACCAACTTTTCTGCGTGGGTTGTTATGGTAGCAACGTAGGCGTCGGCAACTACGTAGCTACGCTGGTGACACAGATTTTAAATGTGGATGCAGGAGAGATAGAGGTACTTCATCTCGTCTTTCAAACAGTCGCTCTGTCAAGTCATGGTTCAGAACTTTTCTGTTCTTTTCTTGTATCCCAGCACTTCCGGAAATCCAGAGTGTTTGTCACTTTTCAGGTGACTCAAAACATTCTTTGAGATCCAGCTAGAGTGTCCAGACTGAGACACACCTGTGAAAATCCGATTAGAAAACCACCTTGTGGTTTGAATCCAATTCAACCAATTGCAAAAAATGGATTTTATGGATTTTTTGCTGTCCAGACTATCAGAAATCCTGAAATTCTGGATACAACATGGATATCCCAAGAATCGGAAAAAGGCTGATTGGATAGGAAGAAAAGAGGTTGAAAATGGTCATGTAAAATTAATTGTGGCTGTTTTTTTGGCATATAAAGCACTTAAAAAGTCATGATGAGGTAACAAGGTAATATGTAATTGAAATGTAGCATATGGGCTCTTTAAGGCAGCCAATTTGTGTGGCTGAAGCACAGCAAGTACATCTGTCTCTGTCTGTCTGATGTGCCATGTTCAGGTAGTGCATGTACTCTTGCTCAGGCACACGCATGCAGCCCGGTTAGTGTGTATGTAGATTCATTAGCTGGCCTGTAATGAATGCATTATTGATGACTTGTCCTCGTCACTGCCTTTGCTCCACTTACATTAAAATGTATTCTTCAAGTCAAGGTCGTTACATCCTACCAACAGTTGTTTGCAACCCTGCTTTGTGGGAGGTCATGTGATGTACCATAATGCATTCTCCCAAAGGTATCACGCACACACGTACACACATGTCGTACATTAAGTGGAGCAGGGCCTCCAGGGACTCTTCTCTGATAAGAACCCTGTAACGCCAGGAATTCAGAGTCAGACCTGGTTGCTGTGGCAACAGAGGCAGGACTTTAAAGGGATTAGGTGGCTTGGGAGAGCATGACGTGTGAGTGTGTGTGTGTTTAACTGAATATGGATGTATGTGACCAGCATACACTACTAAAGTAATTACCAATGCAATGCAAATGCTCGAGTAGCTATTTGAAAGCAGGTGCTTCTACAGAGTCATGGTCAAAGACCTAACGAGACGTCTCGAATCAGGGTGTCATGTACAAATAGCATACTACAGGGAAACTCCAGTCAGAATTGGTCAGTCGCTATACCTGTGATGGATTGGTGGGCTGTCTGGGATGTTTCCTGCCTTCTACCCAAAGAGTTCAGGGATAGGCTCCAGCAACCCCTGTAAATCAGGAGGTTTCGATGATGAGTGAATGAATGAATGAATGAATGAATACACCTGCTTTCTTACCTTCTGCAACAGTGCGGAGGTAGTCCCCAGAGTGAACCTCTCCAGTTAAAGACTAGGAACAACACTTTCTGATAATGTATTTTGAAGGTTGAAGGAATAGCTACAAAAAAACTGTTTTAGGGTGGATTTTTGGTGGCAGTATGTTTTGAAATGGTGAATTCAGAAGGAAAACAGATGCCTAATGTTCTGCTGTTAAGAAAATAAAAAACTAACTGCATCTGTATGCCTGTGGTAATGATCTTTAAATCATCACTAAATGAAGAGAATGGATTCCTCAAATGACAGAAATGACTTATCAGATTAATAAACTGAGAGCAAGAGTAAGCTGCCTTGCTATCTACACATCTGACCACAGATTGACCTCTTTTCTTGCATTCTTTAATGATTTTTTTTTGTAAAATACAGTACTAAGTACTCGATTGTATTTAGCGTAGTGTTTAGGCTAACAGTTGGGATTGATTGACACCACAGTGTATCACGTATTTGCATTATGCATGCTTGGTATTGTAGTGAGAGAACCCTGATGAATAAAAACACCCAAACAGTATTTTATAGATAGAACAGTATAGAAGTGTGAATTGTGTGGACATTTGGCAAAACAGAAAAAAACAGAATTTGGCAAAACGTAACAAATAACATGGTAGTTTCAGGCCCAGAATACCTCTTTAAATCTTCTCTATTTTGGTGGGTGACAGTCTGTTAGGTGTAAATACTTGGTGATTTGTGGAGTGCTGGATAAAATAGTAAAATTGTTACAACTAGGTAGAAGAACATCTCAAAGTGCTTTACACCACCAAAAAATGGAACATGGACGAATCCAGAACAGCCATCACGTCTCAAAACATAAAATCATTGAATTCTTTACTGCTTACGCTCTACAGATTGTTTTTCTGTCATACATTGTTCTGTATGGAAATCCACTGGACACCATTCTTGTTGACGTCCTTCATGTAACAGTACATCACATCAGTCCCACAGTATATCCATGCTTCTATTTCTGCACCACATGTTGTGCACAGCATGTTCGAAAATGCGCAACGGCTTTGAACACAGGCTTGTAATAAGCCACGTGTTGTGTTTGCGTCATCACTGAGTCACTCTCATGCTGGCTAAAGCTTCAAACAATGACTGAAATTCCGAAATGAAATTAACTTCACTTGTGATACAGAGGAAATAATTAAGAGGACGGTGCAGGGTTGATGCTTTAACAGTGAAGAACTTGTTTATGACAGTGAGAAAAATGACTTCCTTTGCACGTCCTCCAACGTGAGCAGACACAGAGCAGAGTCTGTCACAAAGCCAGTAAAGTCTTGTTTAACAGTATCTTGACCTAGAAAAGACTTCCTCTGTGAAGGCTCTGTGCACAGATTGTCAAACGTTGCAGTAAGTCTCACTAGTCTTTTGTACGAGCGCCAAAAAATAAATCTTACTTTTGGCAGCAGCACATGGTGTAGTAGTCAACAGCTTTTCGTCATGTGTTAACAGGCTGGTTTTTGTTTCTGAATGTATTTAGGCTATTTGTCACATTAAGTACTACAAATGCAGCACATTTGATAAGACAGGTAATAGAGAAACAACAGCTAGGTCCATTGCAGGATGTTGTCCTATATATTCTTGCAGTGATTCATAGTTTCCGAAGAGATAACAGACAGGAAACTTGAGTAACAGGCACAGTACACACAATCATAAGGAACTACAATGCTATCCAATCCTTGACTCCCTTTTATGCCAGGATCAGACTACACAATATTTTTTTGTCACAAATTCACAATGTCAGATTAGGCAATCATAGTGCCATAAATTAATGCCATGTCTTGCACGGAAGACAGGAACGCTATGTTGGATCCCGGCCAATCATTGTTCATATCCATGCGCAAGTTCATAGGTTGTCAGGGACGAGGGTGAAGAAACTGTTAATCTTGGCTACAGAAGCCTCATGTGAGATACTGGTGGTATTGTGTTTTGAAAAGTAAAGAAAGACAATAAAAACGATTGTGGAACTGTTCCTGGGGGTCACGAAGAGGACACTATAGGCTGTTTTGTCTTTTAAAGAGAACTTGATGTAGCAAATGTGTTAACATGTCAAGAACAGTTTCAGAAACACTTTGTCCTCTTATTGTTTACCATCAAGGAACACGTCGGAAAAAGGCAGAATTTTGTTTGTCTGGGTGTCTTGGGCCACCCCAAATGCCACATTGCTGTTCTTTGTCAAACTACGGTGTCTGTTCCTCGTTTCTGATGCTTATAATCAGGCCTAATGCTGGAAATTTCTCGACTGTGAACCAAACAAAACCGTGTCAAAATCTGGCTGAATTACAGAGTATTACAGAGTAGATGTGATGTTTCGCTTTGTGTATTGCATTGTGTGTTATGTTTTGACTGTTTGCAATGGTTGTACCTATCTGGTAACAGCTTGCTTAAGGAGAGTAAGTAGTTGTATTTTAAGCTGTTGAAGGGATTTTCATCAGAATCTTGGTTGAAGCCTGCAGCTGGCTATGCCCCAGCGCACAAGAGACAAACTTGGACAGTGACAAATGAAAACATGACAGATTCATAAGTGAAAACACAATCTGATGATGATGTTTATTGCATACAAATTGATTTTTCTTTCTGAAAAATAGAAATCAAGAAGAGAGGGCAGAAAGATAGAAAGTAAGTTAAGGTAGTTAAAGGTAGAAAAATACCTCAAATGAAAGGCCTGTGGCTAAAAAAAGACAGCAAAGTAAAATAGACTGTTGGATGCATAGTGGATAACACTGCCCTGCACATAGAAGACGTGATATTTTCGTCCAGGCAAGAATGACACAACTTCACTAAGAATTTGGGCAATGCTCCGAATGCTACACTTGCTTACTGTAAATGTCAGTGATGTGGTGAAAGTCCAGTGTATAGATGGTGATGGAATCATCGGAGTCCTGTCAAAGGAAACACTCAAAGGAAAGAAACTTGGATGGAAAGTTACTGGGAACAAATGAGCAAGCTGGTAGTCTCTGCCATTCTGAACAACTTGGTGTTATTATATGAAGCATGGATACCCAAGAAAACTATGAGAGAAGTAGAGAGCCTGTCAGGCTTGGTTTATGGTTTCCTCAGTCTAGATTTTCCCTGTGGGCTTCTTCTGCCAGGTGATAATGTCCATCCACATTCAATATGACATTCCAATCTTCCGAAGATAAAAGGTAGTGCCTCTCCCTCTCTTACTCTCTTGATGTTCCTGTTGACTACAGCAGAAACCTTTTGCAGTCAATTTTTGAATGACAGCTCAGGAAGTTCTCAGTGTCCTTGAAGGCTCAGGCCAAAACACTCCATACCAGCCCTGCCAGGTGGGAGTCAAGGCCGATGATACACAACCCCTCCAAGAGAAAGAAGCGTGACGGTGTAACCGGAGGCTCCCCCAAACAGATTATCCTCTCTAAATCACCCTAGTGTAGGTCTTTTAGCTACGTGTAGACAATGGTAGGATAAGCGTGAGGCTCAAGACACTCGAAATCAGGAGCTGGATATGATGGCTTTGACTTCCCTGGAGGACATGAGAACACTCAGGGCTTCCTTGAATGTGAGCACTTTTTCCTACCGTCGCCACTCCTGGATCTGGTAAGTGCTAATTGGCTGCTAGGAAGGTTGCATGCAGGATTACAGTTCTCTCACACTGTTTTTGCTGTACTGACTTTTTTGTGTTATCAATTAGGTATGATGATGTTCTCTAAAATCTTAGCTTGTAACATTTAACCCAGAGAAAAAAATAGCTACTAATAAGTAATAAAAATGTTTGTTCCACCAACGCCTTGGGCATATCCATTAGTTGGTGAGCTTATAACAAACAAGGATACAGAATGTTTCTGCAGAGTTGGATTTATTAGGATCATCAAGAAGTGAAGGTCATTAAAGATAACTTGTGACAGTCTCAGTAAGGGTGAAAAAAGCAGGCAGGGGGTCATTAAAGGCCTCTGCGTAATCATAATTCAAGGAAAGAGGAAGCAGGGAAATGAGGAAAGCAGAAAGAACTAGAAAAAAAAGAGGCTTAGAAAGAAGAAAACTAACTCCGGATTTTGCAAAGGAAACAACAAACGTAAGAGCTGCATCTGGAAACTTTTGCCCTTTCTGACTCCTACTACCTCCCCTACCCCAAAAGAAGAAGATTGGAGGAGTTGAGGGGAGGAATGGAGCAAATGAGCAGTAATAGAGGAGGGAGGAGAGCTGGTTTATTGTAGTGTCAAAAATTTGTCAAAATTGATGTATCTTATTGATGAACTAAGTCTCAATCTGAAAAAAGACTTACTGGCTAGCTCACACTTATAAATCTTCATCTTCAAGCCAATTCAGTAGGTGTTTGAAGCAGCTTCTCTCATCTCCTCCAGTTTCAGGGACAGACAGCAAGATGGCGTCACAGAATCAGTCTTCAGGTCACGGATGAGAGGAACTGAATTGATAGGGAGAAGCAGTGGAGCCAGTGCTAGGCTAAGCTAGAGTGAATGTTTTGTCACACTTTAATCGACAAAATTGCTCTTAACAAGGCATGTGCCATATAAGGTCCATTACCTGAGAATGTTGCTTCATAACTGTGCATATAAAAGGTCACATATCCATCACGTTATGTCAGTATGTCTTATGCAATCTTGCAGTTATTGTCATACACTGCTCCTGGGTATTCAGGTATTTCTTTATAAGTACTTTCTTATTTCTTATGCACATGTTATGAAGTCCCTATGTAGCTAGATAGTCTTCCAAAGAAAGCTTTTGCTGTTGTAGAAAACTCAGGTTTCCTGTTAGTTAGTTTTGGCAGTAGAGGCAATTTGGCACTTGAATGTGAATATGTGCTTATTTGTAGATCCTGTGTTTTTTTTTATCTGATTAGGCCTGTGTTGAAAGGGTAGAGGCTCGGTGGGTGGTAGCTATAGCCTGTAATTGAAAGTGTCTTCAGAGCCACTGCTTCATTCATGCTGTGGGCATTTTCCTGGGCAGGAGGCCGCTGTAATGAAGTCTGTGGCTGAATTTTTCGTCCATCAAGCACTAGCCACTGCAAGGCTCCAGGACTGAGTTTCTGAAGGAGCTGCGGGAGCCCTATTTTTACAAGGAGAGAATGAGATTTGTGCCTTATACACTCACACATATACACAGGGACGCTGAATTGGTACACCCATTACTGTGTAGCTGGAGAGACCGTGTGATTGTAGACTCAGTGACTGG
This sequence comes from Semaprochilodus insignis, assembly GCA_034552555.1. Classification (NCBI taxonomy): domain Eukaryota; kingdom Metazoa; phylum Chordata; class Actinopteri; order Characiformes; family Prochilodontidae; genus Semaprochilodus; species Semaprochilodus insignis. The sequence continues at coordinate 20,907,771 of CM067476.1, read as the reverse complement.
TTTTATTTCTGCAGCTTCATTATCTCCTTAGACCTCATAAGCACCACTAGCTTACAGTATACACATGCACAGACCTCCTCCACACACTCACACACACACACACACACTACATGCTCATATACCCAATTACATTCTCTCTCCATCTCTCTCATGCTGTGCTTTGTGTGTAGCTTTGGCTTTTTTTTCACATGTTGCTGAGAGATACTGTATCCTGGCAGCAAAAAGCCAGCTGTCATGTCTCCACACCAGATCATCTTACAGCCTGCATTGTGCCAGGGTCACTGGATATCTCAATGAACAGGCACCGTGTTAAGGTCTACTACAGAGCTGTCTGCACTAGAATAGTGTAATTCAAGCAATCTGTACTGTGAAAATAAGAATGGAGGAAGTGGCTCAGCAATTCATCTCACACATACTGGATCAGCCTCATTGAATCATTTACCAGTGGGCAGATATTTCATTAAAATGAATGATCTCTGTAAAACAATGTGCATGTAAATAAATTTGGTACCTCATGGACTAAATTTGCACCTCATGGACCTGACTCACATTCACTCAAAGTCACAGTGTGAGACTGGCCTGATGTATCAGACACTGCCATTGTAGTTGGTAAAACTACTCCTTACCACTGAACACTATCATGTAAAAAAATAATATGTAGGATTCCATAAAGCTTTATTCTTCACATTATATGTTTTAGTCAGCAGCCTTAACCTCTGTACTCTCCTTATTCACATGTTGGTGTATGTATCAGTTGGTATCAGCAAATCATTAAGTGTTACATTCTAAATTTCTACAGTGAATAAAAGCTACTAGGATATATCACTGATGTTCACAACATTTATTCACTCATTCAAAGGGACAACCATTTAAAGCTACTTATTTTATCAATTGTAACAATAATTTAATCACGTAAATCTGTATATAACTATATATTTGTGAAAAGATGATGTTCTCAACTCCAAGCTCAGCATATGATGTCAAGTCAACATGGCTGCTTACGCTGTTAATAGTACTAAAGGACCACTTTCCCTCCTTTTTTTAATTGAGATTTGCTTTAGATCAGTCAACAACAGACACTGTAACATGTCACCTTTTTGTGGCTCAAAGGCATGAGGTCAAAAAATGACCTATTTCAGAACTTCGTCTTCATGTCAAACACAACTTGAGATGCAGCCAGATTGCACACACAATTTGTATAATATTCGCAGAAAATCATTGCCAGTAGGAAGGGTGTTAGTGCTTGGAAGGGGCTTTATGATCAAGGACTAATCATCTGACGTTACTACCTGAGCCCACTAATGCTTTTGTGACTGTGAAATCTAGTGCTCACAGCAGTGTTTCAACGTATATTGTAAAACCTTTCCAGAAGAGTAGAAACCGTTACTGTACTCCTTATTAATACCCTTAATTTCAGAAGAAACACTGGATGATCAGTTGTCTAAACCTTTGGACAGCGTATGCAGTCTAAGAGTTTTCGATTACATGCAGACGAACATTGTAAATGCACTCTTTTGGAAGCTCATATACTTACGTAAGCCTTTGAAACTGAAGCATTGCTGTTTGGTCAGATAAGGAGCCAGAGCCTGTTAGAAGAGGGGTTTGAAAGCCCTTGGAGTAGGCCTGCTGCACACTCTGATCACATGGACTTGAATAGAAGGCAGACCCATCTGGTTTTCACCACTTAGTTGTTGTACACTGGCCTTTTCATTCTACTGTTAAAGGCTAAAGCAGGCTGCCCGCTGAAGGAACTCTCCTCCAGCATCTTATTGCTTCATTTGATATTCAGGGTCCATTTGTATTTTCCGAAGCAGAAAACCTCATAGTTTTATTCAGGTGCAAAACAGGGCGTCAGCTTTCTGTCCGAAAGTATGCTTTAACAGACTTTGCATCTGAGGTTGTGTAGGACTGCAGATGCTCCATGTTTGTTACTGATACCAGAAGAAACAGCTATAAAATAGTCCGCTCTAGTGCCCTTTTCCTGGAACATTCCTGAAATGCACACCTTTATATGACTTTATCTCACCCAACTAAGGAAGTATAATAGCTTCCACAGCGTTCACACCATTTCTGTAAGCCAGCCAAATAGATAGATTCACACTTATACCATCGCTACCATTTGGAAAAGATTCTTGGAAGTGTAAGTTAGTGTAAGTTAGTGTAAGGTAAGTTTTTTCTGGTTTGTATTGTGCACTTTAATTCTTATTTGAGAGGACAATTCTAAGTTGCTACAAAAGTCTTTAACAAGCTGTCCACTCTCATTTTCTATTTCTGAATTTAAAAATATTTATTCTATCGTTTTGGGATCCACTATACCAGTGTTGGCCAAGTGACTCCAAAGAGTTAATGACAAATCTACAATCCACAATTATAAATGACTTACTGCTTCTCTCAAACTGTAATGGAATTACATCACTTATCATGTCCTGGAAAAAGTAGTCCCACTAGTTATTACTAAAATCCATACACATCGGTACCAGCTATGAAGCAAAGTTTACATTACCAGACTGAAGAGGTTGTATCAGATTTTTTTTGCCTTAATGCAGCACAGATTTGATGCTTTCTTACTGCTGTTGATACTCGGATCAGATAAACCTCTGATTTCCGGCCATGCAACCTTAGAACAAATGTCTGGAATTCACATGTTTTTCTTTCAGTTTTATTGTGGCAGCAGTGCTTCACCTGAAGTTAGTGGAACGAAACCCCCTGGTATTCGCCCTTTGATGGCATTTTGCCCTTGATGACTGTCTTGTCCAGTGTTTCCTGGCTGCTAACTTACTCGCCATAGCGACGCTGATTCCTTCAGAAATGCTCTTTTCTATTTTAGTCTTGTTTCTTCCCCACATTAACTGACACCTTCTTTTGTTTTTCTGTTTGAGAGTTACAAGGTGCTAGACTAAGACTAAGGTGCTGCTGGTTTATGATGCAAATTGTTTATTCACAACATGTTATTGATTTGGATGTGCATATGCGGGTCATTTTAAGACAAATGTTAATGACGGACTTCACTTACCTACAGAAATGTGAAGCTTCAAGTTAGAAAGATCAGATCTGACCAAAAGTTCACAAGTCAGCACTGCGGCTGGTAATATGAACATAAGCTAACCAGACAAAAAATTAGTCACCTTGCGTATTTAAGGTGGTAGTAAATTCAGGCTCCTGTAAATGGCAATCTAGGACAATGATCAGGCTATAAATACCTGCAGGCTGTGCAACCAGATTCATAGATTGGGAAGAGGTGGTACAGTGCAGTAAATTTCTCATTCACTGTAAGGAAAATGGGTCACAAAGCAGATGTTAATGACTGGCAAAAAGGAGTGATTGCATTTGGGTGTGCCAAAGACCACAGTGTGAAGGAAGTAGCTGAATATGCAGGCATATCAAAGCGTATGGTCATACGGGTCTACCAGAAGTGGCGAAAATCCCATTCTACAAAATCTGGGTGAACTGCACAATTCTTTGATGCAAGAGTGTCTGAACATTGATGTTGCCTACATCCAGAAACAGCCTATGCCAAATCGAATCACAGCTGTTATTGGTGCTTGTGGAGGTATTACACACTGTTAGGTACAATTCAGTCACAGGTGACTGTTTAAACCATTTAAAATTCCTGTGATGCAGCCAGTTAGACTTGATGAAAGTTATGTATTTCCTAGAAAGTAGCCAGTAGAAAAGGTTAAACCTTTCAGAATAATACATACAGCTTACAGAGCTGCTCCTGAATGGAATTCAGGTCTGGCCTGTTCAAGTAAGGTTGGGATTTTCCTGAAGTTTATGATCTGTTGAAATGAATACTGCTCTGTTAGAGGCATGTAATAGTTTGTGTTAAGTCAGTGACTGCAGTGTGCCTACAGCCACTGTAGTACAGAACTTCATTACTGAAAAAGGTAATTCTGTTACTGTTGTGTGTTACTATGTACCATGTTACCCCAACGCTGCACTGTATACTCATTAGGTAGATCATTGCGTTCAGAGCCTTTATTATGTTTCACTCAGTCCCATTGGTTTCTGCACCAAGTTGTTAGGTCCATCAGGCCTGCCCAGTGTGATATCTAATGCTTCCTAGCTTCTTTCTGTTCAGGCTGATTCTCCTCAAACCTGCAGGCACGGATTGCCAACGCGCAGATACAGCCACTGCAGGAACACCCGGAGAATACCCAAAAGGCCTGCATGTGTGACAGAGCACACTGCACCACAGAGTGTCATCTATGCTGATATTAATCTGCTAAGTGATCTAATGTGCTTAGTTCCTGCATCTGTAATACTGAAACCCTACCTGGTTTGGAGATTAGACTCTCTCTCTCTCCCTCTCTCTCTCTCTCTCTCTCTCTCTCTATCTCTCTATACCTCTATCTCTTTCTCTCTGTTGCTGTGTATGGTGTCTGCACAGGCCAAAAGCAGTTGAGGGATGCAGTTCTCTCTCACTTAAGTAAGCTTTTACTCTTAACGGTGAATCTCTCAGATGTGCACTCGGCCCATCACTGGAGGATGACTAATAGCACACTGCACTTAAACGATTCCGCCACAATTCTCCCTCCCTCTCTCTCCCTCTCTCTCTGTCTTGCACCCTCTCTGTCTTTTGTACCTCTTTATCTCTTTATCTCAATCTCCCCCATTCTCCAGCTCTTTGTCTTGCATACAGATTCATGGTTTTATTCCCTTCATGTAGCAGGCAAAAGCCATATAGTCCAAAAACTTCTCTTCTTTTCTAGCTTTGTTTAGCTCACACACCTCTCTCTCTCTCTCTCTCTCTCTCTCTCTCTCTCTCTCTCAGAATTGCTCTCCTCCACAAATGGTTAATTTAACACTCATTGGATGTATTGCTCTGCATGGCTTCTGTCTTCACATGTAGCTGGTGTCACATTGATGGATAATTTGAGGTGTTCAAGTCGCAGGGTTCTGATGCACTGCACCATTCTTGGATTCACTCTGCACTTTGCTTATTTCCACAGTTGTGTCTACATCACTTTTAGCCTGAATCCTATGAATGAGAGTAAGTTTTCCATCATAGTTTAATCTATAATGCAGTGATTATAGACTTCATAAAGCTCACCTGTCATCTCTAAACATGTCATCTAACATGATCTGAAATTTAGCAATTAGATGAAACAGAAGTAAAATATCCACACAAGAATTAAACTGTCCAAAAGTCCTTGCAGGTCATATGCTCCCTGATCACGAAACCCCTTCATTGTAGCTCAGTCTTGCTGGCGTGCAGTTATAGACTCAAGTCCATCTGCTAAAGCATGATTTATTTCTAGGCCGTAGCTGCTTTCGGCTAGCAGTGACGCTGATGAGTGTGAAAACCTCAGCAGCACTTCTTTACTTGATACGCTTACACCAGCACCACTCATATCCTACCAGCTTGGCAACAGTTTGACTACAGTCTGTGACTGTACATTTATGTAGCACACCTATGAAGCAGATGAAAGTCACAAAGTAGAGAGTGAATGGACTGGCAAGGTGTCTAATGAAAGAGGCAGTGAGTGTATAACCTCATGGTGTTTAGTCAAGTTCTCCCATAGTTTACTATATGACTGTAGAGGATTTAGCTGACTGATAAACTCTTCCAAGTTGGAAGAGCGTGACCACAGTGTGGACAGCTTTGCAGTCCCTTATTTGTGTTTTGCTGCCACCTAGTGGATGATCTGAATATTAAATTTGGCCATAATTTCACATTTCAGCTGATCTTTTACCAGTGTGAACCTTTATCATCTGCCTGTAGCCATTCTGTGCTCTGACATGATGTGTATCTATGTGTAACATGTATGTATATGTAAAGTATATGTATATATGTATGTACAGTACCAGTCAAAGGTTTAGACATACTAAATGGATGTTTTTGGTTATCTTAATTATATTCATATTTTTTTCATATAGTTGCACAGAAATTTGTATCTCTTTTTAAAAGCTCTAAATATTCATGATGGATAGATTAATAGAATTTGGTCAAAATTGCTTATATTGTTTACACCCTCCTTTGCAAGCTGTGTTATCCTCCTGTAGGGTTTGTAAGGTGACTGCATAATTGTGCTTTTTTGTAGTTTGATGGCTTCATGTTAATTTTTTTAAGCAAAAAATTAAGCTAAAAATAAAAAGTAACCATGTCTAAACCTTTGACTGGTACTGTATATATTTATATTCTCACACTGTCCACAGATGACACCGCTGCACATTTTGATGTGCAATTATTGTTTATTTGCTGAATTTAACATACAATATTTAATGTTTTTCTTTAATAAGTATGTTCAGTCTTTTTTGTGTGTATGGGTGTGTATGTGTGTGTGCGTGTGTCTGTGCACGTGTGTGTATTTCTGTAATCAATTATTCATGCTTTAGTGTAATTTACAGTCCTGTAGACAGATATGGGAAGTGTCTAAACTGTTCTGTAATGGATAAATGATGGTGTTTTATGTACAGCTGTCACACACACACACCCACACACACACACACACACACACACACACACACACACAGACAAGCATGCACTGAGCCACAGAAGTGAGAGCTGCACCTGTGCCACTCCAGAGGTGCTCATTATGAAGGAAAAAAGATGATGCTACACTAATGTGCTTCCATTTCTCTATCCAGCTCTTTCTGTCTTTAATAATGAATAGATAGGTTAATGGCTATAATGAATGAAGGGACTGGGCCATAACTCAGCTTTCTTTGGTGCTCATCAAGACCAACATGAAAAGTAGCTTTTCACCGGTACTCACAGCCGTGCAGCATTGTTCTCGACTGAATCATCCTGTCCGGCTTGTTTGGCCCCATTCCATTCTTATTGTTGTTCTGTAGTCACATGACGCGCAGCTTACGTCCGTTTAAAGTGAATCTGGTGTCTGTTTTGCCTCGGAATCAATCAAGACTCTTTTCTTCTTTAAGTACTGGCTCACTTTAGTTGATGACTTTACCAAAACGCAAATGTTTTTTCAGTGTCTGCTGGCCACTTGAGAAGTTGTTTGCTTCCTTAGAGAAAAGAAATCTGATTGTTCATCTCTGAAACTATCACAGTTAACACTTAGAAGTCTAGCGTCATCACTCTTCGGTACTGTTTAAATTACATAATTACAATACTAATGACGATTACTTCAGTGTAAGAAGTCAGCATAATGCCCTTTATGTACACCAGTAAAGCTTTCATTATGCATTAGGAAGCCAGTAGTTGATAATTATCTTACTGCTCGTAACTGCATTATTAAGCATTAAGGTGAAATAAGTATTTTCAATGGTTATTACACTATTAAACTGTGGCATGCTTTTATATCATTGAAGATTGAAGAAACTTGTGTACTGCAACACTGTATAATACACAAATGCTGATTTCACGTCATTAATTGGATAATAACATAATAATGTAGTAATAAGCACTTGTTATGTTCTGTACCACCATATTTCTGATATTTAAGGCATAAGAAGCACATTATAAGGGCATGATAATGTCCTTTTATACTGAAGTGCTACCAGTAAAACACATGCACATGTGTATTTAGTGGTGTGGATTTCAGTTTCACTTCCTGTTTTAAATTTCAGAATTGAATGCAGTGTGTTCTGTTCAATTCATTTTGAACACTTTTGTGTGCTATCATTGTTACATGTTATGTCTAGTAGCTTGCTCTCTTGAAGACATGTTTAGCATATGTTCAGAACCTTTTATTTAAATGTGTGGAATGGCTCTGAGGAGTGTTACAGTTGTTGTTGTTTCTTATGACACTTTTATAGCCACATTTGATACTGTGTTCTTCTCTGGTTCTTCTCTGGTTCTCTGGTCTGGTTTAGGCTCTGTAAATGTGCTCTTTCACATATAAACCTTTTTTTTATTATGCTGGTATGTTGTGAAAAGGCCTGCAAAACTCCAAAATTGGTTGTACAATCAAAAAATAGTCACAGTTGCTGCTGGCCTTTGGAAAAAGATCATCGAGTCTCTGGAATTCAGTCTAATTCCTCTTAAAGAGGCAGTAAAATACTAAGAACTGGAAGACGTGGTATGCTGACTGCTTATTTTGTTTGAATTGGCTGTGATTCTTTAGGAAATGATTCAGTAGATCACGAAGCCTCAACTTTCACCTCAATTCTATTCATCTTTCTATTCATGGAGTTATTTTTAAAAATTAAGTTGGCTGCACAACTGTAACCAGACATGCTGTTCATACAGTAGAGAAATACAAACGTTAAAAAAATCTGGTTACTGTAGGGCACTGTAGCCTGTCATGACTATTGACGTAACCCTACTTAATGTTTATAAATTCTTATTCCAATCGGCTTTATTCACAGAGGTTACAAATTTGCAAATTTTGATAAGATATGGCTAAAGTAGCAATTATGAAAGATGATGCTACTAGAAAAAAAAGCATTTATAATCATTTACATAGAGTCGTGTAAGTTGTCTTGACAAGCTTATGTAAATGTCATGTAGCCTTATGAACAGCTTGGAAGCTTTGATGGTAGCATCATTAGCATGTATGCTAGTAACTAGAGAATGTGTATTTTTTGCTTATTTTTTATGCTCTGAAAAGAGAATGCTAAATTTGCTTGACCCTACAAACTACAGATATTTGTTTGAGTTATGTGTGTGAGTAGAAATCAATCAGTCTGATAATATGCTAATAACAGCTCAAAAATCTGCTAATTAGTCTAAACTTAATTAGTCTTTATGGAATAATACATGGCATATCACTGAATGCATGGGAATTATGAAGCAAATTCTTAGAGAACACTTATTTCTGATTTCTGTCTGTATTATTTCTTTGGGATTGTGTTATTATTATTGTTAGCTTTAATAGTAGTATGATATTAACACTATTAAGTAGTGCTGGTTGACTGGAAGTGACTGGTAAAAAATCATGTCCAGATGGACTAAAACATTCATTTGCCACCCTGCACGTAGTGCCAGTGTTTTTCCTTGTAATGTAGAGACTTGAGTGACATAAATACTGTTTGACCGATGGTGGGTTAGCAAAATAACCCTTGCCTAGTCTCTTTTTGCATTTCACCAGTTTTAGTATAGAAAAAAAAGTTCCATTTCTTTTTCATCACACTATCCATTAAAGATTATTATAAACGTTTACACTCCAGTTTATGCCTTAACAGCACACACCCATCCCAACTCCACCTGCGTCAATCTGTCCAGTGTTCCACTCCAGCTTTTCCCTGTAGCCCAGCACAGGCCCACGATGCAGCTGGACTTTTGGAGGAAGTGCCTGCATCGGGGAGCTCAGTTTTGTGGGAGGGGCCAAAGAGAGAGAGAGAGAGTGTGTGTCATGCAGGGCCGGTGCTGCTAGTGTGTGCCACACACTGCAGCGGTGTGTGTGTGTGCCGCAGGACGATGTTCCGCAGGTCTCCCTGCCACAAAAGCAGGGTCCACTTTGACTTCAGTGACGAGGTGGTCAAAAAGCTTCATGCATCCACCCTCAGGTCAGAACTTTTTAGTTCTCTCACGCTCACACTATCTGTCTCTCTTTCTGTCACTCTCTCTCTCTCTCTGTCTCTGACTGGCTCATTTACATGTTTATCTCTCACTTTCACACCAGCTTCTCTTCCTTTTGGTCTCTGGCTGCTTTACATCCTTGTCTGTCACTTTTAACTCTTTCTTTCACAGTTTGTTTGAACTGTGTGCTTAAGTGGGGCAGATACCTTCAACATCTTCCCAGTATTTACCTCTCATATGTTTACCTGTACTATTCACCTGTCTCTCTCTCTCTCTCTCTCTCTCACACGCTCTCTCGCACACCCATTCTATTTTTTACCATGGCCATGTCCACAAGTTAGTTTAATTGTTAGTTTAATGCTCACTTTGTAGTGTGAAAGCATGTAAGACACCAGCAATAGCAGCAAAAGTTCTGTGCTAACATGGAAAGGCTAATCCACAGAAGAGACCATTGGTTGTGCAGTTGTGGTGCTCACTCATTACTGTATTGTAAACGTCACATTCTACATTATTGAGCCAGTTTCACTTCTTATACCTACTTTCAGTGACATCCCAGCAGTGACAACAGTTTATTGAAAACCAGATCGCCCAGATTGTACAGTGCTTCTGCTTTAGGCCACAGTGAGTTTGGTGTTACCAAACATAGATTTAAAAAACAAAGCATTAAAAACGGATTGGGTTTTGACCTAATTGGCAAGTTTGTTTCTAAGCTTTGGGGCGCTGAGACTGTGCAGGAGCAGAGCATTGTAACCATACTGAATCTCCAGTAGTAGTCTTTGCAGACATCATGTTGGGATTGTGCTCTGCACTGGGTTTTGGGGGTAGTAGTAGCTCTTCTGCAGATGATAGGACTCAGTGTAGTATGTCACAGGGCTGTGGATTTCTCTGTATTTAAATTAATTTGTAATGCAAAGCCTTTTAGTGATATCAATTGTCACTACCATGCAAAAACCTTGTATCTCCATTACTGACATTTTTTCCTTTTTTGCATGATTATACAGGCCCAGTTACGCTTGCCATTGTGTGAAAACTTCCTAATGAACAGACAAATAGAAATGGTCCAGAAATGTCCAAGATCCAAAATGTACTTCTACATATCTGGTTGTGTTACAGTGTATTGCAGTTCTGTATATTCCTGTGTACTGTATTTTAAATACAATAGAGTTTTACATTTGTATAATGTATAATGCATTACAGTGTTGTATATTTCTATATCAATTACAACTGTATGGTAAAGGTATTGTGGCATTGGTGTAGCGCGTTACATGAATGCTCTTTTATGGAACATGGCAGCAGTGCACAAGCTGAACAGCTTGGAAGTAGGCTAGGTCAGTCATAAACAGCCACGCAACTTCAGTCCATGTAAGCCACTTAAATCCATTAATCAACTCAACTGCCAACCCATTGTAAATGACGTGTAAATGCATATTTACATCTTTCAGGCAACACTACCAGGCTATAATGCCACTCCACCTGCAGGCCTTGCCAGCCCTCGTCCAAGCACCCACAGCGCTGCCTTTACTGCCGGTCCTAACAATGCTTTCTCCGCTGTGTTTGTCACTTGGCCTTGCGCTCCCTCTTCCTTTATAGTCTTCAATTTAGCTTTTTCTTTTTGCTGATCATCTTCAAGTTCGTGGTAGTGCCATTCCCCTCCATACTGCTAGTTGATGACCCAGTGTGACATCTTGGCAAAGAACATGATGGGAGAAACATAGTGCTTTAAGAAAATGCTGTTTTACTAAACACTGTAGTCTCTTAACTCAACCAAATCTGCACAGCCCAGCACGGAATATCACGAGTATCTATGCACCTTTCAGCTTGTTTATATGTAACTCATTTACATGTAATGTCTTTCTTACTGAAAGTCCCATTGACCCCTGCGTGTACATGATTGCACCAGTTGTCCGACGCTACAGTATCTTAGATTTTTTGTTGAATTGTAAAGCATTACAAGTTTATCTATGTCTTGTTATGTATGCAAAATTAAATACAATTGTGGTTCAAAGTTAGTTCTGCATTTCTGGTTGAGTTCTAAAGCAGTTCATTGCTATATGTTAATATGCAGTTAAAATGCATTTATTGAATTGTATATTTCTGGTTTGCATTGTTGCTATCGCTTAGACTGCTCTGCTCTGCTTATTATATTTCCTGTGAAAACTCATGCACATGATGCAAAGCAGTTTGTTACTGTAACAGCCTTTGGGTGTATAGAGACGTAAGCAAATAAGACCTGTGACGTTATAATGGCAGATGTCCTTCACGGTCACATTCTTCCCTTTGAATGCACGCATGCGTACATGGTTGTGTGTATTTGCACTCTGTATCTGTAATGTGTGTGCGTGTGCAAATACTATATCTGTATGAGTGGACTTCTGTATTTACGCACATGATGCTGTTTAGTGGGTGTGTAAAGGTCTTCTTTGACAGAGCATACCAACAGAGATAATCTCTGTGCCTGGCAGATTTGTACTAAAAGGCAGCAGATCAAATGTTTGGCTTGGGATTGGAGGGGATTCTCTATGGCCTGTGTTGGAAAAGACTGTTTTGTGCTTCAGACAAATGTGTTCAGCTGCTCTACGTGAATAGTAACCTACTGAGTCAATAGTGCTGAGACATTTCTGGTGGCACATGAGACATTTCTTTGACTCTTTTTGACAGCTTTGAATACTTTATCATCTTTTATGAGCTTATTCAGGATTTGTTAAGTGTTGTGGCAATGATGGTGACAGTGTGCAGTAAGTAGCAGGATATTTTCTTCACATAGTACAGTTGCTCACATATATGTTTCATACTCTTTATACACTCTACGTATCACCATTTACACTGTATACACTCTAAGTATATATATTAGCACTCTACATACGCCTATACAGCTCTGTATACACTCTTAAGCACATCTACCAGCACTCTACATACTCTATGTGTAATTGTTAACACTCTGCATACACTCCACGGTATTAAAGGAGCACATGTAATGGCAGATAATCAGGATACAAAAGTAAATGTAACAGTATGGATTACAGTCAAACCACATACAATCTATAGAAATATTTGTGCTTTTTTAAGATATGCAGCATTTCCCCAAAGATGTCAGAATATTTAATTTACCCTGATTTTTCATTTGAATCTACAGCTGCAAAGGGATCTCTCAGTGAGCTCCTTTATTCAGCGCTTGTTGCTCCATAAAATTCTGCAGCTGACTGGATATAAATCAAAACACTGTGAACGTTAATCTGCCAGATTTTAATGTTGAAATGAGTTAATATTAACCACAGCTCCAAAACATGAAAAGCAAGCAAAGTCTTGTCTGAGGGATAGAATTGTATCGCAAATTATATATCACTACAAATTATATCACATACGGCAATTTACAAAATTTGAGCAGTAGTATGAAGCCCTATGAGCCAGTAGCATGCCTTCTAGCAGACACAAATGATGCCCAGTCAGAGTAATTAGAATAGGCTCTATTTATAAGCGCTGTTAATGAACTCATCAATAACTAAAATTCAATCCATTTATACTGTACAAATGTATCATCTTTATGTAGACATTGGCCATTACATGTGGCCAATTCAATCAATGTGTGATCTGTGACTGCAGGTTTTAGGTACAATATAAGCTCCTCCAAGCTTTTTTTTGAACAGTCCGTTCTTGAATGGAAGTACACGTAGCACACCTTAAAAGGCATGCAACAAAAGTGGTCTATAATCTGTCATTTTGTTTCATAAAACAGGCCAGATTTTATCTTGTGTTAAGTTAAACTCTTAAAAAATGCGTTTTGAAATAAAGTGACCCAAAACATCAATAAGTAATCAGATTATGTTACCTTAGTACTGTAATATCTGTAATATAGTAATATATTTTAATATATGTAATTGTATAGTAATTACAACTACATTTATTAAAAGCTAGTCAGTAATCTGTAATGGAATACATTTTTAAAGCAACCCCAAAAACCTTGCCTCTATGTAAATATTGACACTCTGGTCCCATGTATTAAGTCTTTTGCATGAGCTACAAATCAGAATGTGCAAAAACTACGATGATATTATGTGTAGTGATGATATTACATGTGCGTTTAGTTACATCTAATGTATTAATATTTCAGCAAAGTAGTCTGCTGATTCAGTGTTGATTTTCCTAAGTATTTAAAAAAACACTACTAAGGCACAAGCCTCAAACACATACTAAAATAACATTTACTATCAGAACATCATTTAAACTAGTGATGCACCAAAATGAAAATCCTTTATGGTGCTTCACAATCGAGGTGATAATCACCTTCTTATAGACTCATATATTCATAATGTCCCAAAGGCATCTAATTCCAGAGCACCTCCAAAACAACAACAGAAACACCTCATGTTTGAATATGTACGAATATTTGGAGCCCCTGTCTAGCAAGCTGAAGTTCATTTAAGGCTACCAATGTCATATTTCGCACTTTGTGCTTTGTGAATTTTTCTTATTTCAAAACCTAATGGCAGAAATAGCTGGTGTGCTAGCAGAGACTTTCCTTTCTGCTTTTATTATTTTACTGTATTCTGTGCATCAACAGGTGGTCCTGCTTTCAACTGGAATCAAACTTGTAGTGGAGATGTTCTTGTGGGTTGGACCTCCTCTTGATACTCAACATGAACAATCGCTCGTCTGATGTCCCTCATAGAAACAGTGCCACTTTCAGTGTTGGTCTGGTGCCGTTCAGACTGGGCTGTTCAAGGTGGAGCCCAAAATTAGGTTAAGAGCCTGGCAAGCAAGAAGCTATCAACTTTGTGGAATGCTAACAGAGCAAACTGTGTTTTTAGGACTGTGCACACAGGCTGACCTTTCTCCAAATTACAAAAATATGTAACCCAAAATATGCTATAGCCAGACTGGTGTCCTTTTGGGGATTTGTGGCTAAATTATGTAAGTGGGCTATGCTGTAATTTGCTCAGGGTTCACAGCACCCTCAAACGCCATGTTCGCGAGCTACTTTCTCCTTTGTCTCTCTCTCTCTCTCTGTTTTTATTCCTTTGGAAACACTTGACACCAGCTCCTGGAGGTGTAGCAATGCTTTGCCCTGGCCAAAAAGTCCCCTTCTTCCCCAAAGTCATGTGACCAAGTCAAACCTGCACACATGTCATGAGACCATTTTGACCAGTTCTCAAAATGTCAGCTCGTTCTTTATTTGTGCTTTATTTATTGAACTGGATGTTTAATAAATATAGCTCAGTTTTGTTTACAATGTATTATTTTTAGTTCTATCTTTGGCTCTGTCATGGCCTGCTTCAGTTCCCTTGTGACACCCTCAGCTAGTAAACCATCAAACAAGGCAGTTGACCTAAATAACTAGTAGAATATTGAAAAGAAACATACAAATAACTTTGTACTCTGCTGAGACTCTGTCCATTAAACATGCATATTACTGGTGCCGCAATCTTCCAAATGTTTATGTAAGTGTCTGTATATGTGCTATACATACAGTGCTATTCCAAAACCTTGTAACCAACAGCAGAAGGGTTGCACTTCTGTAAGACACAAACAGAAATCTGAGGCTGCAGTGGACACTAGCTCACCAAGACTGGACAATTACAAACTGGGAAAATGTAGCCTGGTTTAATGTCACACAAATGGTAGGGTCAGAATTTGGCACCAGCGGCATGAATCCATGGTTCTAGCCTGCCTTGTGTCAACTGTCCATGCTGGTGGAGGTGGTGCAATGGGGTGGGGAAAGTTTTTTTGGCACATTTTGGGCTCATTGACACCAATCATTTATCGCTTGAAAGCCATAGTCTATTTAAGTATTGCTGCTGGCAGTGTATATCCCTTCAATGGGTATCATCTTCTAATGGCTACTTCTAGCATGGTAATGCACCACATCACAAAGCAAAGGTATTCTTAAACTGGGTTCCTAAACATGACAGTGAGCACAATATTCTCCTAGTCACTAGATCTAAATCCAAAAGAACACTCTTGGGATCTAGATATTCACAGAATGGAAGTGCATCTAAAAAATCTGCAGGAAGGGCATGATACAAACATGTCAACATGGACCACAATCTCAAAGGAGTGTTTCCAACATCTTGTGGAATCCATGCCATGATGAATTGAGGCTGGTTTGAGAGCAAGTGGAGAACCTACCCACTATTAATTTAATATTCCTAATGTTAAAGTGAGTGCATGTTGGTTTATGGGTTGTATCTCCTGTATCTACAGAACATGACATCCAGTTAATTGTATATTACTAATGGTGAGGTGGGGAACAAAACAGAATAACAGGACCATTCCAAGGAACCAGAATCGGCATTCCGGGCTGATTGTTTCCCCCACCACTGAATGGACTCTGGACAGGAAAAGCTGTGTGTTGTTATGATTCCTCAGAAGTCTTCCTGCAAATCTCTTGTGCAAGGTATTGGAGGATCGCATCGTTTTGTTTGTTGGTTGCAGACAGTGTCTCGTCCTCAAGTCATGGAAAGTTATTTGCTGAAGAGAAAAAGCCTTCTTTGTTTTCTTGCACACAATGCACTTAGACTACACATGTCTGGCAGTGCTTCTGGCTTGTGGCTTGCCACTGGACAAAGCGGCGTATATTATGCACTGTGCTTCCTCCTCCTAAAGCTCTGTACACTGTAGGTCGTAATTACATGTGGTTTGAACATATGAGGCTGTTTTTCGTTGAGTCAGACCTTCTTGTTGAGCCTGTCCATGTGACGTTAATATGTAAAGATGTATGACGTGGTCCGAAAACTACCACAAAATCTGACCCAACACCTCTGGCTTTTAAATCGTTATTTCGTTATTTTTGGCAGCGCATGCACATCATATTTTAGTGTGATTTCTAACCTCCTGTCTCAGTAATAGCACTTCTTAGTGGTGCCTTAACTAGCACACAGAGGTCCAGCACATCTAAGCATGCATCTGTTAAGTATCTTAGTATTCATATTTCCCCAGACCAGAAATGAGTTATACCAGCTCAATTATGTCCCTCTACTGCAAGAAATCTAGGAAGATGGAATTAATTACTCATTATCTTTTCATGGCCTGGTTGCATAGTTTGAGAATGACTGTCTACTTTTGAATGCTTATGTTAAGTAATGTGCTTAAATTAAAAGTAGCTCATTTTAAAGCTTAGCAGTTTTTCCAGATCCAAAAAGTTACTAGAGCACTTGTTCTTGTCTTTGGCCGCTCCTGTTTTCTAGCCATATGCTTGTATTTTATTTTGGTTCTTGTCTTCTCTGTAGTCCCATCTCATTATCACTTCCTGAACCTGTGTACAGTTTTTTCCTCTTTTTTTCCCAGCTGTCTGTTGTGTGGCTACACTGAACTCCTATGAATAATGAGACCTTTAAAAATGTGTTGTGACCAGTTGACGCTATGACGACAATGGAGCTTGATTTATTTATAAATATATTTATAAATATATTACTATAATAAAGTATTTTGTTGGTTCAAACAGCATGTTTTAATGGTGTTGAAAGCATATACACCATACTCAGGCTTACGTGCCTTAAAGGTCAGGGTTCCTTTTAACGTCAGTATCAGAAAATGGGAAAATATGATCTCTAGTATAAACGTTGAAGTCCTTTATATGTATGCATTTTATCAGCTGGAAACTATGTTTAGTGTTGGGATTCTTTAAATGAAGTGATCATAGAATCACAATTAAGGGTGTATCTTTCTCCCAATACATACGTCTTTTTCAACTTTTCTTGAAATGGTAGATGGTAAAAAGGCAGCTGGTACAAGTACCCAGAACAATGAATACATACTTTTCCTTTGCGTGATTGTCTCGTCTAACATATTGTTCATAACATAACTTATTCATCTAACATTGTCTTCTGTAATCTGGACATGGTGACTGGTTCACAGAGGTTTACACCTGCCTATATCAAGTCTAGTTTTTAAATGCTTTTGAGTACTGCAGCATCTTCAGAGGATCTCTAGCTGGATGTTTGCAAGAAGGAGTTGAGTTTTTGAGATGCATATTCTTAATCAAATATCCCATTTCATTGTTGGACCTACATAACTGTAATACTTTGGTTTTGCCTCTGAGTTTCAGAGTAGTGGATGATGGATAGTGCCATGCTATATGCATCAATTGTTCACGCCATAAAAGGTTCATAGAAGTGGAAAGCTATCAGTCTATTTTCAAATGCAGAACAGCGTTGTTGTGCCTTCCAGGCCAGAACCACGGTAATGAATAGCAAGTTGGGAGATGTTCACTTATAAAAGCTTTAGAAAGTGACCCTTCTACTGATGCATGATTTTCATGAGCTTCATGTATCTGACACATATTTGC
Source organism: Semaprochilodus insignis (assembly GCA_034552555.1). Taxonomy (NCBI): domain Eukaryota; kingdom Metazoa; phylum Chordata; class Actinopteri; order Characiformes; family Prochilodontidae; genus Semaprochilodus; species Semaprochilodus insignis. The sequence continues at coordinate 20,890,063 of CM067476.1, read as the reverse complement.
AGTTGCGCTGACTTTAATATAGAATTCCTAATATGCCTGTTGAGGTGGGCAGTGTGGTGAAAAATTTAACATCACAAAACAAAATTTTCATGATACAAATTTAGGACTGTATTCAAAATATCAATGCAGCGGTATATCATAAATATGATCTTGATTATGCATGTATCACTACAGTGATGGCTATACTGATGTTTAGTATACTACCAGTAAACTATATCTACCAGTGAACCAGTATAGACATGCCATAACAGAAAAAAACACCTTAACATAGCAGAGCAACTGCCTCAATCAGACATAAAGAGGACTGTTTTTGTTGTGTGGTGTGGTGTGCTGTTCTGTTTAGAACTGAAATTCTATACAAATAACCTAAAAATATGATCTTATTGACACTTATTTCCATTTTTGGTACTTAGCAGATGCACTAATCCAGAGACACTTAGAAAAGTGATTCATTGTTCTCTTGGAGAATCTATCAAAACTTGTACTGCGAGGTTACAATCTAAACCTGTGCTCAGACGCTGCCATAACTAAGTATGCCAAAGCTGATATCTAAAAAGAAAGAATTAAGACAAAGCCCTACGATACAATACATGTGCAATATCTTAGTCAGCTTGAATATTATGGGGGATCCAACCTAATCTGGCAGCCCTGAACATGCTGTTGGGAGTGATTGAGATTATAAAACTGCTTTATAGTGGAATACAGGCAAAACTTATACTGGCTTTAACATGGTCTGTAGTACAAATAATTTTCCTGCATGAATATACCTGAGGATGTGGTAGCTAGCTAGCAATCTGAGGCTGTAAGAAACTTATTTATACTGTAATCTTGCTTTAGACTGAATCTCAAAAGTTGCGCAAATGTCCAGTATGCAGAGCTAGCAACTGCATAACAGCGATTAACTAGCATTTGGCTTGAGAAACAAACATGCTGGATATTCAAACAGCTTTTTCAATTTTAAAATTTGAATGAATACCATTAATCAGATGTTACTGTATAGGTGATACACATTACATTGTGAAGTTACCAGGCATAGTGATGATGGAAATGGTGAGACTGTGAAAAAATAAGTTAGCATTTACGTAAACTATTTTAATTTTAGATGTTATATTTTGTTTTGTTTTTTCAATATGGGAAACCCAGTAAACAAATAGTAACTTCTTAACTTCCTGCTATCTGAGGTAGAAGTGTCTATGATCATTCACCACCACTGCAATGTCATATCTGTTCACCTCTACCATCCATTCCTTCAAGACCGACCACTGTAAGTGATCACTGTCATGGGAACTTGATGCATCAGATAAAGCTGAGGTCAGGGGTATTATTTCCTGATAGCTTTTTTTTCAGGCCTGAGCTCTCTTGGGGGTGTAGAGTGACCCAGAGAACGGGATGTCCCACGAGACTCCGGCCCACTGTAGTAGCCCACGCTTAAGGCATGTGGTTCTCCTCTGTGCCTGTGGGTGTTCTGCTGTTTCAGAAACCGCTGTTTCATCAGGTCAGAAACACGTCACAGTCTGAGTGGGCTTTACAACAGCCTTTTCCTGCAAGTCTGTTTGGGCCACGTAGGTCTAGACGTTTTTAAAGATGTATCACAGCGTCTTGTGGCTTTCTGGCGTTTTAGAATGATAGTTACATTACAGGAAATCATTAGCATGTTTCCTGTGCTTCAGCATAATCTGATCACTCCATAAATCCCATATTCTAATCCATGAAGCAGGAGATTTCACCAAAGCTTGTGTATCAGATGCACTGTTGGATGGATAATCCTCTCTTTTCAGTTATGTCTGTGTCACTGAGCCTTATGTAGATGCTGCCCATGTATTCAGGCATGTGCACTCTGTGTCCTGCGTTTGAACATTTTTCCATATGGTGCAGTTCCAGTAATTTTTATTATTATTCCTAGTTTCACATTGCTAGTTTCAAAGCTGATATCAGTTGGGATATGTCATATGTATATATCAGTTGTGAAATTAATGGCTGCAACACATTCCAAACAAGTTTGAACCAGGACAGTTTAACATGAAGAATGCCAAGAAGTTCAAAGCACATTTTGGGTATTGAAGGAGCATCCATGTAAGGCCTAGTGCTTAACAGAGATGGATTGGTAAAGGCTCACTGCCTTTGCTCAACTGAATCCCCAACACAAGCATGCATCTGGGATTTTGGAATATCACCACATGGTTTTGGGATTACATTACAAACCATTGTAAATAAACGCCACGACATCCAGAATCACTGCCAACTTCTCTGGGCTTAAACTCATCTGAGCTGATGCACAGTGGAAATGTGTGGTGTGGTCTGATGACTTAACCTTTCAGATGGTTTATGGAAATAATGCATGTTGTGTTTTCCAGGCAGTAAAAAAAAAAAGACCTTCCACATTGTTACCATTGTAAGGTTCCAGTCAGAATCTCTCATAGTACAGTATGTATCAGTACCCATAGCAAGGGTAACTTTAAGGCACTAGTAACACTGAAACACATATGCATTTTTGGACTTCCATGTGTTTCAAGCATGCCAAACCACGTTCTCCATGTGTTATGACAGCATGATCAAAGAGTGTTGGTACCAGACTAGCCTGTGTGCAGTCCACACACCTGGCTATCATTTACAATGTGTGGCACTTTAGTAATTACAAAATACAACACTGAAGGTCCCATACAGTTATGATACTGAAGACCTCGGAAAGCTGATTGTGTTGCAAGAATCAAAAGTGTAATGAGCAGCGAACCAATAAAGTAAAATATCTATTGTAGTGTTTTGTACTGTTTTCTATTTAATACAGGTCAAACAGAATAGAACAGTCACTGCGTACTGCTTTTATCACCATTTCATGTATTGTACCAGCTGTTTTTGGGATAGGCTAGGTGTCTTATTGCTACTGAAAAGTACTCGTTGGGGGCATTTCAAAACGTATTGTTTTATTAAGTTATATTTGTACATTTTTGTTTCAGAAATGAATTAATACATAGACATCAACTTCATTATTTGTATTTGCTTTACAGACATATTTCAAGAATTTATGTATTTAAGTCTTTTGATCAAAATGGTTTGAAAATGATGAAAAGGTTGAATCAGGTAAGTCTAAACTTTCGACCAGTAGTGCAGTGCAGTAATTTTGTAAGTCTAGATCTCATGTCTGTCTTAACTTCATTTGGACTCAGTCCTCGTCCTGATCTTGGGGTAATGTAGAATCGAACATTGTTGTTAAGACTACCTGAATGAGGTGCCTCCGTCTGAGGTAATTAAAAGCAAGTACAGAGTGGGGCATGTCTGACTGAAGTTCTGGCTTAGTTTGACAGGTTTAGATACGTATTCACAGGGTTTACTCTCCGAGTGATGGTGTAAGTTGTTGGGTTTTAAACCTTCATTGGTAAAGACCCCTCAGCAAACAGCACAGACATGTAGTTACTTGTTTCAGTTCTCATGTATTGTAATGAATTTTTGCAGTACCGCCAAAGCGGATCGGAGGGCGCAGCCTACCCGTTTAAAACCACTGTTGTACATGTTTAAATCTGTCGGTTTTTCATGATGGCTTTAGTTTGTTGATCCTCTTGGGCTCCAAAAGCATGGGCTCTCAGTCTTGCCTCAACTTCCTCCATTCCTGGACTCAGCCTTGACTTTGACTTTTCTTGATGTGTCCCGGTCACAGCCTTGACTCAGATTCAGCTCTAGCAGTCTTGACTGGCATACAGGCTGATAATCTATGGTGTGGTCATGGACCTGACTGAAAACTTCTAACGTGGCAATCTGATGTACTGAAGTAGAGCAACACCGTTAAACAGCTCATGCTCAGAGACGGGTGATATGGCACAGTGTTGCTGTTGGTTGCTACCAGGAAGGAGGGATGACAATAGTGGGATGTTGTTGACTCATTGTAAGATACTTAATAAGCTGCATGATGTTAACAGAGACAAAGCCTCTGCCAGACCCTGAGCACCTCTCTGACGTGATCTCCTGCCTGCTGTTCACAAGGTCAGTCATGGGACTCCGTTTCAGGAGATACCATTAACACAAGCCTGTAGAGGGTGTGCAGTTTGAGAATAGTGGCAGAGCTCAGTTCAGAATGTCCAGGCAGAAAATGTTAATCATTTTTAAACAATTATGTGCTGTGTAACACAATTGTCTTGTGTAAGGAAATCTTATTGTATAATTAAATTTAAAAGTCATTTCATTTTATTATCTTTCATTTAGTTTCATTTCTATTGTTTTGTTTCCCCTACTTTTTTGCCAAATTGTACCTTAGACTAGGGAAATATCAGTCCACACACAGACTCATATATAGGCCAGTTTTCTTATTTTACTTCACGTTTATAAAGCATCTAACCTTTTAAACTGCAGGCTGATTATTAAAATATTAATCTGATCTCATTTCATGAAAATAAATGAATAAGTTTGTCTTGTTTCATGTACTATGCACTCACTTGTAAACCAGTTTCTGCCATGTAAACCAGCTTTCCACATAGGGAAACCATGCTGCAAAAACAGCACTTTTTGAATTCATTGTTTCTTTCATTATGCAATAAATTATGCAGCAAATACTATGAATTTACTATTATGAATTATCCGGTTAGTACTATGAATTATTTCGTGACTATTATGGATTATCCTTTAACTACTATGAATTATTTGGTGATTATTATGGATTTTCCAGTAAATACTACAAATGATTTAGTCACTACTATGAATTATCCACTACGTACTATGAATTATCCAGCAAGTGAATTGAATAATTTATTAACTCTTATGAATTATCAGTAACTGCTATAAATGATCACTAAATATTATGCATCATTGAATTAGTTTAATGTAATTAATTACTCCTACACATTATAAGCATATACTATAAATTATTTAGTAACTAACTAACTAATTTTGAATGAATATTCTGAATTATCCATTTTGTAGTTGAGGAATGAGGAAGTGAAGTTTTGGCCTTTGCAGTTTAAGGGTTCAAGTATAAAGCAAACAATTAACGTCAGAGACAGTAGCTTGTTGGCCTGCCTTAACACAGCTGTTTCTTCCTCTGTGGTTTACACACTACTTCTGCTTGCAGCTTAAGCGAGTCACATCTCAGCTCATGCGCTGTGAAACGGTCATGGGCCACGGGATGAGGCCATCAACTCTGTGCACTGTCTACTATTATCTCCCCCTCAGCCACCTGTGAGATAACACCCACTGCACAACTCCGTTGCGGATGCTTTGAGAAGTGTTTGTTTGGGCAGTATGTGATGCGTTTCCACGTCTGGTGTCTTGTTTGAAGTGGGCTGAGGCCATCTCCACTGGACTTCCTGAGACCTTCCTGCTTCCGCCCTTAGCACTGGGAATCTTTGAGATTTTCCAGAACTTCCCTGTCTCAGGGGTCTACTTAGATATACTTGTGCAAACTTCATATATTTATCTCACTCTCTCTCAAAAGACGTGTTTTATATTTGTTTTATTATTACAGGCCAGCTTTATAAACCGTGGCATGGTATCCTATAACAACAATGCTGGTTAGCTATATTTGCGAGTCATGTTCTTTGCAGTCATGTATATTATTAAGGCATAAAGGAATTTTGTATTTTACTGCACATTTCTGCATAATTCACTAAGATGTCATTGAGATATAAACAAAGTGATCATTGACTTAGATTGAGAGGTGAGAGGAACCAGGAGTTATAATGTGTACAACATAAATAAAGCCATTTTATTTACTACCCAAAACCACCAGTGTTTATATGTACTGTTGATGATGGTAAAATAGTGGTAAATCTAAAAAAAAAAGTTTTTTGCTGTACAATGCCCTGCAGGTACTTCTCCACCATGAATAGGGTTAAAAATGTGTTGGAGACCAAATATGTATGTCTGCGACATTAGGCAGTGCACGTGTAAACCTTTCTGTGTAATAACTTTCTTTGTTGGACCATTGGACTGAAGCACTAAATTCTTCATACATCTGGTTCCTGTCACTACCGCTATGAATAAGTCTGATTCTGTAAGTTTATTGGGAATCATGCTTTTCACATCAAACCACTCTGAATGGCTTTTGTTTACATCTTAACAATTTAATTAGGCAGAAGGTTGGAAAACTTGGTGTAAACCCCTTTTTAGGTATAAGAATAAACCTACATGAACACTGCAGCCAGGGAAGACATTAAGCAGCAGCTCTAACATCACACCACAGTGAAGTATGTAATGATCTTTTATCACCTGGGTCCGGGTTAATGAAACTTGCCCTAAGAAAAAACCTGCAAAGCATCTTAACACAAACACTTAAGTTCTTAAAAATGGGTCTCATTCGCCAGCTGTTCTTAAAAAGATATTTCCTCTCAAAATCCCTTTATCAAGAACAACATTGAAGAAAAAACACAGGAGGAAACCGGTGAATGAGGTCCAATGTTACAGGTTTTAATTCTGATATATGTATATAAACAGAATTAACCTGGTATCTGTTGCTGTCCTAACAAAACCTTGTATCTCTGAGAAGCTCGGCTGAAAAGACATTTCTGTTGGTTCATTTGTCCTGAAATGTTCACGCAAAGAAAAAAGGCGGCTCTTAGGACTGCAAAATATATCATTTCAGCATTGCCATCGCAATGTACACATGTGCAATACTCACATCACAGGACATGCAATGTCTAGTAAGACAACTTTTTTGCTGCTTGATACAAAAAATTTGCACGGTTCCTGGACTCCGATTTAAGGCTTCTTGGGGACGTGGAGAAGAGCAGTCACTGCGCTCATCTGCTTTTGTGTGTTGGTGCATTGAAACCAATTACAGAGCATTAATGTTGCAGGAAAGATGGTTCACACTCACAAGAGTGTAAAAAAGTCAGTTTTCAGCTTTTTGTTATTACTTTTGTTTTCACCCCCCAATCATTTTACAGTGTATAATGATTTCTAAATATTGATATTCAAGTCATCTAATAAAAACTATATGTCAGTTTTTTTTTCCATATGGTGCAGAGCTAGTAGCTGGTGTCTGTTAACGGCTAAAAACAAATTTTGTTGTGACAGAGGCAGGCAGTATGCCTTCATAGATATCCTCACATAGCTGCCATTCAGAATATCTTTTAACCAAACAAGTATATGTTTAGCACTTGATGTGAAGTCTAAAAAGTGTATATTCTTGACTGAATTGCTTTTGTAAACTCCTCTGTTGCTTCTGCTGCTGTGAGTACTCATACTGTAAATGTTTGTAGGATCTGACCACACAACAGATGATGTGGAATGCCTTTTTGTCTGTCTTCCAGTGCTGATGTTTGGTTGTGTTTGTGTTTGCAGTTTTGATGTGGAGAATGGGCCATCGGCAGGCTGCAGTCCGCTGGACCCTCAGGCCTCCCCCGGCTCCGGCCTGGTCCTGCACACCAATTTCCCTGGCCACAACCAGCGGCGAGAGTCCTTCCTCTACCGCTCCGACAGTGACTATGACCTGTCGCCCAAATCCATGTCCCGCAACTCCTCCATTGCCTCAGAGCTGTGAGTCAAAGTCGCCCGTCACATTTTACACTGTATTGTGCACTTCCAGGCTTAAGTACAGTGAGGTGATGTATTTGTTTCAGACAATATTTCATATTGAGACAAAGACCACACAAGCAAACACAAAATACAGCTTTTGAATGAGCAATAAGTGATGATTCATTTAATGAAGGAAAAAGGTTATCCAACACCAGCTGGCCCTATGTGAAAAAGTAAGTAGTTACTCCATCAACCAGTTAGACAAATTTAGTTCACAACTGAAATCAACTGATCTAGACACCAACCTTGAGTACTGACAGCCCCGTTGAATCTTAACATTGCTTAAGTACAACCTTTCCAGCAATGTGAAGTTGGCTAAACACTCTCAAAAAGCAGCAGGCCACAATCAAAAGAAATTCCAAAAGAGATGTGAAAGAAAGTTTTTGGAATGTATCAGCCTGTGAATGGAAGCAAAGCCATTAGGTTCTGGGACTGGAGACACTGAAAAATGGAGAAAAATTGGAATGCTGGCAAAACTTCCTAGAAGAGGCTGGCATATTAAAATTGCTGTACGAGCGCAGCAGCGATTCATCCAGGCAGTGACAAAAGAACCCAGACGAAAACCTTAGGAACTGCAGGCCTGTCTCACCTCAGAGAAGGTCAGTGATCCACCATTAGTCCACCATTGGACTAAGACTGGGCGAACACAGCATCCACGGGGAGAAAATATAAAGAGACATAGTCTTGTCTCATATACAGCACCCTCCACAATTATTGGACCCCTGCGTTAACATGTGTTTTAGGCTTCTAATAATTTATTATTATTATTTTTTTAATAATATAGGACAACAATGCAAAGAAAGAGAAAAATCCAACCGTTAATTCAAGTGCATTTACTCAATGGGAAAAAAATCCCACATTAAGAAATAATTATTTTGCATGAAATCATCTGTTCCACAATTATTGGCACCCCTGATTTTAATACTTTGTACAACACCCTTTTGCCAACAAGACAGCACTCAATCTTCTCCTATAATATTTGACAAGATGGGAGAATACAGAGAGGGGGATCTTTGACCATTCCTCTTTGCACAATCTCTCTAAATCGTCCTGGGTCCTCTCCTATGCACTCTCCTCTTCAGCTCACCCCACAGGTTTTCAATTGGGTTGAGATCTGGGGCCTGAGATGGCCATGGGAGGAGCTTGATTTTGTGTCTGGTGAACCATTTTTGTGTAGATTTGGCCACATGTTTAGGGTCATTATGTTGCTGAAAGACTTTCAGCTTTCGGGCAGAGGCCAGATTTTGATTTAAAATGTTATGGTATTTCAAAGAGTTCATGATGCCATGCACCCTTTTTACTCTACAACTTTTTACTTCTGCCATCCTCCTCACTGTGCGTGGAGGCAAGATAAACTTGCGTCCTTGTCCAGGCTTGTTTGCTACGGTTCCAGTTGTTTTAAACTTCTTGATGATTCCTCTGACTATAGATGTGGGCAGGTGTAGATGAGTGGCTATTTTCTTGTAGCCATTGCCTGACTTGAAGGTGAAGGTCGACTGCCTTACTTGAATGGTGTGTTCTCTTGTCTTTCCCATGTTGAAGAGTGGATAAGAGAAATAGGCCTCTGTGTCACATCATATTTATACCTCAGGGAAACAGGAAGTGATGAATTACTAATTAAAGGTTCCTAGATACTCTGATCAACTTTATAAACGACAGTAGAAATGACAGAAATGCTTCAATTACATTTATTTTCTAGGAATTGTTAGGGGTGCCAGTAATTGTGCAACAGATGATTTTATGAAAAATAATGATTTCTTAGTCAGGGATTTTTTTTCTATTTACTTGAAAGGTTTAATTAAAGGTTACATTTTTTATTTGTGAGATTATGCTTCTGCAATAAAAATAGAATTTATTTTAAGGCTTTTAACACATTTTAACAAGGGGTGCCATATAATTGTGGAGGGCGCTGTATACCAGCAAAACACCTTGATTGTCGCTCAAGCGTCTTGGAATCATGTTCTGTGAACAGATGAGGAACTTTTTTGAAAATAAGGGTCATTATTAAGGGTCTCATTAAAAGAAACCAAATCAGAAATTCCTTAAAGTCATGCTTGAAATACTGGAAAGCCCTCCAGTGTGGCTTAGTTAAAGCACTTCTGCAGAGAGGGCCAAAATTGGGCCAAAATTCCTCCACAGTGATGTGAAAGGCTGATCTCCAGTTATAGAAAGCATTTGGTTCCAGTTGCTGTTTAGGCGGCAATTCATTTTAGGCATTAAATTAATTTAGAAGCGTTGCAAAATGTTTTTCCCTCAATCAATGAAATGATCATTTAAAAACTGGTTATGTGTCTCCTCGTGTTCTCCTTGTCTTATATTACGTTTTCAATGAGGATCTGAAACCTTTTAGAGTGACAAATATGCAAATCCAGAGGAAATCAGGAAGGGCCAAAGACGTTTTCACAGCACTACACATACAGTACCAGCCTCAACACACCTACTCATGTTAGGAGTTCCAACTGATGAAGTGTCAGAAACAATAAACATTGCATATAACCACGTATACTCTTGATGTATCATAGTATTATATTTTGGCCATATTGCCACCTCTAATATATTTTTCAATGCATAAAAAATCTCCTTTTTGCACAATTTCAAAGTTCTAGTTTCTTTTTAACTTTTGTGAATGTTCATGATGGAAAGACACTTTCCATAAAACCTGCTACATAACATTGATATAACTATACAGTAACATGTCATGGCAGAAGACTTGTGCTATTATGAGTTGTTGTGACACATTTTGTTCAGTGATATAATAATGTCATGCTGCCATTACCAATAATTAGCTTGATGTTCATTCAGAGTGGTTCTCTCACAGTTCTAGAGAAACGTAGCGAATCAGAATTGTTCAGAGAGGAGAGGAACATTCTGTGTGGCACAATAATCCCAAAAGAAAACTGATATATATATGCAGGTTTGTCACTATTTCAACATCATCAGCATTACATGTAAAACTCAGAGGTGTATTTTTACTGGAAAAAAATATAATAAAATGTAAATAAAATGGCTATATACACTATCAGCCATACATTAAAACCACCTCCTTGTATCTACATTCACTGTCAATTTTATCAGCTCCATTACCACATAGGTGCACCTTGTGGTTCTACAATTACAGACTGTAGTCCATCTGTTTCTCTGAATACTTTGTTATCCATCTTTACCCTTTTCTTTAATAGTCAGGACCCCCACAGGACACAGGTCCTGTCGGGATCCTGACCATTGAAAAAAAGTGATGGGGGGCTAACACGCAAGTATGCAGAGAAACAAAAATGTACTACAGTCTGTAATTGTAGAACTACAAGGTGCACCTGTGTGTTAAGTGGAGCTGATTAAATGGATAAAGAACATAGATACATTAAGGTGGTTTTAATGTTTTGGCTGATCAGTGTGTTGTAGAGACCTCAGGCTCCTATCACCACCACTGTAAATAAATCTGTCTGTTTCACTACAATCAACCATTTCACACGATCTGAATGACTTTCTTTGTGTCTAAACCAAAGAATTATGGGGACATTTTGAAACATATTGGAAATTGTCTTTAACTAATGATAACAATAATGTCGTCAATACTGATCCATCAAAATATGCCAAAATTTACTGTGACGCTGAAGTGTTGGATTAGATATGTATGTATTTAGTGTCAATGTCTTAGAATCTGCAACTAGCCCCCCTTTTCCCTGATGGAGTTTTGCACATACTTGGCATTCTCTCAAACTGCCATATTAGGAGCCACCTGGGATGCTTTTTCCAATAGTAATGAAAAAGACCAGGAATCCAAAAAATTTGGATTAGAAATATTTTATCTATCAATTTGTATGTTTTTATGTGTTTTATGGCCCTTTCATGCCTATCTTGTTTGGTGCAGACCGTTTTGAAAGGTGTGAACACTCCATCTGGTTTCAGGTGCCCACTAAACAAATGACCATGGTTGGACAAAAACCACAGGGCTTGGTTCACTTCCAAATGAACTCTGGTTCAGTTTGCTACTGGTGGGAACGTAGTTTGTGATCATCTAAAGAAATTCAGCATCAGACCATGTATTTTCTGCTTGTTCTAGCAGCTGGTCAGCACTATGCTATCCACATTATAATGGTGCACCCTTCACAAACACCCTTCACCAACACCCATATTGTTATTGCAGCACCAACTGCTAATAACAACACACGAGCAATAAAATAACAGCAAAGCTAAGGCTTTTGTTTTGCCACATGGAACACCAAACATATTGTATCAGTGACCTGACTGGCTACATTTAAACTGATAAACCTTTTGTATTTTTTTGTGTTTTTTTGCCTAGTATAACAGATCATTCCTGCAAAATATCTGAACAATTAACAGGATTACTTGTGCTTGCACACAGAGAAATTTGCCCTCAATATTTAACCTATCCATGGAGTGAAACACCCACATACACTACTGGGCAGTGAGCACTCTTGCCAAGGGCAATGGGCACTCTTATGTGCAGCATCCGGGGAACAGTTAGGGGTTAGGTGTCTTGCTCAAGGACACTTCAGTCACGTCCTGTCGGTTCTGGGGATCAAACCAGCAACTGTCCAGTCACAAGACTGGTTCCCTAACCTCCAGCCCATAGCTGCTCCACACAATACATTGTCACAAAAACCCACAAAACTGTGGATCAGATTTTACCAAACCAACTTGACCTAAAAAGTTATAAGATCACCAAAACTACTTCAGACTGCTCTCTACATCACTTACATTCACCATAACTTCTTCAACTTCTCTAATTATATAGAAATCAATTTAGCATCTAGGCATCATGTTTTACATGAAAGTGCATTCAAGATTAAGAAAAATGCATTATCAGTCAGGTGTGTCCAAACTTTTGACTGGTGCTATGTGACAGCCCTAAACAGTGTTTTAACAGAAATGATTTTAAGTTAAGTTCAACATGCATAATGTTTTTGAAGTTGAAGTTTTTCAAATTAAATAAATGTTTTTACAAATGTAATCATTTTCCTGACAAAGAAACACAAATGAAACTTATGAAACTTAATGAAATAAATAAATTCTCTGAATCTCATTATCAGTCAGGTGTGTCCAAACTTTTGACTGGTGCTATGTGACAGCCCTAAACAGTGTTTTAACAGAAATGCACATTTTTCTAGTGTATAACAATTTAGTGTGTTAAATAAATTAGGCAAAAAAAAGTCTTGATTGGCAGTTGGGCGTGGTTCTGAATGAGGGTAAATGAGGCCCTGCCCGCCCAAGTCTCAACGCGGCCTGATTTCCTCTGATGGCCCCTGCTGGCGCTGACAGCCTGCTATTATGTAACAGCACATTTCCCACTCATGTCTTATTAGCCCAATGGCTCTTGGACCCCAGGGACTGTGGCAGATTGTTCCCTGTAACCCATTTTTATGCCATTTAGTGTCCTCAATCATTGACACCCAGTTTTGGACCATACTTTGACAATGAGTCTGCTGTCATCCATCAACCTCTGGGAATGACATCAAACGTGATGTCACTGCTGTTGCATAATGTGGTTTCCTTTTGAGCAAAGCTAACTAAATTGAGGATGACCTCATATCCTGTTTCATTTGCAGGCATGGGGATGACCTTATCGTCACACCATTTGCTCAGGTAAACATCATCTTGTGATTAGTCAGCATTGAAAGGGTCATTTCCTTGTATAAATGTTTAACTTCATCTCATCAAACATTCAACTCAAGTGCTATCACTCACTCTCTTTGTTTCTGTCTAGGTTCTTGCCAGCCTCCGAAGTGTGAGAAACAATTTCACTGTCCTGACTAATGTACAGTGCACTTCAAACAAGTACGTATTTTGGTTCACCTTTAGACATATTCAATAATGTTGAACTGTCATACATTCAAATTTGCCTAAAAATCTGAGAAGTGAGCAATTTTTCAGATATTATGATTTTAGTCGTCACATGCCAACCATCTGCTGAACTTCTAACAGCTGTTGTTTACTCATTGCACCACAAGATGGCAGTATCAGCAAAAGCTAGACTTGCAACCAGCCGTAGTCCATACAGAGTCTGATATTTTCCTCAGCCCATTTTCCACCTAGCCCTACACCAGACATTAAATGTTATGTGCCCGCTTAGGACTTTCCATGTGTCCTTCGATGCCCCTCAGTGACACGTTTTTCCACCTGGCAAGGCAGAAAAGGTGGTTCCTCGCTTTTATTGAGCGGAGGACTGATTTTTCCTTTGAATTACCACAAGCTACGTCAAACCAATTAGGATGCTCTGTTAAAGGCCTTTGTTAGGTTCCGCTCAAGCCCGTCCAGACTGGCCCAGATGGAGATCAAATCAAGCTATGCCTCTGGCGACTCCCTCTGGAAACCCTGGAATACCCTGAGAGCAGTACTGTTCAAAAATGTTGAAGGGAAGAGCACATCAAGTTTATGATCTAGTGCGCAAGAATGCCGTAAAATAGATTTTTAAAAAGTTGTTTGAGCAGATAATAGTGTACTATATTGCATTTATATCAAATCTGTATTGGACTCATAATTGCGTTTTTTTATATATTGTTCATATTGTCATGAATTTGAAATAACCTTCATTGTCTCAGTTTCCAGTGACGTTTACACTCAGACAGTCACTCACTCACAAACTGTTGCTTTTAAATGTGGCTTATTTTGTCCTACAAATTGTATGCATGCTGTATTGGGGCCTTCTACGATTGTGCATCCTCTACTCTCTCCATTTAGGAGATCACCTGCTACTACCCAGCCCCCCATTACCAGAGTCTGCCTCTCCGGTAAGCCATCAATTAATATACAGTTCCACACAACATTTCCCTGTCAAAAGCATGGGCTGTTGTAGATAAAGAGAATATTCCATTTCATATGCCAGGAGAAATTATCTTTTCCAATTAAGTTTAACATGCATAATGTTTTTTGAAGTTGAAGTTTTTCAAATTAAATAAATGTTTTTACAAATGTAATAATTTTCCTGACAAAGAAACACAAATGAAACTTATGAAACTTACTGAAACTTATGAAACTTAATGAAATAAATAAATTCTCTGAATCTGACACCCAACCATGAGGGTTTTCATGGGTCTGTTTGGTGAAATAATATGTAATCACTTGGTTTGATGCTTACACCAAACACTAAAACAGACCTGGACCATTATTTCTCCTCTGCCAAACTTTACTGTTGCCAATATGCATTCCAGAAGGCAGTGTTCTTCTGGCATCTGCCAAACACAAACTCATCCACCAGACTGCTAAATAGTGAGGTGTGATTCATCACTCCAAAGAACACATTTATCTAGTATAGTCTAGTATCAGTGTGATTGATACATTTAATGTCATTGAGTCATTCATTTTGACACATTCTACTATCATACTTGGTTCTAACTCACGTTCACGTTGCCTTGCCATGAGGAGCTGCCAGTGTTCAACCTCACAAGATAACAGCTCACAACTAATACAGGTGTGGCCATTCCTAAGCCATCGCTTGAGATAATGCCACATACATATAATCAATTTACATACTGCTAACCCTTTTATTTTTGGTATCATTGTATATATCATGGCATAGTTTGATGATCTATTTTTTATACATCACATAATATAACAACTAAAATATTTGTTTTACATGCTTGACCTGTTGAAATTTTATTTTTGGACATCTTCACATGGTCATCAGCGTTTTGGTACATTATCAGTGGTGTTTTATATTGTTGAAATGGTTGCTGATGTTAATTCTGAGTATCAAACCACTTTCAAATGAATTGCAGAGGTTCTAAAGTATGAAATGCAAGTGAAACCTTTGTAGAAGTTCCGTGGAAGTTTCTCAATGTTAAGCCAGCCTATCATTACACCCTACAATGCTGTGGCCTTGGAGGTCTAGAACTACCCTCTCCTGCACCATGCTGTGCTGTACTACGTGACTGCCCACACTATTCCCAGCACCTCTCGCTCATCATCATTCATCTCCACACTGGCCTCTGGTGATTGCCCTGGCAATACGTGTGTATACACACATACACCGCACTGCCTATTGTTGAGTCTAGTATAGGGTCTATGGAAGCCCACAGGAAATGGCAGGCACCCATTACCCTTATGCACATGTGTACACACACACGCACACACATACACACAGCAGAAACTATATTGCCCATATCTGATGTTGTTGAGTCTACTTAGTGTATATGGGCTCTGGAAGAGTGGAGGAAATGGAGAATGGACATGCTGGTGCACGTGTGTACCCACACTTCTTATGATGCCCCTGTCTAATGTCACTGCAGTTACCGTAAAAGGGCTATAGAAGACTACGGGAAATGGTGGATCCACACGTTTTACAAACACATACTGATGTTACATAGGCAACAGTTGTGTGTGAAAGTCAGAGACCATCCTCATGTCATTTTACAAAAAAATAAAATAAAAAGACAACTTACTGGAAATTACAGACTTTATGTAATTAATAATTTGCTATCATAATAAACAGAAGATTCCAAAAATTAATTGCAAAAAAAGATATAAAGAAGAAATGGTTGTTTTGGTTATCCACCAAAATGGTCCTCCATCAGATAAACAGTACTTAGAGCTTTTATCTTTGAGAAAGAGGAGAAAATCAAGCTCCACTCTTTATCAGGCCTGAAAAAATCCACAGGTGTTTCTGTCCATCCTTCCACTGTGAAAAGACAATACTATGAGTCTCAACACTCAGCACTAAGGATGTGTATCTGTCAAGAAGCCGTTACTGAGAGAAAAGTAGACAAAAAGAGGAACAGTTGCAAATATCAGATAAAGAAGCTGCTGGTGTTCTCAGAACAATTAACTGACCAACCCAGAATGTGCAATATCATTTAATAGTTTTGGGATTACTTGGGCCACGAGAAGCAGAAAATGCAACTAACTTCTAAGACTTAACTTTGGAAGTGTGGAAAATTATCCCTGCATATTTCTTTGTATATTTCCAAAAATGGAAGTTGTAATAAAGACAAAGAGTGAACACAGTAATGTACATCTGCACAGACACAAACACAGACACACACCTGCAAAACAGACGACACAATACCACGTCAAAGCTGAGCTGTCGGACTGGGAAGCCATTACTTTGTGATAACTGCTGGGAAAATTCCACAAAATTCCCCTCTTTGGCCTTGAGGGAGTCTACAAATGTGGCATCACAGAACAGTTCATTATGGAGATTTCAGCACCAATGGAAGCTGGGTGCTACAGAGAAATTGGACCATTTCTTTGAAATGGAGAGAATGCCGTAGTAGTTGTGAAATCCTTGGCTGCGTCTGATTCCATGAGGTAATGCTGGAAGGGAAGGAACAGTGCTTGAGAAATATTGGCGTTTCTGTTTCACGTTATATGGCATTTGACTGGGGTGAGGTGTACATCTACAGAGTGCACTACACTTCATTAGGCATGTGTTAGGGGATTTCATAATTAAGAAAGACTGTACTGTATGCGTTTTAAGGTAAACAAAATCCATGTTTAAATTGAAAACTGTTTTCCCTATAATCTACATTTGAAGAGCAGAGAACCGATTCTGCATTCTACATTCTAAGTTGACCACACCGTTCAGCTATGCTCTAAAGTTTTGTTATACTGAATTCTAAACCATACTTACAAGTCTGTGCTGCGTTAATGAAGACCAGGATGCGGTTTGAGCGGGTTGAGGTTAGGATTGTATTTACAGAAAATATTTAGGTGGCTTTTGGCTTCTTGTGTTTGTTAGCAACATTAGCCTCGTAGCCCCAGTGTTAAACTAAAGAAAGTACATTTGAACACCAGACATAGAATTGTTCAAAAAAATCTATACTGTGTGAATTCCTTTAACTCTATGCAATGGGAGTTTTGTTTCTCTGCCAAATGTTTTACTTAATGCCACTTATATACATATATATATATATATATAAGTGAACATACTTCTACTAAAATATTTACACACACACACACATATATATATATATATATATATATATATATATACACACACACATATATATATAATTAGAAGATACATGCAAAGAGAAAAACTGACTGAAAGACTGAAGAGAGACAGAGAGGTGTATCATCAGTAGGAGGTGTTCCTGTTAGGTGCAGTGGTTGATGTTTGACGTCAGTCTGCTCACATGTGGCTTTTGTTGACTTCCTCTCAGCCCAGGTGGATAGATATTCACTTCCTGAAAGCCGTCAAGCCTGATCAATTTAACAATGCGCATGTCTCTGAAGAGCTCAGTGTGCATGACTCTGCCGGTCCGGCATACCCATTCAGTTTTATTTATTTAATTAAGTTTTATTACCGTTGGCATGCACTCTGCTTTGAGTGAAAGGGCATCTGGCAGCAGTGTGGTCTACAACACTACACCATGCACCAGTTTCGGTTTACTACGCATTTCATTTAAGCAGTCAATTGTTTCTTAAAGCCTAGGACTACAGAAATGTCAGACCTGTCAGAATCTGTAGCGGAGGAGGTTGTTTTTTTGGCCTTGCTGTAGTAGACATTTGGTGTGCTGATCTATGCATATTTTGAGAGTGAGTACTAAAGGATTGACAAGCCTCATGAGTTTAATCAAAAAAGAAAATGAAAGAAAATGAGTGAGAAGAAGTGTGACTCATGGTGATTCCACAGGCAGTGGTCCTGGGATACCAAGATTACATTATTGGCCTTGCTGTCTCTGGATGGGTAGAATAGCCTACTAGAACCATGCAGTGTAAGGCTTATTAATGGCCAGTTTTGACCTTTGCAATGCACATATCAATCATATGCAAATGAACCCTCTAACCAATAACTATAATGTTTGTTGTGAGCTGTGATTATCTGAACTAACGAGAGATGTTCCAGGTGTGAATCTGTAGGAATATGGAGAATTCAGAGAATTCACATGAATTAATTAGTATAAATAATTTTGCTCAAATTAATGCAGTAAAGTAGAGTGGGTAGCAGGGTAGTTAGTAGGGTAAGTAGTAGAGTGAATAGTGGGGTAGGTAGTAGCGTGGGTGTTTGGATGGGTAGCAGGGTAGGTAGTAGGGTGAGACATAGCGTGGGAGGTAGGTGGGTAGTAGGGTGGGTAATAGGGTGATAGCAGGGTTTGGTTGTAGGGTGGGTGGCAACGAGAGTAGTTGGTGGGGTAGGGAGTTCGCCGCTCTCGCCCTTTACTCATTATGGTGCTCTCACGTGTTTTGCTTTATAAAAAAAAAAAAAAGACGTTGAATGCATTTGCATGTACTGCAATATGATTGGGTTAATTATGTGTCAGTTTGAATTCAATCAAAACAGTTCAAAATGTCCAGCTCTACTTGGACAACAGAAAAATCAGTTCTGAGGTCAGTTTTTAGCAGCAGTTCATACTGTAAGTATAAGACAAGCCTCTGTAAGAAGTCAAATGTTTGGGAGTGCACCACTGTGTCCTGGTGTAGGTTTCCCTCATTTCAATTGTTCACACCTGTCAAACTAGAAAAAAGTTTGATTGGAAACAGAGTAGGTGTAAAGTGCAGATAAAACACAGATGAAAGCCTTGTGTGTGCTTAAATACTGAAACTTGATATTGGGTTTTCTCCGCGCTGATTTCAGCTTGTAACTAGACCATGGATCAGTAACTGTTACCACCAACAACCTCACTCGTAGCCCCCCCACATACTGACAGCCAGAATTATAGCACCCCTTCATATGTTTCAGCACCACTATAAAATAATTCCTGACAGTGCTGGCTAACACAGGCTTCTATTAGCTGACCTAACAGAATTGGCCATTTGTGTTTTTGTTCTTGTCTAAAAATTAAAAAAGAAAGAAAGAAAAAAGAAAGGAAGAAAGATAAAAAGATGACACATTTGTAAAGTTTGTATTAGTTATATTTCTGTCACTCTACTGAGGATTCACTGGAAAATCTAATTTATACAGTTTTCTCCTTATTCCAAATTCGGTCGCTTGATCAAGACATGTTTGGTGTCTGTGGTTCACTTCTTTGGTTTTTTCTTGGAGTTAAGAGGCTAATGATGCTAACAATAGATGAAGGTCTGAAATTGCATCGGGTGACAGGCTTCTTATATATTAACCCTAACTAAAGGGGCAAACATATCTTGACCAGTCAAATATACACCCATCTTAAAAACAAATAGTTGCACCCAGAAGGAATCAGCTGACAATAATGAAACTTGGTGGGTAGGTTTGACATCATGTGACATGCGAATGATTGAAGTTTCATGCTCGACCTTGCATGTGGTGTAAGCAGGGACGGGACTTATCGCTGTACCTGACTGACTATATAAAGTTGTCCTGTTGTGCTTGCTTTCCATTTTGACTGTTGTGTTTGCAAGTGAAATATGCCTCGGAAAAGAGTTTGAAAGCAATTCGAGCAGTTGGAGTTGTTGAGAGGGGTTGCATCGTAGGGCTCTGGGAAGTGGGATGGTTTTATCAACGAACTGCACACCATACCGATGTTACCATATCACGCTGTTGGTAGAAATGGATAGAAGAAGGCATGCACCAGCCACATGAAGGATCTGGGGGTCATCTTCAGTGATGAGTCCCTCTTTTGTCTTGGTGTAGACAAGTAAGGAATCCTTGTGTGGAGGCACTGTTGTTAGCACCAAGATGAACGATTTGTTGTCACATGTCGCCATACTGAGAAACACTACTTCTGTATGTGTAGCTCAATAAATATTGCCCATATCAGTCTAAATCTGGGTGCAACAGTGAGTCTAGTTGGCTTGAGGGAAAAATATATAAATATATACATATACCACAAATAATTAATGTCTGTTTAATTATGGTAATTCATTAGTGACTGTGCCAGGGCATTGAATATGTTTATATCTTTTAGTCTCAATCTCATATCTCTGGTTTCAGCTAGTGTATTCAGAACTATTCCTGTCATAACTGTCTGTGAGTGTTTCAGCTTTCCACTGTGAACAGTTCTGACTCTTTCGTGCTTTCGTTTACATCTTAACAATTTAATTGTGCAAATATTTCTGGGAAAAATCTGTGGAATTCCCCTTTTAAGACAATCCATTTTTGAAATGAACTCAATGACCATGTTGGGGTTTTGCTATATGTGAATCCACAGCTTAGCACTTCTGGCACTTTCTGAGCCTAATGCTCTAGAGCCATGCTCTAAAATGTACCGTGCAGATATTTTGCAGAGGTGAGAAAGAAAGGAAGCTATTAGTCTATTTATCTCATAATCCCTCCATTCATTCTTCCTTCTTTTATGAGGTTCCTTACATTTTTTTAAAGAGAATCCCTGATGCCCTCACGAAAACATCCTGTCCTACCCATACACAGTCGCACGCTCAGGCTGTATGGGCTCCCCCAGTCTGCTGCAGGCTGGTGATGTAACCGTGGAGACAATGAGGGAAGCGGTGACCCCCTGTCTGCTCTAAACTGCTTCCTGTGTGTCACACAAACAGGGTCAGTGGGCAGGAAGGAGAGCACAGATTTTTCCTGTTTTTCCCTCACTGCTGGAATTCACCGGAACACTGGAGGTGTTTTTCAGTGTGTGTGAATGTGTGTGCATTAGCGTTTCTCTCACATGCCGTGTGATGAGCCTACCTGCGAGTTAATGAATGGTAATTCCGTCCTTTGGAATTTTACAGAAGAAACATTTGCAGCCTTTTGCCTTTTGCTCCTATACCGCATGACAAAACAATCAGTATTTTAGAAGTGTTCTTTTCTGAAGTTTTCTAAATTGAAGCTGCACTATGTAAGACTTTTGCTTGTTAAAATTGAAAGAAGTAGCATAAAATAGTGAAAACATACTAAAATATGGTGTACATGCGCTGCTGCAAGTCACCATGTAAAGCCTGAAATAGTCATTGAAATGTACTAGTAGTTTAACTTTTAAAGTAATTAAATAAGGGTTGCATTGATACGGCACAGAATTATATTCATACGGTTATATGAGACTAATCGGCCGGTCACCAGTCATGACCAATCAAGCTGAAAACCCACCAATTCTGGTCACTGGCCGACCCATCAGTGCGTCTTTATTAGCAAAATAAAGAAAATCATAATTCAGCTCAGTACAACACAGCGGCATGCTTGATTCACTTTAGTGGAATGGCCGAAATGAGTTTAATATGTTCAGGTTATCAGAGCATTTGACATTATAATATTTGAAACAAAGGTTGTGCTTTCTGGTATCCCAGTGCTCTAGTCACAGGCTAGTGTGCTAGCCTCAAAGCTAACACACTGTACATAACATGCTGGTCAAAATACAACAATACGTTATGACATAATATAATACGCTATGATACAATTTGATTCAATACATTATAGCGATGCATTGTATTGTTCAGTCCCTACTAGGTAATGATTGTAGAGTTTTATTTTTCAAACTGTTGTTAAAAGCACACATTTCAACAGGTTTGACCCAAAAGCTAATGCAAAAGACACCTGCCATGTAATACGCTCTTATCCTTTAATAACGTGATTTACTTAATTTGTGAAGAATGTCATTTAATCAAGCCAAAACTGAGCGGGTTGATATTTATTTTTTGAAACGCATGAATAAGGACATAAATCAGATGTAAGTTTTATCTTTACTATTAAGCTTCTACTAATTCCAGCTGCACTGTAAATAAGCTTGCGCACTTGCTTGAAAAACCAATCACAGCACTTCCAACAAGAAAGGAAGCCTTGTATGTCTTTTTGAAATTGCTAGCAAACCCAGCAGCACTCAGAAAGCACATATTCTACATGCTGATCCGTTTTTCTATGTGATCATGTAAAGCATTGTTATACCTAGGGCAGCAGATTTAGGTGAGGTCAAAGGGACATTGTCTACGAGTATGGGAGCGCTTTTGTCCAGTATTCTTATATTTTTTCAGCTTTCGCAAAGACAATTGACTATATCTAAACAGCTTTATGATTAATATGTAAACTGTGATATTGCAAATACTGATAACATGGGCATTGTATAAATTTGCATGTACGATCAGTTAGTACATTGTGTTCATAAGCCAGTTATCAGCACAAGGTGCACTGTAGTGCAGGTAATAACACTGTTATGCCTGTAAACTTTGTGGATGACTATCTTAACACAGCTATGAGGCTGCTGTCTTGTGGCCAGATACAGTCACGGGAAGGGTGTGAAGCATAAAAATGATTGAGAAGCTGCTTTTAGATGACGGAGCAAACTGGTTAGTGTGGCCGTGTTAATTCTTCAGAATTGTGATGTGTGCGCACTTCCTCATATTCTACAGTTGGTGAGAAAGTGTAATGTGGCTATCCTTTGTGACTGCATTTATACTAGCATGTGTCGGCATGCGTGTAATAATGTTATGTGAGCAAGTTAGTGCAGGTGTTTTCCCTGCTGCTGGTCTGTGCAGAAAGGTCACAGGTTTGATTTCCTGCAGCGTACTGGTAGCAATTGCTTACCAGATCTTGGACCTGCTTTTATAAGGCATTTCAGGGAAGAGGCCAAACAAGAGGCCAAAGAATTTCAGAAATGTATCTTACATATAACATTATATGCTCAAATACAACAACACAAATGTATGAACATTCAGTACCACTTGGTTTGGTAGTCCATTAATGGTTATTAGGTAGGTCATAAACAGTTTACAAAGTATTAATTAAATAGTTATAACACATGAATTAAAAGACCACGTGAGCTGGTCTGTCTGATGAATATGTATTGCAGCTGACAGGTTTAATGCTGACTGATGGAGGAGACAAAGTAAGATCTGTAATCATTAAAATCTGAGTATATCTACAGTATGAAAGAATGCAGGTTCACAACAGGTCAATGCTGCTCTTTCTATTTGTGTTGTAACAATAAATAACCATTTCTAAACACATTTTAAGCCATTCATAACCCCTTTATAAGGGCAGCCTTATTCTAAAGTGGTACCGAACATTCTTTAGCTATGAGTACTTTGAGCAGGTTGGTGAGATACCATTTGAGAGTTGCCTTTTGATGATGGCATTAGCATGCCCATCCTAACATTAGTGCTTGATTTCAGGCCGATTTCTGTAATAAGTTGGGATGCACTGAAATTTCATCCACAAAAGAAGAATCATCTGAAAATGGTTGAAATAATTGCTTTGGGTGTTTGATCAAAAGAGAAAAAAAGGCCCAAAAAAAAGACAGAAAATAAGGCGAAATAGGTCAAGTGTCAAAACTCACTCACTCGGTCGTGGGGGGGTTGTTGCTGGAGTGTGTCACTTCATGTCAGACATTACATATGCTATTAGAGGGTAATGGAAAGAAGAAATAATGATTAAAGACACTACTTTTCTTTGCCACTCAGTGCTGACAAGTTCAAACATTTTGAGCAGCAGTAGGCCAACAGTGACATCCAGAGTATCTGTGACCCTAGAGGTGACCAGCTGAGCCTGTACCAGACCACACATAGACCAGCATAGACAAACTTATACCAGCATGCAGTGCTGGTCTGTGCTGTTTTTGCCTACATGGTATAGTAGGCTTATTCTTGGGACTTTCAGATAACCAGAGTAACATTTTTCCTCACTAAATTGATCCCACCCACTGGAAAATGCAACGTGACTGGTTGACTCCTCTGACGCTTCGTAACTATGCTTCACTTCACTTATCAAAGTTGATAGTAGAGCTCTCTTAGCTATAAATACCTACATACCACAGAAAAAAGAAAACAATTCCTTACTGGCTAGTTTTGAAGAATTTTAACGCTTTTTTCCCCATCCTGTACTTAACGATGCATAATTCCACTGAAGAATGAACTGAGAATTATAGACATTTATTTCCCAGAAAT
Organism: Semaprochilodus insignis; assembly: GCA_034552555.1. Taxonomy (NCBI): domain Eukaryota; kingdom Metazoa; phylum Chordata; class Actinopteri; order Characiformes; family Prochilodontidae; genus Semaprochilodus; species Semaprochilodus insignis. The sequence goes on along the minus strand of CM067476.1, from coordinate 20,865,868 downwards.
CATTAGGCCTTCTCAAAAGGGCCATGAGTGTTCCCGTCTCCATAAAACAAAGACTGTATGATGTGCAGTACTGTGTATGGCAGGCAAGATAGCATGCTGACTGCAAAGTTAGCTCCTTGGTGTAACATAACTTCACGCTCTGTTGCCAGCTACCTATATCTATACTTTTTTTTGGTGCAGCTAATTATGCAGCACTACTTTCTATCAAGTAAATAAATGCCTGGTATAAATATGCTCACTATTTTGTTATTACTGTTTATGCTTAGCAAGTTAGTTAGCCCGCTAACCACACCAAAATGCAGGATGTTTTCATTAGCAATCTTCCTGTCCACCCTTGTTCAAACCTATTTTGCAAAACAATGTGAACAGTAAATGTCAAGTGCGTGTGCACGTTATGACTTAGTATTCAGAACAACATGGAAAACAATGCAAGCTCTTTACCTATTGAAGTAAGGAATAGAAACCCTAACTTGCTTCAAGCTCCTACAGTGATAACCCATAAAGCAGTTATGTAATCTAAAGAATTAACACTCTTAGCCTAATGTTATATTGATGAAGTTGGCGATGTCTGTGCCGTCTGGTGCTTTTATTACAGAGGGCTACGTATGCACCAGCAGAGTTCAATTCACTTCCTGAAAGCATGTCATTTTGTTCCGTCAATGCTATGCTGCTCCACTGACAGCTTGCTTTGACAGCATTTTTCCACTTGCATATGCTTGTTTTCTTTTGAAATCCGTAAGAGCAAATCTCAGCTCAGCGCCAGCCTGCACCATGACTGCTATGAGGAACAGTGAAGACTTGCGGAAGGAATGCTGCGAGATCAGGAAAATGTTTAAACCCAAACTCACACAGGAAACTAACGTGCCATTGTTTTTCCCTGTGAGAGATGAGCTAACAATGAAAAGCATGCTTAGGTCACAGCAGTATAGCATTAGTAATACTGAAGAGTTGAAGTGATGCAGTGTTAAAATGGTATTTGCCGAATTCTTTTTGTGAGAGTTGCTCTCGTAACCCTGTTATTGTCCCAAACTTCCCTCTGCACATGTTTATTTACTGTTCAGATTTAGTCATGTTGATAGAACAATGTTCTTAGTCCTGTATCCTGTTGTGTCACCTCACACATATACAGACATTCCTACTCAGACAATGTGTTAGCACCTATTTAATTCAGAACCAACTCGCTTGTGGTTGTTGCTAGATTCAGATTTGATAGCAACCCTACTGACGCCAGAAAAAAGTAAATGAAATCTCTCTCAGGGAAATGTGGTGTTTAAAAAAATAAAAAAGGCTTAAATGAAGGATCTTTGAAGGCATAAAGTCTTTAAATAGGAATGCAATTTTTTTATCTCTGCATAATTAATCACTGAGATGTAAACAAAGTAATTCAGAGTGGGATCCCTGCACCCCTGTGTTTTAGATCAGCAGTACTGCATCCCTGTCCCGCAATGCCACATGATGAGCAGTGAGATCTCTGTTCACTGTTTTTGCTAGTCATGTTCTGAATAGCATTCTTGAGTTATTCTAAAAAAGAGCTAAAATTGCCGCTAAAGAAACAGTCAGTGTACTGAAACATTTAGTGAAACTTTTTTAGTGTCATGTTTGGTTTGGTGGTTATGAAATGGAATGTTCAATGGATTATTTTAATTAAAGTAAGCATATACATATATGTATAGGATCACTCAAAGCAAAAGGATTTTAGGCCACAGTTTATTTTCAGCTCCTGTAGAATGATCCATATACACAGTATTATAAAACTGTTGTTGTTAGTTCACAGAAATCTGTGGTAAATTTACAAAACAAATCACCTGTCACTTTTTATTTCACAGATGTTTGCCTTTTTATTGGCTTTATCAAAGTAAAATACTGTATGTCAGAATAACTAGTAAACAACAGTACAAGGCAGTGTTTCTGCCTAACTGTAAATGTGTACATTTTTACCATCATTAAGTAAATATACATTTACTGCTTTTTAGCGTTTTAGTCTTTTTTTACAGTTCTTTTTTTACAGTGTGTAAATTCCAAGCCAAATCCGAGGCCAATATTGCAATAATGATTAACAAGTGATATACTGTGCAGCTCTAGTGTCTCACACAGTGTGCAGTGGCTTGGTTTTTTGTAGTATACACACTTCCTGAGTAGATGTTCTGCGCAGCCAAGTTGGTAAAGTGTATTTGCACAGTGATTCATAGCACATGCAGTGTTCTTGTATAATGGATAAAAAATATTTGCAGATGTTGTACATGTGGTCCATATCTAATATATGTGTGTCACAGCCATTGAATGAAGGGTTGCCCTTGGTAGAACCTAGATTATGAAAAATGCTTAGTGAGTGAAGCTGATTATGGGAGTTAGTTGTGTTGTGACGTAGATAGAGGCACTTTGGAAGGCGCGTGCAGCACGTGGGCACTGCAAGGTGTTTATGCCAAGCAATAGAGCACATCTACCAGCCTTTTGACACCCCCAAACGGCTGCTCTCATGGGCTCTATTCTTATCACAGTGCATGTACACTGCACGTCCACGTCTTTCTTTTGCTGTTATTAACTTTTTCACTGCCTGTTCTGGGGCAACATATTGTTTGTTCATCATAATCACGACATTGGTCTTCACAACAATGAACTCGCAAAAGGCTGCAGTATGCAGAGTAGTGGGATTTCTGCCACTTTCTGCAGTGCTTTTCCAACCATGCAGGTTGTGCTACGAAAGAATACGTTGGTGGGCAGAGCATGGATGCCTATTACAGATAGATAACAATTCCAGTACTTGGTTTTTAGCTTATGGAAGTACGCTTTCTCTGGTGGTAGAGACTACAGTGGAAGAAAAGAAAGCTTTTCAGAGTGGAAATCCTTATTAAGGGAGCATTAGCTTTGTGAGATTAGCAAGCAGTGTAGCCATAATGGTAATATGTTGCCGCTGAGTGCTGACTAGGCCGCATGGCTAACTGATGGACTTGAGTGTGTCGAGTCCTTTGTGAAGGTCACCAGTCTGCACTGTCCGTGTACCTACACTGATACTCTTATCAGCTGGCTGGGCCAGTCTGGCCTTCCTGCCTGGCGTCAGGCACTGATTTTTCCTGCCCTGGAATTTGGGCTATTTTAGTGTTTTGAAATTATGTATCCTAGCGTTTACTCTCATAACTCTTCCCATGTTAGTTGAAGCAGGTTTCGTTACAGAGTGTACGGTTCCACTATGTTGGCAAACAGCTTTTGTTGCACACATTACACCACCATAACTCTCCTGCCATCGATCATAACCTGACAGCAGCGGAGTGTTTGAGGACTAAGATTTTGTTTGCTCAAGGCTTAAGCGTACGGGAACTATTGGTCTTTCCCAATTGTCCAGCCCTAAAGCACTGCCCGGAACTGCTGGTCAAGGTGTCCTTGGCATAAGGGCCATATCGCTGCCATGCCATTTTAATCAGGAATGATATGAGCCTGAAAAGCATTCTTAAAGGCCAGCCGTGTTAGCTTTCCATGGTGACAGTGTCCCACTCCCCGTCCCTTCGCTACCCTTTATGGGCGGTCAGATATAGTGATACTTCCAGTTAAAGGACCGGGCAGGGCGGATCACTTTAGCTGTGTGTATAAACCATGCTGAGCAGACACGTCTTGCGTCCAGTAAAGGTTCATTTCCTTTTCCCCGCAGGGAAAAGCTTTTTCTATTATTACTTATTTTCCACTGTGTCCTCTGCTGTCACTTTCCGTAAGAAGAGTCTTAGTTTATAATTAGACCGAATTCCCTAATGAAGCATCACCATTTCAGTCAAGATAAGGGGAGCAGTTAGTAGAAACAGGCAGACAGGAAGAATCCTGTTATGAGAGTATGTTTGCTTCATTTGACTCATTCATTTGTGTATAATCACGGCATCACTCTCTCCTCCTTATGGTACTTTGGCCAGTGTTTCTCCCTTAATAGTCATAGGGTTTAAGATGGAAAGCACTGGAGTGGAGACAAAAGATAGTCAGACATGGAAAGCTTTGTTTCTTCCTGTTTTACTTACTTAATAGTCCAAGTCTGGAGGCAAGCAGTGTTACCAGGGAAAGACCACAATTCCCTCTATTCAGTAGCAAATAAATTTCACACAGTTTTGTCCTTAACACAAATGCTGTCTATTAAAAGTTAGCTTCTTTGGGTTTGGACTGTAAGGACTAAGGTAGTCAACTGCTAATGGAAGCTTACCAGTTAGCATCATTCAAACAGCATGCCTAAATTATCAAACGCTCAAACTACATTGTTGTGTTGTGATATACAGTTTTGGACACATTTTTGTTCAGCATGCTTTTTTGCTCAAGCCGTCCCGAACAGGATTTTACAAGCCTTGAAGACTCTGAATGAGTGAAATGAGTATTTCTGAATGAGTACCCAAAATACTCAAAATAGATGTGTGAACTGAAGCTGTTTTGTGAATTTTCCGTTCCACTTAAAATTGTGCCGCAGCTACATTCTGGAACCTCTACAAGCTGTAGCATTTAAGGTGGAGCAGAGTATTCAAGTAAGCAGCTGGCGAATAGGAAGGCAATTTCAGCTTTGTTTAGAGATGCCCACTAAAAGTTCCTTAGGAGGTATATTAAAAGCCTGGAAAGACTGGAGTCTTCACAGCCTGGCAAAGGTAAATGTAAATTTTGGGATAAATTTTTGGAGTAAATATTAAGGAGTGAGGACTGAAATAGTCTGGTATATTGGAATCTGCTCATTGTACCACCCTCTCTTGTAAACACAGGATTTGTATTTGACGGAGGACACAACAGTGTTTGAGGTTCATGGTATGTCAGTTCTATGTACCTAAATCTCTTTATTCACCTGTGACAATATAAATACAGTTCACCGTTCTTTGGCACCTTTAATGACAGTAACTACACATTTTAAGGTTTAACATGAGTTATTAACAAGCTCATACTGTTATCTATAAAAATGAGCAGAGATGACTTAAATCTTTTCTATTACAACCGGACCCTCATTAAGGCCAAAATGAGACGATAAAGGCATCGGTGGGTAGAAGCTTCCATCACTTGCTAGCTACATTAGTTTTCTAGCTTCAGGGTAAAACTAAAGTAGCAGACTTTGGACAATGAACATGTTGGCCGATCGTTTTGGAGGAAAATAAATTAGACTCTTTTGGCCAAACTACTACTTACACGTTACGCTAGTGCTCTTAACAGAAGGAGTGTGAATGTGTGTGTGGGCCTGTCACATGTTCCACACCCAAAAGCTTGACCCAAAAGCAGAGCCCAGAAAGGCACTGCTTACGTCAGAGCAGAGCGCCTGAGTCCAGCCCTGATCTGGGATCATTCATAGCTTTGAGCTTACAGTGTGAAAAAAAAAGTTAGCATGTGTCTCCAACACTGACTGCAGGTCAGAACTTCAGTGGCCTCAGAGAGTCAGGCTTGTTAATTTAGGCTTAGTGCTTTAGATCAACGTTGACAAAGGCAGCGGAATCTGATCTTAAAGCAGCGCCCTGAGGCCAGCTGCCCTTGCCGAACTTCTTTCTTTGGCAGAAGTTGCGGAGTGCTAATGTTGTTGGAGCTAGCCATATTAGCCCCCAATAAAGCGCTCAATCTCTTCAGCTCGTATAATCTGGCCAGGGCTTTTCGAAAGGCTTGTTTGCGTAGAGAGGCACAATGGTGGGCTTTATGGCCGTTCACCCCAGGGAGAGTGAACCTGCGTCAGTGTCATCGTCACGGCCAGGGGGGTCCGGCCTCAGTCCGGCACGAGAGAGGCGGCCTCACGTGCACTCCAGTGGAAACGTTGGGGAGTAACGCTGGAGTGCTGGAACCTTGCAAACCAAGCAGCTGTTGAGGTCTGTCTGGGAAATTCCCTCCTTAGCAGGAGACATGAGCTCAGCATTAGTTTCCATAGCTACGAAACTAATGGTAGAAATTAATTGCAGATTAATATCAACATGTTTTGTACATGTGCACTGCAGGCCAAAAGAGGGGAAGCAAGGAAAGATGGTTTCAAACATGCTGTGAATCAACACAGGATGGATGCACATGTTTAATTGCATCCAGTTTCACCAAAGTTGTTGTTCCAGAGTATTATTGTTTTGCAGTGTCAGCTCGTTCTATAGCAGAGCTGCTGCTGTTCTCAGTAAACTGTCCACACCAAAATTTAGACCTCAACATCAGTGAAATGTGGCTTGGATTGTGAGTAGTAGAAAATGCAACCACCTTCTAAAACTGAACCTCTAAAGTTCTAAATGGCCAAAAAAAAACATAAAGAAAAATGATTTCTTAAATACTTACATTTCCCTCCACAGTTTTGCCACGGATAGTTGGAACCGCCCCCTCTTTTAGGAAAAGTTTCGTTGTCAAGTCTACATTGTATGGACCAGGTTGGAAAAGCATTCTGACAAGCACGGCTGACATTCTGGTGCCACACGCTACCTGTCCAGCTTCTCTGTCGAATTTCTCCATTCCACCTTAAATGGTGAAGTACTTAAATCCTGGCACCTCAGACAACTGCTGCACCATTTGAATGTGAAAATCTGAATAAGAAACAGGCAAAAAAGAAACTACCATAAGCACACTCTTTTTTTTCACAGTTTTTGCCCACTGTAGCTGGAGGTTGCCTTCAAAAATAAGCCTTATCCACTCAGGTGCAGCCGACAACACAGCAGTTCCCGTGATTAATTCCTAGCTTTTGCATAATGCTGGTAGCTCCAGCACTTGCTGCAAATAATGCACCTTTGCAAAGGTAGTTCTGAAGCCCTATTTGACATAGGAAGGGGAGCCCTATCTGAATGGCTATGTAAAGTTAAGTACCAAGGTACGTGGTTCTCCAGCTGTAGGGCCTTTCCAGTTTTTTCAGTGCATAAAAACCAAAAGCTCTCTCACCACAATAAGCATGACTGCAGTGCTGAATCTGAAAGAACCATACACAAAGACAGCCTATAATGTATGATGGTAGCCTACTAATCCATGTTGTACCTTAAAACCTAATAGCAGGACTTTAAAATCTATCCTAAAAAAGTCGGTAGCCAGTGCAATGATGACAGAACCCTGGCTGCTGCATTCAGAACAAGCTGCAGATTTTCGCGTGTGTAGTACAGTTCTCTTTAGGCTTTGTGAGTTGTGTGGGTCGTTTTAGATGATAAAGAGAGTGCAGTTAATTTGAGTGAGTCTAACATGACATGACAGCGTAAGGGCTGTGAAGAGTTCGAATCAATAACTGCAGCTCTGCATGTGTATGTGTGTGCTGGGTTTTGACTAGGTCGCCCACCATGACGGGAAGGCTCTTGGTTGGTTTCTGATAGTATCCAGGAAATAGTGCGAGCACTTCCTGTTTATTACATGTGAACACACGCACCCCTACATACACCTGTAGAGCTCTGCTAGTTTGTGGCCCCCTGCTGATGTCACTTTTCAGCAGCAGGATACAATAAAGCCACAGGACATCCATATAAAGCCAAGAAAAACCAGCTCTTTCATATGACACCAACACAATGAATGGAGGCTTTGTATCTGAATGTGTGTGTGCTACCTGTTCCTGTGCATGTGTGATTTCATACCCAGTGGCACCATTTTTGTCTGTATGTGTTTGTGACAGTGGTTACAGGACCATTCAACTCTTCATTAAATAAATCCACTTGTATCTCATTGTCCATTTTATCAGCTCCACTTACCATACCATTGCATAATTGCCCACTGTAGTCTGTCGGTTTCACTGCATACCTTGTTACCTTACTTTCACCCTGCTCTTCAATAGTCAGGACCCCTTTAGGACCACCATAGAGCAGGTATTATTTGCTGCTGCTCTGTGTCCTCTCACAGTTCACACTATCAGACACTCCTACCTTGCTGTTCCACCTTGTAGATGTTAAGTCAGAGACGATAGTTCATCTGCTGCTGCGGAGTTTGTGTTGGTCGTGGGCACTTATTATTTCACATAGACATAAAAAACAACATGAAATTTGGGGTGCTTAAAAGATTGCATTTGGTCAGTTAAACTGAATTTATGCACTCAACATTGTGGTGATATTCCTTTCTCAGTGTCCAGGCCAGGTCTTTTTTAAAGTGCTCTGAGCTCCAGGGCTGTAGCGGGGTCTCTGCTCGCCCTTCACACGCATGTTGTGACGCTCCGTCACTTTCAGTGTGAGTGACCTCGTTTGGCCCCCCTCTCTCACACGCTTTCAGTTTGTTCCCAGGCTCGATAGCGTTAGTGGCTGGTTAATGCACATTCACATCCAGGCACTTTTCCAGAACAGTGCCGTGGCTGACCTGACTCAGGCTGGCATGCCCTGCTAAGCAGACTGATTGGTTAGCCACCCACTAATGGCTAATGGGTCATTTGTCCTCATTCAACACACAGCTCTGAAAGACTCAGATCAGTGACAGAGGAAGAGAAGAGGGGGATGTGTTAGCATTCAGCATTCTCTTTGTTTCTCTCAACTCATTTTCCTCTATTATTTTCTGTCTATTGGTCTCTCTCTCTCTCTCTCTCTCTCTCTCTCTCTTTCTCTCTGTCTCTCTCTCCCTTTTTCTCACTCCCTCCCTCTCCTTTTTTTCTTCTTTCTCTGTATTTATTTATTAGTCTTATCCCCTCATTTCTGTTTCTATCCCCCTTTCATCTGTTCTGTCGCTTTCTCTTTACTCACTCTCCTTTTCGTTGCATTTGTCTCTTCATTTCCATTTCTAGTCTTCTTTTCTTTCTTTCTTTCTTTATTTATTTTTTCTTTCTTTCTACACTTTTTCTTATTCCATTTGTCTTTCTTTCTCTTAGTTTTTCTTTCTGTCTTATTTTTCTTTATCCCTTAATGTCATACTCCTCATGTCTGTTTCTATCCCTCCATCCCTCCCTCTTTCTCTCTCTCTCTCTCGTTCCCTCTTTCATGCTGTATACCCCTTGGTGGTCTAGTCTTACCTCTACAGTTTTCTACTCTGTTATTTTGTTCCTGCTACCTCTCATTCTCTCCACTGCTCTCCACTGTGCTCTCTCTCTCTCTCTCTCTCTCTCTCTCTCTCTCTCTCTCTCTCTCTGTTATTGACAGTAATGGCTGGACTGCTGCAGGAAAGCCCTGGTTTGGAAAGAAGCTTCAATTATAAAGCGCAGAGACTTGCTAAGAGAACCCACTGTCTGAAAACAGTGCGGTAACCGTCAGCCGAGTCCTTTCCAGTCATCGTCCACCTCGGACTCGGTTACCATAGCAGCAGTGGTGGCAACAGCCCACCCAAACAGACAGGGTCTTCCCGTCCAGCGGGAAAACGTCAGCTGAAAGGAAGCCTGTGGAATGGCCATGACGGGTTCACAATATTTCAGCACACCACATCCCCACCAGCATGTGTATGTGTGTGTCTGCGGGTTGGCTGAAGCTGATAGCTCCCATTACTCAGGGACATCTTCTGCCAAGATCGTTGTGTCTATCTGCGCACAGGTGCGTGTGTGTCTGTATGTGTGTGTGTGTGTGTGTAGGTGCATGGCTCTGCCTACGTGACGGTATCTGCGTTTGTCTTCTATACTTGACCACTAGATGACTTTGAGTGATGTGAACAAGCTTGTGTGTGATGTTTACATGTCACGGCGGGCCGGCCAGCTGACTGATGTTTAGCGTGTGTGTGTATTCTGTGTGTGGAGGTGAGGAATACTACACTGCCTTCACAAAGCCCTCAGTCCACTCCTACATGCCAAACTGGCCTCAGATCTGAGCCTTCCGCCATGTTTATGTACTCCAAACCCCTGGAGATGGTGTGACATCATTAATAACACTTTCAAACAGTTCTGGTCTCCACTGAGAGGCGTGTCTGTTTGTGAGAATGTGGGAAATGGGGTAAGGATGAGCGCAAAACATTGTGGGCTGAGAGTTTACCCTTCCAAATTCAAAAGGAAGCTCTTGAGAATTTTACACCACTAAATTAGTGCACGTCACAGGAACACGCATGGGTAATCAACTAACCAGTAACCTTGTTATGTAACCTATTACCCAGCTTATAAAACTTGACAAATGATTAATATTAGGAGTTATTAGAATATGAATTCCAGTATATTGATTGATTTCGATCAAACAGAAAAATAAAGGTCTGATGGCCAGCTACTTCTTCAGGATATGGGGGTTTTGACAGCCATACAGAATCCTCACCCGCAGATAGTTTTTTCGTGTAGACGCATGTGATTACCAAAACATTTCTACAGTAAAACCACACCTGTGGGGAACAAAGATCTATGCCTGCTGCAAACACGTGGACTATCTTGTTTACTTCCAAATATTTACTTGAAAGAAGGACTCTTGAAAAACATCTTAGCTAGAAATTTGCTAGAGCCTGATAAGCAATGGCTTTAACCTGATAAGCAGTGGCTGATAAGCTGCCTAATTTGCCATATGACAAATAAAAGGGAGTTTCTTTTGTTATCTGAGGTGTAAATTAGATAAAGTTTATACGTGTCATAAGACTATTTTAAGTCACAAGTGACCGAGCCCTGGTTTGTTTACTACCCAGAATACTCATCACTAACATATGATAACACAGGCTACATGCTACAGTAGTGTGTACTGCGTGCTGCCCCCTGTGTGTAGTATGCAGTACAGTAACAGGTTTTGACCTACAATGTAGCTTACTAATACAGTCACATGACCAGTTACCTCACATTTACCTCAGAGCTGTTATTTCTGTATCCACTGTTTAGAGCTAGCTCAGTTCACTTGAAATACGTTTAGCCTAGCTGTTAGCTCCCCTCGGTTATTTCACTCTAAAACTATACCTCTAAAGCGAGTTAATCTTTCAGACCTGTATATTTTAACTTTCTGAGGCTCATTCTGATGAAAACATACCCCACTACAATCACTACACCCATATTTATACTCAGAGTTGGCTGCATTTTGTTCCCCAGTGTTACCCGCCACCATTTTCTTTGGCTGAAGCAGGCTGAGTGCTGGTGAGGCTGCGGTGCATGATGGGATGCAGTACACCACGAAGCTCCCCCTGTATACTAGAACGTCTGACTGGAGTAGAACGCCATCCGGGTATCTTCAGTGCACTACAGACTTTCAGTCTGGTCACATACTGCATACTACATACTACTTTTAGGCAGGTTTAGTACACAAGCGGTATGTAGTAGGCCATTTTGAATACAGCCAGTGTGTTCGTGCCCCTTTGTCCCCACCTCTCACAAGTGCCCTGTGACCACGAGTAACCTGTGAAACACCTTATTATTATTTATTATTATATTATGTGTTTAAATATTGGAATATTATCGTAGTTCATCAGTTAGTTTGTTGTTAAAAGTGAGGCTCTAAATATATTGGCTGAAAGTTTACGACTTTTACGTCAGGATTTGCCTTTGTATGAGAACCTTTACAATATTCAAATGATTATCATCAAATAGCACAAATTAAGCCTGAAGCTGTGAACCCAACTGAGGCTCTGCTGCCTGTTCCCATGGGTATGAAGTCAGGTGGTTTATAATAGCCGTGGTACATTATGGCCTTTTCAGATCGTTCCAATAGTATTTCTGCAAGAACACGGTGGATCTATAAAGACATATTCCCCTCGTTTGTTATCCTGACATATTGCACAAGCGTCACCATCCTCTCTCCCCGCCCGAGAATATTATGCAAGTGTAACGATCCTCTAACGATTTCTGCTTCTCAGTCTTTCTCAGTGGCATGATTTATGGTCCATGCAGCTGTGGGACTGAAGGTGCAGGTTTTTTGGACCTGTGCTGCCAGGGAGATCTCACACATTCCTCAGATAAAGACCACCTGTGCACCCAGTGCGTGGAGGGGTATGGGATCAAATATTGCTGTAGGGTATTTTTCACATAATCACATAATGGCTTATATAACCCTGTCGAATGAATTGATCTTTGGTAGGTTTGTGTTGTTTCCTAAGGGGGGTAAATTTCTCACTTTATCACCTGTTCTGCATTTTGTCTTCGTAAAGTTTCCAGAAATCTGCTACATGTGGCTTTGTTCTTCTACAGACTGTAGCTGTTTAATGCTTCCTGAGGGTCAGCATTTACAGTTGTTCAGTGTAAGCTGCACTAACACTAACACACTGCACACTTACGTAATTTATGTGCTTTATCATATTAATACATTATTCAAACTCAGAATCATTTGTGTTTCTTTGCATATATATATATATATATATATATATATATATATATATATATATATATATATATA
>CM067476.1:20732815-20853397 GCA_034552555.1 Semaprochilodus insignis | reverse complement strand
GTGGGTGTGTGTATGTATATATATATATATATATATATATATATATATATACCCACTGAAAAAAGTTGATCAAATAGATCAACATTACATTTAAAAAATATTGTTCCATAAACCTCCATTACAAATTAAGAATGTTTTTTCCTTTTCCTGTAAATTTAACATTTTGCACAGCAATGGATGATTCAGCACAATTGTTGCTGACATTTCCCTGATCCCCCAAAGCTGGGCCCTAAATATCTATGGACTCTTTTTACCCCCCTCACTGCTCCACCTGTAGTCAACAAACATATTGCGTCAAATTGAGAAGCGTTGAATTTATAGTGCTGACATCAATACCCCCACCCACCCATGGACCCTTCCTGACTGAAAGCCTGTTGCCAAATTTCCTGTCCGTAATCTTCCATCAACTGAATGCCAGCTTGAATAGTTTGAGAGGTAATGGGAGAGCTTAGGTTTCTGACTTTGGAAATGTTCTCTGTGTCACTTGGGGCTCAAATGAGCAGCGAGCCCTCATGGAGGCACTCATGGCAGCTGGGACCGGAGGCCTACCGCACACACAGCTTTGCCGTCTTTAGAGGGAAGTAACAGAGAAGGCAGATAACTCAGCACTAACTTCTAACACGTCATGGGGTTGCATGGAAGGATTTAGCCTTCTGGGGCCAATGATACAAAATCTGTCTGCTTATGCTTAATATAAATAAATCTGAATTTTCTTTCACTTGGACCCATATGGTTCTTCTCCTGTGAAGAATTCCTTTAGCTTGAGCTCATACAGTTTCTCTGCTCATGATTTGAACCAAAACAACTTTCTAACATAATGAACAAGTAGCTGCTCGAGAGACGCTAGGCCAAACAAGGCTGCCATGGACATATGGTCAGGAATCGGTCCAGTTAGATACCTTAAAAGGAAACGTGCTGCACTATTTTTCTCTTTCATACATGATTCAATTACTTGTACTGGCCCAAAATGCATCATGCCTAGCTGTATATGTAGCAGTGTGTTTTTCTGAAGTGAATAAGAGCAAAGTGCACACAAAACCAGACGATGGAACGCAGCGAGAGATATGTGTAGTTTGGGATATGTGAGTGTGTGAGATGAGCAGATGTTTTTGTGGCTCTGTGAGGAAAGTCTGTTTCGGGTTTTGGCTCTGGCTCGGCTCCTGAAAGCTGCGAGCATGCACCCTGCTAACTATCTGAATTATGCCATTGACGTCAGCACGGCCTTAAAGCAGACAGACTGCCCTTCCCCTACGAGCTCCCCTGCCAAAGGGCCTGCAAGCTTTCAAACAAGCTGAACCAGAAAAAGAGAGAGAGAGAGAGAGAGTGAGAAAGAGACAGAGAGCGATAGAGAGAGTTAGTTTATTAGGATAAGTATGGCCCTTTTGTTTTGCTTGTTGAATTGGATCTAATCTCTTTTTGTAAACAGTCAGGAAAAAAATCTGGCTGCTCAAATGTTTTGCCACAGTTGAGATGTAGTGTGTCCTGAGCCTTTCTAAGTTCCAGGTTCTGCTTGAGACTAGAAAAAAAGAGGAAATAAAAGAGTAAAAAAACAAAAAAAAATACCACTTATTTATCGCAGCGGTCCTGTTTTCATGATAGTGGGTGACGTCTTATTTGAAAGAACTTTCGTCGGAATTTCAGTAGAAAAATGGCCTTTTGGCTTCCGAAATAGAAGCACATTTTCTTTCAGTTTTAGAACATCTGAGCCAAAAGTCTTCAACACTAAGTTCGCAAAGGATGTCGCATTAATGCATAAACATTAAACTGATTCATATTTCTGGCTAGTGCGTCAGGCTTTTGTATGCCTGCGTCTTTGTGCGTTCATGTTGGCTTCCTTTTTGCTAAAAGCATTGAGAAAGACTGTGTTGTCACCAGTTATCTCAATTGAAAAAGGTATACTGGTCCTTATTATTTAACATTATTTAATTATTAACATTATTATTTCTGGACTGGACTTGTGAAATCAACTGAGAGTTGAAAGGCACAAACATTTTAATAAAAAAAATTATGCATTCATGTCAGGTGATTGATTTATTCATGTTTTGTTTTTGATTGTTTAAATGCTGGAACATTGGGGTGTGGATAAATATGTATTGTTTGTTGATACTGGTATTTGATATTGATATGTTGGTGTTGTGGGGTTTTGGTCATGTCTGTGCAAATTACAAGCTATACATATTTAGTGCAAACATGGTACATACAAATGTTAATTGATGGGTTTTTAATGGATTTTTATTTAGGTTATCATTTACTTTATTGAAAAATAACCATGGTTATGTAAAACACAGGAGATGACGTGTACAGCAGAAGTGTACAGATATACCACTATGTAATCATGTGCTCCAGGTTACTATGGAGTAGCCAGTAGCCTGTAAAGTATTGCAGTTTTACAGTGACGTCATTTCCTCCATGTCAATAAAGATTGTAGAATTTAGTTGCAACAGAGTGTAGACAGACAGCAGAATGCACATTGATTTTTGTCATTTGTTGCAACCCTATTGCTCAAGGGCACTCTGGCAGTGTTCATTATACCACATTACATTACAGCAGGCAAGTTCATCTGTACTAATTCAGTACCTCAAAAGAAACAAACACTTGCTCCTTATAAAAGCTCCTTTTCACAGTTAAGGGTCCTCAGTGAATCTGGCAGCAGTCTACTGGAGAGGCGACTGAGCTATGTAGGCCTTGTGATGTGGTTTAGCTAATAAGAATGAGTGGATCTGCTCATAAATGTGTTTCAGAGGAAATGTAGGGCACTTAGGTGATTTAGAACCATGGGAGATTCCCCCACGCACCCGCACGGAAAAGCAGCGATGGGTGAACTGATCCGCTCCAGACATGCCGACAGATTTCGGGCTGTTTAGAGAATTCATCGTAAATCTTTCCTAAACACCCCCCCCGCCCCCCGCGGGGGGCATAGTAACGCCATCAGTCTCTCTCTCTCTCTCTCTCTCTCTCTCTCTCTGTCAGTCTCTCTCTACGTCTTTCTCTCATGCACCAGACATATCCTTTCCATCCTGTTTCCCTGATGACCAAAAGGAAAGAAAAATGAGAGTAAAGGAAGAGCGTAATGGGCCCTGCGGCCAAAAGTTTGTTTTATTACTGTGTATGGCTCAGACCATAAACATCTGATTTTTAGCTTTGGATTGGTGGTTCAGCGCCTCCATATAACACCTCTCTCTCTCTCTCTCTCTCTCTCTCTCTCTCTCTCTCTCTCTCTCTCTCTCTCTCTCTCTCTCTCTCTCTTTCTTTGTGTGTCTCTCTCACTCATATGCCCACCCCCTCCCCATCCGCCACCCTCACCAACCCCTGTGGATATTTCTGTGAAGTTTTTTCAGTGAATGACGCTCGGGTTACTTGAGGGAAAAGATGTTATTAAGCAGAGTTTCCAAACAAACTCGGAGCCCAGATGGTGCCCATTAAAATGCCCAGCCCGAGTCATTGCAACATCTTCATCACCAAGAGAAAAAACCCAGACCGCAACAGCGAGATCCTCATGCCACTGACCCAACCCCCTCTATAATGTGAACCGTGGCCATGGCAGTAAGCTCTGAAATGAGTGAATGAAGAAAAAAAACTCTCACTGAAAGTTGGGAGTTAATTGGTGTATATTGGCTTTTTAACCTGTGCTAACGGGGCTAGAATGGCTCATAGAGGAGGCTTTCTGACAAAGACCCTATTGAGTTCTGTCAGTACCCTAGCTTTAGGCACAAGGGTTCAGGCCAGGTAAAAGGACAAAGCTCTGACTGTGCGTGTGTGTCTGTGTGAGTCTGTGTGTGTGTGTGTGTGTGTGTGTGTGTATATGTTCCCAAACCCACACTGGTGAATGATCAGAGTGTTATCTAGTCCTTCGGTGCTCACCCCAGATGCCCTCTCTGGACCAGGCTATTGACTTGCGTAACATTTGCTCTCTTTCTAATTCTTGATGCACAAATGCTCGGATCTACGGCGAACTGTGATGTGCTCTGCCTAATCCCAGTATAACTACGAAACAGATGAAGAACTCCCTGGAAGTGGAACTCTCTTATAAACACTACCAACCAACCCAACTAATCAACTTTTTTTCGTTGGAAATGCCTTGGTGAAAAAGTATACTTATAGCACTTCTCCCTCTGCCCAAATGTAGTGGATTAGTCGTTATATGGCCGGTGTCTGAAGTTTGCTTCGTTCAAGCTAAAGGTCAGACTGTAAAAACAGATAAAAGTATGGACAAAGTTCAGGCTAGTACTGGTTGTAGCTGTGTACTAGGTTGTACTTGTGTATATTTTTTAATAGATAAAAACAGTGGAAAAAAAGTGTGACTATTAAATTTAGGCCTTCAGTTATTATTCAGAAATTCAAGATTATAAACATTACTGCAATACAGCAAGCATATAATACAACAAATTAAAATAAAAAAATATCTAAAAATATGTATTTTTGTTTTTTTGAGGTTCCCTTCTGTGAAATTCTCTGTAAAGGTCAAACACTGGATACGGTGTGTATATGTGTGTGTGATTAACTACAAAACCAACCAAACCAACCAAAATTAACAATGAATTGAGTATTAATACAGCACTTGTAAGTGCTTAATTACATATTTTATAAACAAATCATTAGGTGTTCTCTGAAGGCTCAGAAGGCCCCACTGGATAGAATGTTACAGGGTGTCTATCAATTCTGTTTGTGATTATAGCGTTTGTGCAACGCTAATAAGCTCAGTAAAGCATCCGTTTGGGATCAGTTAACTACATTAGCCCCAGCTCTGGTGCAAAACTGAATTTTACTACTTGAGCACTAGATTTTTTGACCAGTCCTTATTTGGTATTGTCGTCATATAACCGTCAGTCGTCAACTGTTATCAACTGTATTCTTTTCACTTCTTTGGTAACTGCACTCTATTTATCTGTCGTCGTTTTACTTGTATTTGTATCTGACTAGCACCCTGTAAACAAATCCTCTGAGTTTTGAGTGAGACATGCAGGGAATCTAAAGAAACAAGGCTGGGGTGATGAAACGGTTTGAGTTCCGACAGCATGGCCAAAGCCACCACTGCGTGTTTCTGCTCCTTTCTTGCATGCCGCAGGGTAACCAACAACACCCCCTTGGCAGTTTTCTCCCATCTTTAGTGTTTGATTCTGAAACGTAACCTCATAAATTTGTGTGGAATATTTTCCGGAATGCCGCTGTAGAGAGAGACAGGGAGAGCTCTGTGAGGGGATGGCGGGATGGAGAATTTGGGGGGGAGGGGGGGGCAATTGGACAGACAGACATCAGGCCATTGGGTTTGGCATAGTTACTCACACACACATACACACAAGTATCCAGTGTTTAACCATTACTGAGAATTTCACAGAGCGGAACCCTCAGGGCCTTCTAGGCCTTCACAGACGAGCTAATCATTTTGTGAAATCATAAAAAAAAGAAAAACAGAAAAACTTGTCTGTATTTTGTTGTTTATTTTTTCTTTAATAGAATCATCGTGCTAATTGTATGTACCAATGCTTTTTATTTGCTCTTTCAACAACAGAGTGAAATTCCTGAAACACCAAAGAAAACTTTCCAGTCAGGGTTTTTTTTCCCTATGGGGTGTCCAGGTAGATGCAGCCAAGTGAGCTCTGTCATTGTTTGGGACTTTAGCAGATGGACTGAAGACCTAATGCATCAATGTAACTAGTAACATAATTAAGAAGTGATAGTGGAACAGCTTTACGCCAGGGCTCTTTTTGTTGTTTGTCTAAGTAAAAACGAGTGAACATCATCTACAGGAAACACACTTAAATATAGCATTTTCACCCCTCTCTAGTCCGGGCTATTGCATAACATTTGCTCTCTTTCTAATTCTAAATGCACGGATGCTCAGATCTACAATGAACTGTGATGTGCTCTGCCTAATCCCAGCATCACCACGAAACAGATGAAGAACACATTTCTGTGGAACTCTCTTTTAAGTGGAACTCTCTTTTAAACAACACTGACCAACTCCACCCATTGCGCAAACTTTGGGTTAAAGAAATCGTTTGGTATAGTTTGGGGTAAATTAGTTTGATGCCATTTTCCCCTCAGACCGAATGTAGTCCACCGTCCAAGAAATTTGGTGTCTAGTGCTTATTTTCATTTTGCACCGGCGCACATGGTTCAATTCTTCTTTTGGAAGTGCTCTTTTCTATGTTGGTAAAGGGGGCTTCCACATACTTTATTTGAGATTTTACGTATCACCTCTTTTGTCTTTAATTAGAAAAATGAGTAACAAATCTTTTTTTACACCAGGCTCTTGGGAAAACTGGGAAGTTTTCTGATTTTTAAATATGTTGCAGCATATATTGTAAACTTTTTTCAGAGGTAGCCTGGGCATCATTACAGTTGCTAACCTACACTCATCATCAGAAAAATAGGTGCACGCTTAGTTGCACCTGGAAAGAATCAACCGACAGCAGTGAAACTTGGTGGGTAGGTTTGACAATGCAAATGATTCAAGTTTCACGCTTGGCCGCGCATGTCACGTATGCAGGCACGGGCCTTATCACTGTACCTGACTGACCCAACAGTCACGATTTCAGCGAGCTGTGATGCCATCCATAAGTCATTCTGCTAGTACCAGCTCCATTGGCAAACGGCTGCATGATGCAGGACCACGTGCACACAGACAGTTACAACAACTTCCCTTAACACCACGTCAGCGTCACCAAAGACTGCATAGAGACTGTCTTGCCAGACTGTTATAGAGTGAGTCAGAATAGCAGCAGGTCAACTTCAGTGACGAGTGCCACTTTTGTCTTGGTGGAGATGACCAACTATGTGTGGAGGCAGCGTGGTCAGCGCCAAGATGAACGGTTGTTGTCACACACAACACATCCAGAAGGCCTGGTGTCACTCCACCTCCACCCCTACCACAAAATCTGCAGGAACTGGGTAAGAACATTCAGGCTGCATGGGATGGATTATCGCAGGACACCATTAGTAACCTTTACACCTTTATGCAGAGACGTCTGGCATGTTGCATTATCAAACATGGTGGCTCATCACCATACTGAGAGACGCTACTTCTGTATGTGTAGCTCAATAAATATTGCCCATATCAGTCTAAATGTATCATCATTTATTGTTCCTGGTAACCTTTATCTTCGTTCTCAATAGCATTGCAATCAGACACTTTCTTTTGGGGCAACTATTTTTTTGACGAGGAGTGTATAAAGAACTAGGTGAAGTAATTTGCTACAGTGGCACACTGAGGCAGAGCAGCGCTGCAGCTCTAATTAGTGTAGAGAGACAGAAGCTTGCCGATTGTGGGTGAAGCTGCTAAACAGTGACAACATAACCTCACAAGTTTATTTTCTGGCACCACGCAGAATGTTGATTTTATGGCTTTCAGAGGGTCCAAAACGTGAAGATTTATTTCACAACTTGATAAACATTTTTGGTCATGGATAAACTCAGACACTTCCCCACAAGTTTAAATTACATTTCATAGTTTTTTTTTTTTTTTTTTTTTTTTTTAAGCTTATAACCAACATTAACATATATTTCTCCTTGAATGTATCAGTTTAACAGTGACTTTTAAAATGTTATGTTTTGTCTTGAGTTAACAGACTTGAGTTGAATACTCAAAAAATGGAAATATAATATATAATATACATTTTATTGTTCATTTTTCCAATATGTTAACCTCAGCAAATAAACACTAGCTGTGCATTTAAATGTGCTCTGAATGTGTACATATTTTCACTTAGAAATTCCATATTTTTTACCAGGGGTGTGGAAATTTTTGCATATGGCTGTGTATGTGCATATAATAAACCATGGTGTGTCTTTCACAAACTTCACATGTCTGTGTTTAGTCTGGAACAACCAAATAATGTTCATGTGAATCGCAGACTACTGTACTACTGCAGAACCATAGAGGTACTATCAAAAATGAACATTATCATGAAGTCGTTTTTCTCTGACATTTATAGCCTGAACTGAAGGCACCCCAGTTCCAGTTCACCACTGGAGTTGTATGTCTGCAGTACTTATAATGCTTAAATGAATGTTCTGACACTGATTACTATATTGGACAAACTGTTCTGATTTAATCAGTTAGATTAACTAATTTCATTCCAAAGCTGATCATTCAGATAATTGCCTCCACAGAGGCAAGTTCAGGGAAAGAAATCATCCATTTTCTGTACTCATATCCTTTGGTGTTTTCCTTTCTGAAAATACCAAAGATATATGTAAAAATATGCGAGGAAATAGAAGCTCATTTTGTGTGGTCTTGTGTGTGTGTGTTCACAATTCCTGGGCCGTGTGAGGTCTGCCGAGGTTTCTTGCTTTCTCATTCATGTGGTTGAGTGAGTGCGCTCCTCTCCAGCCCGCCCTGCTCACTCAATGCCTCTCTTGTTTAAGCCCTCGTTCGCCAAGCAGTGGTTAAGGCTTCCTTATGAAAAATAGGATTTCAGCCCAGCTAGTCTCGTGCTTCTCACAAATAACACACTTGAGCTGCAGCCTAAAAGACCGTAAACACTAATAGTGTGACGCCACTGTGGACATGATTCAGAAAGAGTAGAATAAGGGAGTAGAAGTAGAGTGGAGGACTAGAAGAATGGTGTGGCTTTGTTGAATGTTGACCTTATAGTGGGTGTGTAGTGTATAGATTATGGGATGTTGTTGTAATGAGGCCTGTGGATGTTTGAAAGCAGACTTTTGTAACATGCTCGTGTGACTCTGGGGATAAACAACGCTGACGGTTCGGCTCAAACCGTCCGTTGTGTTCAGTACCTTAGGGCTGAGCGTGACACAGTCTCTGGTAAACATCTGACCACTCTATTTTTTCGGACTGTGTTCAGCTCAAGGGTTTTCAAGGTACTACCCAACATCATTTTAGTAAAGGACTGTAACAAACAGCTGTGTAAGTGTGTTCTGTTTAATACAGTGTTTATACACTCACCAGCCCCTTCATTAGGTCCACCTACATCCACCCTACAGTATTGGGCTGATGGAGCTCCATCTATTACCTTTGGGATGAGTTGGAGTGGAGTTTGTGCTCTATAATTAGTAATCCAGCATCATTACCTGACCTAAATAATGCTCTGTGATTATCTACCTATTTCTAAATAAATGACAGGATGGGATTTCCTATTGTAACGTAAAGGTAAAGCAGTAAGCTACAACATTGTCTTGTCCACCTGAATTCAGTATTGATGAGCTTTTATAAAGATGTTATAAATCATTGTGCTGCTCATGGAATAGTCTACGATTGTTTTGTTGCTTGGCAGTCACAACCTGATGTTAGCCAACTACTTCACTTGGTGGAGGAAGTGAGACAGTTATTAATAACAAAATTAATAATTAATTGTCCGTTGGTTTATCTTATCATATTATATGTTTTTGCCACTTTATAAAGGCAGAAACTTACTGGAGAGTATTACAGCGCTTCACAGAGAGCATAACAGCAATTATGCTCAGTTAAGGGGGATTTGTGGTCAGACCTCTGTAACACATGGCCTCTTGTAGTTTATTGCTTTCATACCTAAATAATTGGTCAACTGTTCAAGTGGTTCAAAGCCAAAAGAACAAAGTGAGTGAGTTGACTTCCATCTTTACATGAAATGTCTTTTTTCCCCACCACAAATCAGTTGAAACAAAATGTTTATCCCCAGTACCGACCTATAGACATAATCTGAAATACACCTGACCATTTCCTATCTTACTGATACCTCATGCCTCTTAAACATAGTTTTCAAGTAGTCAATTTTTGCATTTAAGCAAGTAATACTTGTTTATCTTCCATTTCCTAGTGTAATAAAAATTATAATCGTTCAGCTCTCTCCTACATTGTCCATCAATATGCTTCTATTTTACTGTAAAGTTAGAGTTAGGCTAAGGGTAAGTGTAAGCATAAGGTTAGGGTAGGCTAGGGGTAAGATTAGGGTTAGGGTAAGCATAAGGTTAGGGTAGGGGTAAGATTAGGGTTAGGGTAAGAAAAAGGTTGGGGTAAGGGTAAAGTTAGGGTAGGGGTAAGGTTAGACTTAGGATAAGGGTAGTGGTGAGGTTAGAGTAAAGTTAAGGTTAGGTTTAGGGTTAAGGTTAAGCTTAGACTAAGGGTAAGGATAAGGTAAGGGTTAGGGTAAGGATATGGTTGGGTGGGAGTAAGACTAAGGGTAAGATTAGGGTTAGGGTAAAGCTTAAGGTTAAGGTAAAGATTAGGGTTAGAATAAGGCTACTAGTAGATCTGGTTAAGGTTTGGATAAGGGTAAGATTAGAGTTAGGATTAAGGTTAGGGGAAGATCAGGGTTAGGCTACTAGTAGATCTGCTGTTTGGGTAAGGGTAAGATTAGGGTTAAGGTAAAGATTAGGGTTAGTGTTAAGGTAAAGATGGGGTTAGGATTAGGCTAATAGTAGATCTGGTTAAGGTTTGGGTAAGGGTAAGGTTAGGGTTAAGGTAAAGATTAGGGTTAGGGTTAAGGTAAAGATTAGGGTTAGGGTTAAGGTTAAGGTAAAGATTAGGTTTAGGGTTAAGGTTAGGGTAAAGATTAAGGTTAGGGTTAAGGTAAAGATTAGGGTTAGGATTAGGCTAGTAGTAGATCTGGTTAAGGTTTGGGTAAGGGTAAGATTAGGGTTAGGGTTAAGGTTAAGGTAAAGATTAGGGTTAGGGTTAAGGTAAAGGTTAGGGTTAGGGTTAGGCTAGTAGTAGATCTGGTTAAAGTTTGGGTAGGGGTAAGATTAGGGTTAAGGTTAAGGTAAAGATTAAGGTTAAGGTTACGGTAAAGATTGGGGTCAGGGTTAGGCTAGGAGTACATCTGCTTAAGGTTTGGGTAAGGCTCAAGGAAATTAGGAACTCTATAATATATCTTCACCATTCCTAGAAACCAAAATGTTATGTTGTCCTATCATTGTAAGGGCATGTAGTCCTCACAAGTATAGTATAGTGTACACAGATACATATATACACACGCAGAAATACACATGCATAGACACGCATACACATTGACACAGATTATTACAATTCTCGTAGAACATGAGTATCAGAAACACAGCTGTTACCACGAACACACCACATCCGCCTCTTCATTCTAACATCTCACACATGTGCTCACCAACACACACACACACAGACGCAGTTAGTGCACTCATACAGACTGTACTGCATCAGCGTGATGCATCCTGAAAGGGTCTGAAATGTCACACACACATGCAGTTGTACACATTTTAAAGCCACAAAAACCCATCTACATTGAAAACAGCACTGATTCTACGGCTTGTAACAACTCCCACACATCTGTCCTTAAGGACCACGATAAGATTACTCGAATACACTCACTGGTACAAAACACACCCACATATATAAACATATTAGATCTGATGCAGTATTACTGTAAATGTCAGAGTGACATTTCAGGACGCAGTTGCTATGCTGCAAACATTACACACAGCACTGTGCTTATCAAAGGGGAGACTTTACACACGTTTTACAGAGTTCTCATTACTCTGTAATCACAGAGCGTTGTCCACAGCCGAAGCTTCTCTTCAGCGGCCCCTCCCTTCAACAAAGTGGGTGACCTCATGCTTTGTGGGTAGATGCTAGATGGCCATATGTCTGAATTTTTCCTGGCTCATTGCCCCCTAGCCCCTAATGTTCCTGTGTGTGTATGTGTGTGTGGCAGTGCAGAAAACTCCTCTTACGCATGTGTGGTCAGCCACTTCACTGGCCCTTTCATCTACACTTTGTCTAACTCCCACTGCACTGCCGTCAAAGCTACGAGCGCTGTGGGTTTAACACCTCAGTCAGAGAGATATACAAAGTGTGTTTAAGTGAGAGAGAGAGAGATAGAGAAAGAGAGGAGGAGTGCTAGAGATAAGGGATGAGATCAAGGAAGTAAAAAAAAAGTGAGAAAAAAGTTTCCATTCAACTATAGATGTAATTATTGGACCTGTTAGCAGCTTAAAGATGCTGGGGGAAGCAAGGGCCTACTTAATGGGGGGTAAAATCTTCATGCCACTAGCATCTGGGGAGGCACCAGACAAGTCTGGGAGCATATAGCGTAGAACCATATTTCAAAAAAGCTTCAGAATGTGGCAAGCTACCTTTGGAAAGCTATGCTCCATGGTCTGACCATTACATCAGTCATTTACAGTCACCATCCAACCATGCTAACCGATAAGAAAATCCTAGTCATGTTATACAAGCTGGTCACATATGCAAAATATAGGTTAGTGGTTTAAACGTTTGATGTAAGCGGAGCAGCAGTTGTACTGTGTATATGCCACATGCCAAGAAGTGAGATCAGATAAAAGAGAATTGTGTGACTTGTGGCTTGATGCATTATCGTTTATTCAAATAACTGTTTTTGTATGTTGGCTTTATCGATAGGTTTTACACTTCGTCCTGGCGTCCTATTGCTATGTTTGGGTGCCTTTTTGGAGATTTGGGCTGTTTCATTAGGTATTTATGTATACGCTGATGAAGGGAAAACCTGCTAGAGAGAAAGTGAGAGATTGAAAAGGGAAGAGAGAGACAGGCTTTGTTCACACAGCAGGTAAAAATGGCCCAAATTCGATTTTCTCAACAAATCTGAGATGATAGACTGTTTACAACATCTTTAAAAGTGACCTACATCCAACATTAGTCTGAACAGGTCGCGTTCCTGAACTGACCTGTATGCCAATGGATGCAGGTCAACTCCCAGAGCTTTCACTCTCATCTTCAACAGCATCACAGCAGCACTCATGAAGTTCAGATGACTGACAGCTGAGCTTATCACCCTGAATGCATTTGAGCTCACTGTAAAAAGAGCATGTTATTCAGCCATGGTCACTTCTTTGGTTTATGTACTTTGTTTTCCTTAAGCTTTGCTTTCAGACTTTTCCTTGACACTGCAGCCTCATTCTCCTATAGTCTCTTCTAACAGAGAGTGGTTGCAGCGAGTGCCTTGTGTAGTTCTTGTACAGAAACATTAACCCAAATGTTTGAGGTATCGTAAAAGTTGCCGATCTGGCAGTTCAGACCAAGTCACATTGGCGCGTATGGTATACATTTTGGACTTCAGTGCCGCAGATGAAAATGTCCTGTAAATTGGAGCTGAAAATGTGAGACTCGTTCTCGCTGACACACAGATAGCATATCTGTATCTGCATATGAAGAAAGAGATTGGATTCGGGCCACTTTTACCTTCTGTGTGAAAGCAGACATAGAGAGCGATAGAGGCAGAGGCTGAGGCTGAGATGGTTAGAGAGATGGGGAGAGAGAGAGGGCTACAGATAGTAGGGAAAATAGTAGGGAAAATAGTAGGGATAGTAGAGTTCGATAGAGAAGGAGAGAGAAAATATAACGGAGAGAGGCAGAGAAAGAAAGAGTGAATAGAGAGATGCAATCAGGAAGAGACTGAGATAGAGTGAGAGAGTGTGCTGGAGGTAGAACAGGAGAGAGATGATTTGAGAAAGATAGAGGAGCAAACAGATAATGTGAGGGAAAGAGAAAGAAAGGTGAGAGAGGAAGGGAGGGAAAATCAGGAGGAGAAAGAAATAAAGAAAGTAAAGGATAGAGTGGGAGAAATTTAAGAGAGAGAAACATAGGAGTGGGAAACACAAAGAGTGAGAGAATAGGAGGGAGAGAGAGGAGAGAAAGAGAGAGAGAGAGGGAGAGAGAGAGAGAGAGATACTATAGGACAAAAGTCAAGAAAAGAGAAACCCAGAGAGAAAGAGAGTGGAAGAGAGTCCTTAATAAAGAGAGGCCGAGTGATAGAGAAGGTCAAGGAGAGAGAGATTATGAAAGAGAGCAATATAGAGAGCCTGAGAAGGGAGGAACAATGACAGCAAGAGAGAGAAAGGAAAGAAAGAAGGGAAGAGGACGTTAGGAAGAGAGAGGATATGAGAGAAAGAGACAGAGGGACTGAGAAAGAGCAAACTAAGATAATGTGAGGGAGAGAGAAAGAAAGGAGAGAGGAAGGGCGAGAAAACCAGGAAGAAGAGAGATAAAGAAAGTAAGGGATGAATGGAGAAAAAGTAGGAGAGAGAGACAAGAGTGAGAGAATAGGAGGGAGAGAGAGCGAGAAAGAGGGAAGACTGATAGAGATAGGATGAAGAGAGAAACCCAGAGAGAGAGAGAGCATGGAAGAGAGTCAGTTATAAAGATAGACGGGGTGATAGAGAATGTCAAGGAGAGAGATTGTGAAAGAGAGAGACACAGAGGACATGAGAGGGAAGAAACAATGTTGACAGAAGAGTGACAGCAAGAGGGAGAAAGGAAAGAATGAGAGTAAGAGAACGTTGGGGAGAGAAAGAGAGAGAAAGAGAGAGAGAGAATCATGGCTTGTTTGTTCATGGTAAAATCTCATGATTACATTTAAAAGGTTTTATAATGTGTAATAATGAATTGCTCTGTCACAGTGATCTGTAAATCTATCACACAGTGAAGATTCACTGCACTTCATTGTTTATCCACACATCATAAAATTATGTTTATGAGCATGAGTACACTTTATCATCTGTTATGAAGTAGTCACATGTCTGTCATCCTTGTAGTAGAGGCTCAGTCTGTTGAGTTTTGCTTTGGCTCCACTTCAGCTCCTGCCCTGCTCCACTGGAGCAGTGCAGTGACGGGGTTTTGCAAGCCTGAGCAGAAGAAAAGAAACTCACCTTGTCGAGAAAAGGGAACCGAAAAAGTGCACAGCGTCACTGTGGTGAGAGACGCTCTCAAAAACGATGTGTGCATTAACAGCGCATGTTTTGTGTTTTTGAACATTATGCATGGTGTAATCAGAGCACATACTTGTGTTAAAGCTCTGAGCGCTTTTCATTAAATGAGATCCGTTTGCTGAAAGTAACACAGAATGTGTCGTCCCCACAGATGTGTTAAAAACACCATGTAGCACGTAAACAGAATTAGGGAGAGTGTGGGCTGAGTTCAGATGTGGGTCATTTTCCACAATACATGCATATCACAATATGACTTTCTGAGGTTTGGTAAGAGAAAACTGGCACAGTCCAGGTTCGGGAGGAGATCAGCACTTTGGCTGCAGAAGCAGGTATAAGATGATTGTAGTGCGATGCTAAAATAGATTTTGAATAATTGACAAAACATGAATACTTTTTTTAAATGAGCTGTAGATGATTCAGTAATAACTGAGAAAGCTACACAGCATGAAGAATTCACTTCTAATAAATAATAGATAATAGATAATAATTGATTCATGCTTAATTGATAATTGATACTTCATTACCTCATTTTCAAAAATCCTAAATTGATCAAATATCTATTCATTACAAGAAATTAATAAATATTGTTAATATTGTTTATTATCATTTAATAACATTTTCCTTTATTTTTTTTAACCTCATATACCATATGCTTTGGTGTCTAGTTTATAACATATTAATCTACATGGGAAAAGTGTTGCTTTGAATTTGCTTGATTCAAAGGTACATTGATTGCATATGAAAATGTTAAGTACATTCACGCAGGTGTTGCCAAAGTAAAATGTAGGGGCGTAAAATGAAGCAGTTGTGTTAATGTAATATGTTTAATTCATGTGGAACTGACGCAAATTCAAAGCAGCATTTTAACAGCATTTTTCAGTATATACTGTATGAGTTATTATTGACTGAGTTGTTGAACAGTTCTTAATAGGACACGTGACACCAAACTTTTGAATGGTAATGTATTGCATCACAGCTTTCAGTTAAACAGGAGCTTATGCTTAAGCTTATGCTTCCTTGAACTTCTGCAGTTATCAGGATTTTAGTTCTGCAAGTCAGTCTTCTGCTTAAAATGATCCAGAACTGGCGGCTTTGACAGGAAAGGCTTTTTGACTGTTGTGTGAGATCAGACCAGACTAGCGTGTTGTGTAGGGGTGGGATTTTGTTCAAAGCCGTGATACAACCAAAACCGGCCCGCCAGAAGCAAATGCATTGGCAAACTCATGCTGTATGGAAGTATACACTCATGAAACATGCGCATAGCTGATCAGAATATAACGAATAAAATTCCTATAGTTGTGGGGAACTTAGCATACAAAAGATATCACATGCACTGTTTACGTGTGGGAGGATTGTCTGAGGTTGAGACAGCTTTAGACAGCTGGACCTTTTCCTAAATGAATCATGTGATGATTTGTATGCATTCTAACAATAAGGGCTGACAGTGCTCAGAAAAGCTTATTGTGAAAGTGTTTAAGGTTGAGAATGATACTTTGCAGTGTTATGCAAGCATTTGGACACCCTTGCTCAAATTACATGTATTTTTTTTTTTATATCGTGTACTTCTGCACATTTGCTGAATATGATAATATGAATACAAATATGAAATATTGGACAAAAAAAACATCCAATGTGGTCTGTGCAAAAGTAATTGCATGTTTTACTTTTCCTAATATGTTAAACTCAGCAAATAATTAGAAATTGCATGCTTTTATAAAATACTACATTTATATTTGCTCCCTGTAGAGGATGTGCTAACTTGTAAAGCAACTACCCATTAGTGAGGGTGATCAAACTTTTGGACACCACTGTCCCTTCCTCCCCTAGCTGAGATCAGACTCAGGCCTCTCGCTGTTCATGTTGTTGTGCAGCTGGGAGCCACTCAAGGGCCAGTGTTGGCCTCAGTGCCTCAGAGGCTGCATCAGCCCCTTTCCACCTGTTATACACTGACCCGCACACAGGTCATCTCAGTCCAGGCTGAGGTCAGCGTGACTGCTTGGAATCAGACATGCTCATTAGCATGATCGTGAATGGGGTGCAGCTGTGGTTGAAGTGCGTGGGTGTTTTTTTGGAGGGTGGTGGTGGTTGGTTGTGGCATATATGTGTGTGATGCGTGTCTGTGTGTATGTGCATTGGAGCGTGTATGTGTGTGTATCTTTGTGTGTTTGTGTTTCCTGGCCTTAGGTTCGACTTTTTGTAAATGAGGAAGTATGTGTTTGTGGCTGGGTGAGGGGGGGCTCTGCTCTCCCCCCATCTTCCTCTATTGACATCACAGCTGACATGGAGGAGATGAGAGTGAAGGCACGGAGCCAAGAGACAACTCACACAGCACAGAGAGAGAGAGAGAGAGAGAGGGAGGGGGTGAAAGGAAGGGGCATAGAGCCAGGAGGCAGTATCACCTAGCCTCAGCCAGTGAGCGAAGGAGAGAAAGAAGGGAAGGAAAAAAACTCTTCTAGTTAGGCAGCTAACACACTGCAGATTTCACTCCCATATAGTCTTAGAGTGCCTGTATGTGTGTGTGTGTGAGCGCAAGCCACTCGGTGTGTTTGCGCGAGCCCAGGATGAAGGTTCGTTTAGCGGCCGGTGCTGGAGTAGCCATGCAGGAAGGTTTTGACCGTGCGCCTGTCGCTCTGTGCCTCTATCCAGACGACTCGTACCAGAAGCTGGCTGTGGAGACCATGGAGGAGCTGGACTGGTGCCTGGACCAGCTGGAGACCATCCAGACGTACCGCTCGGTCAGCGACATGGCCTCCAACAAGGTGAGGAGAGACTCTTCTGCTTACTCACACACTCACAAGTTTTTCATACAGTATCAGGACATGGAGTCATACACTGCAGAATAAATGATGCTTTTGAATTTACATGATTTAAAAGTGGACATTATTCCCACTTTTGTGGGCATCATTCCCAAAGTAGACCAAATTAATGTTTTTTTATTTTAATTTAATGGACAGATTTTATCCATGGAAAAATTCTGTGTACATTAGAGCCAAGTAAATTTAATGCATCACTTTTTCTATGTACATACTATATATACCCGCTAAGTATGATACCTGGGATATACAGTGCCTACCCCTAAACCTAACCCTGACTTTAACCTCAGTTACCGAAAAGAAATTGTTTTAAATTCTGAATATGGTTTTCCTTAAAAATGCAATTTTTCCAGGAACTGTCCAAAAACAAACATATTTAAAGTTTAGTAAATAAGTTTCAGAGCACTCAGCTAGTTGCTGATGTTTTGTTTCTTCATCTTAGATCTACAGCTAAATAACTTTACTGAATGGAGCTATTGAGAGTCAGGCCAGTGGGCTTATGTTCATACTCCTCAGATGGCTCGTTTATTGCATTACTCGGAAAAACTACATATATTGACTGTCAGTACTGATACAAACCACCACATTTAACCTGCTGAATGTTATAATTATTATTCAGTCATTCCTCTTAAAATTACAGTCACTACTATGACTATTCAGTAACCACTGTGTACATATCATAGCTGTGAGAGTATGGAAAGTATCTCCATGCCATCGTCAGCGTGGTGAGCAGATTCTGGATCAGATCTTACTCCAGCATGGCTGAAATGCTTCTAAAAAGTTGCTGTATGTTGAGCAGGTCTGCTTTCCTCATTAAGCAAATTTTAGCTTGTCTACCGTAAAGAGTTTGCAGCCTTTGGGCGGGAGCTGGACTACATTATTCCCCCGGAGTTGATTATATTACCAGCTTGCGGTGGATATCAGACAAGGTCTAGGAAGCTTGTGTAAAAGTTCTGTTTATAAGGAGGAACCGTATTCTTTGTTCAATGGTGCAGAATGCTATATGATTGATAGTGTGGTGTTGGTGTCTTTGTATGAGGCTCATTATTAATGAGTAGCTGAAAACGAAATATGACTGACACCTTTACTTCATATATTCATACTGAAATCATTTATAGCAGTGAGGAAACTGTTTAAAATATGTGTATTTTGTTGAAGAATGTAGCAGCCTATATAGCTTGTATTATTTCGATAGCTTGCATGATGTGGTAGATGTTTGCATGTGGTTAAATTTGAAATGTGCCATTTAAAACTAAATATGAATTTGACCCTGTATTAGAATGTTCTCAATATGTGATAGGCCTAGTGGTATGGTTTTTCAGGGGTTTAATAAGTTTGAACATTCATGAAAGTATCAATTAATTCAGTAAATTTGCTGCTATGCATGAAATTCAATTAAAGATGACTGATTATGCTCTTAATGTTACAAAGGAATTTGTCAGAGTTCTTTAAGTACTTACCATATCTGCAATATACCCAGAAAAGCATGTAGTGATGTAAACTCCATCTCCATATGCATAAAATATCGCCCTACCCTTTATGATCTCTGGTAACTCAAACCGCTGAGAATTGTCACAGCTAGAACTGTCAGTTAGGCTCAATCTTGTCTGCTGAGCATGTCATCATTTTTCAGTACCCAAGCATTTTTTGCATGTGTTGCATATGTGCATGTGGAAAACACATGCTGACCAGTATCCGATCAGCTGCTGCTCTGTCCAGCACTAGTGAGTATGTCTGTGTGTGTGGGGCGCAGCTGTGTGACTCAGGTTTCCTGTCTCCTTCCTAAGCCCATGCCGGGTGCAGACTACAATAGGAGAGAGTGCTGTGTAGCGGGGCAAGGCCGTGCACCCTGTTTGTTTCTGCTTCTGCTGACGTCAAACTGACACACGCTACAACAAGGAGACTTTGCTGAACACAATAGAGATGAATATACACACAGTCATCACCACACAACTCACAAACACCCAGAGACGCACTAAACCCTTAAGGTCATTTGATAATGTGTTATCTTGGTAAGTTATGTCGCATGCGCTTATCTGAGTATATTATGAGTATTGTCAGTACTTTGGCTCTTGATGACTGTATGAGTTATTAAAAAGACTACCATCAAATTACATGTTTCCTAATTGAAAATAAATTCCTCTGCAGTGAGCACACTTCTGCACATTGTAATCTGCAGTTTATAGTTTATGTTTTTATTTTAGTTGGTGCAGAATATTTTAAATTTAGCAAATAAATAGAAATTTATATCTGCCGCTTCTGCTTTGCTGGGGCATTTTGCTGTTACAACTTGTTTGCGTATATGATACGCATCGTATATCACCACAATGCTGGTAATGTTCTTTGTTTCACATATTGGCCACAATGGACTGTATGCAGAAATGTACAGTACGTACAATTGAACAATTAAACAGACACATAAATGATCACCCAGTTAAGCCGCTAGAGGTACTAGTTAAAGGCAGGGTTTGGGTTCAGTTATCCTCTTCTGAGGAATGGATTAGATTGAAGCTAATTATTTGGACAGCTGGAAAATTTAAGTTCAAAATCGGATCAGATTGTAGCTTAGGTTTTGAGCTTTAAAGCTGATGCAGTGGTGGATTTGAAGTATAAGTACTACTACTACTACTACTACTACTACTAATAATAATAATAATAATAATAATAATAATAATAATTTGTGTAGCACAAGACAAAACTGCAAAATTGCAAAGAACAATGAACCCCTATTTAACCCCTTCAGCTCCAGGTGTATTATTTAGTCATTAATTTTAAAGTATATATATAGTATATATATATAGCTTGAAGAGTGAGGGATTAACAGAATTGTGTATCCACATTTTAATGAAACGGGTCCAAGACAAATGAATAAGTGATAGAATGGCCCAGGAGCAGTAATTAGGTCTTGCCTTACATAAGGGGAGTTTTGAGGTCTAGTCCACTGACCCAGCTCATAGTTAACAGGATTATACATATCAGGTGAGCATCAAGTCCTCTCAAAAGTTCTAGAACACCTGATGTGTTCCAGCTTTGTTTTTGGATCATCTGTGATATCTGATGTACAGTGTGTTTGTGTGTGTGTGCGTGTGTGTGTGCGTGTGTGAGTGCGTGTGTTTTCTCACATTTTTACGACCACAATCTCCAGACTTTGTAGAAAGAAAAAGAAAGAATGCTAACCTCATGTCAAACAGACTGAAAGAGCAACGGCTTTTCTGTTTGGTTGCTGAGGTTAAGATTAGGGTTAGTTAGTGTTAGGCTTAGAAACTTTGCAGGAGAACGCAAAATAGGACCATTTCTATTTGTCCGTTCATCAACAAATTTTTACACAGCGTAAAGGGTAATTTGTGTTCAAATGACAAAAAAAAAAAAAAATGTATATATATATGTTTGTGTGTGTGTGTGGTACATATTTTTACATATGTAATATATATGCATATATAAACAAAACCATTTCTTGTGCTTCATCCTCACATTCAAATGTACACTGTTTACCTTGATGGCAGGAAGAGCTGAGATCTCATCTGTATGCTTGATCTCATTCCAGTGCAAAGACTATTTGCACTGTAAACTATGTTGCAATTGGGTAACAGCTACTACTGTGTGTGTGTCTGTGTGTGTGTGTGTGTGTTTGCTGGAGGCAGTAGAGGGAGGTCCCAGCATTAGAGGGCGTGTGTGTCGAGGGTGACACGCTCACACACTGGAGGGTAGTCAGCGCACACGGCTTAAAGTGAGTCAGTAACACTATTGCGTCTGTCAAATGCCAAACCTCAGCATTACTTAGCCCTAGCACACAGACGCTCATACACACACACAGCAGGACTGAACCCGCTGCCTCAAAATGGGAGCTTGCTGCTTCGAGAGAAAGGAGCACAGAAAGTTTGGAAAAGTTAATTGCTGGAAAAAGGTGAGCCGCTGCTGAAGCGCTGCGATTTTACTTGGTACTCACGTGGCTCTTGTGAAGGGCTGCTGTTCGGACTGTTTAGTTGGGAGATTCTTTACATCAGCAAGGAAGCATCAACTGTCTTTTTAATGTTCTGCTTATTTGAGTTTAATTTTCTTGGTAGGGTTTTCTTGTTTTCAGGCTCCTATCAGGCCGTGTGTATGTCTCAGATTTTAAATGCATTTGTACATGCTTCTCAGACATTTGGAACAATGAGCCGGTGTTGGGCCAGTGCTGACAAAGCCGGTCTAGTCAAACAGCAGGCAGTGTGCTTGTTTCTGATGTCTGCTTCTAAGTTGCTGGGTTTAAGGCTGTCTGTTAGAAGGTACTGTATAGTATGGGCTTGAGTACAATATATATTAGCATGTGCTCGATGGTGTAGTATTGAATTGAATGCAGTTTATATGAGCATGTTCTGTATGATGTTGTATAGGCTATACCATATATATATTTTCTTATGCTGTATTGTACAGTTTGGGCTTAAATACATTATGGTGGCATGCGCTGTACAGTATGGTGTAGGCTTCAATGCAGTGTGTTAGCATGTACTACATATTATATTAGCTTAATTCATGTTGGCATGTGCTTTATAGTACCGGTGACCTGCAACAACCAGAAACGCTTACCAGTATGTCTTTTTGTGTAGTTATACCAGAATATGGGGTTTTATTAAGTGCAAATCATGAATGCGAATCTGCCTTTTTTAGGCATTAATGAAAACAAAAAAGACAATTGCTCAAAAAATATAGCAGTTAAAAAGAAAAAAGATATTTTATTTCTCTTAAACATCTGGCTCACCCATTTTCTTTGTCAGTAGATATTCGCTGTGTCTGCAGGTCAGTTTGCATAGGGCTTTTAGATTAGATTTTTATTGAACGTGCCGGGGAGAAGAGGCTGATGAATTCACTTTCGCATACTCCAGTATTCATTTCAAGCTAACTAAGCAGTTTAAAGAGTACTACCTAAATGTAGTTGCATTCAAATGCACACAGGCACCCACACACATACGCACAGAGGCGCTTCAGTCATTTAGGGGAAGTGAGCCACTATTTCCTCATAGCTGCTGGCTGTTTTGTATGTCAGTTAGCACACTCTTTCACTCTGCTTCTTTCTCAAGGAAGCTGATATGTCATAATGTGTGTTTTACTACTGAACTGGTTTGTCACCTTGAAGTGCGTCAGCAGGTTTCCTAATGCTGATGTTACTCCTGTGTGTACAGATGAAGAGAATGGACTTACCCCTCTTACACTCCAGGCTTCTGTGAATGACACTATCATGACTAATCATCTCCCACAGTCCTAGTACTGCGTAGAGAAGGGGCATTCCGGCACTTTGAGCTGCATTGAGGTCATTAGATCAGTCAAAATCATTGATGAAATCGTCTTGATGTTTCTAATGTGTGCAGCTGGTATTGCGATTTGTTTAAATTACACGTTTGCTGTACTGTATACACTTCCATACTATATAGTTTGAGCTGGGTGCTCGATTTAGCCTGTAAATACATCACTATGATGAATATACTGATGACGTGTTTTCTCAATTGCTTGTTTAGCCTAAAGGACTGGTATCGAGTAATCTCAGTTATTTCATTTTTTTGCGCAGAAAACTTGTCAGAATAAGTAGATTGCAGTCTCCTTAGGTTTACACTGCCCACTAGTGGAAGGGAATGGTAATGACCATACATATAATAATATATATATGTATTATAATACATATAATATAATAATAATTCCAGTGAGATGAAAAAAGCCCATAACATTTATTAGTATATATTTATTTATTGTGCAATGACTGTTATACTGAATACTGAGAATTATATAATTAATAGCAACTCCAACTAAGTGCATTATAATACAGTATATGCAGCAACATGTTCTTACTTATTATCCCACTACAGTGTTAGTTGGTCAGCACTCCTACAGAAGCAGCGGAGATTTTCTACATTTAGGTTTACGTTGAGAAGGATTGTACTGAAGGTTCCTGAGAATTAAATGCCGCCTGCATTCACGACGGCTGACAGTGCACTCCAGCCGCATGCAGAGTCAGAGAGCAGACTGGAATGTGCTGCTGTGGGAACTGGAAGGGAAGATGACACTAGATGTCGAGGATCCAGAATAGCTCAGACACGTACGCGCAGGCTGTCTCCCACTGCAGCAGAATGCGGAGAGATTCTCCGCTATTGTTTTTCTTTCCCTCTCGTCTTCTTTCTCGTCTCTTCTCTCTCCCTCCCACTCTTTTTCTCATGGAAAAAAACATGCTGAAACACACCCACAGTCCTCATCA
The DNA here is from genome assembly GCA_034552555.1 of Semaprochilodus insignis. Classification (NCBI taxonomy): domain Eukaryota; kingdom Metazoa; phylum Chordata; class Actinopteri; order Characiformes; family Prochilodontidae; genus Semaprochilodus; species Semaprochilodus insignis. The sequence goes on along the minus strand of CM067476.1, from coordinate 20,829,706 downwards.
TTTTGGGGGTTTTTGCCTCCTTTTGATCTTCCCATGAGAATTCCACACTTCTCGTCTCAGCCCTGAGAATTCCTAGGAAATGTTTTGAGCATACGAGCTCAAAAACTGTCATCTTAGTGCTGCATTATCCCATATCAGGGAAATATGAATTTTCCTCATTTTGTCGTAATAAAGGAGCTTGGTGTAGTATATAAACACTGTTTTAGTTAATGTCCAATTCACTCCACAGGCCATACAGTCCATATATAGAAGCTGAACTTCAAAAGGTGTCTGTTTGAAATTCACTGTTTTTGTGATGGCAATAAAACCAAAACATAAACAAACAAGGGAAATGCATAGTATGGGTCCCTTAAACACTGGCTGCACATCAATTGTATGAGCATTTCATGATGAATGGATCAATAAATATGATCCAAAATGACATTGAGGACAGAGATGATAGTTCAGTAATGGGGGGATTTGTTGCCTCTGAATGACTGGATTTTATAATGGATGCCAACCGGCCTAGCCAGCAGCACAGTGGTCAGTGGTCAGTCCCATTCACTGGGGCTTTCCCTGCCAGTGCCCTCCCGGCTGCAGCAAGGACAGCCCATTGATTCTGGCTGTCTGCCCCTCGCCGGTGAGCCGTGTGTGTGTGTGGTCTGGCTGTGTGTGGTGTGCGGTGCTGAACTGCAGAGATGCCCACGTGATGCTTTGCTGGCCGCCATGTTTGGACAGACAGGGAAATGCCTTGCAGAACAAGAAGCTTCTGCAGCAGCCTGGGTCACGTGATGCTGTTGCCATGGCGTCAGGATGTAATTTGGTGGTCCTCAGATAGGTGTGAGAGAGAAATATGGGGAAAGAGAGGAAGAACAGTGAAAGAAAGAGAGAGAGAGAATCAGGTAGGGCTGATGTCACTGAAAAAGCAGACAAGTGAAAGCAATTATCCCAGTCTCTCTCTCTCTCTCCTTCTCTCTTTTCCTCTTTATCCCTTTTTTTCTCTCCCTCTGTCTTTCTCCTCTCTCTCCATCTCTCATTTTTTTCTTAATCCCTTTTTTTCATTCTCTCCATATTTTTTATCATTCTTCCACTTTTCTGACTCTTTCTCTCTCCATTTCTCTCTCCTTCTGTCTTTCTCTTTTTCTCTTTCTCCCCATCTTCCTCTCCTCCTTTCTTTCCTCCTCTTGCTCTCTTTCCCTTTCTCTCTCTCCCTCCTGCCAGGGTCTCCTGCGCCTGCAGAGTAAAAATAGCGCGGGACTCTTGTCTGAGGCAGCCTTGCGCACTGTGTGGGAGATGTAGAAAGAGTGGTCTGTGATCGGTCACTGCGAAACCCAGACATAACATTCAGGCATACATGAGCTATTTCATTATACTCAGTGCCTGTATTTTAATTACAGGTCTATGACAGTGGCCGACCCAGTGTTACACCTGAGCAAAATAAGGACTGAGAAGAGAAGAGGGGTATCCTTAGCCCTCCCTATTTCTTTTTTCCCCTTTTTCTTCTACTTCCCTTTCTTTCCAGCACATAACTAAGCGGGGGTCTCCCCCTCCTCTACCATCTTTCTGTCAAATCGTGTGTGCCATACCCAGTGTGTTGCTGGGGCTGACAGGCTGCATGGAGAGAGAGAGAGAGAGAGAGAGAGAGAAAGGGAGGGGGGTAAAGCGAGCAAACTCATACAGAGAGAAAGAACAGAGAGAGAGAGAGAAAGCTGCAGCAGCAGTGGAGCAGCACTAATCCAGCAGAGGAAGCCCCCCTCCAGCTAGATGAGCATCCCTGCGTTTTTCCTCATCCCTCTATCCCTCCCTCCCTCCCTCCCTCCGCTCTCCCCTCGCCTCGTCTCCTCCATAATTTATCAGCGCTAGCAGACGCTCCAGCTCCAGCTCCAGCCCGGACGGGTTGCTGCCTGCCTGACCACCGCAGCCATGGAGAGTGCGCGTCGGAACGCGTCGGCCCAGAGCCGCGACTTCAGCCTGCATCCACTCTGCGGCCGCTGAATCCAGAGGAGAGGAGAGAAGAAGGGATTTTTTCACTCTGAAGAATCCCTGTCATCTGCCTCTCTCTCTGGCTCTCCCCTTCTTAGGGGGACGAGTGCGCTATTGTGGATCTTAATTTTTGAATCATTTTTTTTTTCTTTCGGATATTAATCAAAATCCAAAATGCCTGAGGCGAACTACCTTCTGTCTGTGTCCTGGGGTTATATTAAGGTGTGTATTTGGATGGGAGCGATGCTGTGCGTGTGTTCTGCTTTGCTGGCTTGGTGGTCTTGGTGATCTGGGAGACACTGAGAATGAATGCATTCTGCTGGTTTGTCTGGGGCGCCTCTGCTGGAATGTACAGTGTCGGATTCCCTTTTAGTTTCTTGACATAAATGGCTCTAAATGAGGAAAATGTAATAAATATCTGTGGAAAACACTGTAGCCTGAATTGTTGGTTAGTGTTGAATGCCCAATTTGGACAATTTGGGTGCTTTTTCCGATGTGACGCAGGATATGGCTGCCTTTCTCCCCAACTTATTTATTTATATCTCCATTTGTTTATTTATTTCTGCGATATTCTGCCAATTTGCAGGTCCACAGGCACATTTATGTTTTTATATACTGCACATTTTAGCATTTTCTGCTAAGATTCATAAGATTCATGCTAAGATTCATAAGATATTCTGATTCACATTTTTGCTGTATACCCGTTCTATAACATTGTAATATTGATGCGAATAGTTCATAACCATAAACATACAGGCATGTAATACCCCTCTTTTGCCATTAAAGTCTGTCTGGATGAATCAGAACAGCAGACTTAGGAATGGAGACATCACTAAAGGCATGATGTTTGCATTTCATGTAGGTTGACTAACCGTTCTTGCTTTCTTTTACAGTTCAAGAGAATGCTGAACAGGGAGCTGACGCACCTCTCAGAGATGAGTAGATCTGGCAACCAGGTGTCAGAGTTCATCTCCAACACCTTCCTAGGTAGCTACCCACACCACAATACATGCACACATACTCCCACACACATGATTTAAATGTCACAGATATCTAAGGGATGGATAAAGGTGCCTGGCTGCTCGGATTTCAAGAGGCATTTAGATTATATTCAGTGCATATGGATATAGAGTGATGAAATATAAGGAGAAAGATTGGGTGACTCGCTCCTAAATAACAAAATTGAAGGTAGAGAAAGAAGAGAGGAGAATAATACAGAATAAGAGAGAAACTGAAAGGTCAGAATATGGATCATTGACGGCAGGAGGTCAGTGGGAAAAAGGCTTTCATTTTGCCTGCATACATGGTGCGCCATCAGCTTCTGTCTAGGTAGGCAGCTCAGCATCATGGCAGGAGACAGAGAGAGATCCCCAATGCAGCAGTCAGCACAAACAAGAAGGGGAGGGTGTATGAGTATATGAGAGATGGAGCGAGAGATGCAGGTAAGGAGGGGGCATCCTGCTTTAGAGAGATGCTCATGGTGGAACCCCCGTAATGGAACCGCCAGGAAGCAGAACCTATGACTCATCCAGATCTGTACTTCATAGAGGGACACCATTACAGCAGAGTATACGCACACACTGTTCAAACGGGTTTAGGGGTATTTTCAGCCAGTGTGTGTTGTTTTGAACTGTACTGCGCAAAAAATCAGCTCCTAGCACATTCTTGGAAACGATTATTATAAACTGGCGGTGTCATTCATGTGCTAATAATCAAGCACTGTTATTAATTATATATACATTAGTTATTGAGTAATCTACACAAAATTGTGACAGTGAATCGAGTAATCCAAGCCCAACAATGGAAAAACAGTGCGTACACTCTACAAGGATAACAAGGAAAGCCTTTAAAAGATTCAAATTAATTAATAAATCAATTAAATGAATTAATTATTAATTGCCACCTATTTGGCATAGATTTTTTAGCAAGCAATCAAGTTTAATTGCAAAATTGTCAGCCTTTTTGTCCGCACCTTTTTTAAAATATTACTTTATCGCTTATTTCCTCTTAATGAGACGTAGTCTGGGCTCCTGGATTAAGATTAAGAGTGTTTTGGGTTTTGTGGGATTATTGAGGCTGTTAGTTATGAGGCATCTGTGAGCTCCGTAACGTGTCACTGCTCTGCTCTGCCTCTGTCCGCATGGAAAAGAGCAAGCATAGCACAGCTAATGGGATTAAATGTGACCAAAACTCAATGCCCCCCTTCTCTCTCTCTCTCTCTCTCTCTCATCCCCTCTTTCTCTATGGCATCTGGAGCTCAGGGCTTGCCTTGCACTCTTTAATGTTTGATAGAGAGTAGAAGGAGCTGAGGTGTGAGGGTGACGTGACTGCTTTCTGGAAGGAGGGGAGGAATGATGAGATGAAATAGAAGAGCATGTTTAGCTAAAACTTAGTGGACTGAATTGACACGATGTAAGGAGAATGCTGGAAAGGTCCTTTCTTCACCTCTACTGAATAAGAAAAAACCAAGACACACAGGATCAATTCACGGAGAGGATTATGGCTCCGTCTCTCAATCACAGTCAGTACAGATTCCGTACTAGGTTTCTATAATGTTAAGCAGCAGGCAGAGCTTTCCAACTCACCAAGCGCAGAACAATGATTACAGCCTGTGGTGAAGCTTCCAATAGAGCTTAGAGTATGAAGTGCAGGACCGAAGACGATAACGACTGCACTGAATTAATGACCTCTCACTCTGCCTCTTCTTCTCCAGCTCGGACACTTTTGAGACTATTACCTCGTATTATCTCACTCATTCACTTGCATTAGTGTAGGAGGAAGCGGGCGAGATGGAGACAGCCGTTATCACTGGACTAATTGAATAAGCCCCATGGGACTGAGTGCTGGCTTCGGCTGGAATCTTGGCCCTGGAGAACAGTTCAAATAAGGAAATTGTCCGTTTATAGCCCATGGAGGAAAAAAAATGACCCCTTAAAGTCTAAGATCCTTTCCAGACCATTCTTTGTCTCAGAGCTATATGATTACATATTAGTAGGGGCTCGTATGTATACTATACAGTTTAGATACCCTTAATATCCTCTGCGTACAGAAATCCCTCAGCAGTGACAGGCTCTGAATTATTTTTTTTTTACTGGGTACAAGGGTTTTCTTTCTCAGGACCCCGCTCCCCTAGTGTGCTGCCTTTTGATCTGCTGTTAGTGGAATCCTCCATAGGGCTGACCTTTGCAGAGACCTTATGAAGTGCAGAAATGGCAGGGGCCCCTACAGTGGGTGGATGGAAGTGCTGCAGCAGTGCGGGCAGGAGAGTAGAGACTTCTCAATGAGAGAGAAGAGAATGCTCAATAAGATACAGACTCAAGGCTCTGTTCTCTCTAGTGGCTTGCTCGTAATTGTGAGAGCAGGTGTCTTGTTGCACCTGGATCTCTCTAGGGCCAGAGGCAGCAGCTGAAGTGGCCTACAATGGTTCTCTGTTCATGAGTTTGCTCTGGCTGGATCTGTATGGCCACTACAAAGATGAGATTGACTACTCTGGAATGTCAACCAGCCCAAGTTCATTTTTTCCCACTTTTTCATAGTTACCATATTAGCCAAAGAATGACAAGAGACATCACCAGAAGGCAGTTACCAAAAGGCTTTGTAGCTTTAACCTGTAGCTTTGAAAGGCTCGCTTTTTGAAATCTCCATTGGTCCATTCGCCCTTAAAATTCATCCAGTCAACAGTTTTTAAATGGCATAAAAACACAGATCAAATTTAAAACCTATGTTACAAGCTTTTACCCTTCTGTTTTTTGAGTGTACATCCATTTTCTTGCAAATCCAAACTTTTGCTTAAGAAAACAAGCATTCTAAAATGTTTGTTCTGGCTGTTTCCTGCAGACAAACAGAACGAGGTGGAGATCCCTCCGCCCACACCGAAAGCTCGGGAGAAGAAGAAGAAGCAGCAGTTGATGACTCAGATTAGCGGTGTGAAGAAGGTGTCTCATGGGCCCAGCCTCAACTGCGGCATCGCCCGCTTTGGCGTCAAAACTGACAAGGAAGACCTGCTGTCTAAGGTAGAACCGGAGATGAGCTGTCAGCTTTTCCTACTGAAAGAAAGCTTTAGAGCTTGACGTTCCGAATTTGCAAATTCTTACTGGAGTCTTTCTGCACTTCCCTCTGCAGGAGTTAGAAGATCTGAACAAATGGGGCTTGAATATCTTCACCGTGTCAGAGTATTCCAACAATCGGCCTCTAACGTGCATCATGTACGCTATCTTCCAGGTCAGTCCTTGTTCTTCTGCTTGGAATTCACATGCTCATTACTCTCTGACGTCTTTTCCAACCAGTATTCTCCATTTCTCTTTGACAGGAACGAGACTTGCTGAAGACGTTTAAGATCCCAGCAGATACGTTTGTGACATATATGATGACACTGGAGGATCACTACCACTCAGATGTGGCTTACCACAACAGTCTTCATGCTGCCGACGTGGCTCAGTCAACACATATTCTCCTCTCCACGCCTGCCCTGGATGTAAGAATGCTTTTTGAGACTTTGAGACTTTGGTGTAAACCACAACAATGAAAGGGTAATCATTCGTCATAGCCATGATTCCAATGTCAGATGTTTAAAAGCTCAGTAGAGACTGTTTGATCCCTCTTCCATTAACCACAGTTTAATTAGTTTTAGGGCTCTTATATGGAGCTGTGGGACTTCACAGAATTCATCTGGGAGTATGTGCTGGAGCTGGTCTTCGGTATCACATTGATTTACGTGTTTTTTTTTTTTTCTCTCACAGGCTGTCTTCACAGATTTGGAAATCTTGGCTGCCATTTTTGCAGCAGCGATCCATGACGTAGACCATCCAGGTGTTTCTAACCAGTTCCTCATCAATACAAGTAAGCAGAGGCAGTAGCTATGGGTTCTGTGTTCAGAAATGACCTCAACCTGAATATTGCTCAAATGATTAAACATCTTCCATATTTTACTTCTTGTCTTCCTTAGACTCTGAGCTGGCCCTCATGTATAACGATGAGTCAGTGCTGGAGAACCACCACCTAGCTGTGGGTTTCAAGCTCCTCCAGGAGGAGAACTGTGACATCTTCCAAAACCTAACGAAGAAGCAGAGGCAGTCACTAAGGAAGATGGTCATCGATATGGTGAGATACCACCTCTTGCTTTTATGCCAGCACGGTAAAGATACAAGGTGTTAAGAAGACCTTGTATCTTTATAGAAGAACCTAATATCTGTTCATATGACTGCCATCTGTTTATGTTATGTTCATCCAAACACTAAATTTTTTTGATTCCTGTCTCCAGGTACTTGCCACAGACATGTCCAAACACATGAGCTTACTAGCTGATCTGAAGACTATGGTGGAGACGAAGAAGGTTACCAGCTCAGGAGTGCTGCTACTGGACAATTATACAGACAGGATACAGGTAGGAGCAATTAAGTTGTTTAGTGAGTGTGCAGTCATTTCTCTGGCCAAAGCCCCGAACCTCCTTCCCCTCTAGTCACTCTTAATTAAACTAATTAACGTTCAGCGGAAGGCAGGTACAAGGCTGGTTCATTAAAAAGCCTACCATCCTTCTCTTCCTCTCTAGTTTTATGGCTACCTAATAGTCTCAGTTCCTCACATCCTGCCCACTGCTCCCTTACCAACTGCGCTCTCATTAAGATAAATGAATATGAAAGATTAACACTGGGTGACCAGCCTAACTAGTATTAAGTATTTGGATTTGAGAAGGCTGGCCAGAGCTATGAATACAAGAATCAAACCCATTCATTCTAATCAGAATTCTATTGACTTTCAATTAAGGTTCTCCGGAATATGGTGCACTGCGCTGATCTGAGCAACCCCACCAAGTCTCTCGAGCTGTACAGGCAGTGGACGGACCGCATCATGGAGGAGTTCTTCCACCAGGGTGACCGTGAGAGAGAGCGAGGGATGGAGATCAGCCCCATGTGTGATAAACACACAGCCTCAGTGGAGAAATCACAGGTCAGAGTCTAATAGAAGTCTCTTATTTACTAGCTTTGGATTGGTCATTTTCAGTGTTGCGCACTTTAAAACAGTATAAACAATGATATATTGTCCTAACTTATGATGTATACTCTGTCCCTAGGTTGGTTTCATTGACTATATTGTCCATCCACTGTGGGAGACGTGGGCTGACCTGGTCCACCCTGATGCCCAGGACATCCTGGACACGCTGGAGGACAATCGGAACTGGTACCAGAGCATGATCCCCCAGAGCCCCTCCCCGCCCTTCTATCAACCTGACAAGGAGGGCCATGGTGGAGGCTCGGGGGGCGAAAAGTTTCAATTTGAGCTCACGCTGGAGGAGGAGGACTCAGAAGGCACAGAAAAAGACGAGCAGAGTCAGGGAGATGAGGAAGACGAAGAGGAGGAGGCAGAAGAAGAGGAAGATCAAGGGGAGGAGATGGAGCCGGTTACCACACACATTCAAATCGTGACTCAAGATGCCTCACCAGTGGACACATAGGACCTTGCTGCCCGCGTTAGTGGGTAGTAACCATTTTTTTCCTCGCAACCATGCAGTTGATGCTTTTTAACGAAGCCCAGAGAGGGGGCTTTTTTTTTGGCCCTCTCGGGAGGAGGACGACTGGCCCTCCTTGCACTTGCGTGTGGAGCCAGTTTGGGTGGAGCTCTCAGGAAATAAATGCTGCAGACATTTTGGAGCTGAATGATTGACAGGTGACTGTGAGAAACATGAAGGATCGGGGCCAACTGTAGACCTTTGTCTAGCAGGGTTGAACGCTTTTGAGGAGTCGACACTACTGAGAGGACTGGAGTGGGTTTTTTTGTACCAAGTGACTTTTTTTCTAAAGCTATCTGTCGGGATACGTCGGGGTAGCAAACGAACTACTGATGAACAAGTATTTGTAAAGAAAGAAACTGTTTACTTTTCTGTACCATTTGTCTAAAGACTTTGTGTGCCTTTTTTACTATTGTCTTTTTAATAGTCTTTTTTATTTATTGAACACACTTTAGTATAACTGTACATGAAAATGTTTTTGTTTTGTTTTGTTTTGTTTTCTAAAAGCAAACCAGACAGCTTACCTGCAGAATCATTTTATAAGCCGAAGAGAAAACTCAGTGTCTTCCTTTATATTTGGCAATATGACTACATAATCCAAATGTCTGACATATGTTCAGAAAACTTAGAAATGTATATTCCAGTGAAAGATGCACTTTGTCATTTTTAAGAATTATGTCTATTTTTTTTTTCAATGAGCGCATCACGTATTCCCATACAATTCACTGTATACTTAGCATTTCGAATCAAAGACCCAGGCTTTAAAAAAAACTGTTTAAGAATTTGATGCAATGTTCCTTTAGTTCTCTTGCCATTTAATTTGCCCTCCTAATTCACCCAGATATAAAAGCTATGCAGTTAGACCTGTAGAATTAGCTTTTGTGACAATGATTTGTGTTTTTTACTTGTAAGGAGGTTGCTGCTGAAAACACCCGGCTTAACAATTTAGAATTGAGAAATGAAACAAATCTTCCAATCTTGCCTGCGTTTGGCCGCGAAGACAAGGTTAAAAAAAGCCTGCCATTCACTGATGACAGTTAAATTCGTGTCACCATTAGAAAAGTACATTTCCTGGGGTTTGAACAATCAGCTTTTGATCTGATGGCATGATTGCTACTAGAACAAATCGTCCGTAAGACCAGTGATACATTTCTTTGAGAATCTCATACACAGTTCTCCACTTCTCCACATTTAAACCCCAAAACTGGTCAAGCATGCGGCCAATTTACTGTCGTATTTGACCACATTCAAATATATATACGTTTCTTTACACACTTTAATATTCATTCTCTTTTCTCTGGTCAACGTCTCACCAGTAGGGATAGAATATGGCCAAAGTAGCATGCAAAAGTGTGTATGTGTGCGTGTATGTCTTTGTATGTATGAGGATCCCTCCTGTCATCTCCCCATGTGCTTTTCACACAACTCTTTTGTTTGGTTTGATTATATTAGCTCAAGTCGGTCCTTTGCTGTTCATAACAGTGTATTTATTACCTTTGATTGTACATAAGAAATGATGTTTCTTTGTAAATTTATTTTTAATTTATATGCACTTGCATTACCGAAAATTGGTGGTGTTTTTTGTGTAGTGGGCTCTTGGATTGAGTCTGTTATATTTCGTAATACTGTTTTTTTTTTGTTTTGTTTTGTTTTGTTTTGTTCTAAATATTGATGAATAAATATATATCTATATATATATATATATATTATACTATATAGGCTATATAAATATATTGCACAATTTACAACTGCCCAGAAAAGTAGCTTAAGAGACACACAACCCATTGGTTACGGGGGGAGTCTGTAGATAAGACACAAGAACATACTGTAGACATTCTGTCAGATATTAGAAGCTTTGTGTATCACTGTTTGGTGCAACATCGAATACTTGATACCACAAGATTGTACACAGAGTGGCACTCCATCTGAAACCTCTACAGCTTTTTGAATGCAGATTGCTAAGAACGGCTCAGAAATTTTTGTTACGCGTTGGACTCGCAAACCACACATATTGGTCACAAACATCACAATCTCTGAACACCAATGTGAAATTGATATGAATTACAAAAAAAATGTGATCTGTAATTATTTGTGCTAATGTGAACTATTTTTCTGACCTTGTTAGCAGTTTTGGAATTCAAATCGTCAGTATAACTTTGTTCATCTATGTTTAATATCTTTTGGTCCGATTTGTGTCCAAAAGGATTAGGCAGAGTTAGTAATATCTGCATGAGGGATGGGTTTTTTCGTCTAGTAACCCCACATTGTTGCAGGTGAATATTCAATGTTTCACACAATGTATGGTATAATATTGTATATTGTGTTCAATAAAATCTAAAACTACTTTTCTATGAAGTGATTAAAAACAAAGCATGAATATATTTTTTTGTGTCCTGGTATTTTGTTATCATTTTTACTGATGATTGAAATTGAGCTTTTCTCTTTCCCATATAGGGATGTCCTTTCTTTCCCATGTTTGGATGTCCTTGGTTAAATTTCAAATTTGACAGAATGGTAATTTGTATAGGGGGGGGTAAACATAAAATTGGCCTGTGCAAAAATTCTGGCACATTTTATACTCAATGTAGAAATGCATTAATACAGAAATAAATAGAAATTGTGGACTACAGTTTGCAGAAAAATGTCATATTTAAGTTGGCTTTCTTTTAGATAATCAATAACACAATGGGTAAATAAGGTTTCTTTATTTTTGACCACGAAGTAGAGGTGGTAATAACAGCTATACAAAAATAAATTTATATTACATATATAGTACATCTAAATGAATCTCTGTACTAAAAATACACAGTCACTTTGTAACTGTACATAGATGTTCATAATCACACACATACACTTCATAGCACAACATGACATAATATGTTTAAATGTACGTATAGATTTTTCCTGTTCTTAACATTGCCGTTGAGACCTGTATGATAAAACATAATACATTAATTTACACAATGCTTTAAATCACAAAGCTGATCAATAACATCACTATACTTAAAGTCTGTAAAGAGTGCTTATAAGTGTTCATGTACACTTACAATTGACATAACACTTACAAACATAAGTTTATATGTGTAATTATGAACATTAATGCTCAGTACAAAGGCTTATGTCTAGTATTATAAAGCTTTATAAAGGCTTTATAGATCTTTATGAGGGCGCCGATAATGTATTACAGATACCTGGTTTATAGTAAATGTCAGCATTTTGTTAGCAAGTTACTTTTATGGCAGAGAAACAGTCTATAAACATCTGCCTAATTATAGTCAAAATTCTTAGATGATGCTGCCGCTGTGGAAATATGAGAAGCTGAACAAAAGCTACTTGAACCTGTAAAAAGTCATACATTTTCCAAGCCTCAGTTTACCCCACATTAGGCTCTGCCCTGTTCTCCCCTATGGTCAGGATCATAACGACGTGAATCATCAAAGAAATAAAAGTCAGTAGCAATTCAGTAACAACACAACACAGCGCAGAGGGGCACTGAGCATTCTGAACAGCGAGCTGGAGTTTATTTGAGGCTGCAATGAGATGAACTGCACTGAGCCCATGTCTATGGCGAGTCTCAACTTGTACGGAGCTGAATGCGGTATGACAGGGTCACATTGCGTCATGTCCTCTGAATCCTGCTCCTGCTCTGCTCCTCCAGCTAAATCAGCTCCTCAAATCACACCATTCAGTCTGCATTGCCAGCTCTACTTCAGCAAGGCCTCTTGATGGAGGTTTATGTAAAGGGAGTAGGCAGAGCATTTCATTTTATTTGGCTGCTGCAATATATATGTGTTTGTCTTCATCTCATCATGTTGCCAAAGAGACAGTTTGAGCATGTAATGACTTCTTGATGAAAGGAAGTGATTGTTAAATGTAGTGCAAATTGATTATTATGTTGATATGATATAAAGGCGTATTTAATGAATAATTCTTTAACCCCTTAATCTCTAGGCTTGTTTCAGTTGTTATTTTTACAGGTCCAATGACCAGTATATACTGCAACAGTAATTTGTATGTCACATAGTTATGAGAATGTGGAACTGTAGACATGCAGATGGGTGCTCAGAGTTTTGACATATTTTAGCAGCATAGACTTTTACCATTACCGTGACAGTAACAAAAGAAAAACAAATGATGTAGTTGCTTTTTGGTTTCTCAGGCTGTAAAGTGACATACTAAACATACAACAAGTGGCTTGGTGGATAGGCTAACAGACACCTCCAATAAAATTCAGAAGTAAATGTTTACTTGAAATACTTACTGCTATGATTATACACTCATTGTCAAAAAAAATATTTGCACCCAGAAGGAAGTGCGGGATTGCAGTGCTATTGGGAAGGAAGATAAATGTTACCAGGAACAGTAAATGATAAAACATTCAGACTGATATGGGCAATATTTATTGAGCTAACAATACAGAAGTAGCGTCTCTTAGTATGGCGTCCAGCCTCCATGTTTGCTAATGCAACATGCCAGATGTCTTGGCATGGAGTTGTAGAGGTTCCTAATGGTGTCCTGCAATAATCCATCCCATGCAGCTTGAATATTCTCATACAGTTCCTGCAGATTTTGTGGTAGGGGTGGAGGTGGAGTGACACCAGACCTTCAGAGCATGTAACGCATGACAACAAACCGTTCATCTTGGTGCTGACCACAGTGCCTCCACACACGGATTCGTTGGTCATCTCCACCAAGACAAAAGCAGGAGTCATCACTGAAGATGACCCACTGCCATTATGAGTCACTCCTTGACAGTCTGGCACAACACCATTGCAGTCTTTAATGATGCTGAGGTGGTGTTAAGGTCCATCGTCGTTACGGTCTGCATGTGTGCTGGCACAGGGTGGCTCATGGAGGGCATTACTGCTTGGTGAATGTCTGCAGTCATGGCTGTTGGGTCAGTCAGACTCATCCTTGTTAACGTCACATGCCAAACCTACCCACCAAGTTTCATTCCTGTTGGTTGACTCCTTCTGGGTGCAGCTATTTGTGCAACTATTCTTTTGATGGTAAGTGTATACTAACAAAACATAATGGAGCAGTGTGTCACCTCTAACTGAAACTCCTTCTTTTTTGACGGTAAGGCCCATCCTTAGCTTTTTCTTGGGATTTTAAAAAAATAAATAAACAATAAGCACAATAATTGGGTTTCTAAACTTCTCACAACACCGGTGTTCTAACATTTTATTGTACCCATGGTCCTGCCTAGCACCCTTATATCATTAATACAGTGTAGTAACTCTCAGTCCAGACTCAGGCATAATATCAATACTGACTCGCTGAGAAGCTGATTTAGGCTATCAGCACATCCATTCTGTAAATGCTGGTAACATTTTCCAGTAAGGACATTCTCCAGCTTCTTGTTCCAATTTCCCTGTTCAACTATTAAATGGTTAAATTAAGGTTACATATATAGTGGAACCGTTTATGGCTACATTCTGGCACCTGAGACATTATAATAACTGCTGCACCATTCAAGGTGGAACAGGAAAATTTGAACCAGAAGCTAGGCGATTAAAAAGCTGAATGTCAGCCTTGTAGTTTTAATGCTGGTAGTATTTTTGATAAGGAGATTTAAGATGTCAAAATTACAACTGTTCAATAGTTGATACATTATGGCTGTTGTTTCTCCAGACTGAAGGGGCAGGACTGATATATTGTGGGGGAGGTGCCCACCTTTTTTCCCCATCCCATGGCATTGAGCCAAGTGGTAGTTTGAAAAGCAATGAAAACAGATAAACCACTAAATGTGCTTCTAAAAAAACACACAGAAGGCTCCTTCACTGGCTTTGACCCATGATGTTTTTTAACATGGTTGTGTAATATGTCATCACAGACGATGCTTGAACAACTTTGTTTTTTTGTTCTCCTCAGAGGTAGAAGGGACTATTTACTCTCCTCTCAGTGGACCATGATATTGTTGATTTTTTTAGTGAAGGAAGTGACTGGAATGACTTGGTTGCAGTGGTATTTTGTGCTTGTTGTTTTCTATCCTGTGAATGCCCTGGTTTTGCTATCAACTGCATTTATGGGAGGTGGGGGTAATTTATGTAATTAATTTGAACTATATTGCGTTTCCTGGGGTTAAACTGGTGCACAGCAGGGATTTATTGCTTAATTTATTAACCCATTGAACCCTAGGCTTATGCCTTACTTTCTGGTCACTATATTACATTATGCTACATATTAACATTTATGCTATAAGATTGGTCAAAGTGTAGACTAAGACCCTGTATCACCTGTCTGATAATGCTGTGTTACCTGTTAGCTGTACTGGCAGTATACTGTGTATTATTTTCAGAATGAGAACCGGTTATAGCTATAGTTCCTTTGGCTTCAGGAAGACAGATGCAGGCCATGGTATCAAACTAGCTGGGAAAAAATGACCTCCCAGGATAAAGAACATGAGCTGTAAATGCGTTGAGGGGAAAGCACCCTCTGAGAGCGTATTAGCTTTGTAAATGAAAGCTGCAAATCAGTCCCGTGATGGCCAGCCCCTGCTATTTTTAACCGCTGGCCAATTAGGAGAAGAGGCTGGTGACATGTTCTCTGTCCAAGAGGAGCCGCCGACTGCTTAGAGTATCTGCAGCTCCACAGCTCACCAGAATCTGAGTTATATTACACACCAGTGCAACCTTGCGTGCACACAAAAGCACATGATCTAAGTATTTTAATGTATTTAGCCCACTGGCTCAGAAAGCTTAATGTACGGTCTATAGGCTTAGCCACGCTGGATTCTGGGCCTGTACATTTCCAAGCCTGCAACAGCTGACACATGCAGAGTTTGAGATGACAAATGCATGATTATATTGATTATATAGGTGCGAAAGATCCTTTCAGCTGACTGCATTTACATAACTGCCTACTATAGGTAAGTTTTACATACAGTAAAATGAGAAGATCTAAAACATCAACAGTAGAACACACAAAACGCTATAGGCCGGTAATAAGATGCTATTTATCATTACTTAGATAGTTCACAACATGCTTTTCTTAAAATATGTCACTACAGGTGCTTTTTGCCTGATCCAACTTTTCAAATCTCAGAAAAACTAAATTAAAGTGAATAGAGAACTGCAAAGAGCAGCTAGCTGTGACATTAGTGTACCTTGGTGTAAACAACAGAAAGCAGTAATTATTAAATTCTGTTTGACCTATATTCAACTAAAAACAGCATAAAGTGTGATTTGATGTTTTATTTGCATGGTATGCACATTCCATTCCTGCATTCCAAAAACACTGGGACAGGAGCATATTTACCGCTGTGGCGCATCACTTTTCCATTTAACAGCACTAAATAATCTTTAGGGAACTGAAGGCTCAAAAAATGTTTGAATGTTTAGGTCTTAAATGCAAAATTAAACTGATATGATGGAAAATTAAGAAGACACATCCTTGCCTATGTTTAGACTGACTGAATTTTCTTTTAGTGGTTTTATTACACTGCTTGCAATTTCACATTTCCAGCGCAGTGATCTTCAAATCCCCAAAAACCTACATAGAGGAGCTATAAGCCAGTGGTTCCCAGCCCTGCTACCCCTTTCCTGAACATTTTATTAGGTTTTCTCTGCTACAAAACACACAACTGAGGAAAATAACTTATTACAAGCATTTCCTGATTGGACCTGATTGTGTTAGAGAACCATGCAAGGCAGCGGTGCTTCAGGACGGAGGATTGAGAACCACTACCTTAATCAAATAAGTCTTAAATAGGTAAGGCTGAGTTAATCATGGCAATAAAAATGGCATAATGGTAGGGGTTTAGGGTGAGTAATCAAACTCTGAATAGCTTCTCATGCCTGTTACTGAGCAGTCTGATTAATGATTGCAAGAATTTCTCTGTTTGTGTGTCTGGGAATTTGACAAAGGAAAGACGTAAATCCTCTTTAATTGTAGTGGAGTTTCTTTGTGGCACCAATTATCTATCCATCTATCCATCCATACAACTGAGTAAGTATACAAATGGACAAGGAAACAACTTTGTTATAGTTATTTCTATACAGGGTAAAATGTCTGCTTTCATTTTCCATCATTTTTCTCTATATTTTGTGAACCATGTAGGAATCACAGGCGACTTTATATATGGTGCCACTATTTCTAAGAACCACATGTTTCATACTGTATTTAGGACCCCCAACCCTTTCTCCTTTAGCGTTTTGGTTTACAGGTTGAGGTAAACTGTATTGGGTAAGGTGTATCCTTTAAACTGTAATCTTGAACACCTATATGCATGAATCCAGGAGAGTGTTTTTGGTCTATTCAAAGTTTTTTTCTTCTTGACTGAAAGCTCATTTGGACATCACCTTCTGTGATAAACGGTACACAATGTCCTTTTTATCAGGTCCACTAGCCATGTAGTTGCACTCTGTAGTTGTATAATTATAGACTGTTGTCCATCTGTTTCTCTGCATACTTGTACTATTGTCTTACCTTTACCCCGTTCATCAATGGTCAAGACCCCCACAGGATCACCACAGAACAGGTGTTATGTGGGTGGTGGATCATTCTCAGCACTGCAGTGACGCTAGCATGGTGGTGCCGTAGTGGCGTGTGTTGTGCTGATGTGAGTGGCAGTGCCCACTTACTGTCCACTCTATTAGACACTACTACCTTGCTGGTCCATCTTGTAGATGTAAAGTCAGAGATAATAGCTCATCTGCTGCTGCAGAGTTTGTGTTGTTCATTCTCTAGTCCTTCATCAGTGGTCACAGGATACTGTTGGCCATGCAGTATTGGTTTGTTCATTGGTTATTCTCAGTCCAGCAGCAACACTGAGGTGTTCAAAAACTCAGATCCACTCGTACCAGCACAACACACACTAACACATAACAACCACATCAGTGTCACTGCAGTGCTGAGAATGATCCACCACCCATATAATACCTGCTCTGTGGAGGTCCTGTGGGACCCTGACCATTGGAAAACAGGGTGAAAGGGGTTTAACAAAGTATGCAGAGAAACAGATGGAGCGCAGTCTGTAATTGTAGAAGCACAAAGTGCACAAAATTAGACAATGAGTGTAGATGTAAGGTAGAATATACACTTTTTTATCATCTCTTTAGAAAAGCATTGCAACACACGTATGAATCTAATATCACTATGCCCAATTCCAAGCATTACTGGAAGGGGCACTGGGCTGTGACACAGTGGAAATGCATTCTCTGGAGTGATGGAGCAACATCCAGTACCGCTGGGATGAGTTGGAGTGGTGTTATGATCCAGAACTAATCATCCAACATCACTACCTGACCCTTCTAAATGCAGAATATTTTAAATTGGAGTCAATAGTGTTGAGGTTCATGGTACGTCATTTCTATGTGGTGAACTCTCATTATTTGACTATTGTCCAACTATTATTCAACAATTTCAAACAGTTTTCCTTTCTGTGGCCCCTTTAAGAGGCACTAGCAACAGAAGAAAATGTTTCATTGACAATTTTGTGCACAAGCTAAAGATATAGCAACACACAGATGGTCAAGAAATAACTAAACGTCCAAGTGGCCATTTATATTTGGTTCCCTGAAACGAGGTGAGACTATACATGAAAAAGGCTTTCCTTATACCCATATGGTTGACCCTATATAAATCTAAAAACTCTTGAATTAAATCTAACATTTTGTCACTGTTCCAGTTCAAATCCAGTGTGCTGGTGTACTGTCTATTTACTTATGGACTAGACTGTAATAGTAATGTGCAGTTCAGGTTCTACTGATGTGTTCATAATGACACTAATTATTAATTTTTTTTTGGGGGGGGGGGGTAATAAAGGAAGTAGACGGGCTTTGCCTTGTTAAAGCTCCTCGGATGCTGCTTCTATTCATGCGTCATTTCCAGTCTTGGATTTGATGCAGTGAACAGTAAAACAGCATGTTTCAAGGAAATGCTCTTCCAAGTCTCTCTCCCACCCACATGTCCTCACATCCACTGAGCCGTGCTGCTCTGGGGAAGCCAGGCGCACTGCAGTTGCAACGCAGCAAGGCTGATGGAGAGAAGAATATGAGGATGGAAGGATGGAGGAGGGAAGCAGATTTTCCCTCAGGGGAGTACGCTCTTCCTCGGCTCAGAAACCGAAATGCTTTCTGACATTTTGGTGTGTGCTGCATGTGCCTGGCCCCAGCTGGCCCCTGCACTGATTCCGCTGCTAGCACTGTGTGAACACACACACATGTATACAAACAAACACTGCCTTTTATCATTAGTGCAAAATTCTCTCTCATAAAATATGCTGAACAGCCGTCTTTCATCAAACCAGCCATCTAATTCTTGCACACCTGATACAAAATGCAGGAAATAAAATCGTTTACAATTATTTAATAATTGAATAAGTCATATACAGTATAAAATAGGTTCGTTCTATGTTTGTGTGAGGGCCAGCTCGGACCACAGTTTGGACTGCCCTGGTCCATCATTCCTTATCCATCCATCCATCCATCCATTTATTTGTTCATTTATTTATTTAGTGATTATAACATGTAAACCATTTATACTGACCATCTCATAAATAGAGCCTTGTCTATTTATGTGTTGTTTTTGAATATTCAGATAAAGAATGTGCAGTGGATGGGGGTTGTAAAAGTGGAGAACATTCATTCATAACACTGTAAATGAAAAGAACATTGTAGAACAGCACAACTTTGAAAAACACTTCAGAACAATATGAATGGGGAAGAACAGTTTGT
Organism: Semaprochilodus insignis; assembly: GCA_034552555.1. NCBI lineage: Eukaryota > Metazoa > Chordata > Actinopteri > Characiformes > Prochilodontidae > Semaprochilodus > Semaprochilodus insignis. The sequence continues at coordinate 20,810,560 of CM067476.1, read as the reverse complement.
AACACTGTGAAGTGGGAGAACATTCCAGAACATCATGAGCAGGGATGAATTTAGAACAGTATAAATGTGGCATACTATTCTAGAACAGTGTGCTTGGGCGAGAACATCCTCTAATATCCTCTGGGAAGCTGTGGGAAGATGTTCTAGAACAATGTAAACAGTGGAGAAAATTGTGAACAGAGGAGAACATTTTACAAATGTGACTTGAGTTGGGGGGAGTGCAGTCTAGAATGGCATGTGTGTGGAAGGACATTCTGTGGATTTTAGAACAGTATGAAAAGAACATTCTAGAACAGCATGAATAAAGGAACACATTAATTAACATTATGGACAGGAAGAGCATTCTATAAAGAATGAATGTGGGAGAACATTTTAGAGCAGTGTGAATTGGGAGAACACTTGGAAACACTGTGAGTGGAAAGAACATTTTAGAACAGCCTGAATGAGAAGAACATTCTATAACAGTGTGGATTGGGAAGACATTCTATAGAAGTGTCAGCTGTGAGGAAGGACAATCTAGAACAGTGTAAACTTTAAGCGGAGAACCATCTAGAATGGTGTGAATAGAGAGAGCATTCTAGAACAGTGAATTAGAGCACAGTGCTTTAGAGCAGAGTGAAGGTAAAAGTATTAATGAGGGAGAACATTGCAGAACAGTGTGAATGAGGGAGAACATTCTAGACAAGTGTGTGAAGTCATTCTGTTTGATCTGATCTGTGAGGACAAGGCTAAGTGCAGGGATGAATGGGGTGCAGTACATCTTGGAGACACATTGTGATTAAATCTCTCGAACCACTTTCAGAAGTGGTCAGGGACAGGGATATGTGTTTTGATGCTTCCTCAACAGTGTTGAAGGACCACCTCGATCAACTGCAGAGAAGAAACGAGAGTAGATGTGTGGCTTATTTTTTCCTCTCCTCTCCCATTTGTTTGAAATCACTATTAGCAAACCATGTGGCATAAACCATTATAACAGGCCTTAGATACACACAAACAAAGACTTGTAGGACATGTTTGACTAACTGCAAACAGCGTGAGACTGACATAGTCAACATGTGGTCACTGGAGACGCATTTGAGACACATGGAAATGGCAAGAGCAAGTAACTTATGATCGGATCACTCAAGGCAGATGTTAATAGGGCCCTAGACTACAATGAGGTCAGAAGAACAGATTTGCTTAAGGCTCCTGTTGATCAGATATTTCTCATGAGCAAAAGAACCTAGTAATCTGCTCTACATCTCCTCCAGAGTTTTAGCATACGTGCCAATAAAGTCACACATGAACAGGGGCATCACCTAGCCTGCCAACAATCTCAGTGTTGACTCACCTGATACTCATCAAAAGACTAATAAGAGTCTTCTTAGTTTTCATGCTGTGAATAACTACAGTATTAGCATTTATTATCTGAGACTGAAGTATCTCATGTCTCCCTTTTTGGTCCAGTGCTATTCCTAATGAATGTTAAAAGAATCACCATTAAGTCTCCTGAGAAGGCGGGTAGCAACTATTTACAATTACTTAAGTCCACATGTTAAAGTCAAATACTGGTAGTTTTTCTTATTTTCGTAGTTACATTCTAGCCATCCATATTTAGTTACTAATTCCTTTATATGTTTAATTTCATTAGGTTTTGTTGACTACAATTTCTGTACTGCTTTGAGATTGCTAACACCTCTGACACTGGAGCGCTAGCATTTGCTTTGGACTAGGTGTGGAGAACTGCAGGTCTAGAGTGGGGAACTGAGGGTCTAAAGTCCAGCATAGTTTAGTGTTGTTTTCCCTAGCACTGAAACTAGTCCTGGCAATGAGTCTTCTTATTTGATATGTTAATTCAGGTGAGTTTGAGCAGGAAGATTACCAAACTTTGCAGGAATCCAGGCATCCAGGAGTTCCTCAGCCTTTTAAGACAAAAAATTTCGGATAAGGAGAAAAACAGAGCCATACAAACACAAATTTCTGATGCTGGATTTGCTAAATTTCACTTCTAATGTATTAGTTACTGAGTTCTTAAGTAGTTTTTTGACCTGATACTTTTGTGCTTTTGTAGTTTTTTGGGAATGTACTTTCACTTGAATATGGATTTAGGCTACTCACCAACATCGAGCGACATTTGAGAAATAAAATACTCCTCTGAAACAGAAGCATGTGCGTCATGGAAGAACATAGTACAGTGCTCTGCTCGGTACTTTCAACTTAATTTAATAAGCAGCCGTGTGGGGTAAACCTTATAAGATTATACGATTATAGCAAAGGGAATCTTGAACAGGCCTCTTTTCCTAAGGAGCGACATTTGGAATACTCTGTTGACATATACAATGGTGGTTACCATGCAGTGGGTTAGGAAAGCACAGCTGTGAGCAGTACAGCAGTGCAAAGACACGTTAGAATACTGAACAGCCAACGTGCCTCAACAGATACATAAAGAGAGAGCACAGTGTGGGTGGGAGCATGTGTATGCAAAAAAAAGAGAGACAGACAGAGAGAGAGAGGGAGAGACAGAGAGAGAGAGAGAGAGAGAGAGAGAGAGAGAGAGAGAGAGAGAGAGAGAGAAAGACATTGCATTCTAATCACTGCTATCTCTCCCATAGACACGATGAGCAAGCTGAGCGCCACCACTGTGTTATGTCTAAAGTTGGGCCACTGCGGAGCTGAGGTTGCCATAGCAACCCCATTAAAAAGAGCTCTGGCTTATACAACGCTTTGTGTGATACCACCCAAACGATTTCATACAAAACCCGTCCATTTTAAACGCTTTACAGCACACTTAGATCTCTCCAGTTAAATTAGAGCGTATTTAGCTGCACTCGTGGCCACAAAGCCATAATGAGTGACAAGATTTTACTTGATGTGATGATTGCTCAACAGTTTTTACTGGGATTCCCACTGTTAGGCAGTGCAGATTTATTGATCGGTGTGCGCAGTGCTTTTGCACATTACCCTGAGGCAAATGACTCAGAACACAATCTGCATCCATAGACTGAAGCAAGCATAATCTAAAAGCAAAAGGCAGTTCATAGGAAATGAAGCTACGACAGCATATACCCAACTCTGCACTAGGAGCTACTTTGGAATGTTCTCAAAGATTGTTGTGTTGAAGGGTCTATAGCTGCCAGTGTGTAGTAAAGCTGCAGAATGCTTTATCATCAACTGGGGAAGAACATATGTACTGTGCAAATCAGAGAGTACCCTACATTTATTTAATTGCAGTTCAAAAAAAGCAACAGTTACTGGTTATTCATTTTTCAGAAGATGAATCTCTGGAGAGATTAGAGACAAGATAATCCACTTTCATAAGGAAGGGGAAAGTCAAAGAAAAATAACTGAAAACATTAACATGAAGACATGAAAAACCTAGAAGACCACTCAAACTGTCATCGTCACATAAATCAGAGTTCTTCAGATCTGAAAAGATCCAGGTGTTTCTGTCTATCCTTCCACTGTGAGAAGACAGCTCAACACTGGGTGCCTGAAAGAATGTGTAACTGTCAAGAAGCCATTACTGAGAAAAGGACAAAAAAGAAGAATCTGCTGATGTTCTCAGAACTGACCACAACCTAGTTCAGTCCTCAACATTATTGAATGTGTTTTGGATCACTTGGGTGGATGCAACGAACTTCTAAGACTGAACTTTGAAGCTGTGGTTAGTCTGTGACAATTATGATGCATAAATATGGTAAAACACAGTGCAAACACTGCTGATTAGGCCTATATGAGGACTGTGTGGGTGTGCTAATGAGCAGCTTGACTGATGGCTTGTCCATTGTCCAACACTCCTAGCCTGCTCCGTGAGTTGGTCATGAGTTAGTAACAGTAGAGATGTCCACAGATAGAAACTGGACAGTACTGTGTGTAGAACTGTTTTAAGTAAAGACAAATAAACACAGACAAGAGTATAATACCATAGCTTTGATGCTCTGTGCACCTATCCTGGATTTTGAGGTTCGGGATGGCAAGGCTCTCCCGAGTTCACAATTAGGAAATCTGACTTGTGGGGGCATTCCAGCTGAAACTTCTTGTTATGGACAAGTTATGGACAAGCAGACATACAGATGGATGGTTGGACAAACAAAGAGATGAATGAAAACAATGCATTAACAAATGGATGAACAGATGTGAATACGGATGGACAAATAAGCAGATGGATGGAGCAATGGACCTCCCAGTTTACATGGAGAGAAGAGAAATATGGTGAAATACAGCAGACATGTATTAGACTTTGGGAAGATTTATAAGACATACTTTGTACATCTATACTGTGACCCAGAGGAACAAAATTAACTCAAATTTAGGTACCCTGGGGCTTTAATGGCTGTTCAGAATGGGCATAAAGATTTGAAGGAGGTCTCTGACTTTAGCACAGGATTGTATACATTTTCACGAAAGACTTTGACAAGTATAGATAGAATGAACTGCATGTTTAAAAATTAGTAGTGTGCTTGCTTTTCTCACAGTTCTCTATACATGTTATAACACCTCTATACAAGACTAATCCCATTATAATTAGAAACCACAAGTGTAGATCAGGGGCCATATTCAAATAGCTTCTCATATTTCCTCTCTTAATGACTGACAGGAGCAGATCACATATCAGCACTCCTATTCTGATAATCTAATATGTGACCAGGTTTAGGTTTGTTTAAATAACAGAGGATGAAGACACAGAAGAGGATGTGGAACTCAGCTTGGAATTACGTGTTGCTGATGTTCAAAATGTTCTTGATGCCTACAAACAAACAGCAAAAAAGGAGGAGGAGCTGGGTCTGAGTAAACGACCTAAAAACAAGCACCAACCAATGTGTACATATATGGTTAAGTAGTGGTGAAGGAGAAAGAGTGTGGACGTGGTCTTTCTCCTGAACGTCAGTTATTATGTAATCGTACTAAAATAGTCTTAAGCTAAAAGTTTTCCTCTCAAATAAAAGCCTCAGGCAGATATGTATAACTGCCATGAGCACATTTTACAGAACAATGAAAAAAAAATCAATTGACGCTGTATCATTGACATAAGCATAAATTTCATGCTGAACAGAATGCCATATTGGCCTCAGAAGATGTGCACCCATTGAAGTTCAGTGTATAAAAGTTTTGAAGACCTCCAACATGTTTCCAACATGTAAAAACTCTTATTACTGATTGCAGGTCGGTGAATCTAGAACCCTCTCTATCAAATTGAGAGCAACATGTCTTTCGTCTGCCATTTGTTGTATTTTATTTTTTCACCTTAAGCCTAACTTATAACATTTGTTCATTTTACTTGACCATGTTATAATTGCTATTTATCCCTTACAATGAAACATGCTGTTTTTGTTACTGTGCCTTTCGATAAATGAGCTCTGTTCTAATTGGCTGTCCTACATTGAGCCTCATTTAAGCACTCAGAGGTAAAATACTCAGTAGAACTTCAATATGAGTGGATGGAACTGAACTGCTGTAGTCTGAATAGGTGGATATTTGTGAATGACTTTAAAACAGACCGTTTTTGTAGTTTTGAGAAGTTCCCATATAAGGACTGTGTGAACTAGTGAGTAAGAGCCAGTTTCTCCTTTGCTGGTGGGTGCTAACGTTAGAGCCCACTGTCATCAACCTTTTCTTATTTTAATTCATTTGTTTAAGAATAAAGTTCCAACCTAACACTGATACACACACCTCTCTTCAGCATCAGCAGGGATTATAGTATATAATCGAAACTATATAATCTTGTAGATCATAAACCCCTGAATATAAAAAACAACTAACTGAGAAAATGTTATAATGCATTTGACCAATATGGCAGATGCCTTGACATATGGCAACAATGGGCCGAAGCAGACGGTGCAGTGTCCATGCACGTATGTCTATGTTTACAGATGTAACAACGGTCAAATTATTTCAGGGGTGTGACTAGACTGTATCAACACCAAGGACTGATGTTGACTCATTTTACATAGTCACATGACTATGCGGCATGTCCTGTAGATTCCAAAGCAACTTCCCTATAGATTAAAAAAAAAAAAAAACTATTTGGCAGTTCAAACAAAAAGCGGCAATAACTTTTGCTAAAAATGAACTGCATGTGTAAATACTAGGTGATTAAAATAAATAAGTCTATATCTGCTTGTAATGCCAAATACTATAATCGATAGTATTAACACTCCTATCCATATTACATTATTTTGTTTCCCTCTGTCCCTTTTTGCCACCTCCTCTACGATTTCTGTTCCTTGTGTGGTCAGTTCCTGTGCTCTCTCAGCTGCGTTCATGTTCTGCTTCTCTCCTGCTTCTTGTCTCCTCTGTTGCTGCAACATTTAATGAGTTACTTTAAAATGGAAATAGCATTAGCCGCAACGAACTGCATGCATAATTAACACCCAGCAGCAAATAACTGTATCTATATGAACTGGCACCATCCAATATGAACTCAATTTTTATAGATCTGTTTTATTTTTTAAAATATATAGTACAATGAAAATTATGCCAACAACTTCTTTTCAGACTGTTCTTCAACTGTTCTTTTCTCTGGTTGCCTTTTCAAGCCTCTGTTTTTCCTGATGTTCTCTTTCTTTCTGGTGCTCCTAATGTCTACTGAGAAGTGAAATGAGAAGGAAAATGCACGCAGCAGTAGAATGAAACTTAGCTAAACTGATGCCAAACTTAGCTACGTAACTTAGTGATGCCTAAAGTCAGTTTCACCTGAAATGCTGCAACAGTTACATTAAGGGGTTGTGTCGTGAATTAGAAGTAAACTTCAGCACCAACAGAATAACAAAATTAGCTGAAGTCAGTGAACTCAGTGGTACATTAATGTTAGTGTATAGAGGTGTTGTGGGTAAAATTATTAATACACATTATCACATTTTCAACATCTGCTAGCCCTAAATTAAACCCAAGCAGGTGAACTAATTAGCTTGTCATTATTGCTGCTGTCCTGATAACAAGTTAGTGTTAGCTAAGGTTACAGCACAGTTTGAAACTGTCACAGTTCTGTAAATGGGTGTCTAAAGCCTTAACATTTTTAAGATGTTCTATAATGCTCAATGACAGCAGTTGGTTCACTTTTCTCATTTTATGTCAAACTTGCAACAGTAACACCTTTACTACTGTTCACATTGTCATCGCCTTAGCTACAGCAATGTCTCCCAGCTATTGATGGGGAGTCGATTACAAAAGAGTTCTTCATTCTTCCACTTTAACCCATCTGGAAGTCGGAGTTGACTCTTGACCAAGAACTCTGGGAACCTGTTTACACCTAGCATTAACATGTGTTTTGTGCCCAGATTGTGTTTGGATAAACTTTGGCCAGATCGTGTTTATACGTTTCAGTAAAATATGTTGTCAGTGTGACCAGATGTGATCTGATTGTACTTTTCCCATGTAAAAAGTATGTCAAAACGTACATCCTTTCCTTTTTAGTGGGTAAGCTTGGTCTGGACACTTTCACCTGCCTGAAGTGTACAAAGACACTTGACTTTGAGCTATCTCCAGTCTTACATATCCTCCATCTTCAGTTTTGTTGTTTATTCTCATACCAGATGCATTTCTGCTCAGTCAATTGTATACAGGCAACAAGAGAGCGTTACACTGGTGTTATATATGTATAATACTTAATTGTTATTGTAACTGTAGAAAAGGAAATAGAGATAATTAAAAAATGATCAGACAGGTAAGGTTCAATGAAATTTGACTTTGTACAGTATTATATTTAATGTTTATGTATATATCATTTTGAAAAATAAAACTGCTTGAATATTAAAACTACTGTTTTAGCATCTACTCTGTGGTTTCAAGTCAGTAAACCATTTCTGTGTTTTTATGCAAGTTTTATGTCAGGGTCCGATGGAAGCAGGACGCGGGCAGATAAGGCTTAAAAGGTTTAATAAGAAATGCATAAACCAAAAAACAGGCGAAGGGTCAGAATGACGGCAAACAGAGCAACATGGGCAAAGGCAAAAATCAAAGTCAAAATACAAGCGGTGAAAACAGTATAGATAGGAAGTATAAATAGGAAGTATCACAGGTGTAACAATCAAAACTCAGGCGAAGCCGATCTGCAATTGGCCGCCGGTTGGGAGCGTACTGTCACGTGATCGCTAGGTGGATCTTGGGAAATGGAGTCCATGGGGTTGTTAACCCGTGATGGGCTGGACGGAAGTGTGACATTTTAGGACATACTGAGCTGTATCCTAGCCAAGCCTGCCCTGCTACAATGTTCGTGCATAAAAAAGTGGGGATTTAGGTGCAGGGTTTATGGGCGTGTTCATTTTCGCAGCAAGAGAAAAATGTAAGGAGCATATCAAGGTTCAATTCTGGTTTAACCACGCAGTTAGCCAACAGCTCAATGAACCTGGTCACATAATTTCACTCACTCTAGCCAGACAAATGCCATATGCAGAGTTGTGCATACAGATTGAGCCCTGCCTGAAACATCACGTTTGGTGAGAGATTCTATGTGTAAAGTAAACATGCTGTGTGGACCCACACTGCTGCTGTAGTAGTTTGAATGTGTTCAGAATCTGTGTTTTCACTTGTTAAAAGTACAGATAGTCAAAGTTTGGTACAGCCAAAAATTCTACCGCTCTGCTTAGAGTAAATGGGACATTTTCATCATGCAGCACAGAAAACATCTGATATGTCCTAACACTGCTCGTTATGCTCAAGTTTTTACTGCATGATTACTCAGAAGCTCACTGTAATATGTTTACTGTAATACATTTGCAGTTCTAGGATTTATAAAGCTTATAGTCTGTTATAGGCTTTCTTGCTTGTAGCTATATACTAAAAAGGCAAGCTTCCCACCTGATGGGATTCGACAAACTGACTTGTTGGAAAGGTGGCAGTTGCCAATATGACAAGCAAGTCACTGAGTTCTTCAGCATAACCCATTATACTGCCAGTGCATGTTTATGGAGACTGCGTGGCTGTATGCACCAGTTAGCAACGGGTATGGCAGCAATCTGTGTTCTGTGTTTTTGTTATTTGTTTTTTTGTTACTTGTCATACGTGTTGCTCTCACCAAGACAAATTCCTTGTATGTGTAACATACTCGGTGAAATAAAGAGATTCTGATTCTGATTCTGATTCTGAATTGCCACATCCACAAATTAGAAGGAGTGTCCACATCGTTTTGGCCATGTAATACGCATCAATGCAACTATTTTTTAACACCTGTTTTTAACAGTCACTTCTTTTTCTTAGATTGTTCGTTGGATGATACGCTTTGTTCAGGACATGTTCAAGAATAATAAACAAAGGATCTCTTGCTTGGTTTCTTCAAGAATGGACAATCTGTTCAGTATAGACCAAAATGGTCAGAGCTGAATAGCTAGTTCATGTCTTTGGGTTTGAGCCAGTGGTGGGGGGGTTTCTGTTGAAGTCAGTACCATGGTGATTCACTTCGAATCACACCCACTTGAGAGAATCTAGCAGCTGGTTAAAATTTGTTACACAACCCTGCAATGGCCCGCATTAAAGGGAATTCTTCTTTAGCAAGAAGTCGGCAAAAGAAAGAGGGAGAGGTGGGGGAGAGACAGCTGTCTCCAGAAGAGAGAGAAAGAGATGGAGTCAGATCCTTTCTATAGGGTTACTGTAAGAGTTTGGAAACAAAACACATTTTGCTTGAAATGCTTGTAAGTGCAGGAACAGCTGCTGAAAGTTAATTATGTAATAAGGATTATGTAAGCCATATTGAATCAAGATTCCTGCAGTTGGGATGGAAAAGTCACCAGCCCTCTTGACGTATTTGAGCCTTCTTATTTCACCCTGGTACGACGGGGTCATATCACTGGTGTGTGGCGAAGAGGCCGTAACGGATCCCGAAACCTTTCCGTACGTCACAGTGCACATGCCGGCATCTCGCCCTCCGCTGACCCGGTCCCTCTAAAGCTCGGGCCACAGCAGCTGCTGTCCTCCTGGCCCATCCCACTGCTCGTAAATCAGGGCTCCAGGAGGATGAGCACTTGGCAGCATCCTCTGACCTCGATACTCGAGATCTAACAGCGCCATGTGCATTCACAAAAAAACAAACGCTGGATATGCAAGATACACGTGCTGCCTAGATCTCACAAGTTTCAGCCAGAGGACAAGATAGTATGTGAAAACCTATCTACTTGCTGGACAGCGTGTATGTCCAAAGGTGTTCAGACACAACTTCTAATTAGAAGATCCAGTTCATTTAATCTGCAGCTATTTTCTGGAACAGGTGGTGTAAGCCACGGAATTTCCAAAGAAAAGCATTGCCAGGAGAATGAGATACTTTGGAATAGCTGCACATACTTGAACATTGCCAAACATCAGCTAGGGCTCCTCAACATTGGGGTCTGGAGTGATGAAGCAAAATTAAACCCCTTTTGGGTGAACTGGACCAGTGTTTGCAAGCCAGATCTAATCAGTCAACATCAGCATTTAACCTCAGTGATGATCTTGAATGGAATAAAATCTCAGCAGAAACATTCCAACATGGTGGAACGTTATAGAGGCCAAAAACGTCCAGAGCAGTTCAGCTCCACATTCTCCACTCAACACCAACAAACCCAAAACACTTTGTTGGCCTAATCCTTCCTGAAAAACACATAAAGGCATGGGGCTTTCTCTGTGCCAAATGCCAGGTAACTGACACTAAGTGAGGGCAGATTACCCAGAAAAATGACTGCAAATGCTGATTGGAGGAAGTATAAGTCTCATCTCTGACAGCTTCGTTTGGCCTCCCTCTGAAGTGCCCATATTTTGCTGCTATGCCTAGAGCAGAAGAACGGGTGCGATCGCTTCCCTTTCATGTGTTGGTGCTGCTGTTTTCTTGTGTGTAGGAGTGCCCTACATACAGGCTCCCCTGCGTTTCTCCTCAGAGAAGAGCTCCAAAACCAGGAGGCCTAAGTCAAGACCATAGGAAGGACACGTAACGGAAGCAGTCCTCCCTCTGCGTCCAGAAATAGGGCTTGGCCAAAAGTGTCTGCTCACCCCGAATTAATTTCACAGGAGCTGTCACACATCCGTTACATCCGAGACCCGGTTAAGTGCGTCACACGGGGTAACTATGAACCACATCTTCGTCATTGCGGGCGGCTAACCCAAATGAATGAATGCAATGAATTCTCTTCCAGTATTGCTATTCCAGAGACAGACAGTGAAGGCGAAGGAAGCAGAGACAGAATGTGTGTCCTTAAGTAAAATCAGGGAAGGAAATATTGCAAATAGGTATTCCTCATTAGTGGAAAGCAGGTATTCTGATTCGTTGCGGTTTAAATCTACCTTTAGAATTAGCTCAAGAAAAGTATTTTAATTTTAATTCAATTAATACATTAAAATTTAATAGATGAACTGATGACAAGTGATTCAGTCCTTCCAGAATCAATGCAGTTGAGTCGCTGCCTTCAGAGACATTTTTCCAGTGGTGAACTATGACTATGAGAGTTAGGCCTTTAGATATCAAAACTCAAAAATACGGCTATGATTAACTTCATTTTTACTAGCATCCCGCTGATTGGAAATCAACATATGAATTTCTTAGTTATGTTTAAGTTTAATCTGATGCTCATGACCTTTTGTCCAGCTCCTGAAGTCCCAGTGAGTCGGCGAGCTTGGCTGTATGTAACTAGACACAAGGGGAATAATCCTGATGAATGGGTACTTCCAGACATTAACCATTTTATTTCATAGCACAACTTCACTCGAGTACTCTTGTAACCATTCAGGGTGGCTCTATCTGAATACCGAAAACAGTTTTCAGGTGCGTTTTCATTGCAGGAAGGAAATATACAGACCACTGCTTTTATACACTCCTCGTCAAAAAGATCATTGCACAAATAGTTGCACTCAGAAGGAATCAACCGACAGGAACGAAACTTGGTGGGTAGGTTTAATATCATGAGACATGTGAATGATTGAAGTTTCACGCTCAGGCGTGCATGTGACGTAAGCAAGGATGGTGATGCCCTTCATGAGTCATCCTGTTAATCACCACGTCACTGTCACCAACGACTGCAATGGTGTCGTGCCAGACTGTCATGGAGCGACTCAGAATGTCAGCAGGTCATCTTCAGTTATGAGTCCCTCTTTTGTCTTAGTGGAGACGCCCAGCAAAGCTGTGTGTGGTGCGCCAAGATGAGCGGTTTGTTGTCACGTGTCACATGTCCAGAAGGCCTTGTGTCACTCCACCTCCACCCCTACCACAAAATCTGCAGGAACTGTGTGAGAATATTTAAGATGCATGGGATGGATTATCGCAGGATGCCATCAGGAACCTCTACAACTCTATGCCGCCTGTTGCATACTGAGAGACGCTACTCACTATGTGTAGCTCAATAAATATTGTCCATACCAGTCTAAATGTATCATCATTTGTGGTAACCTTTATCTTCCTTCCCAATAGCATTGCAATCCAACACTTCCCTCTGGGTGCAACTATTCTTTTGACGATGAGTGTATTTAAACAGGACTGTAACATGTTGCGGTGTTACTCATATTTGTGAGTAAGAATGCATTTTACATTGTGCCACTCTGAAATGCAAGTGCTTTACCGTGAGTGCATTGTCAAGGACACATTGTTAAGGACATGACTGAGAAGACCGAGGTAAATATTTACTGCTATGTGCTGCTTAATATTTGACTGATTCTTCTAAAAGAGAGTGCTTTGTGCCCAGTCCTACAGGTGCGCATGTATTTGTGTGCTCTGAAGCAGAGGAAAGACCATGCTCAGTAGTGGAAAGGCGGAGAAGGGAGTGGTGGAGAGATGTTTGGAGATGTGGAGCTGATTCCGGAATACATTTACTGTGTTTACATAGGCCTGAATTGCCCTCTGGACGCACAAACTGGTATGAATAACACATTCTCTCTCTCTCTCTCTCTCACACACACACACACACACACACGCACACACACACGCACACACACGTACATACACATGTACACCCACATGAACTGTAATGACATCAGCCCATTAGAAGGGCTAAAGTAAGACCCTCTCAGGAGAGTTCAAATTAGGCAAGGGGCAAAAGAAGGGGGCAGCTTTTCCACTCTCTCATTCTGAGCATTAACCACAGTGAACAGAACTTTTGAAGAGGAGGAAAAACTCTCATTTTTTAAAAAACTTAAGAACAGATAGAAAACCTACAAGGTGTGCTCATTTTGAAATACTGAAATGAGAGTTTGTCGTGCATTTTCGTATTTGCTTCCTCAGACACTTTTTATATGGAAACAAGTGGCAAATTCAGCTCCTGTGATCAGTTGACATATCTCTCTTACAATAAAGAGATGTTACCAGCAAGCGATATTAATCTCAACTGTCCTGTCCCCACTCCTCTTGCATCTCCAGAGTCTTTGCAGAGCCAGAATCAACACGAAGTGGGCTACACGGTACACTGGAAATGAGGGCATTTAGGTTTTCCACTGTAATTTATTCTAGATAATATAAAATCCTTCATCTGTTATTTTCTTAAAACACTACCTGTCAGCATTACCTGAGCTATGTGAATACACAGGGTTTTTTTGTCTGTTCTGAGAAGTGAGGGAACAAGCGGAGACGTACATATTTACTGAGCAATGATTCAAGTCATGATGTCACAGAACGCTTATAGCAAGGTAGCAAACAGGATATTGCTCAGAGTTTTATTTGGCTGTAAAACATTTCTGCAGACACCTTTTGCGTAAAAAATGACTACAGAGTAAATAAGCCAACAGATACTTGATGACCACATGAAAAGTCCTGCATTACGTCCTGAGCCAGTGCACAGGAAACAGGGATTAGGGGAATACGGGATGGCCTAAAGAGAGAAGTTTTTGCAGTGCGTATTAGTAAAGGCTTAAGGCAGGTGTTAAATGAGCAAATGTCACCAGACTTGGTTGGTAGAGTTCCATATTTTTTAGAGTGGGAAACTGACTGGGGTGATGTGGCAGATAAAACATATATTGCTGAACTGTTCAGCGGTTTATAACTGAAAGTAAAAGCCGTACGACCTTAGAGTTCATAGAGGATGTTTTTTATTTCCAGCCCTGACATGCCAAAATGCTTCTGCTGAGTTTAAAAGAGATCTTAGAGGTTGCTGTGTGTTGTTGGTCTTGGAGAAGTAGTCTACCAGTACTTCAAAAAGCTTCATCTTTCCACATGTCAGTGCCAGACAATTGGGGCAAATATGAAACTATGCGTTGTAGAAGAAATGTCCCTTGAAGTCTGAGAGGCCTCAATCTGTCACTTCTCTGAGAATATGGGAACTTGAATCTTGTTTCCGCGTACAAGGAATAAGGAAAAGGTTTATTAGTTGTAATAGTAATGCTAATGGTAATAGTGGTATTATTTTATTGCGTTGGGGTAAAATATTTTGGGCTCTGCTGATTTATTTGTCTTAAAATTGGAGGGAATTTGACGAAACTCCAGCATATTATAATGACCTACATTCTTAAACTCTATACATTTTTAGTGTCAGAACAAGCGCATGCATAAAGAGTGAAAATGAGTGATCCTTTCCTTTATTCCCCTGCAAAGCCTCAGCTATCGTGACGGCAGCACCCTATGCTGGCCCTTGTCATCTCAGCATATTTTTCAGAAAAGAAGGAGGCACCATTCTAATTAAATCTTGGTTGCATACTCCTTGCTTCTCATGTTAAGGTCATAGTCTGCTTGGCCCTAAGTGGGATGTGTGGACAGAAGCTGTTGCCCTAGAAAAAGGCTGAGCGCATATCGGCTTACCTGCTGAGTTCCAAGAATTTACTGTATGTGAGACACTTATCATTTCAGGAGCACTGCTGGGCCCCAGTCATGATTTAGTAGCTAAGCCACTGTAAAAGTTATGCTAGTTGCCAAAACGCAAGGTCAAAAACACTTAAGCTATAGTGAGAAGCCCACACTAGGAAGATCTGAAAGGAAGCCTCCCCATCAAGGAGACAATTAAGTGTGCAAACAGGTCGAAAATTGAATATCAAGGTGCTCATGGTTGGTTTCATTGCTCTTCTTCATTTGTGGCATGCAAGGAAACAGTTTTTATAGGATGGTTCCCTTCGGTTATTTTGTGCGTTGGGATGCTACCACATGTGAAGACCCTCACAGCATGTTGACAATAGCCCAGAGTTTCTATTACCATTAGTTACAACTCTCCTGATCCTGATTCTGGCACTCATTCAGATTAACCCGCATTATACAGCGGCTTCACCTTTTGAAATCTTTCATCATGCTCCGTTGTGAAACTAAGCACAAAATAGGACCAGCTGTCGAACGTGACCACGATAGTGGAAAGTCCCCACACACCTCAGCTGCGTCTGTAATGGTAGCTCACACCCCTTGACGATCAGCGGCGGTGATTACTGGAGTTGCTCATGAACCCAAAACAACATTCCTCCATAGGCCGTGGCACAATGCGATGGCTCAGATTAGCGCCCTGCCCGTCTGGCCCTCTCCTCTTGCCTACGTGCTGTTTGCCCAGCGATGCCCTACACCAGCCGCACACGAGACATTGCACACGTTCACACACCCTCATCAGCTCGCTTCCTGACCCTGGACCAAAAAGCACTTGAGTCAAGCGGTGAATTTAAGTGCAATTAGGACCTTCCTCTGTTGATGTCACTGGCTGATTTGGGTAGACTGGGGATGAGTGATATTGCCTTTTAAGAATATAGTTGAGTACAAAAGTCTGTTACTGTGAAAACAGACGACGTTTGCCTCTAAAAGTCTAACTGCTGGCAAATGGTTCAGTTCCTGCCTAAAACTATAGCTGAGTCTGTTTCCTGTCAGTCTGTTTGTTGTCAGGTTAATGGTCTCCAGTTACTGTTTTTGCCTGTTTTATTATATAATATCTAATTTCAGAGTTCATGTTCATTGCTCTGAGGCCAAAGATCACCTTCTGTTTTCATCAAGGCCTTTGAAAATAGAGTTTTCACCTTGAAAGGGCCCATATGTGAGCACATTCTTCGGTTCCTTCAGTTTCAGCAAACACAGAACTTACATGTAAGTTCCAAAGCAGTCAGCAGTATATATAAGAGCATTATGGGCTTTAAGATCAATAATTGAATGAAAAGTCTGCAGTGTTCACAATGTTTTGGATTCTATAGTTATTGCTCTTGGCAAAAGATATTCACACTTTGATAACCATTACTATTTTTCATGTGCCAAATCAAAGTCCAACACCATTATAGTGAACTTGTGATGGAGGTGAAATATTTCAGGCTAAACTGGCTGCCACATCCCTGATAGCAACTTCTAACTTCTAACCTCATCAACAGCAAATTACATGACTTTATTGGAATACCGCAAAATTTTATACAAAAATAATACCCATCTGGAATGTGGTGGACATATGCTTGATGGAGCATGTTATAAGGATAGAGAAAACAGCAAATTATCAATGTTGAATAAAATCTAAATTTAGCCACTTTTGAAAATTGTTCTTTTGAAGTGATGTCACGCTCTCTTCATCAAGATACTTTATAATGACAGAACATTGTTTTGAATGTTAAATAAGCAAAGTCTACTTATAAAATAGAATAAAATATCATGCAATAAATACAAATGTATAAATAATACTATCTAACTATATCTATATCATATCTATCCATATTATATATATGTATATTACACTATATATCTAAAATATTATACTATATATGTGTGTGTGTGTGTGTGTGTGTGTGTGTGTGTGTGTGTGTGTGTGAAATATAGTTATATAGTTGCAATCGAAGCAATCTTCATTGTTCTCTTTTCTATTTCTTTACAGCATTTAACATTATCTATAATGATTATAATATTGTGTTAAGAATGAGAATTCCTTGGAATTCGCTCTAGAAAAGCTCCAAAACTACTTTGAGGGGGAAGCCTTGTTCAATTCAAAGTGAGACATTATTTTTTCTTCTCTTGTAAAATTGCAAATTTTGGGGCAACAGTATACTGTGTGAAATGTGAACTAATATATTTAAGCCTGAAAACCATTCGATTTTGGTCTCTTTAACATAGCTTTCAATGTTGTGGATTCAAATGGAACTCTTTTCATGGAATGACTTGCATATACTAGCATAAAAAGATGTATTTTTAATTGAAAACACATTTAAGAAGAAGTTGTGATTTGTGTTTATTAGGGGTGGGTTTTGTCATGAGGGAAATGTTGTAACTTCCTGTAATCCCCCAAGTACGTTCGGAGGGCTGCTTCACTGTGATGTGATCGCACGTTCGCACATGCAGCACACCCTCCAAACATCTCCAGATCATTTAGCTCACAATTACAGTTGGGCAGGTGCACACCCTACCCCCAGACTCCAGGCCCGTCTGAGTGCGTGAGTCAGAACTCCAGCTGTTGCTGCTGTGGTGGGACGCTGCAGCGCAGATGAATGAATTCTGCTTCCAGAGCCTGCCTGCCATCTATTGGAGACAGCAGCAGTCGAGAAAGTAGGTCAAACACAGCGGGAGGGGTGAGGTGCAACCAGAGAGCGAGAAGAATGACATATAGAAAGTGGGGAGAAGAAAGGAAAAGAGAACTGGGATTCAAGAGCTCATTATCGTTCTTTCTTTCCCTCACTCTCCCCTATTCCTTCTTTCTTACTTGTCCCCTGGCTGCTCAACTACCCTCTCTGCAATTAGTCTTTAAATCTAGCTCTCCTGACAGAATAGTGTGAGCTTATTGTGACAGTTTTACCATCTATATATGCATCTCTGACCATTGACCTAAACTGCATCTTAAGCTTTTAGCTGATCAGTATTATTATTTCATATTCTGTAAACTGTTCTGTTCCTCCATTACTAGTACAGTGAAGTACCGTCTGAGGCAGGGATCTGAACCTTTTCCATCCCAAAGGCCCACCTGTTTATAACGATGCATAACGTCCCACAGAAACACCTGACAAAAAATGAGTCACCTTACGTGTTCAAGGTGGTAGTAATTTTAGGCTCCTGCAGATAGCGCTGCACGAGGATCAGTTAATACCTGCAGGGTGTGTGATGGGATTCATAGATTGAGAAGAGGTGGTACAGTGTAGTGAATGTCTTGTTCGATGTGTGGAAAATGGGTTGCAAAGCAGATGTTAATGATTGGCAAAAAGGAGTGAATGCATTTGGGCGTCACAAAGCTGAATTTGCAGGTGTATAGAAGCGTACGGTCATATGGGTCTACCAGCAGTGGAAAAAATCCCAGCCAACCAAAAAATATGCTCCATGACCCAACATCAAATGCGCATGTTCGCTATTATTTTATGGCTCATCTGTCATATTCACACCAGCTTATGCTGCAGGAACAATTTGAGAGTCTGTGATGAGTCAGACACTGAAATAGACAGAGCATGCTGACAGTACAGTGCTGTTGTGCTGCTAGAAGAGTACAACAAGCTCTATTGATTAATACCCTCATGTGATCATAGGATGTTTTCCCACCAGCAGTGAACACCATTCACTCAGTCGCGGTTTTAGACTACAGTTCAGCTGTTTGTTGCAGACCTGAATATGTGGGGAGGTGTTCACAAACGGAGTGAACTAAAGAAAAGGTGTGATAGGTATACACCACACAAGGTAGACAAGTCAAGATCGGACTTCTCCGTCAATGGCCAACTAACCATCTACGTCACACGCCAGCGGCTGCACTGTTTATTTAGTCTGCTACTGACGTTTTAATTGTTCTTTATTAACATTGATATGAGTTCGAATTGGAAAAGGTTTGTTTCTTCAGTTTTGAATGAATTACATCATTATGTTAATCTTCTACCCTCTAATCTTCTAGAAAACTGATGTTATTTGGCTTTGGAGGGGTAGGATATGAGTTACTCTAAAGGACAGAGTCTCAGTTTAATATGCCTGCAATTTTATCTTTTAACTGTAAGTGGAGCTTCAAGCACGGACATGCTGATAATGAACTGAAGGCTTGAGGCAGAGAGCATATGATCTGATTGGTCATAATATAGTGAGGGCAGTCAGATCACAGAAAAAAAACAGATTCTAAAAAAATGATCATGCTAGGTCCAGGTGGTGGAGAGAAATAAATAAATCACCACCAGCCCCCAAAAGCCCAGGTAAGCATTAAGAAGCACCCCTGTCCGTTACATCAGTATCTATAATTACGAACACTGAACTTTGACGTGTGCATTGATATTTGTAACAAGGACTGTATGAACTGCAACCATACTACAATATTACTCTTCATGTATTTGTGGGTATTCTTAGTGACAAAGTCTGAGTTCATACTTACGCATAAAGATCATCAACACTGGGTGTGTGCTTTTTACCAAAAGTTTAAGCCTGTTCACTGTGCATTTCATCTAAATGCAGATGTTACTTTAGTCACTGTTTCTATTGAAACACTAGCCAGTTAAGAAGGTTTTGTGACTGCAGCTCCTGCCATCTGTGCTTCAGTAGTGAAGCCTCTACAATTAGATATTTTCCTCCTGCCATTTTGGTCTAAAATCAAGGCCAACTGGGCCTGTTCATTATTTTCATACACCACAGAGCATGGTAGGATCTTGAGTTCTTATTATATAATACACCAGTCTGGAAGCATCTGAACTCATTGGGTTTCTAAACTCTTTTATTCTTTTTTGTTCTTTGTCACCTGACTGTATATGTCCTATTCTGAGGCACTCTAGTGGTCATTCAGTCTTGAAGGTGGCTGACCTCAGGCTTCAAGGTGGTTGATACTACTGTTTGTTGCTGTTCAGTATACTTTTGTTCGTTTTATAGATAACACTATGTACAGTTGTTATAGATAAGAATGTATGATATGTTATGTAAGTCTACTTCAGATTGCCTAATGTGGTTTCAGTGCAAACGCTAGAAAATGATAACAAATATGTCTTAGCTGATCTAGTACATTCAGGTTAAGGGGAGGGTTGTATATAATCAAGTCTTACGTGAGTTCAAACAGCCCAGCAATGTCCAAATAGTTAGATGGATTTTGTGAGGTCTTTATTAGAAAAGCGGTTGGCAAGCTTCTGAGACATTTCCTGAACAGACCGTGTGAAAGTAGTAACAGAAGGCATTTTCATCTGTGGAGAATGCACAATTATAAATGTAAACTGTGGCATAATGTACATGTTCCCTTGAGTACTAGCTGTCCATGCTACTTTTTATATTTAGAGCTTTTTTGCTGAATCTTTTCTTAACACAGACCAAAGGATAAAGAACATCTACAAAGATGTAGTTGTCTTTTTTACTGCTGTAAATGTCCATAGAGTTTGTTTGAGATCATCAATCCAGGTGACATTATAACAAAAGTGTGATATTAAGAAGCACGATAGGGCAATGTGAGAGGATTTTACAGCAGGATGTATATCAGTGGAAGCTTAGTATCATTTGTGCTTATCTATATTGTCATCTCTTTCCACTGTTTAACATATTCTGATTCTTTAAGTTACACGTAAGTTATCCAAACAATTCAAATTCATAGGGATTTAACTTCAAAGCAGTGTATGCTGTATGCTGCTAAAAATTCAGGACCCCTAACTAACTGTACTGTGTCCTTGGCTAGTAAACAAATGACCTAAGCAGCCAGTTTGGTCACTTTGGAAACAAACACTTAATCATGAGTAGTTCTTCAGCGATTACTTGTCATCTGAAATTGTGACTGTGAGAGGCTTATCTGGGGTATGGGTGATGGGGATACTGCTACTAAATGTCATGACTGTGAGAGGCTTGGTTGGGGTATGGGTGATGGGATACTGATGCTAAATGTCATGACTGTAAGAGGCTTGGTTGGCGTATGGGTGATGGGACACTGATACTAAATGTCATGACTGTAAGAGGCTTATTTGGGTTATGGGTGATGGGACACTGATACTAAATGTCATGACTGTGAGAGGCTTGGTTGGGGTATTGGTGATGGGACACTGATGCTAAATGTCATGACTGTAAAAGGCTTATTTGGGGTATGGGTGATGGGACACTGATACTAAATGTCATGACTGTGAGAGGCTTGGTTGGGGTATGGGTGATGGGACACTGATGCTAAATGTCATGACTGTGAGAGGCTTGGTTGGGGTATGGGTGTTGGGATACTGATGCTAAATGTCATGACTGTGAGAGGCTTGGTTGGGGTATGGGTGTTGGGACACTGATGCTAAATATCATGACTGTGAGAGGTTTGGTTGGGGTATGAGTGTTGGGACACTGATGCTAAATGTCATGACTGTGAGAGGCTTGGTTGGGGTATGGGTGATGGGATACTGATACTAAATGTCATGATTGTGAGAGGCTTGGTTGGGTTATGGGTGATGGGGATACTGATACTAAATGTAATGGTTGTGAGAGGCTTGGTTGGGGTATGGGTGATAGGGATACTGATACCTATGACCAATGCCACAAAGCAATTTCTGCTGTGTGCACACAATGCCGAGTGACATTTAAAAGCGTGCCAGTTGATGGAACAACACGTCGGCGGTGGAGGTTCACAAGCAGCAGTAAAAATGTAACGATAGTGTTTTGTGGGAAGGCGTTGGTGGTGGGTGATAGGCCAGCTGGAATACTTCTTATGAGATTTGTTTCATCCATAGGTCACAAATACCCCAGTTGACAACGTACACACAGTGTAAAACACGCTAAGAGGAGCTTTCTATCTGAATGCCAGGCCTCTTTCAGTAATCACTCATCTCCTGTTGTGTAATCAGTTACAGTTAGTTATCAATCCAATAAATCTGCTGAAAAGCACTAAAGACTGTAATATTTGCTGAGCTCCAGCAGAGTCTGACAGTCAGAGTTGTAAGTGTGAATGAACAGGATGCACAAATGAGACACATGACTTGAGAAATTCAGATGTGAAATGACATTTAACAGCATTTTTGCTGAACCGCAGGAGCTTCTCCATGCTTATGTGTACAGAACTCAGGTTTATCTATATATTGTTCGGTTTAGTTCTTAACCTTTTTCTATAAACATAAATATCAGGACATGGTTGATACTCCAGGAACAAGTATCAGTATCGGAAAAGGAGGAAGGGTTATCAGTGCATCCCTATTTATCTTAACTGGACATCTTAAAACAGTTATCAGATAGAAAGCTGGTTTATATTTATGATGCATTTTGAAGAAAAGCACATCATGGCCTCTTATGGTAGACTCTTCTGTACATGGTCCTGATTCGTGACTGGTCCAGACAGCCGCAGGGTTACGTAACAGGAACTTTCCGCAGACCACTTTTACGCTCCATCTCTGCAGCCTGTCCCACTTTAGGGGCCGGGGGTTTTCTCCCTGGAGCTGTGGCAGTGCAAGCCCTTACACCTCCTACACAAGACGCCTCATGCTTTTCAGACTGCAGTCTGGATTCACAGTGCTGAGCTCTACTAGAGAAGCACATGTGCAGTACATGTGCACAGCTGTTGGTGCCACAGTGTTTGTGAGCTGGTAAAAGAACAGGAATCAGTGGGAGGGATGGGTCCACATTATAAACTGTATGTGGACACCTCTCTATGCAGTCTCTACAGGCAAACTTTGGCAATAGAATAGGTTGTATTACCGAGCTTAGTGAACTTAAATGTGGAACTATTATAGGATGCCACAGTTCATAAAATTTCTGCCCCACTAGTTCTGCCCTGGCCAATTGTTAGTTCTGTTACTGTGCAATGAAAGCAACTAGGAACAACAACAGCTTAGCCACTAAGCGGTTGACCCAGAATGGGCCTGCCACATGCTGTAATGCTTGACTACATGACTCACTACATAGTTCCAAACTACCTCTAGAAGCAACATCAGCACATGAACTGTCCACCAGGAGCTTCATGAAATGGGTTTCCATGGCCAAGCAACTAGAGACAAGCCTAAGACCACTTTGAATAATGCCAAGCATTGAGTGGTGTATATAAAGCAAGCCACCACTGGACTCTGGAGCAGTGGAAATGTGTCTTGTAGAGTGATGACAGTCTGACAGATGAATCTGGGTTTGGCAGTTGCCAGTAGAATCTATCAGTAGTATCTAATGATATGCATATTGCCCATGGTAAAGTTTGGTGGAAGAGGTATAGTATATTGTTCAGGGTCTGTTTTTCAGGGTTTGAGCTCAGCCTCTGTTCCAATTACAGTGCAGGATAGCGTTCATTCTACAGCAAGCTAAGATATTTTAGACAATTATATGATTCCAGCTTTGTGGCAACAGTTTGTGGAAGGTCCTTTCCTGGTACAGCATTCCTCTGCCCCTGTGCAGTGAGGTCAATAAAGAGGGGGCAACTCCATATTAATGCCCATAGAAGAGAATGTCAAAGAACATCATATAGGTGTGATGGTCCACATAATTTTGTCCACATAGTGTATATGATTTATGCTATTGTTGTCCAGGCCTGACCTCAAAGTAGCTTTGAACTGAACACATAATATTGCTTTTTCACCTCTAACACACCTGATTTTACACATCAGTTTATTTGCAAAGCTTTTGTGAGGTTCGGATAAATGTAGTGCATATTTAGTCATGAGATTTAGAACTGATGATGATAATGTATATTACCTAAAGTTTAAAATCATTGTTTTCAATAATATGAAAAGTTCATCATTTCAATATGATGTAAGTACTCAGGTTTCACATTACAAAGCTGTGAAAAAGTCTGCTTATCCATCCAAGGAAAAAAATAAAGAGCTGAGAGATAGATAAGACAGATATCTAGTGTATTAACAGGGAAATAATACCAACAACAGTGCTTTTTTATGATGCGATAAGCCATGAGTGTGCAGTTGAACACCTGTATCAGCAAGTTCACCTTAAAGAAAGTAAGTCTGGATCCTTTTGGGCATGTAATGTATAATCAAATTAATGCAGAATCACTCATATTTTAGAAGCGGTGTTCTTGATCCAGATATGATAGATTAATATATATATATATTAAACTTTTGAACAGAAGTAATGACAGAAGATTGTAATGACGAATCCAGTCCAGCAGGGGGCAGCACTTGCTTCTAACAACACTAAATCCTGGTCATGTCTTAGTAGGAAATTCCAAGTAGTTGAAGCAAATGGAAGCAGGTGATATCTGCATCGTTATCAGGTTATTCTTAGACATATTAACATTTTTGTATACTCTCTACGTGAAATGGCAGTTAAATATGCTTAGTTAGGGTCACAGTAGAACTCCAGTCTCTAATTGTAGAACTACCAAGTGCATCTGTATGGTAAGTGGACCTGACGAAATGAGCCTAGATACAAGGAGGTGTACCTAATGTAGTGTCCATTGGGTGTGTGTGTTTTCAGCATGTGGCAGGGTTTAGTTCACTCTAAACAGTAGATGGCAGTCTAGGATCAGAAAGCTCTTCATTTTCCTGCTCCTTTTCTTGGTGTGTGTGTGTGTGTGTGTTTGTGTGTGCCTGTGCCTCTGTGAGTTGGTACGTCCATCTGCACGTGTATGCATGCATGCGTGCATGTGTGTGTCTCCTGTCCTCAGCTTGGTACAACCCAGACCTGCTGTTTCTTACTAATATACTCCTCAAGTGTTCTGAGAGGTTGATAGCGTTATGGACTGAGATTTGTGGTGTGGCAAGGCAATTAATATGCAGCTTTTGTATCCATCCTAATCTCTCTTGGATTCTCCAAGGTGTCTAGAGATGCACCTATATGGCATTTGAGTGCCAATGCTGATATTTTCCTGCATGTACCTGCTGATGTTGAGACCAGTGCCAAAACATGTAGAAACTGGCGCACTATTGTTTCAAATGTAGTAAGATGAAGCTAATAGAACCTTAATGTCCACTAGTTAGAATCAAACTACCTCATTACAGACTTGCTTATGGATTGTTTTTTTTATCTTTGTGACATACTGTTGTCTATAAGGATGGACTATTGTGTGCCACATAGCCAAAACCAGTAGTAGCAGCCATCTTGAAACTTGTCCGGCTTGTTGTGCTCTGGCATATGTAATTTTGTTTTCAGACAGTTTTTGTATATCCATGAACATTACTCACTGTGCTCAGTAGGGGTGCAATTCTTTCCACCAATAACCGGCCATCATTAGCAATTGATGGTTAACTGACAAGCCTAAAATCAAGCATGCGACCCATTAAAATATAATTTATGAAACAGGAGCTTCAAGATCAAAAAGTAGACTGAGGTATATCCAAAGGCAGTGTGAAATACTGGCTGTATACACATTTATGAGCGTGCATATCAACTAGTGTGCTCCTTGTAGACATAAGCGTTTAACGGTGCAGTGCATACGATGCAGTGGCCTCATACCCTTTTAAATAAAGCCTACACACCAGCTCAATTTTGTTCATGATTACCTGCCAAAATATCACGTTGACAAAATGAACGTAGTATGTATTAACGAGCTACTGAAAGGTCCAATTAAAAAAATTGAAATGAACATAAATGCCATGACAAGGACTAGCTTTAACTCTGTGTGCCTCCGTAGGCATTGCTGTCCATCTCTTTCCTCTCTGATTTCCTCTGATTTCGTTATACAGCATCACACTTTCTCTTGGAGAACATGGACTACATAGTTTCCATTCTATCACCATTGGATGTTTGCTTTTGGATGTTATGTAATTGTAGTTATGATATCATCCTCTCAACAAAAAAAAAACTGGTCCTGAACACTATTTTAGTTGCATGCTTCATTTTTTTAGTACACCTGTGTAGCAGAGCTATTTGCCTCTTGTGCCCTCCTGTGTGCAGTGTCCCTCAACATTGATAACCATGCCTATTCAGAGAGGCATGTCTATTTAAAGTATAAGTAAATAAGCAAACATTAAGAAAGTAAAGTTGTTAAGTGGAAATAACATGTTTTGACTTACAGCAGTGGTCAAACAATTGAGCTCTTAAAAACAGCATACGGGTTATAAGTTGTTGGGGTTTTTTTTTTTTTTTTGGTAAAAATATTACACTCATCACCCAAAGATTAGATGCACAAATAGTTGCACCCAGAAGGAGCAACCGACAGGTCTGGCATCGTGAAACATGCAAATGATTTAAGTTTCATGCTCTGAGAGACACTTCTCCTGTATGTGTAACTCAATAAATATTCCCTATATCAGTCTAAATGTATCATCATTTATTGTTTCTGGTAACCTTTATCTTCCTACCCAAAAGCAATCCGAAACTTCCGTCTAGGCACAACTATTCTTTTGATGATGAGTGTATATTCACGGTATGGCATGGCTTGGTGCCTGCTATAGTGTAAATAAAGCATAATTTGACTTCTTAATGCAAAATGTTGTACAAGAAAATAGAAAAATAGCTAACTGATAATCTAAAAAAGGGTGAGATGGTTAATATATGTCTTTTTTTCATTGGAGGGCACTTGAGTGTTGTTACAGTAGTTACAGTTAAACAGTTAATCATGTGCATCTCTAGTGCTCAGGAGGTCAAGTGGCTTTCAGAATAATGTAGTGTTTTTGTCCATCAGTAGTTACAAACACAATGCAGTGAGGAACATCCTCCTCATGTACACAAACACACTAGGTTCCTCCCAGCAGTAAGGATTAGAGCTTTAGGCTTTATTTAGCAGGCACACTGAGAATGGGCTCACGCGCATCTTGTCACAGGCCTTATGCACACCACATAGGACAATATGCACTGACCTGACCAGACAGTGTTACAGTGGAGGGATTGCTTTGGATGTCCTGTGTTTGATATCGCCACCCCCAAACACAAACACACACTGAGAGGAGTGTGGCAGAATGGGTGGGGACAGAGGTAAGGGAGGGGTATGAGAGTGGGGGAGGGGAGCACAGACAGCATCTGTTATTACAGCCAGGACGGTGGGGGCTCGCTGAATTTAGGCTTCTGATATTTCTCACTCGATCTGTGTGAACACTAAGCATGCATAATTAAGCACGTGCTCTAGCAGGCCTACGGGTGAGCTGAGAAAGGAAGAATGCGGTGCAGCAGCTGCGGAGAGATGATGAGACAGAGGGCACTAGAGAGAGAGAAAGATGCGCTCACATGGATTAGAGCATGACTGAACA
Organism: Semaprochilodus insignis; assembly: GCA_034552555.1. NCBI lineage: Eukaryota > Metazoa > Chordata > Actinopteri > Characiformes > Prochilodontidae > Semaprochilodus > Semaprochilodus insignis. The sequence goes on along the minus strand of CM067476.1, from coordinate 20,783,752 downwards.
GCAAGGCTAGGAGTGAAGCAGCATCTTTTGGCTGAAAGTGAGGGATACGGGGCCAAAGAGCAGGGAGAGAAGCAGAAATTCAGCCTTCATGAGTCACAGCTCAGCATACACTCGCGATTAAGTAACAGGGTGCATCACATGTCCGTTTATTGATTGTGAATCAAACTGGTTATCTAACTGCTAAACCAATATCATACCAACAATTTCTGATACAACGTCTTGCAGCCATGTAGGTTGTTTATGAGTTATGAGGTGATTTATTGCAGTTGTTGTTTTGCCTGATTTGGGCAGAGATAACACAAATCCGCGTTTTGTTTTTCGATTATAAATACCGATACATCAAATATCACCTGATACTAACACAGGTCTGATTTTATACAGGCAACCACACATTCATATACACACACAGTTTTATACACGCTTTTCAGATTCTGTTCTTTTCTGGAAAAATTACTTTCAGTTTTTCACTGAGATGTTCAGGAAAGTTTTTCCGTGCTTCTTGTACACGTCTAAGTTCAGTCTCATATGCCAGTTACATATTCTGCTTCTCACAGTACAGGAAATCCCAGTTACCAGTTTAAGCTCATCAGCCCAGAAAAAAAGCTTGAGGTCCTATATGTAGGCCCACGTTTCAGTTCCTCACACTCATAAGTAAATAACTAATATGATATTAGTTTAGTGGTATGATCCTGGTTCTGAATAATAACTCCTATAATAAATTAGAAGAATGTAGCTTAGGGTTCGAAGGGTTAAAATATCTTGATAGTGTGCAAATGCCACTCATTTCATCACACTGTAAACTGTTGCTGTGAATGAAGTGCTTTTCGTGTTTTTCTGTGGTCTTCCATATGATCCTCTAGAGGCTAGTGGAGAGCTGCCCACCCAGAACACCACGCCTTTTATTTCTGTCTCTCATTGATTAGTGAACGGTCTTTGGCAGAGGTCCACCTACTCATGTAAAATGAATCGCCTCTCTTTCCCTTTTTTTCCTCTCTCGCTCTGTTACATGCACCCTCCCTCTCTCCCGTTCTTCTCTCTTTCCCTCCTCATGTAACTCTCTATATTGCCTGTAGTCTGGACTGACCCCGCCCACACTGCCAGCTACTGTTTCCGACGTGACGTAAGGTTTGATTGATTGTCGTAGAGAGAGAGAGAGAGAGAGAGAGAGAGAGAGCGCGAGCGAGAGCGTGCAAGAGGTCGAGGGAGAGACAGTGGGGGGGCAAGTGAGATACGACAGCATTGACTGGCAGTGGAGCCTCATGCAGAGAGAGAGGAAGTAAAGGCAGATTGAGGACAGAGACAGTGCATCTTCTAATAGTCAGTTATCTAGAAGCAGTGTTACAAGTAGACAGCATGGCCAGACTGCTTTCAGTTGCTGCCTCACTGCTCCAGCGAACAACACTTCATTAATCCCTTTCTCTCTCCGCTCTGCGAGGAGCTGCAACCTACAATATAACGAGGTATGGACTTGTGTTTGTGTGTGTGTGTATTCCCAGGGTGGAGAGAAGCTATGAGCTGTGTGACGTGAAGCAAGGCCTTCTGTGTATTGGCTGAGCTGGACTGTGACGACATCAACAAGCCTGCCTCCCTCCTTCCCTCCCTCTTTAGCTCCCTCCCCTCCCTCGTTAGCTCCCTCCCCTCCCTCTCTCCCTCCCTCTCTCTGTCGCTCTGTCTCTCTTTCTCTCCTCTGTCGTTCTCTCTCTGGTTTGCTTTTTTTCGCTCCTCCCTTTGAGCATCCTCTGAAAGCCGCAGTGACTAGCAGCAGCATCCATGGCCTAAACCACGCAGGGCCGGACGTAAGGGCTGTACACGAGCCATTGGGAATCTTTCTGCCTCTCTTTTTCTCTCCATCTGTCCATCTCTCAGCTGACCAGGGGCTTCTCCCTCTCCTCCTTTCGTTTCAGACTCATTGGAGATAGAGGAATGCAAATCTGCAACCATGATGGAAGGTAAGAATTTCTTCTGGCAGTGCTGCATGTATTTTTGTATTTCTTATTGATGTGCTGTTTATACCTCTACCTAACGCTGAGCCTGTGCGCGGTGGCTTTAAGTAATTGCCATAAGCCAGCCTGCTATTTTTGAGTGGCTTCTGTTTCGCTATTCCAGTGACTTGCATATCATTCTGGTTAAAGAGCAGAGGCTACTGGCTATCTTAAGCATAGGCACCCGTGCACACACACACACACACACAATAGCAAGGATAATTGCTGTCCCCCTCCCGTCTCTCCTCTTTGGCTTGCCGTTGTAAAGGATTATTTGGATTTTGCACTTACAGCTTATGTGCCCAGCTGGCTTGGTCACAATTCTCTTTGTATATGGAGTTCAGTTCACACAATCACACACATTCGCAGACACACACACTCTCACACCTTTACTCCTGTAAAAATATAAAGGCTTTATGTGAATGCACGTTTGTGCAGGTTCATTTTTTCAGCAGGGAAGGGGCGTGTGTGGAAGTGGAGGTTGGGTTGCTGTCAGCTGTGTTTTTGGGAGAGAAATGGAGGCTGGCTTGATCCACATGCGTGACGGAGGTTTTATGTAACGGTCTGAGAAGAGCATGCCATGTATTTATAATGGTGCATTATCAAATCAATATCAGATTTCTAGATTTAAATGACCCTGTTTTTTTTTTCTTTTTACGCATGAGTTTTAGTAGTGCTATTGAAATTTGTCACACATGAAAGCTAATTTTCACAAGGCTCATGCATATTATAAATATATGTATTTATATTCATAAAGTTACTAGTATGTATTATGCGAGTCATACAATAATTCAGTATATTTGTACTGAATGATCATGCAAATGCTTGTGCTGGAGCATTGCCATTAAGCTGATTTCTTAGCCCATTCCTTGTAGACATATTTCTGGGTGTACTGCCATTTCCTAAAGCTTGTGTAGGCTGGTGTTTGGAGCAAAAAATGACAAAGTTATTTGATTTTAATAAGTCGGAATACTGAATAGATGTGGATGGAGACATATTGTCATATTGAAAATAACAAGACACTGGTTTGACAATGGTCAGTCCAGTTTATTGATTGCAGGCTGGGATGGTCATAATCACGATACTTGAAAACATTGTCACAATAGGTATCATGCTATTATATTTATAATAATTATATGATATTTTGGCACACTGATACAGTGCCCTATAGCGCCAGGTTTAAAAACTGACTTTAAAAATATGAATATATGATTTTTTAAAATGTATTAATTTAATTTATTTAACATTTCACTTCCTGCACTACTAAACTGCTTACTAAATCAAGACTAATTTGTCTATCTTTGTATTTAACATGCATCTAGTCAGTGTTCCTTGTGTACATAAAAACACATTGTGGCATAATTTATCACAATAATGGTAAAATGGCATCATGTACCCTGTCTTCTCCCCAAAAATCTAAGAACATACCATAGTTTTGAATACTTTAAAGCAGAGTTTGGTACCCATCTACAAATGATAGCAGGTATCTGTACCAAGCTGAGATCAGCAGAAAATTAGGGACTGGTTATCGGAGGGAATGAATGAATGAATGAATATGATTAAATTCTGAAATGGCATACACACACATAGTGTGAAGTGATATTGTTACCTGTGTATTTATTTCTGAGGGGTAGCAGAGTGTGTAAATAGTTTGAACATGATGACTAACATTTAGGCGCTCATCGTAAAGGGGACCAATTATGTTTCTGTCTTTTCCCTTTCTATTAGTGTGTTGTGTAACTTTTTGTGCATTTGAGCTTTGTCTGTAAAGTACACAAGATTCCCAGCGGCTCTTGCACAGCACGTTCTCGGCTGCTTGTCTCATTCCAGCACTTTTCAGTGTTACAAGGTGACATCATCTTGTAACATAATCCTTATTGCTCACCTATCAGTAAGCTTGGCACACTGTCACGCAACATACAGAAAGCTAAAAAAGTAAAACGTCCCACTCTGAAACGTCCTGCTCCAGTCTAGCTTGTGAAGTTGGATCAGGTCTTCAACTTCAGGATTGGACTCTGGCTCAAACTGATATTGCAAAACTGGCACCATCGTAAAAGTAGCCACAACGGTGAGGGAGCGGAACTTGTAGCAGGATGCCGCTCTAGTGGTTGACCAATCGGAGCGATCAGAGTGGGCGGGCTGACCAGTCCCAATTGGTTTAATTAATTTAACATGTGTAGCACTTCAGGTGTAGCTCAGAATTAAACTGGGTTATGTGGCAAAAATGTGCACTCCAAAAAGTGATGTGTTGAATAATAACATGCCTACCAGTTTTACCACACGTTGTGTTTTTTAAAACGCATTCTGTTAGAAAAGTATTCAATATTTCATAGCATTTCAGTAAATCTGATAAAACAGGACTAAATACACTGTGTTCTTTTTAACATGTAGTTTGGGCATGTTGTTTTAAATTACTGATGTTATCCATAATCTGCAAAAGTGTCAATTATTGTGACACAATGTATCACAATAATGATAAATACTGTCATATTGTCCAGCCCTACAGTGGGATCTAGGCCATCTAGGTGTTCATAATCCATTGAGCATCTGTAGTATGCATTCATGTGTATGTATCCTGATATGACTTGAGTGTGTATGTGTGTGTTTGTCTGTGCGCGCCCTGTGCGCAATTGTGTGTGTGTGTGTCAGCCGAGGTGTTGAGATGTTAAGTAACAGCCGAAAGCATCATTGACATGTACGGTACCTCCAGACCTCCACATCGCTGTGTAACATGAAGGTGAATGGTGCTTAGCATGGCTAGCACAGGCTTATCAGGGTTAGCCATGCCTGGATTACCTGCAGGTGTAAAATAGGAAGCTAATCCACTTCGCTTTCTAAACTCTGCCACCCACACGCACTCTAATGAAGCCCGTAATGCGTGATTTATAGCTGTTGTATATGCCCGTAAATTAAGGTGGAAAACTGTTGTTTCTTTCTGGACTAATTTCAGTTGCTCAGATTATAATACTTCAGGAAATTTTCTTGTATCTCACTTTACTACTACTACTGCTAATAATAATAATAATAATAATAATAATAGTAATAATAATAATAATAATAAGCAGGAGAAGAAAATAAGCTTATTAATATTTTTTTTTTTTTTTAATTAGTTTGACACTAATCATACTAATGACACTGATAACACTGATGATCCATGTCAACATGTCAACATAAATTTCACTATCATTGTATCAGCGCTCATCTAATTAGTTTTTGGCCAGAAGCCCACTGTCAAGCCTTTATTATGAGCCAGTCTAACATTTCTGTCAAGTATCAACTCAGAAAAAGAAAACTAGTTCATACTCTAATAGGTTTGCTGACATAGGCAGTATAGCAGTTTTGCAAAAAGTATAACATGTATCAGCAGCATATAACATCTACAACATCTAGTATCTACAGTGTTTCTTTCTAAGGTGATGGTGTGTGCCATGTATTTTTACTTTCCCTGGCCCTTTTCCGCCTTATGCACCTTAAGCCTGTGTGGGTGATCTAGTAGTATATCTGAAAAAGACTAAATTTAGTCTCAAAACTGTTATGAAACAATGTCTGGCATCAGTCACCATCTCATGTAGTAATGTAATATACTATGAGGTATCTGTGAGGCAGCATTACATCATTCGGCCTGGTTTGTGTCACCACCACTGTGAACTGTTTTGGCTTTTGATAAGTGTCTCCAGAATGAGGCATTTCACATCAAACCACTTTGAATTTTATTACATCTTTACAATTTAATTATGCAGAAAAGTTTTAACAAACATGAAATTGGGCAGAATTACCCATTAGGAAATGTGAATTCAGAATTCGAACTTGTTTTCTTAGTGGATAAAACAATGGATCTTTATAAAATCGCCACATTACAGCATTTTGTTGAATGTCTATGTGGCAGTTCACTGAAAAGACCTATTGCCCCTACTCCCAAGTAAATGCCTTCTTTGTAAGGGAAGGTGGACTTTGACATCCCAAGCTTGTTTTATAATATACGGTATATCCATTAGGCACTTCTTACAATTAGTGCTTCCTTAAAACTAGCATGAAGGCAGCAAAGTGCATATTAATACCCAAATATCTATATATGAATCAAAAATGTTTAGAATAACCCCTGTATCTAAGAGTATACATAAAATAACCATATTTATGCCTACAGCCACGTTTTCAAGTTGGGAACGCTGTGCAAAAACGTACACAAATACAACAAAATGATACAGTAATGTGCAGTTCGAGGCCTATATTTAGTTGAAGATCATACAAAGACAACATATTAAATGTTGAAGAATGATGCTTTTCAAAAAAGATATGCCTATTGTAAATTTGATGCCTGCAGCATGTTTCAAAACAGACATTGTTCACAGGCAGTGGCATTCGGAAGTGTTCCTGAGCCCAGGCAGTGATTTCCACTACGGAATCGTGTCTGGTTTTAATGCAGTCCTGTCTGAGGGCCCAGAGATCACAGCCAGTCAATATTAGTTTTCGGCCTTGTATACAGAGATTTCTTTGGATTCCCTGATTCTGGTAATGATATTATGTACCGTAGATTAAATCCCCAAGTACTTGAATTGAACTATTTGCTCATGCAGTCTTTCACAGAGTGCTGACCCCTCCTCATCTTTACTTCTGAAAGACTCTGGGATGGTTTTTTTTGTATTTTTTTTTTTTTTTTTTTTTTTTAAATGTTACTGACCTGTTGCCTATTAACCTAATTAGTTGTGAAAGACTTTACCAGTCTTTTGTTTCCCCTATCCCAACTTGTGTTTTTTAAATGTGGCATCAAATTAAACATACACATGTATTTTTGAAAAAACAGTAAAATTAGTTACAACATTTGATATGTTTGTACTGTTTCAAGTAAACATGGGGTTTGAATGATTTGCACATCATTGCATTCTGCTTTTATTTACATTTTGCAACATTCCAACATTTCTGGAAACAGGGTTCTATGCCCTTGTGATATTCATAATTGTCATTATGTAAACCATTTACCTTCAGCTGTCTGGTGTGTATTTCTAGCTCAGCTCTAATGGCATTGGCCCTGGTAAGGTCTGGGTGGGAGCAGACTGTGATTTTAAATAGCAGAGCAGGCTATGGGGGCTTGCTGGAAATAGAGTTCGTGGTAGATAGTGTTTCCTGTTCCCACCCAACCCCACCCTTGTGTTTGTGGCAAGAAGATCACTCCTCTGTGGTGGTAGGGGCAGTACAGTTAGTGTGGGTAAGAGCAGTGAAGAATTCCTTCATACTGCAGTTATGACTGGGAAGCAGAACAACGTACCTGAGTCCAGATCAGAATACAGATGTTTAATTAAAGGTTTCAATGTCTTTTTCCCCTCATGGACCATGTCTGGACTTGTCTATGATGTGATGTGTAGTTGTATGCTAAAGTTTGAATATCCTCAGTCAAATTACATGCATGATTTTGAAAAGTAAGTGAAAATGCATTAACACATACTTTACAGGGGGTTAAATATTTTAATGCACAAGGTCTGCTGAATTTAATGTAATGGAAAGAAAAAAAAAATCTAAAATCTGGCAAATACATTGAAATTGTGAACTAAGGTAAGAAGAAAAAAATGCTATATATATATGTATATGTTCTCTGAAGAATATTTTATTTTATTTTCACTATATATAATATATATATATATATATAAAACCAACTATATATATGAAAGTTCACCAGTGGTATACATCTATATGTCCGCATAATTGCTGCCAGTTATTCAAACACAATTACTCTATTAAAGAAAGTTACCATTTAATAATTACCTTCTCAGTGAATTGACACTAATTAGCCATCCACTTGCATGATGAAAAAAGAATGGAAACTCTCCTATAAGTCTCTTATTTGAAGTAAAGTAAGTTAGACACTTTAGTATTTATTGTATTTTTTTGTATTCATGTTTTCTGGTAAAGTATGGGAAAAGTAAATGTTTTACTCAGTTACTTTTTACAGTGGTTGGCAGATCACTTAATTTCTAAATTTAATTGATGGTGACAACCCTAGTTTGCTACGGTATGGAGATATTTTATCTTAAATCTGTATCTTGATCAGTATGCAGCAGCATGAATTAGAGACCTAACTGGTTCCCCATGGCCTCTTACATTAGTAATTGGAGAGTTTCTGTCTCTTTCCCCAGGGAGAAGAAAAGAACAATTCAGTTATACCATCTCCCATGACTGTTAATGAACTTATCACACTGAGTAGGTCATACTGACTGAGGAAAGATGTATAGTGATTTTATATAACACTGTGTGCATGTTAGAGTTGAAGGAATGTCAGACAGTATTGAATTAATTTGTGCTGGATAATTGTTAGACAGGCTGCTGGTTGGACTGGCAGGGGCTGGAGTGAGAAGTGGTCTTTTTTTCCAGAAAGCTAAAGCAAACAGAAGCTGGCCATGTGGCTGGAGTACGAGGAAATGAGCCTGAATGAGGGAGCATCCCGGCCCAAACAACACACACTGAGTGGTCTGGTTGTGTCTGAAGTTTGCTAAAGTAACTAACAAATAACAGAAGCTAAAGTCAAAAATTAGCGACATTCAAACTACATATCTGAATCAACACGTAGTTGCCTCGGACCACGCTGGGTTGTTGAGTAATCTCAAAGGGCTTGTTTGGTTTCTTACATTGCATAGGGGTTTCTTTAACAATGTTTATTGCATAGCTAAAAGCAGTAGTAGCAGCCGCCTAGAATCGAAGGCTGTAAAAACTTCAATACGTACCAGAAAAACAACATGTATTGAAAACTGTTTTGCTGTTACTCCCCTTTTTTTGTGGAAACCACTGTCAGTTGTCAAAACTATTAGGCGCAGTCTATCTGAGCAAACTGGACAGGGAGGGGTTTATGAGCTCACCCACACTCTCAAATGATCCAGAAAACCCTCTGAATGAATTTATAGACTGAAAAAAATGCATTTTCTGAAGAAAATTCAGAGTGATTGCGCATCTTGAGCTTGTTGCTGGCCTCTTGCAAAGGTGTTGCTAAAAATGTATGGGACTGGAGAAACAAGGGATGAATAAATGACACATAGAGAAGTGTGGGTCAGTATAGCTGTGGATTGTAGTTTGGGGATCTGGCCTGAATAAGTACATGCAGTTTGGTGGCTGTAGGTTAAAGGGACCAATAGGGTTTGAGTGGAGGTCAAAATAAATGGAACTCTAGGGTCAAACAGATGAGTGCAGGTCACACCAACATTCAATTTGTGCTTGGGGGTCTGCCCTGGGATAGTATATGTGGAACGGTGTCTTTTGTTCAAGCGGAAGTACAGTAGATGAATGTACACCTTTCCACCTCTTTTATTCTTACTGGGAATAAATTAGGAATTTAACAACACCTTTACGTGCATTGGATCAATGAGCTGTATACAAGCACATCATTCCCGATCAGACCGAACATACTGGAGTTGGAGGGGTGTTGATATCTCAAAAACTGTGCGATGAGTAATTGCACACTACAGAATCACTAATGACCTTTTTAACACACAAAATATAAAAATTGTGTGGAATCTTGATCCAGTATTGATTAAATTAAACCTGAAAATATGTGCCTATGAAGTTTTGGTTTTGGTAAATCGTTGCACATCTTACTGGAAATTAACTTTTTTTTTTTTTTTTTTAATTGTACTTTTGTCCCTTTTTAAAGAAAACAGCATCAGAGCCCATATAAAGAAGCTAACTTCAGCCACCAAACATGTCTTGTCTGGTCTTGTAATATAGTCATTTCATTTTTCATTGAACTATCTACGACGGTATGCGTGTGGTGATTTATAGTATCTGTACATTTTAATTGACCATTTCACATCTTGGGTGGGATGGTTGTTGTTGTGTTAGAATCACTTTAGAGTAAAAGGAGTTGAGTGAGTTGAATGTGGGCATACTCTGTTTGGAGGGCTACTGTGGAGGCATTGTTAGCTTTTTTTTTTTTTGGTTAATGGGTGACAGTGTTTTGGACTGGGGTGAACTTTTCCACAACAAAGGAAGTCTGTATTGTCTGTACTGTGGAACTGAGTTAATGGCCTCTTTTAATAAGCTTTGTTGAGGCAGAGTTGGTCTGCCTCAATGTTCAGTATATCAGCACATTGTAAAGCACAGTCGATACCCTTCTTCATGTATATGGATTTGAGGGAAAGCTAGGGGAAAAAAAGTGGGTAGACATATCGCATGTGTGGCTGATTACATATTCCACTTGATCTGCTAAAATCTGAGCAACTTGCAGCTTTTGCATCAACTTTCCCCCACCTTTTAAAAGCAGGTGTACATTCGCATTAGGATAAGGACATGTTGTCGAGGGGCTTCCCTTAACAATGGCAATGGACAGCGTCAGACACCTTACCATCAGAATAACATTGTTAAAGCTCTCTGAACCAGTTGTAGATATGTAAGAAGATGTGTCCAAGATATGCTCTGATGTGGGCGTGTTATTGTTCCACAAATGTTTCTTTGCCGTAAAAAAAAAAAATAGCACCCCCATTAAATGTTTTAGTGAGAAAGAACCGCTATCTCTTCATCACTGAACTTTCATTGTCTGTTTTGTCTCAAGCTTGTCAACAGCTCCTATATTTCACTGTGCCTTTTTAACTCCTCGCCAGCAAGTGATTACTGGGCGGGGCTATGTGCAGTTTTGCATGATAAACTGCAGTCTTAGTAAAGCAAATGTGAATTTCTTATGCATTGTGAGCGCATAGTGCAGTTACCTCAAGGAACGTTTTGCTTTTTTGCGCTTTCTGTTGTACATATAGCTGCCTCTATATCTAGGTTTTACCTGCATCAATATAAGCTCACCGTACATAAAAATGAGTCACTTGTGACTGAAACGTACTGTGTAATACCTACACGAGCACGAATAACAACTGTGGTTCGATTTGGCATGGACTAGACAAGCCCCTGAACTACTAGTACTACTTCTTCTAGTATATGACATGTACTTTTATCATGTGTCAAAGAAAGGTAAATGTAGCGTTAGAATTTGTGTCCTTATAAGTAGCCTAAAATAACACTTTTACATACATAAAGGTGTTTTTTGAAGGTGGCATAATATTACTCCACTACTCCATATCTCTGCTTTTAAGAAGTTGTACTAGAGAGGGCAAAATGATTCTTAAACAGTGGCAGGGACCATATAAAATAGAATTATTGTCCATACTGGCCAAGAGGACACTTTAGCAGGGCAAAAAGGCAAGGGCTCAAGCCCTATCTGCCATCACTGTGACTGTGCTGGATTAGATGCTCTATTGTAGCCCATATAGTGTTGATATGTAGTTTAGGTTGATATTTAACAGGTGAAAAGAAGTTGTACCAAAAATTCACTGACCCCAGGTTTTAGCTGTTCCCCGAATATGACCCTGGATTAAGAGTGCTTCTGTTTCCTCCACCACTCTCAGACAAGCAGAGAGAAGTAAACCATAAATGAGTATTAGAGCGGGAGAAGGAGGGAGCAGCAAGAAGGAAGAGAGATTAATGCTATATTGAGAGAGACAGAATAACACCAGAGGAAAGTGAGGGTTGTTTCGGGTACATGTATCCAGTTTGCAGAGCGAGGTGGGAAACTGCTGAGTAAAGGGATGAAAATAAAAGACAGGTAGGCGTAAGAAAAGCAGGGTTGATTCAGTTAGCCCAAGGATGATGATGATGATGATAAGGAAAAGAAGTCTCGGCAGTAGTGGAAAGAACAGCTGTCTGTAAGGAGGGTTTTAAAAGATTCTGTCTTTGTGACGCGCTGGAACTGAAATTTAAAGTTTCATATCGTCGCTGTCCACAAATGCCAACTTTACAGCAGAGCCCAAAACCTATGTTAAGTTTAATGTGAGTGAATGGAACAAGACTTTTTCTTTTTCCCCCCCATTTCTGTTGGCCCATTCATCATGAAATTTTTACACCATGTAAACATCAGCTGCTGTGATCAAAAGATGCATAAAATAAGAAAAAAGTGATATAGAGATGAAATAGAAAAATAGAGATGGGTGTTTTTGTTTGGACAGCGACGATATCTTTAGAATTGCAGTATAATTCAAACAGAAGGATAAAAATAACTAAGCGACATTAAACTACAACTGAACAAGATGTTTTAAGTACACTTAAAAAGAACACAGCACAGGTAGCCCACTCTGTGCAATACACCCATCTCAGAGCAAGTGACACGTTGATCGACGTTTCACCCACAAGTGCACACTATTGCAGCAACAGTTAAAGGGGCCGTAGAATGAGAAACTGTACTTACGTTGTCATACTTGAATAATTACAGGTCAATGCATTGGACTGACAGACCGTGAACCTCAACCACTGTTGTCTCCTCCTTCAAATATAAATCCTGTGTTTGTAAAAGAAGACAGGAAAACAAGCCATTTCCAACATCACAATGTGTCAGTTTGGAGTGTTATTCGTTTCAGATTGTGTTTATTTTGTGTGCATGTGGATGGTAATGCTCACTGTAAGAACTGGAACAGGGCAGAAGTTGATTTGAAGTGTTGTTGAAGTGTAAATTGAAAATGAAATGAAGTGTTAAATTTGCTTTGTATAATTCATTCAAAGTAGAGCCTTAATCGAGTCCGATCCTGAATACAGCCCAATTCTGACAGAATTCTGCCTGGGCCTGACTTGTACAAAAGATGGAGTGTATGTGAGGCTGAGGCCTGAAGCCGGAGGCACCCAGGTCAAACTAGTCCACTTGTATTGTAACAGGGTAAAGGGTAAACAAAAGTTAAACGGAAAAGCATCCTGTGTTGACATGCTTTTACAAGGGAAAAGTGCTATTGCATCAAACTGGAGATGCATTTTAGTGAAAAGGCTCTATGGCAGGAGAAAATGCAGGGTAAAATATCAAATCTGAAACTTAAAAAGTGGGATTTGGGATTAGAACCCAGCATATTACAAAATATTCCAAGCTTTAATTTAAAGCATCTGAGTTGAACAAAAGCAGTTGAATTGCTTGTTACCATTTTATGTAATGTCATTTTCTGTCGGTTGTCAGGTAATTAAGAGTTTTGTTGGATGTTAGCATGGTAGAAAGTTCCTTGTTGTTTCCAACTAGTTTTGATGAGCTACACCAACACTGTCCAACTAGAAGATTCAAGGTTTTTTTTTTTTGTTGCAAGGGTATATAACGTTTGTTGGGTTGAATGTGCCAGTGCGCTGTAAAGCAAGTTCATTCTTGTAATAGTTGCTACAAAAGAACATGTTAGTGGCCGGAGCATGCGCAAGTTAATAGGCTCTTTTCACAAGAAATGGAAGTGTGTAAATTCCGCTGTTCCACTGTCTTATAGCTGAACTTCAGAAATACCGGTGTGCATACAGCTTCACCCCACCATGGAAAGGTATGTCAGTCTTTGGCATAGTTGCCATAACTGATTATCAAGGATGTGTTTAAGTTGTTGGAGACCACCAAGTTTATAAATTCATAGTGGAGAGTTTCTTCACAGCTATGAATGTTTGACAAGGTCAGCTAATGTGTACAGAGTGATAAAACAGTGGATGTGTGAAAATAGTTCTAACCCAAAACGCTAGATTGGACATATTAGCTGGAGAAGCTGAAATGGCTACTTGGCAAAAAGGTTAACACGCACGTGTACCGGCAGGGGGTCGTGACGCGTACTCGTGCTCTGTAGGATCACTGCAGATGTTTTTCACGCCCAGTGGCTCTAGTGAACGACTTGCTTTCTTAAATGCAGACAGAACAGCATCCACTTTAAATACAATGACTACAATGCAACTCTTTGTCGCACAAACCCATATTTACTTGTCATGCCTCATATGCTTGCATATTAGAAGCCTTGCACACGCTGGAGAAAGCTCTTATTTATGGCCATCATTGTTATTGTTGTTGTTTTAGTGGAAGTGGCTTAACCCAACCTCAAGTACTTCCAGCTGAAAAAAACAGGAATGTGAGGAGGGTCTATTCACATCTTCAACTGGCTTTTTTCTCTTTTCAGAACAGCTACAGTATAATCCCATATTCCAGATATTAATTGTTTTGTAAGTTTGTTGGTGCTATTCAAAATGCTTACATTAACAACAAAAAAGAAAACAATTAAATGGTTATAACCTGCTCAGGGATCAAAAAGCAATATATGAAGGCTTAAAGTTGAAGCAGAAGTAGGTTGTTTCCTGTGTTGCTGTTGTGTGGTGGATTTGATGCTGTTGCTGTGATCCAGCTTTAGTGAGTAAACAGTTGGGAGGTTGATATGAGTAATAAACGTTTTTGTTTTCTGTTTACAGAATAAAACAGATAATCATCAGCTGCTTAAGATGTTGGACTTTAATACAGATAAATTAGGTTAAAACAATGTTGTGAAAAGGAACTACTTCATAAATACTAGACTGTACAAACAAGAAGACGCCGTATTTACAAGGATACATTTACAGAGCACAGAATTACTGGGAAAGAAGAGGTGAAGTCTCTCTCTCTCTCTCTCTCTCTCCCCCACCCCCCCCCCACCCCATCACCACTTCCTGTTTCTCTAGGAGTAGGCAGGAAGGCGATTGCCCCGTGGGAGTCGTGATTTATTTTGGCTATGTTTTATTAATTTAGCTGTGTTATTTATTGATCAGTCATACAGTTAATGCATGGAGGGGTTTAGTTCATCATCATCTTGTTGGTGGAGTGAGTATGTGAAGTATCTTTTATAAAATGAGAAACAGAGGCATCAGAGTATTCAGACATCAGCACTACAGGATCCTGTGTAGTTCGTCAGTGTCCATGTGGTTTAATTGATTGAACTGTCACTCGCAGACCAGCCCGCATGCTCCTACTGATAGCTGCATGGCTGTATGGACAGTTCTGGGTATTGACATCATCAAAAGAGTATGAACGGCACGTGAGAAAAGAAGGACTAGATGTGGATTAGAGCAGAACACTTTTTGTGGGTAAAGGCACCTTGTGAATATTTTTGTTTTGTATGTTTGTGCGCTAAATATTGTAGTTTTTTAAAAAAGAAAAAAAGCCTTTGCACCAAAATGATTTGTTTACTGGGTGACATGAACATTTTGATGCGTCCAGACATTCAGGAAGTGTCTGTGATAGGTCAGGATACTCACAATATCACAGTTTCACATACCATATTGTTATTTTACCTTGTTTGCGTTGCAGTTATTTGACCATTCCACTTAAACAAGACTAGATTTTCAGTCTAGCAGTAAGTGGTGGGGTACATATGCAAATGAGTTGAAGAAAACTGGTGGACCTGAAATTTGTGCTACAATAGGTTCTAATAGAGAGTATAATAGAAGAAATGTTCAGGCAGGTGTGCTTGACAGTATTTTAGTCTCCAACCAAATGAACGAGCAGAACCACTGGGTGTTTACACTGTTCTTACACTGTTGTATACTGTATGTGCAGAATACGTGTGTAATTGCAAGCTATAGGGCAAAGCTCTGGCATGCATATGCTACTTCATACCTGAATTTGGATCCCAGTGATTTCTGTTATTGTAATTCTTCTGTGAACAATAGTCTATTCTGTGAATATCATCCGAACTTACTTGTGGCCAGAATTACGTTTTTTTTTCCTCATCAAAACTCTTTGCATAATGTAATGCTGATTTAACAAAACAGTAATGTGGACAACAAATTTGTGAGTGTACATTGTGACCAAATCACTGCAATGTTTTGTCCATCTTATGTGTTAATGTGATGGAAAATATTATCACAGCATGTTTTCAAAGCCTATGCTTCCATCTAGTTGCTTTGACTGCTGCTATTGTTCAAGAAAAACTTTTTTGTTTAAAAGGCAGAGAATAAAAACATGCAAAACTGGCACGTTTGTTGCTTAAACTTTAGAAATGTTAATGAGTGGAACATGCAGTCAGCCATGCTTCTAATTGCTCTGCCTATTCTGGCAAGATTCTCCTTCAAATGCATTTTTAATGGAAAACAAAATTTAATGCAGTTCAATGGCTTATAAAATGTGCATTTAGGCTTGTACACCAGTTTCATGCATGGCACAGGCAGAAGTCGTAATACAGCCGCAGTGACTGCTTAAAGACTGATTTGCATGTTGCTCAGTTCTTGGGTATATGTTTTGTGAAGGCTGATGATGGAATTGCGTTTAAGGAGCAATGTATTGTGTAGGTGTAATGTTGAATGTGGATTTGTCATATTCCATATAACTGACCTGGGAATCAAGTAATTCATGTGTCGGTTTTATTTGTGTTTAATATACCACTGTAGTCTGTGTATAACTGTTCTGGTCATGTGGCTGGGAATGTTGTGTGTGTGCTGAAAGTGTGTGCGTGTGTTTGAGGCCGGGGATGAGTCATCTGAATGAGCGCTGCTGTTCTCGGTGGGCTGTGTCATCCCAAGGATGGCAGACATTATGGAGATTAACTCCAAGCTGACAGGCACTGTTAGCATTAGCTGCTAAAAGCTAAGCTGTCCTCCTTTCCTGCCTGATTTTTTCAGCCAGTCAGACCATAGCAGTACAGCTCCTGTGTTATGCCTTAACGATGTAAGCTGCCTGATCAGTGAAAATAATAATGAAAAAACACCCCCTACGTAAGTCATTTTTCAGTCGCATTAAAGACAATACAGTCCTGCATTTAGATAGGAAATTTGGACCTCATGCTGCTTTTGTCCCTGTCCCAAAGATGAGTCACCCCGATTAAGTTTCATTAGGAGACATTACTCTCTACTTTGGACAATAGAGCCTCCATTGATTTTTGGAATGGGCAGACACAGAGTGAAAGAGAAATAAGAAGAAGCAGTAGGATCAGCAAAACCTGAGCACAGGCCGCTAAAGCGGGCTGGAAATACTATCATTGATGCTCCAGCAGTCAGCGTTTGCGCCTCAACACTCCAGAGAGCTCAACAAACACTGCTGTGATGATTGTGGGGTTTTGGTTCAGTCATGAGAGCCTGGCCTTTGTCCTTAAAGCTGAATGTGTAATCATGACGCTGGTGTAGGAGGCATTTTTATAGTGTGTTATGATGGCGGAGATGTTTTGTTTACTTTAGAAAGTGGTTAATAAAGCATGTTCATTTTACATACATACATACATACGTCACTGTCTACTTCCTGCAAAGGAATGAAATTGGAGCTCATTCAGGCATATTTTAATGGATCAGGTACCAGCTATATTAATACCTGTCTGATTCCGGTCTTGTGTTGTTTTTGGGGTTTTTTTTGGGTATATTTTAGCTCAATAAAGTAAGTAACGTGGTTGCCATAAACCGCAAGTTTGTGGAGTTCAAGTAAAAAATTAATAGAATGTGATATACAGATTCTAGTTCTGTTAGATTGTTATTATACTTTTAGAAGTACAATTCAAATTACAATCTTAAGACATCCAAGTTACTAACTCTTAAGGCTGAACACTGAATCATTTTCTACAGTGTAGATGTGACTTAAATGGGGTGATGAGTGAAAAAAAAAATGAGGCATGTTTTCAGAAAATAAAGAGATTCAAATTTCTGCAATGAGGAGCTATTTCATGGGTGGAATGTGAAAATGTGTAATATCCTCAGGTCTGTGTTTTGACTGTGTTGGAGCTGTGTTTCTTCTTAACACTGGCATGTAAAATGTGGCCATTTGGCTTTGAGTCTACTGTCTGCCAATTACTGAGAGTGACACCCCACCAGAGTCACATACAAAATACACTCCCACCACATTTTTCACTCAGGAGTGGTTAAAAATTAAAGCATGAAATGCTTTACCAGCATTAGCAGACGCCTTCAAAACTGAGAAGGAGAAGATGCACATCTGTTGCATGTTTTGTAATCTATATCACTATACACATATCAAAACAGGAAATAAATTAACTGCAGACTGTGGTAGCCAAATTAAATATACTATAAGTCATTTTATTGCAAAATTATTTAGCATTGTGCCATATCTTGCCTAAAGTATGTTGCTCTGTCTCTGAAAACATTAAATGTACTCAACATTAAAGTACTTGGATTGGATGGATCAGGATAACCATAGTTAGGGCTGCAGAATATATCATTTCTAACTGTAATTATAACTGTATTAAACTTCATAGTATAGATATTGCAAAAGGCGGCATATGCAAATGAGTCTAACCTTCATAGTAGTTACTAAAGCTTCAATTGTGTGCTGCGTTAATCACATGTGTAGGAGGCAGTTTGAAAGAATCAATGAAATGTCGGGTGGGGGGGGCGGGGATAAGACCCATGTTCTTTAATCACCTCACATCAAGAAACAGCCTAAGTCAGAGTGCATAGTAGTCCTGTTATGGAGTATCAAATTTGTCCATGTTGTACAGCCTCACTATTTATGTCGAATTTGTTATTATGTTATTTTCTTTTAATGACTTTCTATGGCAATCTGCAGCGTGTGCTCTTGCGCTAAGGACACTGGGAATGTCATTGGTCAAGCCTAAGGCTATGTTAGCCCTTTGAGAAGACATGGTGCTGCTCCATTCTGCTTCTCCAAGTCATGGGATATCTTCATTTTCATATTTGTATGCTTATGTCATGTCTTACTGCATTTTAGATTGCATCTGCATCATTGATTTTTATTTTGTAGTTCCTTGGTATTTCACCATCACCACCAGTATGTGAACCAAACAGCTATTGGGCTAGTCAGTAGAGTGCTGTAGAGCACTCAGAATTTCAGAATTGTTGGTTATTAATGCTAATTTTTGAGGGTGGCTCCAATCCAATACTGTAACAGATTTGGCCCATAGACTGCTTAGTTCAAGAAATGTACATATTTAAGTAGTGTTGGCACCAGCTGATACTCAAAGTTCCAAAAAGTGGTATTATGCCATTTCGTAGTGGTTTGAGCTAGCTGAACCAGTGAGGTTTTATTATTGTTTTGTAGTAGGAAAAGAAAAAACTGAGTTGAATTGATCGTTGATGTCAGACCCAACATCAGACATCATTTCCAAGGTTATTGTTACTGGCTTATGTAAGTGATGGGAACTGGCACTGTTGGAATGAAAATTAAAGATGGGGGTTAAAATATAAAGAACCCACAAACATGCCTGGAGCTGCTCACTTTCAGACAGAGGCAGAAAATGAGAGGGACCTTGAGAGCCATCCCAGCAGGAACAAATTGGTG
The DNA here is from genome assembly GCA_034552555.1 of Semaprochilodus insignis. NCBI lineage: Eukaryota > Metazoa > Chordata > Actinopteri > Characiformes > Prochilodontidae > Semaprochilodus > Semaprochilodus insignis. Next base: position 20,764,768 of record CM067476.1, on the reverse strand, counting down.
ATCGTGTAGGCTGGACTTTCCTTTGAGTCACGCATGTTATTATTCTAAATTAGTGAACTTATGCTGTCCTCTGGGAGGGCCCTGTGAACCTGGACCCGGCCCAGCAGGTGCTTATTTTCTATTTTACCTCTGAAGAGTGGACTTTCGAATTGTTACTGCAGTCCCAATCTGGGGCAGTTTTTATGTTTTTTTTTTTTTCTTTTTAAGAATAGAATGATAAATATTAGAAGTGCACAACATATTGGCAAATTATATATCAGTCAATTGGATTTTGTTATTAATATTGGATTTCTTGGGATATTTTCTTTGGTCACTTAGCGTACCAAATGAAGAATATGGTATATAACACTACTGGCCCGCATGTGGAAGGTTTGGTTCCCTGTTCGGGCAGATCGCCGCTGCTGAACTAGGTGTCCCTGTGGAAGACTCCTAATGCTGCTTTGTAATTGTACATGGCAGTCACTGGAAGGCAAATATTTGCATATAATAATTTAGATATTGACAGTAACTATTGTTTCTGGTTTAGCTGTGTTATAGCTATGTGACCATAAGTGAAGATACAGCATCCTCTACAGAAGACACACTTCATTCTACAAATGCTGTTTGTGTGCTTAAGGATGATTTACACTTTCATATATGGATAATAAAAAAAAAAAAAACCTTTTGATATCAGTATTAACCACAACAAGATTTTTGATGTGAAATGGTTAATTGTAGAGAAACTTAATGACACTAATTTCCATAAAATGTAGATTAGAGTATGTAGAGTGCAAAATCAGAACGTTTCTCTTATGTTCTGAAACATGACTATATGTCTTCATTATGGTGTAGTTGCAACGTTTTCTTAAAGGGAGCTAAAACCATAAAACCAGTAGATTAATTCTGTACACAAGGTAGATTAATGATATGTCAGCCAGCTCCGTGATTTATTGAAGCTGTATATCACTGAGTAGAAATAGCTCTTATGTCAAATACCAGTTACCATTTCTCCAGCCCCTGTTACGGTACAGCTTCTATTCCCACACACTATGCTCTAAAGCTCGGAGAAGGCCATTGGATTGATTGGTTGTTCCACAGGCAGGCAAGAGAGGGGTTTGGCGGAGTTGACACATATTGGCAGGGGAGTGCTGCTTCCCTCTTTAGCCTGAGGCGTGAAGGCCTAGACCTTTACCAGAAACTGTCCAGTGCTGTGATTCAACAAATCGTAACTGTAGGGCTCTAGGCGTTACAGCCCTCTGTTCAGTGGTTTTAAGGTAAGACTTTAAGCAGCAATCAGCATTAACTCTGTTTGTGAGACTCACCACTTCACAGGATTTCAGTCAGGAAAAAGATTTTCTTGCAGGTTAATTAAGGAGAAAATAGATCATTTAAGGTACAAGAAGGAATGTTTGTGGAAAACTACGGTATAATGATGTTAAAAAAACAAAAACACACAAACACAACTCATAAAAACTACATGTGCACGGTTTTCATCTGTTATATTGCTATAGCCCATACAGTACATGTTTTGAAAGTTTTTATTTACTTATTTATTAACTTTTATTTACTTCTGGGTGAAGCGGTTTACAGAGGCTGGACGGTTGTGTGTGTTTGTGCGTGTGTGTGTGTGTGTGTGTGTGTGTGCATTATGTAATCCGGTGCAGTGCAATGCAGTGCAGTGACTGTCCCCTTTTGAACTGTTAGGCTATTAGTATTCTTCTAAACCAGGCCAGATAAGGTTCATGGTACCCGTCTGTTTTGTGTAATTTCTACCGTTACAGCTGCACTTCAGTGAGAGTATTTCATCATTAAATTTGCATGGTTTTCAAAATCTACACTGTTTTCCGAGGACAAGTACATCATGCTTTCTTATGTTTCTGTTACAAAGAGGGAGGACAGGGAGGTGCAACCTAGCACATGTTGGTGTTTTGAATACAAATGAAAGTCTGGAGAGGTACCATTTATGAGCAATTGAACCAGAAGTAGAGTGAGTGCAAATGTTACTGTTTATCTAATTGGGGTGGCTAATGGTGACAGAGGGCCTGGTTGTAACAGCTGTGAATAAAAACTTCCAAAAATATGAATTGATAAGGGGACATTTTGACTTCTCTATTTTTTTACTTTAGGGGGCTTATTTATATTATTTTACATTACAGCATTAACACTAACCCCATCATGTGGACACTGTGCTTTAGAATTTGACAATCTCTCATTATGAGTTGTTTACATGCTTCAGATTGGTGCCATGTTACAGCCCCTGAGAGGGTGATTAAAAACTTTATTGAGTGAATTTAAGTACAGTTGTTCCATAAAGAGGACTTAAGGGTTACATTTCTGTGTGTGTGTGTGTGTGTGTGTGTGTGTGTGTGTGTGTGTGTGTGTGTGTGTGTGTGTGTGTGTGTGTGTGTATGTTTACATGTATTCATACACATAGTGTACATAATGCAGTATAAAGATCATAATAGTCCTTATATAAGTGATACATTATAGGATATGATATATGAGATGGTGTATACAATATGAGATGCTGAGCAAAAACAACATGAAAATACTACATGAACATGTTTAACTACACAAAATATCCATGTTCCATTTACCTTACATAGGATTGTGCCTCGCTTTCCTCTCCATTATTACACACTTCATGAGTTTCAGCATTCACCTGAAGCATGCCCAGAGTTGCTGATGCTGACACTTGGTCCATGACTGCTGAAAATGTATATAATGCATTAATATATTCAAAACACTAATGACATTTATTGCTAAGGTCATGTGTCACATTGAGCTTAAATAAATAAATATTGTACATTAGTACAGGTCATATCACTTATAATGGCCTGGATCTGCAGCCATCCAAAGTAAACAAGCGTTCCTGTTCTGCTATGCCTTCATTAGTACCTGCCTGGACAGCCGTCACTAAAGTTAGCTGCAGTTTGAAATGTTTGTTTGCTGTGGTTTTAGAACATTGTAATAATGTGTTGCATAATCCTCACTAGAAGGGTGGAGGGATGAGAACAGTCCCTGGCGCCAGTGGCCTATGACTGTTTGTCATAATGTGTCTGGGTGGCATGAGTGGGAGTGCTACAACTACCATTGGGCCACAAGTAGAAAAGAAAAAGCAAAAATGTAATGAAAGATGTATTATTATGAGGGAGGTACCCAAGTTGGTTGTACGATTACGTGTTGTTGATCTAATAGGGCAGTAAGCCACAAACAGCCTTCCATAATAGTGATTTAAAATATATCAATATTCAATAAATAATTTACTATTTCTAATAGTCACAGTAAACAGATCTTCCAGCAAGCAGTGGAATATTTAATATTTCCGTTGGTTGTTCTGTTATTGTAGACCATATGGTTCAATAGTTTACTTTCTAAATATTCTATAAAAGTCCTGCAGAGTAAATGGCTGAAGGTGATGTTATGATATTAGCCATTGTAAGGTGAGGACTGATGTCTTCCAGACTCAAAGCAGCAGTGCTGTTTTTTTTTTCTCGCTTTCCTGAAGGATCAAATGCTACAGAATCAGAAGGGACAGTTTGTTGACCTGCTGCAGTTTATCACATCACTTGGTACTGTCCAAGACTAACCAATGAATGTTCTTTAATATTAACCCTAGTGTTTTGCTTAAACTGCAATGTCTGTGGTATTTCACCATTAAGAATTCCATTTAGTCTCGATTTAGGCTTAATCTGGGTCTGGGAAATTTGCCCACTGGGATTTAAAGGATCTTATTGAAGGCTTAAAGTTCTGTATGGTCTTAGGAAGAGTGTCAAAGGTGTCTTTGATGTACTGTAGATGTTGGAAGTTGCATAAAGGTTCTAAATTAAAGCTTAACTGAATCTCTTTACACAAAAAGAGCAAAAGTACTTTATGTACCACGTTTGACTTGTTTAGCAAGATGAGATCTAAGAAGCTACATATTTTTCTGAGGTGGTACTGCTGCCAGTACTAACATTGGTGAGCTTAAGAAACTTGTGGGAAGTTGTCCAGTGTAGTTGCCCCTCAGATGGTGGTCTCTGAATCTTTATTCTAAATAAAAGTGTACGTTTTAGCTGAGTTAAACTTTAGTCATTAACAAGGGTTAGTCATATGGAGGGGTTGGTCTTCAATTCAGTAAGTCTTCTTTAACGAAGTCTGAGTGGGTCTACAAAGTGGTTGTATCTGTGTCATTTTCAAATGTATACTGAGGGGCTTTCTGGCATGTTCGCTGTAACACAGACTTCAGAACAAGGAAGATTGCTTTGGTTTATACCCATTTAGCATGCTGCCTGGATCCACACTGGATGCTTGCTAGAGACATTGCATCACTCTTTGCTCTAGGTCTAGTGATTTGATACCATTGACATTTGATTCTGCAATAGTGATACGTTGTGGCAAGGTTTTTGAAGACTCGTAGAGTCTGTGACTACATTGTGAGTTTATTATTTCAAGCTTAGCTAGAAACTAATTGACTAATCACTCGATATAAGTGGCATTTGTGAATTAAATGCTTTAAACATATATCCTTTGACCTTAAGAAAGCCATATTCTCCACAGATAGTGACATTCTTTCAAGTTTGGAATAACAGCTGAACTGGGTAAAAGGCGTGATGAATTGGGGAAAAAAGTTATGTCATTTCAGCTATTCAGAAGGTAAACTATCATTAAAATTCCCACCCACTGTAAATCTCTCCACTGTGGCATAGACAGATTCACCAGTGGTTCGGATGGAATGCTTCCAGCAACAAAGCATGCTGTCAATATTAACAGCAAGGCACACAGGCTACTGAGAAGCAGCCTGTGGCTAATGGCATCCCCTGCTAATTCTCTTCAGCCCGTTTTTCTCTGCCCTGGGCTGTTTGCTAAGTATCAGCCAACAAGTCTACTGCCATGACTGTATCATTCCATATCTACAGCTAGTCTGTTAGCTTTAGGATTGATGCTGTAGCTGAAATGTCACTGTGGAAGCATCTTCTTTCATAGCAGGTCAGCAGTCTCTTTGTCTAGAGTGATGCAAAATCGATTAGCAAAGAACGCCAAAGGAATCCTTGCATCAGAGAATATTGGCTGTATTGGGTCCCCTGCAGAGAGAAAACAATGTTAATGAAGCTGTTTTTTTTTTCTTTACATTGGTATATCAAACTTTGACAGCACTGCTCTATAGGAAGAAATGTGATCAATTATTCTTGACATTTTCAGCAGAATGTCGAAATGTGATAGTGGCAAACGTTTATGCAATAAATGACTGATTTTTCTACAAGTTTAATCTCTCCTGATACGGAAGAGATGGGATTAGATGTGTAGGGATTTACTCGGGGATCAATGAGAGCATTCATGCATACAGTAGTTCCCAGCCCAGAATATATGCTATTAAAAATGTCGATCTGTTTATTTACTTGGTTTTTGTTTAATGAAATGAATGGATGGTTTTATTGTAGAGTGCCATTGTGAATTATGCATTGTACATTGTTACAACATCCCCCACCGTTAAAAACACCAGCTGGCCATTATATTCAACACAAATGCACAAACCGAAATGTTCCAATGTCACGTTTGTCTCATTAAAGGACCTTTATATATTTTTTTTTCTTTCTTCTCTTATAATTTCTGAAGTATGTTTTTTTGTACTACTATGCCTATGTGCTTCATCAGTGGCCAGTTTCATCATCTTCCTGTATATCTGCTGCCTGAAAATGGGTTTCCAGACAGCATATGCTCCAGTTTTAGGATTAGGTCATTACTTTGAGGTATTTGGGAGCTATTTCATCAGCTCAGAGAAGAGTGAACAAAAGAGACAGCTAGAGTAATGGTCCTGCTTCTCCCTTTGCTCACGCTGTAATGGCCTGAGCTCTCCAGCCCCAACTGATTGTTGAGCATTAATCCCGCCTAAGCAAATATGCCATGCTAAGTCAAGCAGTGATACATCAGACCAAACAATCAGCCCCAACAATCTTTGTTCATTTTGGGTTTTCTTGTTTCCCCCTCTTTTTTCTGTTTAAGTCAGCAACTTTAGGGGAGCTATTGGAGTTACACTGTTCAAACGATCAGCACCAATTAACACCTCACTCCAGTGCTCCTCCTTCCTCCCAGCTCTAGTGTTGTGAAAGGGGACCTATTATGCTTATTTTCTGTGTTCGTAATTACTGGAATGTATTTATATGCTTCAGTCTTCCAAAAACATATGATTTTTTCTCATACTGTACATCTGTATCCACTCTCTGTCCGAAACACTCCTGTGTCTTTAAGCCCCTCCGCAAGAATTCCAAACACAGTTTCAAGAACAGAATCGAATTGTGGGCTGTACCATTACAACTCTATGTATAGAGCCTTAACTAGTTCCTTCTAGTTTAGTTCCCTAGTTTCCTTTTACTAAATGTGGCCGAAGGCAGGTGGCGGGTTTCGGTTTCCCCAGCCTTTGAAATTCTCTAACCAGAACCCTGAGAGTGATTGACATTCTTAACACTTTTGAAAAGCATCTTAAAGCATGATTACGATTGCATTTAAATCAAACATTTCAGTAATGTGTTCATAGCTGCTGCTATATAAACTGTTGAATTGCATATAATAAACATAAATCATTTGAACATGATTTTATTTGTACAGTATTATAGTGATCTTCTCTACTCCGATTTAGGCTGAACGGTTAGCAGAGCTTTTGCACGGTGGACTGTATAAACTCCTTTCTACAAAGCCATAAATTCTACCGACCTGAGTGAATTAGGATTCCTTGACAGAGTCTGTGAGTGAGAAAGGCACAAATCCTCCACTTTTGTGAGTGGAAGAGGATCAGTGGTGGACGGATAGAGAAACAGAGCGGGTGATATGAGGAAAGACAGCACAGATGAAGAGGAACAGATGGGGGCCCTGGCATGGAAATTAGTTTAGGGTTCTTGTGAATGGGACTTTCAACAAATGTATCACTGCGAAATATCTTTGTGCTTAAGGAAACAGATTTCATACACAGTTTTTGATTCATAGGCTTAAAAGATTACTCAGATGTACAATAGCTCGATTGTAGCTGTCGTGCGGTGGACTCAGGTTTTGGCTCTCTTGCCTTTGGCCTGGTCTGCCGGAACTCTTTTGTCTCTGTGTTTGCATGCTCTGTTGTGCAGATGAGCTCTTCCCCTGACCCACTTTGCGGTGTACTGCCCATTGCTCGCTGAGGGACAACTCAAGCGGAGTGTGCCCTTTCAGTATGTGCAGTCATCTAACCGGTGCTGCCTGCGTGTTTGGAGCTCATCGTTTACACTGCAGTTAGGGGGACAGAGCCAAGTGATCCAGCCAGAGCATTACCTCTCTACACGTTGAAGGAATAAAGGGTACTAGCTGCTGATGTGTGGAAGGGCCTGCATGTAAAATATATCTGTGTATTTGTGAGATGTAAGAGAAATGCCACGGGGATTTCGGTTCCCGTCTGCAATTGGCAGTTGGTCAATATTAGATTGAATCACTACATGACAGATGGAACAGGATATGATACACTTTCGGTCCAACAGTATACTTAATTAGTGAATTCAGCTACTTTAACAGCACTACTTTCACAACGCAGGTGTTCAGTTGCGCCCACGCAGCTTGTGTAATCTCCATAGAGAAGCATGGGACCCCTCAGAGAGGCCACACATGGGAGTATAAAGACCCCCATCAGTGAGAGTAAAAAAAAAAAAAAACAACTGGAGTGATTGAGCACTATCCAAAACACATTACGTTCTCCATCAATCTGAGGAACCATTTCACCATTTCACTAAATAGTTCTAGAACTAAATAGAACAATTCTATTTACTAAATGGTTTACTAAAGAGTAGTAGTAGTAATAATAATAATAATAATAATATTAACAATAATAACAATAACAATAATTGTTGTTGTTGCAGTTGCAAAGAACCATGCAGAACAACCCACTGGCTTGTTTTTGTGTTTGTAACTGGTTGAGTTTATGTAGCCTTACCTGGCATGAAGGGGCTTTTATTGTAAATGCTCCTGTTGTACATGATTGGTTTTTGTAGCTGGTTTGCATAGCCATAAGCGAAAGAGGTCTACGTGCTATTGCAGTGGAAAAAACCTAGCATGCCCTTGGGACTGGGTGGCTGTATCTCTGTGGATGATGCTTATCTGTCTGCTTCATGAGCAGTGTGTGAAAGATACCATCGCTGAACAGAGCAAAGAATAATGCTGTTGCATAATACTGTGTGTGCAAGAAGAGGCTTTAGCATAGGAGATGAAACACTCTCTTTTTCTGTTTCTCTTTCTTTCAGTACACAGGCCCAGCACTGTGCTCTATAGGAGTATTAGATGCGCTATGAACTAAAGCTTACTTCTTTTTCTTTCTGCTCTCTGTTGTCTGTTGGCCACTTACTCTGCATCTCCTAGAAGGGCTCAGAGATGGGTTCTGCTAGAGCTCCAGATGGCTATGTAGTGGTTAAAGCATCTATAAACAAGTTTATGACTTGTTTCCTTTAACTGCTGCTATTTTCCTGCTAATCTACAGCACCCGCAATGCCAGCCATTTGTTTATTTTCATGGTTCTGCTCACTTCCTGTTTGCTGAGCAGGCATCCCGAGGCCCTTATTGCTGTCAGTTCTTGTGGTTGTCCCTCCATGACATTAGCAATGGCTAGCTGCTGCTAATCAAGTTACTGCTTCCGTCACCACACTTACATGCGGAAGCTATTAAGGAATTTCATCTTTATTACTTTTCATAACTCTTAACCAGTGTTGCACTGGACTCAGGCTTTTACACTGGCATATAACAAGTAGGTGTTCGCTAAGTTTTGGCATGGAAATGTCTAGTAGGCTACCATAGTCAGGTTGAGGTTTTCCTTTCTTATACAGTGCTGTGCAAAAGTCAGAGACCATTTATTTAAAGGTTGTTAAGTAGAAGTTATTGATTTAGTGTCAGGAAATGTGTGTATGTATATATTTATATTTAACTACATTTTTATTTGCATAGTGTGTACTCTTCGACTTTACTATAGCTTCCATTCTTTCTGGCAGACTTACTCTCTGCTTTTCAGCTTTAGTTTTTTGATTTGTCTGTTTTCTCAGCAACAGCTTCTTGACAGCTACACATCCTTTTGAAGCCCATTCTATTGAGTTGTCTTCTGCAGTGGAAGGATTGACAGATCTGAAGCAAGAGTGAGGCTTGATTTTCTCGTTTCCTGTGAGATGAATGCTTATAGGGATGGCAACAGTTTTGGTGGTCTTTCAGGTCTTGCAGGGTCCGTAGTCAAATGTTCTCTGTAGCTTTAAATATGTATTTTTTTTATTTAGTTTTGGAAAGTTCTGTATTTCATTTGAGATATGTGTTTTTGCTGTGTGAGTGGTGATTATTTGCATGTTTCTATATCCTTCATTGTCAATTCCTCAGTGATGCTCCTGCAAATATACGCAACCATAAATACCCACTTATGTGAATTAGGTAGGCAGCCTTTACTGTTTGGAAGAATGTGTAGGCTGGCATCTCTGCTGGCAAGCTGGCTGGTACCCCTGCCCATTTCTCTGGGCCTTAGTGGGTGTGTGCAGCGGGTAGTGCAGCAGGGAGTCGGGGAGATGGCTGTTTTGATTAGCCTGATTCGCAGTTTGATTGAATCCCCAATGGGCTCTGTTGGCTTTCCTCTTTCTTCTTAATGCTGTAAACACGTCCCTCGCTTCTATCAGATACATGTTGGATTAGAATCATTGGCAGTGTATCAAGGTGCATGTGTGTGTGTGTGTGTTTGGTGTGTGTGTTGTATGTTGTGTGGTCAGTCAAGTCTTGTGAATTAGCCACTGCTGTGTGAGACATAGATATGTATCCCCTCATTTCCCCTCTTTCATCTGCACTTTTTCCAGCGTTTTCACATATTTCCTCTCCACTCTCATCTCCCGTCTGCTCTCTGTTTTTTTTTTTTGCTCTTCTTTCATTGCTCTTACACAGTCTGACAAGCCTAGGCTGATTTTCCTAAAAGTATCATAGCATTGTAATATTAAACTCGGAAAAATTGACATGGACCAAATTTAAGATGTTTTCCACCTCCACCAGAAGGTTCTTCAAGGTCTGGCCACTGTTTGCTGTATTCTGAACATGAATATTTTTTTGCACTGCACACAGAATATGACCCTTCCCCTAATTTTTACGTTTTTGTACAGCACTGTGAGCTGCCATAGGCCATCCTGCATTTATTTAATTTCCAGTCAACAGATATTTTTGAGAAGATTACATATAAGATCATTTACGTGGTCGGTTTGGCACAACAGATAACACCACTGCCTGCCAGTGACTACCACCCCATGTGGGAGACTGGGGTTCGATTCCCACTCAGGGTGACTATGCTGTGCTACACCAATAAGAGTCATTGGGCTTGATTCTTAACACTACAGTGGCCTACCTGTAAAACAATTAACCTTCTAAGTCGCTCTGGATAAGAGCATCAGCTAAATGCCATAAATGTAAATGTACTTGCACAAGGCAGGGGAAGGCGATAGAAAATAAGCAGAGGTCGTCAAAACTGGAAAACGGGACCCTTAAAAGCCATACAAAAACTACCAATACTGTCCCCATCAGATAAACAGTACTTAAAGTGTTTATTTTGGAGAGAGAGGTTAAAATCAAGCTCCAGTTTTACTTCAACTCATAGAAAACTCCACAGGTGTTTCTGTCCATCCTTCCACTGTTAGTTTGAAACGATGTCTAGCTGTCAAGAAGCTGTTACTGAGAAAAGGAAAAAGACAAATCAATCAAAGAAGTTGGTAGTGTTATCAGAACAGTGGACTGACCACCCCATCCTGTCCAGACCTCAACATTACTGAATGTATTTGGGAATACTTGGGTTGCCAAAATTAGTGTCAGTTATGTAATTTCCTGTTAAATGTATATTTTGTCACTGCTTTTTTCCTGGTGCTGACTCTCAAACGAAGTCAGTGAAGTTTGGTCCGTGATGTTTCGTGTTGTGTCAGCTGTCTGTACAAAAGATGATTAGAAATAGAAATATCTGATTAATAAAAAGTGAACTCCTTTGGGCTGTGCAAAGGGAAGAAGTATGGATTGGAGGAAGGGAGGTGCTTTACTGGCCAGAAGAATTAGCTTAGCCTCAGCTTGGCCTCGCTTTGTGTGCCAGACGGGTCTCTCCAGGCCGCGAGGAGGTGTGGGGAAATATTTAGTGGAGATCAATAAAGCCATGAGCCATGCTGCCACTGCCTGTCCATGTAGAGGCCCGTCTGGATGAGGGCCTGATATCTGTCTGGTGATTACAGATTATCCCTAATGTACCCTTTCATAGATGTGCTCATGCAAAAAGTGATTTACCAAATGCTTTGAATACTTGCTGTTTTATCGATGCTGCTTCTTTAGGAACTGGTAGAAAAAGTGATGGTAGCTCTTGGACTATTGCTCAAAGTCGCACGCCAGGTATTCAGATTGTTGGGTTTGTAACAGATTTTTATAATTTATTCATAATTTATTTAAATGGAGTACTTGTTACTTACTGTTACTTTTATCTTGTTTTTTTTCTCTGAGCTTTTCCTGTTTTGACTTGGTGTTCTTAAATAGCTAAAAATCTTAAGGCTTCTTATTCAGCAAATATATACAAGTATTTATCAGATGTTTAGATTTGACCAATATTTCAAAACAATATTTCATCATATATTTATTGTATTCTGGAAGAGCAGAATGTTTAAGCAATGGTGGGTTACTATACTAAAATATGTTTTTATTCATTTTGCTGTGATTCTAACCCTACAAAACAAATTGTTATATTTCTCTGTGTTGCTAATCCAGGTGTATTTAATCCCATTTGTTACATTTAACAAATAATTATGGGTATTTACATCAGCAAATATGTACATGAAGAGTATCATATATCAGCCCATATCTATGCATCCCTGTAGGTTTTGTAGTTATGAAACCGAGGGACTGAAGTATGGGCCAGCATTCAGGCCCTTGCAGTTTAAGGGGTTGATTTACTACATTTGGACTCTTTGTATTGTTCACAGGAGAAAGGGGCTCCCAATAAAAATCATGCCTCTAATAAAAGCATGACCAATTCCTTTATCAAAGAACCCCCACGGCCCCAGCCATAAACATCTCAGCCTGCACTGCTATGTACTGTTTTCTCTGCACACTTGACACAAAAATACTTGAATGTCTGTGTTCATTAGCATATATGCTTTTAGATAGTGCTACATGCAGTATGATACTGAATACAGTAACACTGTAAAAAAGACACTTGTGAAATGCATTACTGTCCCTCAGAACCCTTTAGCACGCAGTGGTTCAATAATACATGAAAACCTCAGTTTTGTTCTCTGAAGTCTTTCTGTACTGACCTTTTTGAACCATCACTCGCTTTTCAAACACACACGCATACAGACACAACCTCTTAATCACAGTGGGCAGTGGTTGAATGTCTCTGAAGCTAGTATGTGTCTGTGTTTGTACAGTTTCAGGGCAAAAAAGGTCTTGACTGTGTAGAAAAACCCAGAAAATTATTTATTAAAGCTCTGTGTTTCAAACTGCAAATCTAAAAGGGGAAAATTATTTCCTTTTGGTTACTAAAGACAGGTTTAGGCTTAGGTTTAGGCTTAAACTTGCATTCTTATGACATTTGGGCACTTGCATATGCGTAGTATATTTGGAACTTGTACGTAAAATATACAGTACTGTGCAAATGTCTAAAGCCTATAAGAAGTAAAAACATCGTCATTACAACAGATTCCAACAAAAATATATCCAAAACATGAATGTGACAAAAAGCATTTCCTACTTTAAAATAAAGAAAAATATGCACTCATTAACCAAATCAGGCATTAGGATAAGTACAATTAATACTGGCCTGCCATGAGGAGAGGTGTGGATAAGCATGCACACTGACATACACAAGATTATTAACAAACAGCCAGATAAACAGCTTTTTATTCAAATTTAAATGTATCTAGAACCTAAAACTATTGCGCAGTACTGAGTATGACCTTGGTAATACCCAGAGATGGGTATATTCAATCAATAGAGTGTGAGAGAGAGTGAATCGGTTGCAAGACAGTATGTTATTTGTGATGAAACAACTTTGAATGTTCCTTTATATGATAGTTCTGCCCAATAAAGAAAAAAGTAAAGCACGCCCCGAACATTGTATCAAATTTTCTTTAATATTAATAATAATCTGTCGCAATATCAGGTTTACATTTGTTAATATTTGCTGCACTAGTCCTCACAAATGGCATTATGGGTATAACACATTTCAGCCAATCAGATTGTGCCGTGTGTGTGTATATACAGCATATATATATATATATATATAAAACATTATATGTATAATTTTTCTCCTAAAATTAGGAATACAATCTCATTATGACTTTTTGTTTGTAACTGTGTTATTTCGTTTATTTGAAGCTTTGAGTTTATTTAACAAACCTGAAAAATGTAGTTACTGTATAGCACAACTTTTTATATGTGCATTCTCGTATTTGTGTGGTTCTGCGGGTGTTTGTAACTGTACACTGACCGTCTCCTTTTATTTGCAGGATTGAAAAAACGTACCAGGAAGGCCTTCGGGATACGGAAGAAAGAGAAGGACACTGACTCCACGTCAGTATCTTTTACTTCTGATATCACTGATCATAATATTATCACACAGAGGATATGAAGCACTTATCATGCACTAGCATACTGCAGCTTTTCTAAAGAACACAAGAGCTGGAAGTGGTACTAAATCTCTCCGATGGCTCCTTTAGGCCTGTGAAAACAGAGACACTGTTGTCATTTCCTAACAGCCACTTTCCCTTTAACTCCAGCGAGAGCACAAAGTCAATAGCACAGTAGACTGCATCACAGAGTGTGTCGTGACTGTGCTCTCTCTGCGCTGTTGACCGGAGGTGGACTGTCATAGTTGTTAGGGAGCACAAGCTCAAGTGAAGGTTTTTGCAGTCCACAGTGGACCTTCAGCTAGCTATAAGGAGGGTGTTAATAAATAAACAGTGACTTTTGTGTGTGTGTGTGTGTGTGTGTGTGTGTGTGTGTGGGGTGGGGGGCATGCGTGTTGTTCTGTTCCATTTTGACAGGAACAGGTGTTTGAGTGTGAAGCTGAGTGCAAATTGTTTTTGTTGCTCTTGAGTTTGGATGAAGGAAGACTTGCATGTTAAGTGGGTTTTAAAGTCTCTCTTTCACTCTGTCTCTCTCTTTCTCTTGCTTTCTCTCTCACTCTGTCTCTCTCTCAGAGGGTCCCCAGACAGAGAAGGAGCAGTAAGTACTTCTCAACCAATCAAATTGTGCAGAACTGTGCAAAAGTATTGTGTGAATATTAAATGTAGACGAACAATGGCAGTAGCATATGTCAGCCTTCAGCCGTTCAAAGATGAACATCAGCTATATCCGTTGACCATTTCTTTGGTCTGTTTGGTTCTGTTACGTAACAGTTTCAGATTTTGGAACTTTTGTACATGCAGGATATTTGAGGGAGGAGACAACAATGTTTGATGTTCACAGTCTGTCAGTTCTATGCATGAAACTCTACTTATTCTTATTACTTATTCTGCAGTTCATTGGGGCGTCTATGCACGAGGGCATTTTTTAAGTAATTTTTTGAGCCAGCTTGCTTTAATGCTATTAACCTGTCAGAATTAATGGAAGTGAGCCATATTCCCCTTACATAGCCTGCACTTGTCTAATAAATGGCATAAGAAGGCTGAATAATTTGCATTATATTTCCATTCCATGTGTCACATGGATCACTACAGCAGGACCTACAACAGCCTGAATTGGTACTGTACATAGAATCCTAAGCATAGTCCTGTAGTGGAGAACCTAGTATTAACATTAGTATTTGTATTAGTATCCCTTCATGTAGAATACTCTCAGTCACATAGATTCCCCTAAAGTACCTTCATAGCAGCATAGTATACAGTACATAGTATGCAAAGCTCATTGAATGATTTTATATAGTGTAACAAGCTTCTACTTTGGTTCATTTATAGCCACAGAAGAAAACCAATGGAGCTCCCAACGGCTTCTATGGCGAGATCGACTGGGACCGATATGTAAGTTTCATGACTTATTTCAAAGTTTCATGGAGTTATTCTGACTGGGATATGTACTCTTAGTTAATATTTTGCCTCCTCAACCATCAAATAAGAGGTTACTGATGATATGCTGATTAACATGTATGTATGTGATTAACATGCTATATATTACATAACTACATAAATGACATATTAGTTAATTTACTGTAGAGTTTACAGTAGTTACTGATTAATTGTTAGTGGTTAATAAATAAGCCTAATTATTATTCATCCTGTTCAGCCCAATTAGCAACACTGATTACCATTCTATTTAATACAGGTTTATCTCTAACAAAGTAATATAGTAATGTGTATTGTTCATGCTCGAAACCACTGTAACTGATCATAACCGCTTTCTATTATAGAACTCTCCTATGGTGGATGAGGAAGGCTACAGCATCAGGCCAGATGATGAAGCAGATATCCTGAAACTGTGGCATCTATGAAATCTAAGCCATCTAAGGAATGTGACTGGAATGCTTTATCTACCTCATTCTCAGTAGTGTTTGACGTCAGTTGTTTGGTGAAAGTCATGCTTAGTCGACAGTTTGATGGTAATCTGCCTTGTTACATTTTACTTTTTGCCAACTGAAGGACAAGCAGTTTTGGCCCTGTACTTCCTTAACAGTTGCTTACCATCCCCTAAAGAAAAGAGCCACTTCTTTTCGTCCAGCGAGTCAGAGGAGGAAGAAGACCATCGCAAAAAGTTTAAGATCAAGATCAAACCCCTTCCTGCAGACAATGCTGAATTTGTGGCCCCTTCAGTAGATGAATTAAAAGCATCCATAGGCAACATAGCTCTGTCTCCCTCGCTTCTGGTGAGTCCTGCCTATGTTACCCACAGTTTTTTATGGTTTTCCTTCCTGTCTGCCATATGCCTGATTGCCCTTCATTTCACTTCCTGTTAATGCTACGCTTGAATACATGGTTTTTTAATTCACAGTGGTGAACTGTGAGAAATTGTTGCTGATTTTGATGTCTGTGATGTCTGTGATTTCGATGTCACCCACACCTCAAATTCTGTGTACGTTTTCTGTTCTGCTGATATTAGAAACACATAGGAGTGCCTGATAGCATTTCAGGGCCTGTCAGGCCTAATTATCGATGTGCTGTACTGATGGCAGTGATGCAAGGAAGCAGCTCACAGTGCTGCTCCTTGCTTTATGAGGCCCTCAAGAGATATAGTGAGTGCTTTTGGACTCCTTAGGGGACATGGAGGTGAGCCACATGGGGGGGGGGGGGTGTGTCACAAGTTAGTACATACCTTTTGTTGGTCGTTGATGATGAAAGCCAAAACAAACAAGCCCAGGGGACACCGACATCTTCAGAGAAATGAAAACTGATAAACTAAATAAACAAATGTAAATTGGGGGGAAATTCTAGAACAGTCTAGTGTTAATGGAGGAACACTTTTATATATTCTTTATTATAGAACAGTCAAAGTAAGTGATCTAGAACTGTGTGAATGAAGAGTACATCCTAGAACAGTGTAAATATTCTAGAAGAAAGAGAATGGGAACAATAACAGTGCGTCCATAGAGAGCATTCTAGAGTGGTGTGAAATTAGG
Organism: Semaprochilodus insignis; assembly: GCA_034552555.1. Lineage (NCBI taxonomy): Eukaryota > Metazoa > Chordata > Actinopteri > Characiformes > Prochilodontidae > Semaprochilodus > Semaprochilodus insignis. Next base: position 20,748,213 of record CM067476.1, on the reverse strand, counting down.
GGTGGCTTTGTTGAACAATCTCAATATGGGAAAACATTCCAGAACATCCTAGATGTATTCTAGAGGAGTGCGACCAGGGGTAGACATTCTATACCAGGAGGAGGACATTCTAGAATAGAATAATGGGTAAATGGTAAATGTTCTGCAATGGTGTGAAGGCAAAAACATTCTAGGGAATAGGGAACATATTCTAGAGTCAAGGGAATAGGGGGAACATTTGTAGAACAGTGTGAATGGTGACAACTTTCTGAAACAATGTAAATAGAGAAAACAGTATAGAACGGTATGGATGCTGAGGATGCTCTACAATGTTTTCCCCAAATTACGTTGTGTGAGTGGCGGAGAGCTTTCTAGAACAGTGGAAATAGGGAGGATGTTCTATAATAACGTGAGTGATGGAGGACACTCTAGAGCAGTCAGAATAGAGGAGAACATTCTAGTCTCCCAGCTGTCCCACACAAGTTTGGTTAACCATATGGGTTTGTTGGTATTTGTTGGGTCTCTTTGCTTTGAGTCATACTTACTCTGCTTAACTTCTAGAGCAGTGCCTTCAGAAGGTCAGGCCCTGACAGAGCGAGAGCTTGTTTTATAGCTGGTTAGGATGAGGTAGACCATTAAATTAATCCATCCCCCTGAGTATAGCTGCACTCATTCAGTCTTATGATTCCGAAGGCGTATAGTGGTTTGATGAAAAGGATGCAAATTACTGATTTTGCTGCTGTTGTGCACGACTACTGGAGCTGGACCTATGTATGTTGTCATTGTGCGGATGAGGATGTCTTCTTGGCTTACATCCCACGTTGAGGATACTGGAGGCGTTAAGAATATGTTACAGATAAATGGGAAAAGACATGCACTGTGTGTGTGATGTGGGTTAAATGAATGGTTTGGCCCGTAATTCTTCTATTGCTAACAATGAATGAATGTGCATAGCCACTAATTAGCATTATTATAATGACATCATATAATTGCTGACTACTGGCTTATATATGTTTTCCTTTAATTCTAAGGGTATTTTGAAGCATACTCATATAAAAGAACACCTACAGAAGGATTTTCTGTGAATAACTACATAAAGAGCATAAAGGCAACTGTTGTATTTTGTCAGTATGTCCATCTACACATACTTGGTAACAGCTTTGCTTCTTTACAGCATTGCTGTACACAATGTTTCCTGACATGCATTTCAAGCTAAGGACTCTCAAGAGGTTACTATTATGAAATGAACATGTTTTCTAGTCTTTTCATTGTTTGACTCACACAAGGTGCACTTTAGGTGAGTCGTGTGTCCTCTGTAACCTGGTGGGACAGTGTGCGCAGGCAGTGAGAGTCTCCTGTGTGCTGCAGAACCGGGGTGTCAGTGTGTTCTCTCTCAATAATTCAGTTTGGAAACTGGGCTCAGTGGTGCTGTATAACATAGCACTGTAAGAACAGAAGCACACAGAGCAGCGTGTGTCATGCGAAAGCCTGCGCCATGAATTATTCACACACGCACCTTAAAGATATCATTGAAAATCACAGTAGTATGGGGCATTGCACAGCCTTGCCTATGGGGCATTGCACAGAAGTCTTACATTATAATACCCTGCATTCTTTGTGACAGTAACTGTAAAATCCTTTAGAACACTACAGGTCTAAGTGTTTTATATCCTTGTTGGTCGTCCAGGGGTCGCCGATCTGTTTCTGCATGTCTACAGTATTGAGCAAAGGCTTTAATTTCTACTCAAACTTGACATTAGGTACAAGTTATTCATTTTACAGGAGATTTAGCTGAGGGGTTTGACTATGAGATCTGTTTCCATCAGATAAACAGTAGTTAAAACTTTCATCTTTGAGAGAGAGGAGAAAAACAAGCTCCACTCCTGCTTCAGGTCTGTATAAATCCACAGGTGTTTCTGTCCATTCTTCCACTGTAAGAACACAACTCGCCACTATGAGTCTGAAAGGATGTGTAACTGTTAAGAAGCTGTTACTGAGAAAAGGAAATAGACAAAAAGAACATAAGCTGATAGGTTTAAGATTACTTGAAAGGTGAAAAACCTCCTGGTCAGCTGTGTGATGAGCAGCAGTGTGAACCAGTTCGCTTTTGCAGTACGAGGTGTTTTTAGGACATCGAGTTAATTTTTTTTATAATCCAGTTCACAATGGTCCAGTTCAAAGGTCACATGGCTTGTCTTTTGCAGGTCAATATCTGTATTTGGTATGACTTTTTTACTAGTTGTAGGACAGCAAACATTATGTTAGCTCAGCTCTTCTTTTTCCAGTGTAATACAGACTAAACACTGTAAAAAGTTTGCATATTTGATTTTTAGGGCCTCTGTGTAATTTTCGTTTTGTGCATTTTTTCCTGACACAGCAAAATGAATAACTTCTACTTAATGGCCAGTTTGACTGGAAATTTGACTGGTTTTGCGCAGTACTGTATATCCAGTGGAGAGCAGTGCTTCTGAACATTTGCACTGCTGCACTTTTGCACATTATTAAAGCATGTCTGTATAAGCCCTGTCTGTACCAAAACCTTTCCAAACCTCTAAACAGATATGTACACAGGCTTCGATAAAGTTTTTTTCAGTGCGCTCTCTCTCTCCCTCTCTCTCTCTCTCTCTCTCTCTCTCTCTCTCTCTCTTTTAATCTGGATTTTTGTGTTCATCACTGCAGTCTACACACTGGCAATGGGCTCACGTACAGCAATAACCCTCACGCCCTTAAAAAATTCCTCTCTCTGAGCTTCACTCTGTCAAGTGCGCTGGGGCTCTCGGCATTTCTCACTCTCGCTGAATGAAACTCCAGTCACATGCTTGCCTGCACCATGGCAACTCGCGCTTACTCTTGTAACTATGGCAACGGATTGAACATGAAAATGTGGCCTAAAGAACGACAAAGGGAGCAAAGTTGACCAGGCCTGATCGACTGAGCAGCGGAGACTCTGACGCCTCCACCCCAACTTTCATTTCTTCGCCATAGTTCAGAATGCAGTGATAATTTGTGTAGGTGGTTGTTATTCTCTCAAGATCTAACGCAGTTGGCTGGCTGGAGGTATCAGAGGGGTCGTGCTCCAGCTGAAACATTACACAAAGGCACAGACTTTCCTATTATAGCACACAGCCGATGCAGGTGCTGGGTTGCAGGTGGTGTTCATGTTTTATTTATAAGGCCTGCTCCTCTTGATGCTTGACTGTGGTCAGTCTTCCATCAAGTCCTTAACAATGGTCTAAAAAAACTCTGCTTTTTGTTGAAAGTCATGCCTGTTTCTTTCAAACTGTTAACAAGCTCTTTAAAAATGTGTTCATGTTCAGTGTTCTTTAGACATTGCAACATTGTATATGTAGATAATCCTGTCCTTGAAATATGCAGGGAAGCAGGATCCAGGGTATGTAATTTCTTTATTAGCATAAATCATAGTCAAGAGTCATAGTCAAACTACAAGACAAGGGTCTGGACAACACCTAGGCCAATACAGACAGCAATGGCTCTTCTGTAAGTGGAAACTAACAGAGGCAGGCTAAGGTCAAACCCAGAAAGATGTAGGAACGTGGTAGGAAACAAAGACCAAAGAATAACCAAGAACAATGCAAAAAGCATTATCCATAATTGGAAGCTAGCAGAGGCTAGGCTAGGAACACAGCTCAGAGTTACATGGAGTGGGTACATGCTGACTCCAAAACAAGCCTTGGGGTGTATACCACAAAGCTGGATTACTCAGCAAAACTGGATAATTTATGACAGAAGTGAGGATTGACTTCATCTCCAGGAATATACACTCACAAACAAGCCAAGAAAGGCTATATTTCTCAGCCATCACTGAAGGATCTCATGTTTTGTAGAATACTTTGATTGCATCCATGTAATGCACCCTTTGTTACTGAGAAATCAAAGGACTGCTTCACCTCACCTTCAGTCACACACAGTCCTTCACATGCACCGCAAAACCATTTGGAAGATAGTGTGTACGATAGCAAGGGCAGGATGCTGTGACATCAGAATTTGTAATCTAATGTAAATTTCAGTGTAATGTTTTCAAATGTAAGAGGTACATCAGTAAACCGTGACATGTCGATACAGCCTGCTTGAGTGCACGAGTGAGCGCTAAGGAGGAGCCTTTGAAAACCAGTGGTATCTCTTACCTCAGCTGCAGACTTCACTTTGAGACACATCCACACACTGATAATAAAACAAGACCAAAAGTGTCGGTGGTGATGAGGGAGGCAGAAATGTTCCCATTTGTAATCTCCAGGAGAGGTAATCCTGGGGTAGTCATTAATCAGTGCATATGAGCACAAAATAGAGGAACCATGGGCTCGGACAGGATATGAAACATCTCGCTTAACGTGAATCTGAGTACAGTACAGAGGATTTGATATTAAAGAAATGTAATGTGGTCATATATTTCATCATACTGCCTTTCCATCCATTCACCTCCAGTCCACTACCACTGTACCCATCAAACCATTTAACGCAATTGTACTAATATAGTACATTTTACGCCCTCCCTTTCTGTCTCTCTCCCTCTCTCTCTTTCTAATGCTGGCCTCCACAGAGGAGCAGTCCGGTAAGCTCTTTACCTCTCTTGCTGTTCAAGAGTGCTGTGTGCTCTCTTTAGTCTGGCCGGCGGGCAAAGGTTTCATGGCCCGTGCTCAGCATGCCACTAGTTCAGACAGTTTGGTGTCTGGATCTGATACTGAGATCAGCCTAGTTGTAGCTGAGTATACATCAGTTGATGTGTAGCTAGTTTTGCATGTGCCTCTGCCAAGATCAAAAAAAAGAAACCTTCATTGCTGGACGTGTATTTTATCTTTAGTATGACTTGAGCACTCTAAGCTAAGACAATCGAAATAGTGTTATTTCTGTGACGGTTTTACTCTCTGGGTTATTTAATAGATGTGACTAGGGGTCACTAGGGGGTGCATGAGCATGTTTGAAGGGTTTTTGGCCATTTGACTTTGCTAAGGAAGCGAAGTAAAACTATTGGAATCAATGCTGTTGTAGTAAGGCCTGTCACCATTGTAACATCATCACCAGATCTCAGTTATTGAAGCTGGTTCTTTTCCATCCAGTTTGTCTACTATACCAGAAATTCTTCCTCAGGTAGGAGTTTTGCTGAGTTTAGCTGAATGGTTAAGTCAGGGATGTTTCAGTCACATGGCAGAAAAAAAAGGAAACACAGCAGGCCCTTCGGTTGCCTGTTGCATCTGTAGAGGTCCACTTTGTTTTCGAGGCAGCAGACGTGAAGGAACAGCTAGTCTTTTGGGGTTAACCTTAGACTGGACATGGAAACCAGAGCGATTGCTGCACTTCTTGTACCAACTGGAATTTTACATTCAACTTTAAATGATAGAGCAGTTACATTCAGGCACCAGCTCCAGCCTTGTAGAAATTAAGATGTGAAACAATTCTTAGCATCATTTTCACAGGGGCTAGTGTTGAATATCTATATTGACTTATCTACTTCTTAAAAAGATAGTTCTTCAAGGGTTCTTTAGTAAAGACAGTGGTTCTGTTTTTACTAAATGCTCAAAGAACCCTGTAAGAACATGTTTAATCAGTTCCTTTCATGGTGAAATGGTTCTTTAGATTTATGGAGGAGGTGTTGTATATGGATCTGTGTAGAACCATTTACACAATTGCAGAACCCTTTTAGATGCTATATGGATCAATTCTATCCATTCTCCATTAATCTTAACAAACATTTCAAAGTGTTGTTTAAGCATGCAAGTGGTTCTATATAGAACTTGTTTCTAAATAAAGCTATTGCCTTTGCTAAAGAACTCTAGAACCATCTTTCAAAATTTTTTTATAGGCCAATATTATTTTTACTATTTTACACAGCAAAAAATATCTGAAATTTGGTTGTTAAAAATGCTTCTTATTACAAAGTGAACATATTAAAAAGATACAATTTTAGATTAATAAAAGGTTTGAATAATGTAATTGTCATCATATACATTTTCGGCCATTTCGCCTACTATTAGTTGTTAGCTTTCACAACCATGTTTGTCACATTGGGTAAAATTCCAAATATTCTCAAGATAAATGCACGTAAATAAAATAAATTCTAACTTCTGATCAGCGATGAGTAATTTTTGTTTATTTGAGCTCCAGCTTCTGCATTTGTCAGTTAGGAGCTACTAGGGATAGATAACTAGAAAGCAAGAGAGCTTTTTTCTTTCTCTTCTTTCTAGACTAGTACTTTAATAGTTTCATACAATGAACAAAATATACATTTAAATTGTTTATCACAGTTATTCATATGGCAGTTAATCATCTTTCCTTGATTGTGACAGGCCTAATGGTAGTCAGTGCATATCATTTCAAATTAATTTAATCAAGTTTTCAATACCATGTGAATTGAAGTTCTACATTACTAGTTCTAATTCTACTTGAATCTTAAGACTGATTTCCGTGGCCTAATTCACCTTATTTAGAACCTCATTTATGAATGTAGTGAGTGGGCAGACTTTGTCCCAGCTGGGCTCTGGCTGGAGTATTTAATTGCAGGTCTCTCTTTCTGTACAGTGGTAGGATTAGACTTTGCATCTGTTACATCATCGTATTTAGTTGCAACTCAGTGGCTTTTGAATTCTCTTTAGTCTGGGCCACAGGAAGCTTCCTCTGTAATATGTGCAGAGATGGGAGAAGAGGGTGGAAGAAGACAGTTTGCTAATCTTGTCTGAAATAGGCTAAGGTAGAGCAGGAATGACATTTTTATTACTGTGGAAATGAGTACTCACTGACCTGTTTCACCTTTCTTTCTCCAAACGCTGAACATTAACTAAAATAGGGCTGTTTTGGGTGGCTGGTTCATCCCATTCTTTCCTCTGTGATTTATGGAGTATTGCTACTACTTTCACCTCTCCTTCAACCGCCATCTCCTCCAACACTTTCACCTGACCGGGGTTAAGTCATATAAGCTGCTTTCTTTCAAAAGTCTTCCATAGTGCACAGCGGAAAATAGCAGTTGCAGGAATAATAAATGTTCTGGCTTAATCTTAAAGGGCTTGTGCAGCGGATCATGCTCATGTGGCTAAAAACTGTCCGGAAACTCAGCAGTCAGCATTTACACTACATTGGTATTTTAGTCGTGAAAGCTAGTATATGCCCGAGAGCTTGTAGACATCTACTGATTGAGCGTTTTTTTTTCTGAAATCAAGAATATTAATTAGGAGTTTGCTAAGTCAGAAACGTTCTGGGTCACAAATGCCATTCCACTTTATGCCAAAAATATTGGATGGAACGCCATCATTCCAGAGAATGGCGTTCCACTGCTAAGCCAGTGTCTTGTTATTTATGCTGAAATTCTATATGTTGTTGAATTGAATGTTTTGTCATAAAATGCATTTACATCTATCTGTTAGCTCTGCCTGTTTACACTCTAGTTATAATGAGTGTTGCAGCCAAGACTGCTGTTTGAAGGAGGTACAAAAAAGGACAGCCAGTCAGAAAAGACCTTGTTTAAATATATATCAGCCTTAAAGGAACAGTAACAGAAACAGTCTGTTATAAAGAGAGAAAATAATCATGTCAGCATGAATTAGGACTGTCTTGGGTGCATACAGCATAAAATTGTTCTAGGTGGACATCAGGGGAAATGTTAAAGCTAAGAAAAATCTAGGATGTGTGCTTCCTTTGAAAGTATTCACCTGCCCTCTTCTGAAAACATGACTTCTGCAGGTAATGCTCACCTTTGTGGGTCTGCCAATTGGGGTCTGAATAGCGACGCAGGCGAACGTGCATTTTGTTACATCCTTAAGGAGGTTTGCAGAGTTGTATTGTACTGCCTTGGTGAGGGAAGTGAAAGCAATGTTCTGGGCTATTTTAGGGCAGAAGTTTATTTTGATGAAAGTCTGTATTACTGATTTGTCACTCTCTGACCAGGTGTCTCTTCTCTCTTCCTTTTTGCTGGTCACAGAGACGCAGCCCGGTAAGTGATGTTTGAAATACAATAGTCTATGTAATATGTTCTCTATGTCTTTAGCAGAGGTAGTTAGAACAGGTCTTGGTGCCATTTCTGTTAGAGAACTCTGCATGCTTTTGCAATTACCGTGTTCCAAATTCAGAAGCTAATGAAGATTATTCCGATTTGTCCTGATTCAGTATTTTTAGATATGCATGTACACCAGCACTGCTACGTTGCAAGGTCATTTATTGATGTCTTGTAACCTGAGCTGCTATGCTGAATGCTCCACCTGGCCCATAATAACTCCAACACCCATGTGAGCACAAAACTGCTTACATTTGTGATTTAGCCAAAGCCTTTTCATTATTAGTTTAGGAGGTTTATTCAGAGTCCTGCTGAGGCCAAAGACTGTGACAGAGTACTTTGAATAATTGAAAGCATTTCTCGGTCAGGCAACCCATATGTGATGCAAAATAGCACAACCTTAATCCAGTAATAATAATGATGATGATATAAAAGCAAATAATAAGAATACAACACTTTTCATTAATACAATATGCTTCCCATATGTGGAATGCTATACAGTTATCATAATTACTATTACTATTCTTATCTTGTGATCTAGTTAGTCACCAACCCACTGCCCTGCATCTGTCTAGATCAAACACAAGACCTAAGCTTTCAGCCAACAGGTTTTTCTTTGATAAATTACAGAAACCTTAATTTGATGAGATTTAATTTCCCTTCAGTGGACGCATTTGTGAAGTAAATTTTTTGTGCGTTATTGGTATAACTTTGACTATTTTGATTTTCTGTTTTGTTCCAGGGTCTTGCAAAAAGAAATACACCTAGTGAGTATCAAAATGTCAATGACTTCATTGACCAAAATGAGTACAGTCGTGTCATTTGAATTAGACTGCGGTACTGTGAAGTTCAAGTCCAAGAGATCACCTTTACATTTATTCAGTTTCCACTTAAAATGGCTATTAGGTAGGCTAAATAAAACTAAATTTACAAAAGAAAGAATAAAATATATTAAATATATAAATATTAAAATGGGACTTGAGTTGGGGAGTGAAAACCATCCAAAAATAAAACTGTCAAGCAGTATGTAAAGCTTTGAGCTTTGTGAGATTAGCTCTGCTCTCGCTTCAGATCTGTCCATACTTCTTCTATGAGAAAAGACTTTTATACTATGGATCTAAAATGATTTGGGAAATGTGAATTCTTGTCGGTCAGGCATAATGGACGATCAGCACAACCATGGGGATGTACAACCCCAAGGATGGGCAGAAGAAAACTGCATCTAATATTGTGAAACAGTTTCAGAAAAATTGTTCTTCAACATGAAATTGTGAAGACTTCCCTCTATCTATTGTACACAATATCAGGAATAGACTCTGAGAATCTGGAGAAATCCCTATATGCAAGAAACAAGGTCAGCGGTCAATATTGGATGTTCATGATCTTCTGGCTCTCAGACGGCACTGCGTTAAAAACAGGCATGATGCTGTGCTGGAAATCAGTGCATGGGCTCAGGAATATCTCAAAAATTCATTGTTTGTGATCACAGTTCACTGTGCAATACACATATGCAAGTTAAAGTTGTATCATGCTAGAAGAAACCATATGTCAACACGATTCAGACACAGCCATCTTCTCTGGGCCAAAGCTCATTTAAAATGGACTGAGGCAAAATGAAAGACTGTTCTGTGGTCAGATAAATCTGAAATTCTTTTTGCGCACTCAGAAGGAGAGGGGCCATCCAGCTCATCAGTGCACAGTTCAAAAGACTGCATCTTTGATAGTATGGGTTGCATTGCTGCCTATAGTGTAGGTAGCTTACACATCTGGAAAGGCACTATCAATGCTGAACAGTATATATAGGTTTGAGAACAATATATGGTCCCATCCAGACAATGTCTCTTTCAGGGAAGGCCTTGCATATTTCAGCAAGAAAATGCTAAACCACATACCGCATCCATCACAACAGCATGACTTTGCAGAAGAAGAGTCTGGGTGCCTAACTGGCCTGCCTGCAGTCCAGACCAGGCGCTTCAAGAAACAAAAAATCTGAGAAGATCCGGAACTGTTGAGCGGCTAGAATCCTACATCAGACAGGAATGGGACAACATTCCTCTCCCAAAACTCCAGCAATTGGTCTCCTCACTTCTCAGATGTTTACAGATTGTTGTAAAAAGGAAAGGGGATGCAACACAATGGTGGACATGTCCCTGTCTTTTTTGAGATGCGTTGCTGCCAAGTTAATAATTTTCATGAAAGTAAAGTAACATGTCTCACTTTCAGTATCTGAAATGTGTTCTATTATACATGTAATGTGGGTCTATGAGATTTGTGAATCATTGCAATCTGTTTTTATTTACATTTATTTACATTTTTTTTGGAACTTCTAAGACTGAATGTTGTAGGTGTAGGAAATATCCCTGCAGGTTACTTTTAAAACTGAAGTCAAGTCTTCTCAAAATATGAGAAGCTGTTAAAAAAGATGGCAAATTGTGAAGACTGTAATAACTAAATTGATGTTGTTGAGATGTTGTTGAAATTTTCTGTTAAATACATTTCTCCTTTTTCTGATGCTGAAAAATGAATAATTACTAATAAAGGGCTGTTTTGAATGGAAACTGAAAAAAAAAGTCTCTGACCTTTGCAGAGTTTAGTTCATAGTGAAAGTGCGTGGTACGGAGAGACAGTGAGCTTGTAAATGGTGTGTGCGTGTGTCTTTTTGTATTAGCGAGTGAATATATGGATGTTAATGTTCTTCTTCTTGTTCTAAACGTCCTGTACACTATATGTATTCATACATTATTTTGCTGTTGTCCTCAGGTGAAGAAATTGCACGACCAAGACGTTCTATTCCCACAGCTGCCCCTGCCCCTGCACCCTCACCTACACCTACACCTACACCTGCACCTGAACCTCCCAGGTACATGTACAAACATACACCATGTATAAATAGTGACTGTGTTTTATATTAGTAATAAGGACGCAACAATATTTTGGCCACCAAAAATGTTGGCTGAAAATAACTGAAAAAAGGCCTATTATGCTCTTTTTTATGTTCATCATTTTATTGTAGGGGTAGAGATCTACTAGAATCAGTTTTCCCAAAACATAATGTTTTTCTCATATTGTCCATCTGTAGTTACCGTATGTCTTTAAGCCCCTCCCCCTGATGTGTGTAGATAGATAGATAGATGTTTCCTTTTGTTGCATCACTGCATCACTTATTAATGGACTAATAATTTAGTAGTATTTTGATGATTAATTAAATAATCATAATAAGAGGATTTAAAAGGCCAGACAGGGATTGAGAGAACAATATACATTCATCGTCAAAAAAAGCAGTTGCACAAATAGCTGCACACAGAAGGAATCAACTGACAGGAATGAAGCTTGGTGGGAAGGTTTGACATTGTGAGACATGCGAATTATTCGCGCTCGGCCGTGCATGTGACGTAAGCAAAGATGGACCTTATCACTGTACCTGACTAATTCAACAGCCACAATTGCGGACATTCAGCGAGCAGTGATGTCTGTGAGTCATGCTGTTAGTGCCAGCACCATGTCTACAGTACAAGACCGTTATGATGACTGCATTTAACACCAGGTCAAAGTTGCCAAAGACTGCAATCTTGTCGTGCCAGACTGTCCATATCAGTCTAAATTTACCGTAATTTATTGCTCCTGGTAACCTTTATCTTCCTTCCCAATAGCGTTGCAATCTGACACTTCTGGGTGCAAGTATTCTTTTGATGATGAGTGTAGATAATAATAACCGCTTATTCATAATCCTTTCGAGATTCCGAATTGCTTTAGTACAAAATAAAATAGCTTCTGAAGCCTTATTAAAAACCTTATTTAAAATAAAAACTTAGATAAAAAGAAAACAGTATGTGAACATGTGATGAAAAATGTGATTGAGTGTGCTCTGCCTGTTTTGGTAAGAGTGAGCAGAAGGAGAATTAAAAATATGCATCGTCATCATACAGGTTATCAGGATAATCAGTGCTAATTCCCTGAGAAGGCAAATTTTTCATAAAAGAATTCAAACCGAGTAATCGTTTTATTGATTAATCTTGACAGCCATATTAAATGAGGTCCTCTTATTTCACAGTACGGTTTAACATTGCATTAGAAGATATTAAAGCTCTACTGTCTGTTTCAGTAAGAAGAGACAGGTAGGAGGATGCAAAGGCTTAGGGTGGAAACGGTTGAGTGGGTGAGACTGTATGTTTTTCCTGTTGAGGGTGAACATGCATGACTCATGCATATCTGCCTCTTTTTTCCCCATTTCAGCAGTAAGAAATCTCCAGTGCCAGAGGACGCAACAGCCTTATTTGGCCCTCCACTGGAGACAGCCTTTGAAGAGCAGAAGACTGAAGGTACAAAGCTATATCTCACCCTGTAAAGGTAGAACAGTGTTTGAGTCATGTGCTGTCTGAAATCATGTACGTGAGTTTGGAATAGAATTTGAACATAAGTGAACTGTAAAATATGTATGCTTCATACTAATGTTGCTACAGTGTACTGCAGACACACAACAGCTCAGCTACTGTGCTCTTTCCTTTCACATATTTCCATTTATTAGCATCAGTGTTCATTTATTCATGTGGTGTATGTGTGTCTTTGATGATTCATACGGAATATCACCACTGTCATATCAAAACTCGTAACTCGTTTCCTAAATGTTTATATTTTTGGACTATTTGAAAATGTCAAAAACCTTTTACATTATGTTTGTATTTCATGACGCATAACAGAAATAATCCAGAAATGTTTGGAATAAGATCTTTTTATATTAACACGTCAACAAGTTTTTTTTTTGCTTCTTCATAATGTAAAAGAATGGTTTCCTATAAGCAAGGTTTTGTTACAACAGCTGTGATATAAAAGCTCCAACCCAAAACACAGACCAAATCAACACAGCCCTGTAGAGCCTCATGTTGATAAGATTCCTATTATTATATTTGAATCATTCAACACAGGTTTTTTTTAGGCACAAAATATCAAAAACTCTGTTTTACCAATAAAGAAAGTGCACAAACTGTGTGCCTCAGCATTGCTTTATCAGCCTGGTTGAAGGAATAGTTTGGCAAAAAATCTAAAATATACATATTTCCACATATCCCAGATGTAGGCAGTGTTTGGTGTCCAAATGATGTCTCTTTATTTTGGCATCGCTAACAAACACTAGACATCAATAGTCACCTAGACCTTACACCTCCAAAATGTCTCTCAACCAGCTCAGACCTTATCAAGGGCTTTATTAAGATCACACAGACTTGTCAATGAGCATTAGGACACAGCATGACTTGCTGCACCATGCAGTTGGACACTGATCGTAGATGATCAGATTTCTTTAAGCAACTTTTTAGCTGTGTTTAGCTACTTGGTTATAATTAACAGTAAAAGCCCAAAACTATATCATCAAGTCTGTGTGACATCAGTAAAGACCAGGACTTGATTTGAGCTGGCTGAGTCAATTTTTTGGGATGCCTTTACAGAAAAGATTTGGGTGTCTACTTCATTCTAGTGTTTGTTGTCAACATTAACCTTGCAGCTACATCACTAAACTAAAGGAGGACAATCAGCTAATTGAAAGTTTCTTGGTTAGCCGGAAATTTGTTCATTTTCTTTGTTGAACCATCACTTTAAGTGTCATATCGTGCCTAATCCCTTTCTCAGCCAATTGGAGGGAAAAAAAAGGACAAAAAAGTGAGTAGCTTAGGGCCGAGAGGGGTTGTGAAGGGAAATTCCTTCATTTCTGAATTATACGGTAGCTAACACTGCTCTCCATTGGATGTGTGTTGTGCCATCTTCCATACACTAGTGGTGATAGAGGAACCTGAGGTTTGGGGTGCTCCCTTGCGTGACCCAAACCCAGACTCTTCTCTGGGAAGACCTTTTCCTTCAGGAAGTAAGTCTCCAATCATGTGGCACCGACTTCCTCCCACCCGGGATCATGAACTCTCCCCCATACCTCCCAAATGGTCGTTTGAGTGAAATATCGGCTGGGAATGTGTTTTTCATTAACTTTTTTCCCTTGTGGAGACTCCATTAACCCACTAATTTCACAAATCATTAGCCAGGAAAACCAATCAGACTTGCATCCCTGAAGTCATCCAATTCAGCCTGTGGCAAAATCCTTTGATGACAGTTTACTTGATGTGGCCTATTTTTGAAGTAATTCATTAAACTAGGGTAGGTAGGTGTAAAGGAAAGGTCTATATAAAGACTAGTATATACGCATATATTTTATAATACTATGCAAGTGCAGAGAGCTTGGTTTTTGCATAAATATAGCTAAAAGCAGAATATTTTATGGACCCATTTCATGTTGTAAGCTGAGTTTGTGCACCTTTAATATAAGGCAGGTATAGTTTGGATAGTTGGATAATTTACTACATAGGAAGAAAAACAATAAACTTTGGTTTAGCACTCAGAGTGAGTGTTGTGAACTGCATCCAAGATCTGTTTCACAAAGCCAGTTCCAAAAACGTTGAGGAAGTGAACTGTGAATAAAACCAGAACGTAGTAAGTAGTAAATTCTGTTTGGTCTGTATTCAATTGAAAATTGTACAGACACACAATATCTTATGTTTTACCTTATTAACGTCATTGTTTTAATAAATATTGCTTGGGAACTGAAGACAAAATGTTGCAGATCTGAAAGTTGAATTGTTTTGCCATTTTTCTGTTATAAAAAATCTTTAGCTTTTGCAACTGTACAGGGTCTTTATTGCTGTGTTTCTCGCGCATTTAGTGGGAGGCAAGCCAGTTTTGCACCCTCAATCTTTGATTACGCAGCCATGCTATTTTAACACGTGCAGAATTGGTGGTTTGGTCGTGTTATGTTGTCATAAGCATTGTAATCCTTGAAAAAGACGTCACCTAGAAGGCAGAATATGTTGCTCACAATGTTCTTAGGAGCTGTCAGTGGAAGTAAATCATGACTTCTATATCCGTTGAAGGCTGTTTACATGAAATGTGTCCAGTACCCCTACAGTGTATGCTGTTATAAAATAATGAATGGTTGGCCACAGAGAGTGAAGTGTTGTCATTATCTCTGAATTGATCATTCCATGCCTCAGCCCTTCCCAGTTTTTCCTTGCATCTACTGAGTGAGACCTTGCCTATGCATGGTGCTTTGGGCATGGAAGCAGTCCTGTTTTTTTTCCCTAAGATAACGCCACTAAGGGTGATAGAGAAAGCTTGTCTTAGCTGCCCTGCCCTGTCATTGCAGCGCTACCTCCGCTTCCACCCAAGAATGTGCCGACCTCCCCCCCTCCAAGCAACTCTCCAACCGCAGAATCTGCTGGTAAGGCTGCACCTTGACCCAGTGCATCTTCATCCACTGTATGTTACCCCATTACATCTTTGTCTTGTGTGTCATGATGAGGTCATGAGATTTTTGAATTCTTTAGTATCTTTAGTAAGAAACCTCTTATTGGTCTGTTCCATTGCCCACTGCCTTTGTTTTCTG